>CM060975.1:71152093-72352093 GCA_030765065.1 Deroplatys truncata | reverse complement strand
TGTCCTCCGGAATGGGAACGGTCTCCGAGTCCCGGGCCCCCCAATGGGATGTGCATGCCTACAGGGGGAAAGGGGAGCCGGTTGCACCAGCTACCATCCTGAGAGTTTCAATCTGTAAAAGGTAGGGGCGCTGCCTTCTGCCCTGTCATGCCTCCTGGTCCGGTCGCCCTCTGTCTCCTGATCTCACCCCTCCCTCCCTCCCGGGGGCTTGGGCACAAAAAATCTGATGTTATGCATTCACATGACTGTCTCTACCCTCTATCTTTATTAGTGGATATACAAGCTATTCTTACTAAAGCTTATCTTTCTGTCTACTACATTTTAATCCAAATAAACCTTTGCAAAAATAGCTACATTACAAATTTCGTTATAAATACAAAGAGAACAGGGATAGCCAAATGTTTAGCAACTGGATTCTGTATGCTGGCTTTAAAATCCTATACTGCTTCCATGCAATCGTGAGAAACAATTGAATATTGACAGGACTTAAAGAGAATGACCAAGAAATAAACAATCCGAACCTTTAATAACGGATATCTCAGAAATGGCTTATGCCACAAAAAACGTATGAAATAAATTGTGTGTTATAAAGAGACCTACATTTTTTGTATAGACTTTTTCGTCTATCGCTTAACTTTTACCAGTTATTCAAGATTATACAAAATTTCTCCCAAATGAAATGGACTTCACAGACTTCAATACTTACATTTTATTTGTCATTTAAATATGTTTTATATGTGGTATTTTAATCGAAATCGTTAGAGGAGTTTTTAAGAGAATACAAAATGTCGAAAAATGTTCCATGTAAAGGGTAGTTGGGGATGGGGGATTTTCTTGAAACTCTTCGTGTCGCATCTTTGGAAGGTACTGAATCTAAATACCAAATTTGCTATGTATCCGACTTTTCGGTTTTGAGTTATGTAATGACACACACAGACAGGCACAGGTCAATGTGCTAACCTCCGTACTTAGACACTCTTAGTGTCTTCGAATAATCCGTGGAACGTGTGGGATTTGTTGCATAAACTTTATGTTTAATGATTCCCCACGGATAATAATTAATCACATGGATTCAGATGGTGCACACATATTGTAATGAGAGGCAGTGGTTTTCGTGACTTCTTTCTATGTTAGTCTCTAGCTCGCCTAATTTTTCCTGTGTTAGAACTGTTGGCTGTTTCTTTTTATCCAGTACGGACCCGGTGCGTTTAAATTTTTCTTACAAGCTATAAATTGTGGATTTATTAGAAACGGGACACAATGTCTTTCTGTATAAATGCAAGCTGACAGTCTACATGTAACTGTTCGAGCAAAGCTTAACACAATAAACACACGTTGTTCTACAGTATGCATCATGCTAATACACATAGTAAACACAATAAACAGATAGCTTCACATAGCGTTATTCCCACTACACAGCATGCCAAATAACAGTAGACCGAATTGCAAATGCAGTTCCCCTCTGTAGGCGCGTGAACTAAGTTACTCGATATCTGCCGCGAGTCAAACCTGCGGCCACAAGTCACGTCATTCAAGATTAATCTGGTACATGCTGTTCTATTAGCATTGGAGCTATATCACTTTCGTGCTACTTCAGCCAAAGCTCATCTTGAAACAAATAGGTTGCTAGGATTTGGGAAGTCAGGAAACCTGCATGTACTAACGGACAGATCTTAATGACCTTTCTTCCCGGAATGAAAGCTCTGTCATGCAGTGTTAGTATATAGCAAATACAGTGTTACCAGCTCCGAAATAACTCCCCTCTCCCTCTGGATTAAGAGTAAACAAGTTATTCAGTGTGTTTGGAAAAGAAATTACTGTTTTGGCTCAAAAATGCTGCTCGAAGTGTTAACTTGCAGTAGTGAAGTGGAAGCTAAAATCTTGGACCTTTTTTATTAGCCGCTATAAAATCTGCAGGCCTGCCAACCTCGTGGGACATACTAAGAGAAGGCCAAGCTGAATTATAGCTCTTCAAGGAGAAGACATCTGTGATGGTTAGGCCATTACTCATTCCTTCCTGGTCCTGAGATAAATGGCCAGAAGTGTTTATGAACCTGTCACCGCAAGTGCAGCCTGAGAAAATGGGCAGCAGGCCTGAACCTGGGAACTGAAGGTCGATTTCGCCGTTGACCTTATCCCGACTGGCCGGCGGAGCGCTGGACAGATAACTGACCTATTTACATTGAGCTTGATCTGAACGGAACGTGAACGCGCGGCCTTATGTAGCGAAACTCTTGGGAAAACATACGTTCTCACACCACTTTTGCCTCCGGACATTTTGCTTTCCCTTGAGTTTGTTCTTTTTGCAGCTGAGTTGGTTTTTGCAACATAGTGTTTGTTTTAATTCAAGGGCTGCGATGTTGTGAAGGACATCGCACCGCGGCGAGACTAAACATAACGAAATTTGTCAACGACAAATTAAGCCATAGGGGTATGTGGCTTCAGCTGTTTCGGTTAAAAAAAGTGCAAATATCTGGAGGCTCGTATGTCCTGGAATATCTGACCTCACAGCGTGTGTTTACTTTGGACATCTCTATTTTTTCCCTTCAGGAATTTTAACACTTTTTGCAGGCATTCTTTCAGATGATGTAAGCTAGATGTATGCTATTAATTATAGCAATGCTTCGGGTTTTCAACCATTGGTTTTCTCTTGCGGAATACCAACCAATTAAATGTTTAAAATCTACTTCTGCCTTAGAACTGATATGAGAGGCATTTTAAGAATATTTTAGGTATTCTATTCTGCTTAACTTAAAACATTTTGCCACACATTTGTCTTAATATTTAAGGGGGAGCGTGAGAATACTTTCCATTTTTGGTAAACGAGTTTATTAACCCGATTTTATTGAATAAGATTGTCTTGGAATTAAAATTATATGGATTTAAATCTCTTATTAATTTATTCTTATTTGACTAAACCTCTAAAACACATACTTTAACTCTAAATAGAAAATTGAAGATATAGGCAAGAGTCTCTTTCACGCTAAATGCATTAGGATAGGATAGGACTAGAACTTAGAACTTAGCACCTCCACCTATGCAGATCTTTTGTGCCTATACCCCTGACGGGGCGCCTTCGGGAAGGAGAGAGGGAGGGATGAGATGAGAGGAGACAAAGGGCGGCCGGACCAGGAGGCACGACAGGCGGAAGGCAGGGTCCCTACCATTTACAAATTTGAACTCCACGTAGCCGACCCCCCTCACCCCTGTGGGCTGATACATCCTCTGAGGGTCCGGAACCGAGACCGTTCACAGTCCAAAGGACGAAGGTTTCCTCAGAGCATCCTTTTCCCCTGCCATGCACACACCGAGACCTCCCGCCAACACTTGCGACCCTGAAAGAAACCAAGCAGTTGAGGGGTGAAATGAAATGGGAATGGAGATGAAATGAAGAGACAAGAAATTCGGAGGATGTAATGATTCTTCCCAGCATTCGCCTGGCGCCCAAAAAACTCATGCGTCAGGAAGGTCGGCCACGGAAATCGAACCACGATCTCCCGAACGCGGGCCACAGACGTTATCGCCTGAGCCATCCCACTCGGTAAATGCATTAATTTACATAAATACCGTGGTCCATAGTTTCAAGACTCTTTGGCGCTTAATAAATTAAACAAATTTAATAAATAGCTGTAGAATAAGACGTAAAATATTCTAAATATGTATGTAACTGCTAAGTAAATTTTAAAATTGTTTTGTAAATTTTATATTATAAGGTTTTACAGCATCTCCTTCTACAAATTTCGTAGTGTTAGCTTCAAGTTCTGTACTGCATATACTACAAACGTGCTTAGTGAAATTAGATGAACATTTTTTTTTGTATACTTGTATACTTCATTCGTGGGTGTGGACAAAAGTAATCTTGACGTTAAAATATCTAAAAACGTTATAAAATATATTGAAAATTTTAAAACTATTCTGTAAGAGCTATAGTTCCAATACAGGAAACGTTTATGCCAGAAACAGGTTCAGTTTGTTAAACGTGTTGGCATCGAACATCTGAAACTGTAATAAATAGTTATACGTGGCTTAATGGAAATAGCTAATTACATTTTAAACCACAGGTACATACAAGGTTACAGTCATAGTATGAAGGTATTTACTCAGGCTTATAACTGATGTTTACGTTAATTTTATGGATAGAAGCAGTAAAACATTGAAGTTCTAAATAAGTTATGTTTGAGATTCTTATACAAAAGACCATACAGTATACATCCACAACAGGAGAGCTTTGCTACGAAAATATATGTCACTTTGCTTAAAAATTCCTAAAGTATGTGTTTTAGGACTTTTATTTTTATCAAACTATGATTGAGCTGTTGTATACCTGCACGTTAAAATATGAAAAAATAATCGTTAGGATCTGTAGGTATAAATGCCTCGATGTTGCTTCCAACAAAGATTATTGATAAGCAGTCGCAGGAGATACATTGATAATCATTCAAATCGGACATTTTCAGGCTAAAGGAATAAGTCAATTTATTTTGTTTTTGTATTAATCTTCCGCCTTTAACATCTAAGGTCAAATCGGCGGTTTTCTTACCTTGGAACAATAATTGCTCAACGGCAATGATGTTCACTTGCTTACAGTTATGTTAATCTTTGGGTTGGTATTTATTTTAGTTATTACATTCAATTCACACTCTCATTCATACTTCCAGACTTTAGGGAGGATGGAGAATAATCCTGACTAAATAAAAATTCCTATCCTCCGGCCGGGAATCGAACGCTGAACCGGTGAATTTGGAGGCTAGCATGCTAACCACAATACCACATAGGCAGTCAGTTGTTCCTTCAATGTAAGGAAATAAATACATTAAGGCCTTCTGACTTGTACATTTACAATTCTTGTTAATTAAATCTAGATACAGTCAGGTTTTACTCACATGTCTGGCTAACGTCGAACTGAAGTAGATCGCTAGGATAAAAATGAGCAATGCCAGTGATCTGTAAAAGAAAAGAAATAACTCATTATCATACGGCTCAAAATATCTTTTTAACATAGAATAATACTTTCATTATCAAAAACTACATCTAGCCCAGTATTTCTTCAATTCTATAATACCACGTATTTAATAATTACTTAAAAATCTGATGAGTTACAATTATATGACTTTCTCTATACAGTGTAATTTAATTTCATATCTCTTCTGGAAATTGTTGATAAAAAGCTTGTAGTTACAGTTTTTGTTGATCGGGGTAAGTATTTTACGAAATGATTTCAATACGTATTATGTATGTATATAGGAGCATACATAAGCCCAGTGCGACAGTGAAATTGTTAAAATGAGGCTCGCTATATAAAATTTGGATTTGATATTTTGAATACTCTTTGCATGACCTGATGAGAAACAAAAACTCAAATATAAGATTTTAAAGGACTAAGCTTGAAAGGGTTAATGCTACAAAAATGTGATTTAACACAAATGGTATATTTTTATTATCATATATACAATTATTTGAAATTAATTATACTTTTTAGAGACATTAGCGTGGTCTTGGCACTTTTTTACTTTCTCTACTACGTATAGTAAGTATGGGAAGTATTGTATTCCACCCAAAAATTCGATACCGAGATTTCACCGGAAATACATGTTTTGAGACCCCCTGAATCCAAAAAAGCATTTTTGGAATCATGTCCGTGTGTGTGTGTGTGTGTGTGTGTGTGTGTGTGTGTGTGTCTGTCTGTCTGTCTGTGAACAGCATAACTCAGAAACGAACAGTCGGATAAACACCAAACTTGGTATTTAGGTTCAGTATCTTCCAGAGATGCGACACGATGGTTTTCAAGAAAATCCCCCCACCCCAGATTACCCTTTACATGGAACATTTTTCGAAAATTTTAATTTTCTCAAAAATGGCTCTAACGATTTTGATTAAAATATCATATGTTTAAGATATTTTCATGACAAATAAAATGTATATCTTGAATTTTCTGAGAATTTTCTGAATTCTTCATTGTGAACGACTTTTGCATAACTGGTAACCCATAAGAGATAGACAAAATTTTACTACACAAAAATGTAGATCGCGTTAAAATACACAATTTATGTCATATACATTTTTGTAGTTGAGTGAACCATTTTCGAGATATTGCTTGTTATTCCCTTAAATTTTTCAATACTTATTTTCTCAAATGGGAATTCGTTATTCAGTTTTTTGTCTTGGATATGCAAAGAGTATTAATCTGTGGGAAAGGGAATGGTGCTGCACCTAGCAACCAGCTACTAAGAGATATGTATATGCTTAAAGGCTACTGTATTTCTATATTGCCCTTGTAAATATATATTCCCCTTACATCTACAAGAAACTTAGTAATAAGATAGAGTCTGCAAATGTTTATCTCGATTAACATGAAGTAGATGGAGAATAAGCGTTTGTAAAAATAGTTTGTACAAGAGTAGAGAAAGTCATGTGAGTGTAACACATCAGATTTTTAACGTAGTCAACTAAAACTTCAAAGCCACAGCCGGGATTTGAACACGGTTCAACCGCTTTACATGCGGTTGTTCTGATCATTGAGCTACTGTGACAACATGGTACTAGAGGACTGAATTCCCCAATTGACTCAAGTTGTTTCTCAGTTAGACGCCGAGGCATCTCACTGGAGATAACAATCTCAATGACGATCTACCATCGCAAGTACTTTATTAGTGGGTGCTTACGCGTTTCTTAAAATGTTCTTTTTAATTGTTATAATTTTTAGAGACCTTAGCCTGGTCTTGGCTTGTTTTTAATATAGAGTCAACTGAAGAATTCAATGCCAGTACCAGGATTCGAACACGGCTCTCTCCGGTTTGAGCGAAGATCTATCTGAAACAACTGGAATAAATTGGGGAATTCAACGCTCCATTAGTCTGTTGCCACAGTAGTTAAATGGTTAGAGCAACCGCACAGAGAGCCGGATAACCGTGTTCAAATACCGTCTGTGGTATTGAAAGTTGCAGTTGACTCTACATTAAAAACAAATTGTATATTTGAATGCACTGTAGATATTTCTTGTTGTGGTTTGGTATGATGCAAATATAAATCAGGGGCCTTCACAGGATATTCATAGCAAATGCAAGACTACGTTTTATTCCTTATGACAATATGTCAAACATATGTTTTAATCAAAATCGTCACAACCGTTTTTGAGAAAATAAAAACTAACGAAATGTTTCCATGTAAAAGGAAGTCTGAGCGTTTCGCATCTTTGGATGATGCTGAAGTTATTTAAGTTTGTCATTCATCAGACTTTTCGTTTTTGACTGTTCACAGTCATACACATGATGAACTCTTTTATAAAACTGCTCTTTTCAGATTCATGGTGCCTCAAAATACGTATTTCAGGTGAAATCTCGAAATTGAATATTTTGGGTGGAATTATATCTAACTACCATTTGTAAGCCGTAGGAAAGCAAATATTAAAATAAGTTGCGAGTTATTTTAACTTCACAGGTTACAGCGCAGAATTTTTGTGTAGTTTGTTAACATGTAACCGGAGTTAACTTTCCAGATGGTCTTATAGCTGAGTAACCCAAATATTAAACTTATGGAGTATTTTCCAGGAAGAACGATCAGCACGGAAACTAATTCATCTATCAAGAGAACGTAACAGAACATTAGAGTGATAATGGAAGAGAAACATTTATATTTAAGTATAGTCGTATTAAAAGTATTTTTATTATTATTGTTATATGATTATCATTATTACTTCTCTGCTTTTCTAACTTTATTACATGCATTTAAAGACATCGAAAAGTAATACAACATGAGCAACAAAGAAAGGTAACACATCTAAAACTGGAATTAATTGTTCTTTCACAGAAGCCGTGTGTAGGACAAGGTTGGATTGGAAAGGTAGAATCAGATGACTGAAAAATTCAATGCCATAGCCGGTTCAAATCCCGGCATTGAATTTTTCAGTCATCTGATTCTACCTTTCCAACCACATCTAAAACTAATTCAAACCGAGGATTGAATGCATCCTCATAGAGCTAGTATTTAAAAGATTTGTAACGCTTCCAAAACCGTAATGCAATAAAATGTTCTAATGGAGGGATGAGATTGTTTTCATTTACATGGTTTCACCCTGTCTTGGTGAATTTGATGATAATGTAACCGTATATCTGATTCTGTCATATAGGACCTGAATATCGCTTTGGCATTCATGAAACCACATATATAAATGACTGTAAAAGGATGAATCTAGCTTTATATGATAAACTCCAGGTAAATTCATCATTAACTGGCACTAAAATTACATTTACATGTAGTAATAAAGTGACTTCATTTTTTTAAAAACTAACCTAAAATCTGACCTCACATTAATTAAGCATTCATATTCCTGCATTGTCATACTGACTTTTCTGATACAGTATTCAGAGGTTATAATACAAAAGTTTTCTTTATTTTCCCATGAAGTTCTTTCGGAAAGTAAGAGTTGAAACTATGAAGAAATTTAGCAGGTGAACTCATTTAGAGTATATCTGAATGTAGATCTTTTCTAAATTCTGCACTGCTCATGGCCGCGCATGTTGACAGTTTTAGGATTTATATCTTTCTTTATTTTCTTCACTTTTTCTACAGGCTACCGACCTTTCACGGATCACTATAATATATTTCGTGAATTACAGTTTGAGAAACTCGCGCGTTTTTACAACAGCACTGAGTTTGTGTGCACAGCTGCGTGCAAGTCTGTTGTAGTTCCTCCACCATAGGCCCAACTACTTGCATCACTACTGCAAGTGGTTTTCCTGCAGGAAGGGTGGTAGTAACAGCCTGACGTGTGAAGAGAGTGCCTTTCCTAGTTTTGTGGGGCTGCCCTAATACATGACACTCATTAGATGGTACGTAAACGTGCAGAGGTCATTCTAGCACAACCAGAACCATCTACCTAGTCGAATCCCAAAAACGTTTATACCAATAAAATCTTTTACCAGCAAATGCGGATCTTTACGCTCAGTTCATTCCCATATATTAATTTTCAGTAGTCAAAGCCTGCCTAATCTGAAATCTCAGAGGCTTTATGAAAATTACAAAGCCAACCTACAGTATTGTTACTTCTATTGATAAGGAACAGCCTTATAATTTATTTCTGTGTTGTTTATGCTAAGCTTATTGTTTTCTTCCGTTAGTTTGACTTTGAGGATCGTCGAAAGTCGTCCAAACCATTCAGCTTTGCAGCTAGGATACATTATAAAGCCTATCATGTTGGTCGGAACAAGTGTTTTAGTGCTGAGTTCTTTCGAATGCAGGCCTAACGTTGTATTTGAGAGACCTCGCTCGGTTGTCTTGAAGTTGGAAATGATACGAACTGGACAAGAATACTAAAAGCTTTCACAAGAAGCAGGTTGTTGGAAGGCTGCTGTTCATATAAATGTGTTTGATGTATGAATTTAATATGTACGATTGTGTGCAGTAGTCATTAATGAAACAATCAAAATTATAACAAGTTCAAAATATGAGTAATCATTCGCTCATTGTAACATATATTAAGATAAACATATACAAAAACAGAAGTAACATTCTCAGTTTCCTTCTATAATCATATTCTTTGATGTAACGAGTTGTATTTTCATTATATATGCTTCTTCTATTTATTTGCTGTGTCCTCAGCCACCTTGGGTATGAAATTCACTCATAGCGCGCGAGTCCGTTAGTGACAGGAGAATTATCTCCTACAAGTGGTCACAGCGCAGGCGCAATTTGTGGCTACCCCTGTTGATTCGTATAATTGTAGAACAGAGAGATGCTTGTTGACGTTTTTCTTCTTCTTCTTTACTCCTTCGAAATGCTGTTGGTGAGGTGCCACGAATATCCTGAAAATGTTAGTGTTTCAGGTACTCGTGAGTGTGGGTAAATAAACATTTACGACCAAAGCACGATTCCCGTCATCAAATTACCGTAGTATTGGGACGACTTTCCTTTGTATCAATGCGCACCCCATCATGTTCTCGCTCCCCAGATAATCACATGGGCAGGCTTAATCCAGCGGGAAGGGGGCGGGAACCGGCCTATGTAAATAGGAAGGAGTTGTAGCGTTATAAAACTTTTTTTTTTCCTTGGTGTATAGTACGTGCTGGCATGCAGACCAGGCACTGACTAATGCTCGCGGAGGGGTTTGTATTAACATAGTTAACTACCAGCCATTGTCTGTACATGATGAAGTTCTCATCGCTTATGAAATTTCATAATTATATGCATTTTCAGAAGGAGGCATGCTGTCAAACTGCTTCGGTACTTAGCCAAAGAAATATTTATGTAAAGTAATGCTAGTGCTGCGTCGAGCACCTTTGCAGTGCAGGGGGGCTTTAATTTTCAAAGCTCGACACCAAGTATTAGACTTTACTCATATACTGCTTACTGAGCTTTTTTAGACAAGACTTTAAATGGTCAAAGCTGCTACGTTTTGGAATCTATTTTTGTAGTTCAAAATAAAATAATTTATTTAAATATTAAGCTAAGAAACTATATACATTGCTTTGATGTCAAATCCTTGTGGAACTGAATGAAAAATAATTTTTGTGGTCATACACAGTTGTTAATATTCTTCATTTATTTTAAATTAATGTTCTCCTTTAAACTTATTAGGAAACGTGTCGTTCCCTTAATGAAAAGATCAGGAGTTATGCTCTGTGAGTTCATGTTTCTTTATAATAGTTCAAAATCACTAACGAGCCAGGGCGCCATCATAAAAAATCCCCAAGTTGCTGCTACTTGCAGGTAATCGTGGCCATGCTACGTTCAAATATTCCATGTGAATATCTCCATAACATGTGCTTAAAACTTGAAAGAAACGCGAGAAATTAAATTGGGTTCATTCCAAACGTACGCCATTCATCTGTTTGAAAAAAGAAAGTAAAAGAATGTTTGACCACTTGTTCGGAGTTTGAACCCAGCACCACCAGAGTAATAGCTGAAAACACCAGTGACTGCGCTATTACTACAGTTAACTGTTGTTTATCTCTCTGATACCTATGATTATTGTGAAAGTGGAGGTATTGGTGATGTATTGGCTCTTGCTGATGGAACATTCTTCAAGAAAGCATTGCAATGATAGTTATCTTCACGTATGGAGGAATTGGTTGTTTTAGAGTGAAAGTAAGTACCACATTCATATTTATTTGTATTTATCAGTATGAATGTTCAAATGATAAGTCGTTACTTAACTTCAAAGATTGCCGTCACAGATCATAGGTGTCCTATATTAAGATCTTCCTATACAATCCCTCTGCAACCCCTGAAAGTTTTGTTGACTGTATTCTGTAACATCCTATATGTATATGCCTCCTATTACTGTGCGATTTATAGTTTAATAAGCGACATTTAATGTTTTCTGGCTCCCCATTTAAGATATTACACCTTGTATAGCCACTAATAACTGCATTAAATATGAGACAGCACATAAAATAAAGTGTATGAAAAGCATTCAGTCCGGGAAAAAAAGAGGTAACTTTGTAACAGACAGGTGCCACATATTAAGTATCTTGTGTGTGAAAAATGAAGTTGAACGAGAGTTGCACGGGGAATGAAAGATTTTAACGCATATACATTCACATACAGATTTCAAGCTATAAGAACACAACGCTTATTAACAACTATAAAGGATAAAGAAGCAAAAAGATATGGCTTGAGATTTTATATCATAATAGCTAGTCCAGCAGTTTTATAGTGGTAAATCTTAGATGGAATGAGAAAATTATCAACCTGCATGCAATTGGGAAAGACGAGCTTTTTGCTTTCTATAAACGATGCATGCAGTAATAGTACTTACTGTGAATACGCGTGGTAAAGACTGAAGTACAAACAGAGAAGAGTGAAGATGACGATTTTACCCTCAAATACTATCAGTGGATAGATAATCGAGACGCAGTTTCAATTGAAATCTGTA
The DNA here is from genome assembly GCA_030765065.1 of Deroplatys truncata. NCBI lineage: Eukaryota > Metazoa > Arthropoda > Insecta > Mantodea > Mantidae > Deroplatys > Deroplatys truncata. Next base: position 72,340,221 of record CM060975.1, on the reverse strand, counting down.
TTGATCTCTCCACAGTAAATTGTTTAATTTTATGAAAATGTTTCTTTGTTACAAGAACCATCCCAGAAATCATCCATAGGCTTTCGCTGTGCTTAGGCTTTCGTCTTCATGAAGATGTGTGGTTGTCATCGCGATGTTGGTGTCAGGCACTCTGAAAAATGCTATACATACTTTGTCTACATACTATTTTAATTATGACGAAAATCAGCCACACCACATTAGTGTCTTAGATCAAAGAGAAACTTTACGGCGACATAGCCAAAGGATCTAAACCAGTGTCAGCCAACTGAAACCTCTGTGATATCAGTGGGCAGTCTGATCTTGTTCCCGACTTTCAGCTAAAAACTCACTGTGGGCGGATGAGACAAGGGGAAAGGCGAAGTGACTGTCAGCGAATCGGGGTAAAGACAATTTATGTTGTACACGTGGTCGTAACACCCATAGCCTGCACTTATCTCCTCACCCTTTGCCTACGATTCTCCAATACGGCGTTGCATCACACGACTGTGATACGTCACACATAATTTGTTGGCTGATTCCGATCTAAATGTTTTCGTCAGTATTATTGCAGAAGACAAGCAGCTCCTCTTAAGACGGAAATCAGTTACTAAGCTTACTACGGATATCATTATTGCTTTGGAGGAAGACAACTGATGCCTTATGGCGAGATCCATGTTCAAATTAAGAATTTTAGAAGAAGTTCCGGTGTGTGTTGATAGCTTAAACAGAAAACGAAAAAAAGCATATAAAATAAAGCTTCGTACAGCTTTTAAAAATAAAAGGGGAAGATTTTCATGAACTTCCACTATCCCAACATTTTTGCATGCACATGATTTTTTTATTTTCATTTTCTACAAAGGAACTCTAATGTTCTTATTAAAATATCGTATGCCTGAGATATTGATATTATAAATAAAATGCATATCTTGAATTCACTCTAAATAGCCCATGAAATTCTTTTAAATCTTGTTGAATTTTTATATATAGAAAATCATAAGAGATGGATCAAGACGTGGAGAAAACGCCGAATTCTTCAACCTATATATTTTATGTGCCATCTTTTTCGTATCATTTGCCGCTTCTGGAATATTCGTTGTTTTAGATTTCTCAGGTTGGGATTTACTTTGGTGCTCATCCATGCTAACCTTATAAATTAATTTTATCGCTTGAGTTCATTAGAAACCATGTAAAGTTTTCGTTATGTAAAACTACTTGTCTAATGCTCATCTGAATTACAAATATGTCACTGCTGTTCACTGACACTCCACACATGTGAGGAAATGAATCGAGTGGACCTAATGGTACACTGTGCTACAGACACATACAGTTCAGTTAGATGCGTTGCTTAAAGCAATATGCGATTTGGAGAATCAGAACTCCTGCTCTATAGGCAACTTCTCTGCTTTGGATGTGAAGCGTGACGATCAAAAGCTGCCGTTCGATACCACAAGCACTATTAATATTACAGATCTTCACACTCGACAATTACGGGGACCAATCTCGAAATTTGGATATTCTGTATTCTTAAGGCATTCGTTTTGATTTTTTACCGAATATTTGTGATTTATTCCATAGCAAACCTTCAAATTTTCAGATAAATTCCTCTAGTAATTCCTGAGAGAAAAAAGATCTCCTTTTTCAATGATCTACAGATAAGTCTCCTTCGGTGCAGCTTTCAAAATTTTGGAACCAAATTGAAATTTTGTGTTCCAAAAATATCCCTTACAAACTTATGGGATTTGGAAATAAAATATGAATTAGTTTTAAAAAATCAAAAGTATATACTTCTTGGTTTTTATGGTTTTCAATTAGTACAAATGACTTCTAAAGGTGTAATTTTACTTTTATGAAAATTTCCAGAGATACATTTTGTTTGTTATTATCTTAAGATTCCTTGGAGAAATTTTCAAAATAATTAGTAAAAGTTTGCACCAAAAGGAACAGTTTGGATGTAATGAAGAAATAAAATAGTTGAAAACTGCACTCCTGTGTTGGTTAGACTTTAATAATTTTAGTGACTGCTTCTTATATACCATTTCCTCTTAACAGCTCTGAAATTTATTACTGCACAAAATCTGTATTTTTCAGAATCTTCGACAATTTTATCGGGTTGTTGCCCTTAAAACAAAGAAATTCCTGCAATATCAGAAGTTTGGACAACAAATCTGAAACTCCAAAGTGCTTATTACTTTAAGGGAGATGTCAATTAAAATATAAGATGTTTAAAAAATTCATAACTTCCTTAATTTTGTTCACCGCTTTATGAAATTTGGGTATGTTTTACACTATTATATGGTACACGTGTGTGGTAAATTTCAATAAAATTGAACAAATATTTTTGACAAAGCTAGATAGGTATTTTTTCAAAATTAGAATTTTCTTTAAGTACCATTTTAAAAATAACTTTCAGAAAATAACTTCTTGAAACTTTGCATACCGTTTATTTAATAATTGCTTGCTGGTACTTTTTCTATGAATCTTTGCTAATATGTATGATTTTTTTAAAAAATAATATTACAAAATGGATATTTCTTTCCAATTGTATACAGTGCTATCGCTTATGAAATAAAACGCCTATCAAAATGTCCTTGCATGGAATTGAAGCTTATGTGCAGTTATATAAGTTTGCAAAGTTTCATCAAAATCTATCACATACTTTGTGAAATATGGGTGCATACATTCTGAAAAACAAAAATGTTCTGATAACAAAGCCAAAGTTTAGATTCACATGGCAATAAAAACACTTTATTATTCCTGACTTTAGAAAGCTCCATATGAATACTGAGTGTCATCATGGCCTTTGTTCAGAAAAGGAAGTACCTACAAGAAGATCTCACCACTGGTACACCATAAACCATCACAACAATGTAACAACAAATCACTGCCGATAGCAAAGTGATATTTGTGGTTAACGGGATATTTTATTAAACATCGGAGAACAAAATGAAAGAAAAAATATAAAAATCAAAATTTTAACCATTTTAATTGACATCTCTCCCTAAGCAACGCAATTGAGCACGCTGTACATGATATGATAATTCAAAACCTTTTTTTTATCAGTTCCATCAAAGACTTGGATAACAATTCAAGCCGATTACGGGAGAGGCGAGTCATGGAAGTAATGTCGTAATACTTCTACACGGTATTGTTTCTTTATAATAGCGCAGGAATTTGAATAGAATAGCTTTAAAATCCAAGTTTGCTTTAGACTTTTAACCAAATTGGACTATTTTTATGGAAATGTCGTTTAAAACGCGTTTAAAATAAGCACTTTTGTTCCATATGTGACCGCAGTTTAAGAGGCCTGCTCCCTCCACAAGTTGCTATTAAGAGCTCCAGAAAATTTACGATCCTCGTCGCACTCCTTGTAATCTTCCTTGCCTACCTATTTGTCGTTATAATTCTCTGTTCACGTATGTTATCAGCGTTATTGTATTACTTATGTATTGTCAAGGCGCACGGTAAATTACTCGCCGCAAGAGAGCCAAACGATTCCTCCTGCAGCAGATGCGTCATATAAATTCGTGTGTCGCCATAAAAGAGCAAAGGCTTTTTATTCACAGTTTGATGTTAAGAGGATTGACTATTCATGTGGCTGACAATGGGAGACGCTGTGCTGTGAAGGTTATGTGTTTTATTGTAAGGCTATGCAATAGCGCACTCCTCTCAGAAGTATCTACACAAATAAAACAACCGCAGCCCGCATGATGTCTGCTTTGATTTCACAGCACCAAGTCAATGTTTAGAAATCACACTCTACCCCTCACCGAGAGTAAAGGAGGATTACGTTCGACCCAAAAATTCTTACCGAGTTTTCCCGGAAAAATACACGCTGAACAAAACAAAATGTTATAAAGAGGTCCGCACGGTGCGTCTTAAAACACTATAGTTGAAAAATAGAGTTCATATGTTACTAACTTTGATATTCACTCAGGCATGTTCTGAAGATTCCAGACATAGGGTCTCAACAAATGTCCCCCATTAAGACTCTTTATTCTTATTGATTATATGCGTAGGAAACAAACAATTCAGATAAAACCTCTGGGAATCCAATTCTTGTTAAAATATACAATTTATATAAAATAATTTTATTTTAAACGCAGTAACCGCTGCTTTACGTTCAGTTTTTCCATAGATAAGCAGTAATACAGGGCGTAACAAAAGTGCATCTCAGAATTTCATCTCACGTTTCTCTCATGAAGAGATGGTGACCCAAAGTACATGGTGATTCAAAAGTCTCTTGACATTTTCCTAATATCGCTGCTGCATGAATTTCTTTTATAGGTGATTTGAAAGAATGTTCACCGTAGAAGAAAGAATAGCAGTCGTTTATGCTCGAATGCGTGGAATGACCTTTGAACAGGTCCTGCAAAATTTCGAGAGAAAACTCAGGAAACCGGGTCCTAGCAGGCAAGCTATCAGGAATCTGATTCCAACTAACTGTCAATGCTGCAGATGAGAAGCGTTCGGTGAGACCAGCTACAACACCACAAACAGTGCAAGCCAAACAGGATGCCATCACGCAGAGTCCCACCGCTTCTGCCAGGAGAATCAGCAGGGAACTTGATGTTTCACAAAGCGTACCTTACGCAATACCTTGAAGAGACGCTCGTATCGCATCCAGGAACCGCATAAGTTCGAACCTGAGGATTTCACAGCTCGACAAGCTATGTGTTTTGACTGTTAGCTGCAGTCGAGAATGAAAACCTGATGAACAATGTGTCGTTCAGTGATGAAGCAATATTTCATACATGTGGCCACGTGAACAGGCAAAATTATAAGATTCAGGAAGAACAGATCCAAGATGTGATCCAAGAGTGACAACGGGATTCACCGAAGGTAAATGTCCCGATGGGGATGACGAAAACAAAAATTCACAAATCTTTTATGTTCGCGGAGCGATCAATTATAGGGAATATTTACAACAATTCTTGGTACCGCAGCTGGAATAGGATGGAATAACAGTCGCCGTTGTTTTCAGCAAGATGGCGCACCATCGCATTTTACCTTAATTGCAAGAAAATACCTCAATGATTACTTTCCAAATGATAGGTTGATGGGTTGTGGTTCATGGAGAATTTGGGCGCCTGCTCTTCAGACCTGACACTCTTAGGCTATTTCGCCTGGGGGTTCATTAAGTCTAAGGTGTATCGAACACGGATCAACACCCTACAGTAATCAGGACAGCGAATAACTGCAACAGCAGACGAGACCACGCCCGCTATACTGAACAAAATATTCCTGTCTACCGAAGAAAGATGGAGGCTCTGTGTATACTTAGAGGGCAACCACATTGAAATGTACTCAATGTAGTATTTTGTATAGCATGTTTCTGAAGTACAGTGACTTTTTCAATGAAATGTCATTTTCAATAAAATGTCAAGAGACTTTGAATCACTCTGTATCATGCGACACGGATACGTAAACACCTTATTCCAAAGTTACAGCAACTTATCCATAATTTTGGTTATTACACTGTGTGATATGTGATGCAGTATATTTTGAAATAAATACAGAATACAGCAAATTTTTAAAGGAAGTGCTCAAAACCTCATGAACCAAAAGTCGCACTGATATGCATGTGCTGATGTGTCCTTGGAGGATTTCCTATTATCCCATTGCTAGACCAGCAATAAAGCGAGTGGCATAATATGCTGCTCAGTGTAGCACTGTTGAAGCAAAAAGAACACTAACATATATATATAGTTATATATATATATATATATATATATATATATATATATATATAACTCCCAACCTCCGTCATTTCAAAGCAGACTTAAACATTAAGTGCCTACTTATAATATTCTTTGTTTTGATGTGAGGAATTGTAACAAATCTGTATTAATCTAACAAGTTGTTGGCCTACACTTTTTACTATCTGTAGCACCTATTTATATGTATCAGGTAGGGAAAGTATTGCACTGCATCCAACAAAATCTGATGTGATACATTTAAATGACCTTCTCTACCCTCTATCGTTTATTAGTGGGTATTCAAACTATTCTTACTAAAGCTTATTTTCTGTCTACTACATTTAAATCAAAATAAACCTTTGCAGAAATAGCCACATTACCATTTCGTTATGGATACAAAGAGAACAGCGACAGTCAAATGTTTAAGAACTGGACGCTATATGCGGCCTTAAAATTCCATACTGTTTCCACGCAATCGTCAGAAACAACTGAATGTTGAAAGGACTAAGAGAATGACCAATTGAACAATTCGAACCTTTAATAACGTATATTTCAAAAACGGCTTATGCCACAAAAAAGAGCTTGTTTGAAATAAATGATGTGTTTTAAAGAGATCTACATTTTTGGTGCAGTACCTTTTGGCCTATCGCTTAACGTTTACCAGTTATACAATATTATACAAAATTCCTTCCAATAAAGAGGACTTCATAGGCTATTCCCCGAAAATTAAAGATACACATTTTATTTGTCATGTAAATGTGTTTTATATATGGTATTCTAATCAAAAATCGTTAAAGCCATTTTTAGAAAATAAACAATTTCGAAAAATGTTCTATGTAAAGGGTAGGTAGGGGTGGAGGATTTTGTTGAAAACCTTCGTGCTGCATCTTTGGAAGATAATTGAATCTAAATACCAAGTTTGTTATTTATCCGACTTTTCGGCTTTGAGTTATGGCGTTCACAGACACACAGACAGATACATACACGGACATGTTTCCTAAAATGCTTTATTTGGATTCAGTGGGTCTCAAAATATGTCTTTCTAATGAAATCTCGGTATCGAATTTTTGGGTGGAATGTCATACTTCACCTACTTACTGTACGTAGTAGAGAAAGTAAAAATCTGGTCACATCTCGAAACAAACCTTTCGTTTTGGATCTCAGTATTAAACTTCTCTCCCTCTGCCTCAACATAGAAACCTATCCCGACTTCGTCGTCTTTATTCTTATTTTAAGTCGTTTTAACTGTAGGTGGATACACATGAGTCGTGTATACCATCAAGATGATCTGAGGTGGATAATGGCTTTTCTGTATCATCTTAATATTTTATTTATTTGTGAGATGACGTTTTTGGTCCTGCTATTAAAATAACCAATTTAGTATTTTCTGGCAATTGAAAAATCCCCGAAGTTGGTTGCATTAGGATTTGAACTCGAGATCTCCTAAATACAAACTGAAATATCAACCAGAAGTACCCAAGATTAACAAAACTGTTAAAAAGCTGAAAGAAAAACAGTTATTGTTAGAAGCAAACTTAGATTATACACTGGGTAGTAAGACCTGCCTATATATTGAAATCGACTACTTTAGCTTCGCATAACTGTTCTTTATGTGTGTTAGTATTTTACTCTTATATTTTTAAAACTTAATTATGGACTTTGGACTGAATACTACTACTGCTAATAATAATAATAATAATAATAATAATAATAATAACAACAACAACAACAATAATGTAAACTCCGCACCCCTGGTGAGACTCTCACGTTAATTCTCTCGTTAAATATTTATAAAGTGAACAGAAGCAACTCTTGGTGAGACTAACGAAGTTAAGCAAAACATAGAGAAATGTGTTAATTGCCTAACCTCAACAAACATTCCTAAGTCTCATTTTCTCACGAATTTTGGTACAGATATGAACCACTGTGAGAGAGAGAGCTACTTCTGGCAGTAACATCTGTGTGCGACAAACTGAACCAGCATTTCAAGGATTCTGTGTTATGCTAAATGCTTTTGGAACTGCATTTAAAAAGCAAAGGATACGGGGATTTGCAAACCAGTTACTCTGACAGCGTTGAAAGGATTTTGTAATTTGTATACAGGGTTATTCAAAAAGAAGAAACAGACTTTAAACATTTATTTCTAATGCACGACAATAGATAAAAACACATACGACACATCATTGAATAGAGAAAAGTTCAAAGTTTTAAGCCCCCACCTATTAGTTCCATTCAGTGCCTACAGGGGCGCTAGGTTTATTTACATGAAAATGGCAACGCTACAGGAAAAGTTGTTTTGTGTACTGCAGTAAGCAAAGAGAGCATCCAATTTTTCATTGCAGCGTGCATTTCGTTGTAAGTTCAACAAAGCGCCACCTCGTTGTAAAAAATTTACAATTGATACAATAAATTCGTAGGAGATGGTTGCGTATGCAAACGGAAAAGCACTGGTCGTCCTCGCATAAACAATGGTGCTCATTTTGAACACATAAAATAAAACTTTGAACTTCCCTGTATTCAGTGATGTCTCGCCATCTATTTTCGTTCATTAGAAATAAATATGTATAACCATGTAGAATAAGGTATGACTAGGGTGCTGACTTCAGAGTACCGCTTCTATTCCTGACTAAGAAGGGGGAACATTTTGTGTTGAAAATCGTTGTCTACTATCCGCAGAGTTTGGAAGTGTGACTGAGAGAGCAAATGAAATGTGTTTAAGGGGAATAAACCTTCTAGTCATGGAAGGTCATAACTTCGAAAATACCCAGAATATCTAAAGACGCCAATATATGTAGTGTTTAATAATTAAAAGATCTTATATAGAACAAGCACAGGATTTTGTTTACCAGTTATTGTTTATTTTTACAGCTGCTTTGAAAATTATTATTCCAAAACCTTATTTTTTTATGTTCTTCCTGTTATCAATGATAAATATTCGGCAAAGATGACTTCAATGTGTTATTATAGGCATAGCTTCATAGATGTAGCTGAGGCGACAGTTTGTTCTTAAAAAGCGAATCGAATATACAGCTAATGAGAACTAAAAGACAGACATTTAAAAAGTGTATTACTTAAAATATCGAAAATTCAAACGAATAACAGAAAATAACTCGTAAATTGTTACTACCAAAAATTATTTGGCACAAATTTAATATTTGAATAGGTGCTACATCCTTTCCTGCAATAAGCTTTTGGTCTGACATTTATGGTTACCTATTACCTATAAACAGTTTAATAAAAATGGTCAAGACTTTAGAGAAAATTCAATATACACATTTTATTTGTCATTGTAGTACGTAAAACGTATAGCATTGTAAGTTATTTTTTGGGAATTAAAAAAAGACATTTTCCGTGCAAGAGTCGTTGTATGGTTGAAAGGAATTCCGTGATAATATTTGCCTTGCGTCCTTGAAAGATATTGGACTTAAACGCAAAGTTAGATATTTATCCATAAACACATGCGAAGAACCTTTTTTATAAAAATAGTATCTTATGGTTTAGGGGAACTTAAAAGCGCATATCAGATGAAATATGAATATCGAACTGAGTGGAATGGATATCAAAGGTGAGCGAAGACAAAGTAAAAAAATTCTGATGTGTTACAGTCACATGACTTTCCCTACTCTTGTACAAACTATTTTTACAAACGCTTATTCTCCATCTACTTCATGTTAATCGAGATAAACATTTGCAGACTCTATCTTATTGCTAATTTTCTTGTAGATGTAAGGGGAATATATATTTACAAGGGCAATATAGAAATACAGTAGCCTTTAAGCACGTACATATCTCTTAATAGCTGGTTGCTAGGTGCAGCACCATTCCCTTTGCCACAGATTAATACTCTTTGCATGTCCAAGACAAAAAAACGAATAACGAATTCCCATTTGAGAATATAAGTATTGAAAAATTTAAGGGAATAACAAGCAATATCTCGAAAATGGTTCACTCAACAACCAAAAATGCATATGACATAAATTGTATATTTTAACGCGATCTACATTTTTGTGTAGTAAAATTTTGTCTATCTCTTATGGTTTACCAGTTATGCAAAAGTCGTTCACAATGAAGAATATTTTTGGAGACATTCTCAGAAAATTCAAGATATACATTTTATTTGTCATGAAAATATCTTAAACATATGATATTTTAATCAAAATCGTTAGAGCCATTTTTGAAAAAATTAAAATTTTCGAAAAATCTTCCATGTAAAGGGTACTCTGGGTGGGGGGGATTTTCTTGAAAACCTTCCTGTCGCATCTCTGGAAAATACTGAACCTAAATACCAAGTTTGGTGTTTATCCGACTGTTCGTTTCTGAGTTATGCTGTTCACAGACAGACACACACACGGACATGTTTCCAAAAATGCTTTTTTTGGATCCAGGGGGTCTCAAAACATGTATTTCCGGTGAAATCTCGGTATCGAATTTTTGAGTGGAATACAATACTTCCCCTACTTACTATATGTAGTATAGAAAGTAAAAAATTAAAGCGGTATCGGAAGTAGCTTTTAGCTGGAAGAGCTTTAGAATTAGAGCTTTTCAGATTAAAAACTACATAACTGTTTGAGGTTCATTTTTGAAATTTGAAGAGTACACTCGCTTTTTAAGTATTTAGTAGATACATATGGTAAAGTCTTTTCAAAAGTCTGTGAAAGGTTATAAAGTATCGGTCCCCGTAAACTTAAACACTTGAAATAGCGAAGCACGAGAAAAGCAAAAGGGGTTGCGATAGCTACCCAGAATTTTCACTCACAGTGAGGTTCTAAAACATGGAGAGCAAGCTCATTGCATTTCGTCATCACACAATAGCTTGAGGCCGGGCTACAAATGCTTCGGCAATCATTACAATAAGCAGCAGGATTAATCAGGCTCGGCGCCCTTTGTCCTGCCTGTTTCTATCATTTATTACTGCCATTCCTCATCCACTAAGCAGCTGATGCAGAAATGTAGCAATTAGCCTCACAGGGATTAAGTTCCAGGACAAGTGTGAAATCAAGGGAACAACATCCCGTCACAGACCACGCCGTTGTTTATGTCTTCCTTCCAGCCACGGCAAAAAAACTTGTACTCTGGCTGACAAAGAAACCTGCTAAGTATCGCCTTAAACGGCTTAGTCATGTCTAGTAATGCTGCTTTCCGCCGGAGGCGCTGTCTTATGCCTAACTTCTGACGTTCAAGCCTTCGCTGTCTTAATTACACTCTCGGACAGTAACACAAGACGAGCGGAAACACCAAGTTTCTGGTTTTGGGTACTTGTTCTTTTACTTTTACTAAAAAAAAAGTCCATGTGTGTGAACAGCATAATTAAAAAACGAAAAGTCGAATAAATACCAAACTTCGCATTGAAGTCCCAACACTTTTCAAGGATGGACGGCGAAAATTTGCAAGTAATTTCTCCACCCCAAGCTACCCTTTACATGCAAGCATTTTCTTTAATTTTTATTTTCAGAAAAATAAGTAATAATGTTAGGGTTATGGAGCAGAAGAGGAATCTATTGCGCCTACTAAACCTCTGGGAGGAATGGATTAGGCGACAGGCACAACGCAGCGGAGTCCTTAACGTTTTCTTCTATTTATTTTATTTTTTTTAAAGTTCCCTTGTTTTATCAGTTTATGATTACAGTGTTTCTACGTTTTCATTACCGTTTATTACCGCAATTACACAACACACAGACACACGCAAACACTCGTGCCCATGGCGGGACTCGAACCCGCAACCCTCAGCTTGTCGGAGCGCCAGAGGTATACATTCCATCGACGACGGCTATGAGGGCAGGAACGTTTGCACATTGAGCATTCCCGGACGCCCCTTCGATGATCCTCGCCTCCTGTTGGCACGGACAGGTTCGGGTAGAAGGTTCCGTGTCAAAGAAGAACAGTTGCCTCTTTAAACCAAATCCATCGCACACGCCGCACACCACCGATCATTCTGATGTCTGAAGGATGAAAGGTAATGACATGATAGGAAATTCCAGCATTCACCTACCGACCTGAGACACCGCGAGTCCCATGCGAATCGAACCCAAAATCTCGCGAATGTCAGTCTCAAACGCTACCACCCGTGTAATCCCGCTCCGCTTCATATTTGGCATGGCAAGTAATGTGTATATCTTGAATTTCATGTGAACTGGCTGGGAAGTCCTTTACTTATCAGATTTTTATGTAACTCACGAACTATAAGAGATAGCTGAACAATTACTACAGAAAAATGTTGAGCTCATTAAAATAGGCAACCTGTGTTTAACTTTTGCGTAAAAGTTTAGTATCAGCTGTTTACGAGATATTTCCTGTTACTCGTTTGAATTTTGCAGTAATTTAAGCAATATGCTTGTGAAATGTTAAGTACGTTCTTTATATTTCTATCAGTTAATAATAAAAATAATAATGTTAATAATAATAATAATATCATAACCAACATATGATTGTGTGATTTTTAAACATTTGTTTGTCATCGTAATTTCTGTATGTCACTTCTGTGCAGTCACATCAAAATATGTACTCAAAACATTTCGGCCAACATATATAATACAGACATAAGAAAAGCCTTTTTGTGAATAATTTGTGCATGATATTGAGAAGAGAAATTCCTGCGATTGAAACACGCTATTTGAGGCCGTCTCCTCTCACCACTAACCGGGTAGGGGAGGCTCCTGGGTTCGATCCCCGATGCTTATTGTGAGGTCCCCCCAACGGTGCCTTCTGCTTCTTCGCCTCTCTTCGACGATATACTGGTACGAAACTGCTGATTAATTCTAGATTTTGTCGTGGTTTTCTAGTCGTTATTGCTCTATTTCTTTGGAGTGCTCAATCGTAGAGCATGAGACTCAATCTCAGGGTCGTGGATTCGAGCCCCACGTTGGGCGCCAAAAAGCATGATGTCTCCTCTCACCACTATACGGGGTAGAGGAAGGTTGCTGGACTGGATTCCCAATGCTTGTTGTGAGGTCCCCCGATGGTGGCCTCTGCTTCTTCGCCTGTCTCCAACGGTATACTGGTACGAACCTGCTGATTAATTCTAGATTTTGTCGTGGTTTCCTAGTCGTTATTGCCTTGAGTAATACTTTGCAGTACTCAGCGGTGAGGATGGACTCTGCTAGTGGTGTAGATGTCAAGTGAGAATTAGATCCCAGGAGAGAGGAATGGTCAAAACTAGGTCATTATCACTGTATTTATTGTCTATCTGGATTTATTACCACGCGTATCGGACGTTCCTGGCGCTATATTCAAGCATCGGACTTCCATATGGAACTCTCGCGTTCAAAACAATCAGATTCTTTTCCTTATTCAAATTCGCCGACATGTAACTTCGGCCACACTGCTCACTCACGCGGCGCTTGTTCTTTGTAAACTTCGCGGGAATATTCTCGTTTCTATTTTGCCGGCGATATATTTCGCCGGTCATTTATACGTATTGCAACTTCCGCCGGTAACTGATTTCGGCTACTTTCAATACTATTAAACACTTAACTTCCGCTGAACCATAAAGCTTAACACCAACATTGTTTTGGCGGCAAATCCTGACGCCGTGGAGCGTGAATTTCACTGCGGTGACATTTCGAATGTGGGTCCCTGAATCCAAATTCACACTGCTTTTATACAACCTATCCCTACTCTAAGCCTACAAAATCTACCTCGTATTGGCTAGCATTTCGCGGTCTTGAAGCGTGGCTTCTAAAGGCTGTCATGTTATACGTTGTACATACTGAGGCTTTCACGCCCGGCGTCATGACTAATAATTGAATTACTACTATCCGGGATTGTAGGTCGTGGTCTAGAAGGCATCGTAGATACCGACGTTTCGCTAAGTACAGCGCTTGGCATCTTCAGGGATCTACAAGCCCGGATAGTAGTAATTCATTGTAGTAATAGGAAAATTCACTGAAAATCACTTTCTTACGTCAAGAAGTGATTTTCCACTGCGTTTGGCTTGTCTGTACTCCTCCGCCTACTACGGGGCATGTCCTTGGATGACAAAAGAAGAATAGAAATATCACCTCGCAAGATCGAACAAAACGCTCCAGGCATCTTGGGCCATAAAATGAACAAAACTCTACCGAAAACCCACTTTCTAACAAGGAAAGAGAACCTAGCCAGGAACATGTTATATATGGAAGCAAATTACATGAATATAAATAAACAACGAAAAATTTTATAAATTATATAAACAACGAAAAAGATGACAATAGAGTAATATACATACATACCTATATCAAATAAATCACAATAATATAATGCGCCAGTAGATATTAATTTTGGGACGGTAGGTAGTTCCTGTCTCATATTCTACTCTTTTTTATCCTTTTAAAACCGCACTTGTTCCTTAATTTCCTCCGTTTCTTGCCACAGAATAAATTGTGAATGCCGTTTATGTTCGGAAGTATTTATTTATTTAAATACTCATTTTTTTTCTGGTGACTATGCAAAATACACATTGAACGAAACATTAAATATTAGACTATGGAATATTTGAAGGCGATTAAAACAGATCCTAATATTAGTTTAAAGTGCATAATGATTTGCATGTACTATTATGTGAAAACTCTTGTTTTTTCTATAAACCATCAAAAGGGATTGAAAATTGTCGAGATACTCGCATAATCATAAACACAAACGAAAATACAAAATACTATAAATATTTTAGCTCGTTAATTTTTGGATTGATATTGATGAGTATGTCAAAAATTGATTTTGACCAATCTGCAATAAAAAAAAACTGTATTTCTTTCTGTTACTAATTGATAGCCTTGAAAGTCTTCGCCGAAAAGAAAGATAAGGAATAATACCTTTAAGTAAGTGCACCTGAGATTGTTGCACATGACGTGATATTAAATACAAAACATCTAAAACATAAGTGAAAAGAAATGTTTTTATAGCTGATTTATGAAAACCTAACATGAAAGCGTGTCAGAAGAAAGAAAAAAACCGCGGATATTTATTCCTAGAAAGTAACAGGAACCACTACTTTCACTAGGTTTCTACTGCAGTTTCTCGGTTTACACGAAACATTTTTTCGAATTTAGTCAAAGAGCTAATAAGAACGGTCTTCCCTCTAGCAGGCAGAAGTCGGCTGATAAACATCGATACGGCTTTTGCCGAACAGCTAAATGAGAACATGATAAAGAGAAAATACTCGTATATCCCTTCCCAGATGTATTCTATTGGATCAGCTGTCAGATTGGTTCAGTCATTGGATCAACACTCAGATAGTGTTGGATCCCTGGAATCGGTAATATCCCCGCGAGAAGGGATTTGTTTTGGGGGAATATTGTCGATCGATTTTTGGAAATATTTCCAGATTGGGAATTTTTAATCTTATCAGTATTTCTTTTTATTTTAGGTATGAATAATGATGTTGAAAATTACTATGCAAGTTATTTGTTTCTGATTTAGTTAAAAACGGAATTCATTATTCATTAATATTTGTATGTTACTTATTAGAAGATGTTTATTGCAAGATTTTTCTTGTTTACAATATTAATGACAGAAACAAAACTGTATAATGCGATGGTTATTGCTACCCCACGTATGGGAACCAAACTTGAAGGTGTTTTAGCCCCATGTTGGGCGCCAAACATGAGATAGAATTAATACCCCACGTATGGTACAAACTTACCGATGGCCTTCGCCCCCACGTTTAAAAAAATCAACGATGTATTTTTAATGTTTATTTAAATATTATATATTTATGTCAGTATTTTTTTAGAACACATATCTCTTAGCAGGGGTGATGTGGCTAAAGAATGAAGGCTTACACAAATTATAATTGTATTGTATTTTGTTTATTAATCCTTCACACGATTAAATAACACTTCACTGGTGTATTCTACTGTAGAGCTTGAGATTAATGTTAATTGTATTTTTTTAACACGTAAACTTTATATTATTCTCACCGCAATGAAGTTTTATGTCTCACATTGAACCTATATCGTACCGATCGGGTACGCAATCTTGTAGCGTCTGGTTGGGAACGCTGTCTTGTAGCGTCTGCCGCTTGAATTTGCACATTTACTTTATTTGAAGTCTCTGAATGGCTAATTCTACTCCAATAGAATACTTTTATTTAACTTAAAGCTTCTCTACTTTTTGATTGGCTATTTATAAACTGTTTTAAATATATCATTATTATTGCTCCAAGAACTATTAGTAGCCTTTATTAAGCTTTCCAATCATTATTGCCTCAAGGTTACCTCATTGTTAGCAACTTTCGGCTTCTACTTTATAATTCTATTTGCTACGGAAGGCAGCTTACTTCTATTCTCACAGCTCCTACATTGTTAAATTACGTAATACATTCACATAACATTATTATGCATGTACATAATAATATAAACATAATACAATGACTGTTGCATACATTTTATGTATTATTACATACACATATTGCTTTAAGGCGGGCAGGTATTATATTTTATATTATTCATTAGACTGATATTATTTAAGTGTTAAAAATACTGCCTCAATAAACAGGTTTTATTATTTTTTATTTTATACGTGATGAAATATTTTGTTTCCAAAGCTTCTACTAATTTAAAACCTCGTACTTACTTCTAACAATATTGACTGCCAGGCATTTGGGGAGAATATTTCCGATGGTACATTACCCTAGAATCCAGCCTCACTGCGTAGAAAAACCAAGTACCTCGGTAGGACGAAAATAATAGAAGCAAAATAACTTTAAAAAATCTGATGTGTTACACTCACCTGACTTTCACTACTCTAGTACAAACTATTTTTACAAACGCTTATTCTCCATATGCTTCATGTTAATCGAGATGTTAATTTTATTGCTAATTTTCTTGTAGGTGCAAGGTGAGTATGGTAGGCTTTAAGCGATATTCAAATCTTTTAAGAGCTGGTTGCTATGTGGCGCATTCCATTCCCTTTGCATGTCCAGGACATAAAAAATGAATAACGAATTCCCATTTGAGAAAAAGTATAAGTATTGGAAAATTTAAGGGAATAACAAGCAATATTTCGGAAATGGTTCACTCAATAAAAAAAATATATATGACATAAATGGTGTATTTTAACTCGATCTACATTTTTTGTGTAGTAAAATTTTGTCTCTCTCTCTCTTATGGTTTACCAGTTATGCAAAAGTCGTTCACAATGAAGAATACTTTTGGAGACATTCCCAGAAAATTCGAGATATACATCTCATTGGTCATGAAAATATCTTAAACGTATGACATTTTAATCAAAATTGTTAGAGGCGTTTTTGAGAAAATTACATTTTTCGAAAAATGTTCCATGTAAAGGGTAATCTGGGGTGGGGGATTTTCTTGAAAACCTTCGTGTCGCATCTCTGGAAGATATTGAACCTAAATACTAAGTTTGGTGTTTATCCGACTGTTCGTTTCTGAGTTATGCTGTTCACACACACACACACACATGTTTCCAAAAATGCGTTTTTTGGATTCAGGGAGTCTCAAAACATATATTTCCGGTGAAATCTCGGTATCGAATTTTTGGATGGAATACAATACTTCCCCTACTTACTATACGTAGTAGAGAAAGTAAAAACGATGTATGATAGCAATGTTGGTAAGAATGAAACCCTCGGCGTGCTTCTAAGACATCGCTGTTTCAAACATCACGACACTGAGCGATTATTCTTGCTAGAAAACATCTGATTAACAGTTCAACTATCAAAAGCCCTGGAGAATCTCGCAGTTGTAGACAAATGAATAACATTGCGCTTCTGAACCCCGAGGGTATGGTTCGAAACGAGCCGAAAAATAGTAATTAATGTCCTTCAAACTGGCCCACCCAGCACCGTAACTCATTAGATGGCGATTTCGTCACACTTTGCCTCACCCGGAGTAAAACAATCTCAGTCTTCTGACAGTGCAAGCCGGTAACCACGACTCGCTGATTTGCATACAACCGCCCAGCCATATTTCATACGTCTGAAAGCCGCTTCGAGCATTATCTGCCCTGAGCTGTACCGGCTCTGACAATGCTTTGCATCAAAATGTTCTCTTTGGTTCACGTTGAAAATTAAAGCAAGCATGTACGATGGCAAAACTTACAACCTGAAGCTAAATAAATTTAATTCTTGTCAAGCTACGGGGTCACTTGCAATTCTGCACTTCTCAGTCTAACAGCGGTTTCCAACTTTGATTTGATTTTTTTAAAGGAGCTGTGGAAGACACAAGACACCCTGCCCATGGAGTTTTTATGCGCTCTCTATCACCTTCATAGATATAGATCTATGTTTCCGAAAATATTTAAGAACCTTCCCTTAAAGTTTTTAATATCTTCTTCTCCTGAAGGCCGAGCTCCTTCGAAGATTGTAAATTTCTGGATAATTGAATTGCAAAAGGAGATGTTCAGCAGTGCTGATTGTTTACAGAGGCGGCAAAGAGGATTGCCATCAAAGAGTTCCATCGTCTGGAGATGTCTTCTGAAGTGTCTGTGCCCAGTAATTGTAGCAATTACTTTCCTATTTGTTTGCAGTCCCTTAAAATTAGGGCTTTGGTCAGGTTTGTATGTGACAATTTGACTATGGTTTTATACAATTTTTGGCCAGGGAAGTTCTGCCATCGGCGTGACTGTTCCTTGTTAGCCCGTTGGTGTTGTGCAGTTCTAACAGTAGATTTACTTGCTGGTAAGACTGGTTTTAGTCCACTAAAAGGGGTCTTGGCCCCTCTCCACTTTTGACATTTATCTGCTTCTTCATTGCCCATAATGCCACAAGACTAGGCATCCAAAGTTTCGAACTTGCCTGAAAGCTTATCACAAGACATAGAAATTTCCAAGTATTAAAGCCAGAACGAAGGGAAATAAAGTTAAACTGATACTGAGCTTTACGCAATGACGTCATAGATAAAAAACCGCCCCCAACTATCCAGGGCCGGCTCAAGGTGAATCGGCGGCGGGTTTTAGGGGCGGCAAAATCTTAAAACCTGTACAAGATGTTTAATAATAGGGCGGAATTACAAATCATGCTTAAATCCTTGCGACTTTCTGGAGATTTTAACTTTCCCTACTACGTATAGTAAATAGGGGAAGTATTGCATTCTACCCAAAAATTCAATATCGAGATTTCACCGGAAATACATGGCTTGAGCCCCGTGAATACAAAAAAAAAGGCATTTTTAGAAAAAAGATCCGTGTGTGTGTGTGTGTGTGTCTGTGAACACATAACTCAAAAATGAAAAGTCGGATAAATACCAAATTTGGTATTTAGGTCCAGTATCTGTCAAATATACGACACGAAGATTTTCAAAGAAATTTCCTCACCCTAAACTATCCTTTACATGGAACATTTTTCGAAGATGTTGATTTTCTAAAAATGGCTCTAACGATTTTGATTAAAATATCATATATTTATGATATTTTTATGGCAAACGAAATATATATCTTGAATTTTCTGGGAATGTCCCCAAAGGTCCTCTTCATTCTGAATGAGTTTTTGCATAACTGGTAAACCGTAAGAGACAAAGTTTTTATACACAAAAAATGTAGATGTCGTTAAAACACACAATTCATGTAATATGCTTTTTTTTTTTGCTTTTTTTTTTGTGGTCGAGTGAACCATTTCCGAGATATTCCTTGTTGTTTTTTTTTCTCAAAGGGAATTCTTTATTCGTTTTTTTATGTCATGGACATGAAAAGAGAATGGAATGCTCCACATAGCAACCAGCTCTTAAAATATTGGACTATCGCTTAAAGCCTGCCATATTTCCCTTGCACATACAAGAAAATTAACAATAAGATTAACTTCTCGATATCTTGATTAACATGAAGTAGATGGAGAATAAGCGTTTGTAAAAATAGTTTGTACAAGAGTAGAGAAAGTCATGTGAGTGTAACACATCAGAATTTTTTTGTTATGAAACTGGTGATAAATGAAGCGCCAGAGTTGGTAATTCTGGATGGCACTCATTGTTGATTGCCATCAAAACATCCCTTACGCGGCAGGTGTTCAACAATAAGCAACACTGTAGCATTATCTCTTCCTCCTAGGAGTGATCGCCGCAATTGATCTCTCGCAGCTCCCAGTACGCGAGGTGTGCACTTTCACTGTAAACCTTATACTCTATAATAACGTTTATTATTAACCAGTGCAGTCGACCGTCAAGTATGTTTTCATTTCGTATATATTTTTACTTTCTCTACTACGTATAGTAAGTAGGGGAAGTATTGTATTCCACCCAAAAATTCGATACCGAGATTTCACCGGAAATACACGTTTTGAGACCTCCTGAATCCAAAAAAAGCATTTTTGGAAACATTTCCGTGTGTGTGTGTGTCTGTCTGTCTGTCAGTCAGTCTGTGAACAGCATAACTCAGAAACGAACAGTCGGATAAACACCAAACTTGGTATTTAGGTTCAGTATCTTCCAGAGATGTAACACGAAGGTTTTCAAGAAAATCCCCCCACCCCAGACTACCCTTTACATGCAACATTTTTCGAAAATTTTAATTTTCTCAAAAAAGGCTTTAACGATTTTGATTAAAATATCATATGTTTAAGATATTTTCAAATCATTGACAAATTTAAGGGAATAACAAGCAATATCTCGAAAATGGTTCACTCAACAACAAAAAATGTATATGACATAAATTGTGTATTTTAACGCGATCTAAATTTTTGTGTAGTAAAATTTTGTCTATCTCTTATGGTTTACCAGTTATGCAAAAGTCGTTCACAATGAAGAATACTTTTGGAGACATTTCCAGAAAATTCAAGATATACATTTTATTTGTCACGAAAATATCTTAAACATATGATATTTTAATCAAAATCGTTAGAGCCATTTTTGAGAAAATTAAAATTTTCGAAAAATTTACCATATAAAGGGTAATCTGGGATGGGGGGATTTTCTTGAAAACCTTCGTGTCGCATCTCTGGAAGATACTGAACCTAAATACCAAGTTTGGTGTTTATCCGACTGTTAGTTTCTGAGTTATGCTGTTCACAGACACACGCGCGCGCGCGCACACACACACACACACACACACACGGACATGTTTCCAAAAATTCTTTTTTTTTTATTCAGGGGGTCTCAAAACATGTATTTCCGGTGAAATCTCATTATAGAATTTTTGGGAGGAATACAATACTTTCCCTACTTACTATACGTAGTAGAGAAAGTAAAAATTAGAAGCGTTGCGAATTAGAAAACCTTTAGAAATGCATAAGCAGAAGATACCAGCTTTCAAACTTTGAGGGTTGTTACAAAAACAATGTGTTACATTCACATGCCTTTCTCTTGCCACTATCATTTATATAGCTTCATTACACATTACATTGCAGAATAAGAGGATACAGGAGGCTGGAGCAGCAGTGGAACCTTTAATAAGCAGGTTGCTATATGCTGGCTTTGAAATTCCGTAGTGTTTCCATGACATCACAAGAAACAGCTGAATTGTGACAGCACTTCAAAAAATTACAAAGTATTCGAAAATTGTTAACAATAATAGCAAATATCTCGAAAATTTTTTATGCCACGAGAAAGCTATTAAAAACAAACTTTGTATTTTAAAGAGTACTAACATTTTGGTGTAATGCGGTTTTGTCTATCTCTTATGGTTTACCATGTATGCAGAATCACACAAAATTCATTCAGAATGAAGTGCACTTAACAGTATTTGCAGAAAGTTCAAGATGTAGATTTTAATCAGTCGTATAAATACCTCAGATTCTTTGCACATGCACAAAGGTTTAGTATGCTGATATTTTCTTGCAAATGTCGGCGTCGCATCATTGAAAGACACTGAACTTAAATACGAAGTTTGGTGTTTATCCAACTTTTCGTTTTTTGAGTTATGTTTTACACAGACAGACGTATGCACACGCACTCGCACAATCACGAGTTTCTAAAACATGCGTTTTTATTTAGGGACTTCAAAACATGCGTTTCCGTTGAAATCTTGGTGCGTCCTCTACCTTACTATAAGAACATTAATTAATTAATTAATTAATTCATTCATTCATTCATATGTTATTTCCAATGAGCAATATGATATTTCAAATGGTCTGAGGTTAATGCTCATAATAAGATTCCTAAAATGAATAAACTTGATTGCCACTGAAATGAAGATATGCAAGTTTATATATAAGGCAATAGACACTACGTTATTTGGATTTGTACATTAAGAAACAATACTATAAGTACACTAGAAAAACAGAAAATGAAAGGGAAAGTAGCTTTTTACTTTCACTACCACGTAAAATAGGTAGAGAAGGTTCCACCCAATAATTCAATACCGAGGTTTCACCGGAAATACATGTTTTGAGGACCCCTGAATTAAAAAATCTGATGTGTTACACTCACATGACTTTCTCTACTCTTGTACAATATATTTTTACAAACGCCTATTCTCCATATGCTTCATGTTAATCGAGATATCGAGATGTCAATCTTATTGGTAATTTTCTTGTAGATGCAAGGGGAATATGGTAGCTTTTAAGCGATAGTCAAATATTTTAACGCTGGTTGCTATGTGGCGCATTCCATTCTCTTTGCATGTCCAGGATATAAAAAAATCTGATGTGTTACACTCACATGACTTTCTCTACTCTTGTACAATCTAATTTTACAAACGCCTATTCTCCATATGCTTCATGTTAATCGAGATATCGAGATGTCAATCTTATTGCTAATTTTCTTGTAGATGCAAGGGAAATATGGTAGCTTTTAAGCGATAGTCAAATATTTTAACGCTGGTTGCTATGTGGCGCATTCCATTTTCTTTGCATGTCCAGGACATAAAAAAAATGAATAACGAATTTGAGCAAAAGTATAAGTATTGGAAAATTTAAGGAAATAACAAGCAATATCTCAAAAACGGTTCACTCAACAAAAGAAATGTATATGACATAAGTTGTGTATTTTAATGCGATCTAAATTTTTTGTGTAGTAAAATTTTGTCTATCTCTTATGGTTTACCAGTTATGCAAAAGTCGTTCACAATGAATAATACTTTTGGAGACATTCCCAGAAAATTCGAGATATACATTTCATTTCTCATGACATTATCTTAAACATATGATATTTTCATCAAAATCGTTAGTGCCATTTTTGAGAAAATTAAAATTTTCGAAAAATCTTCCATGTAAAGGGTAGTCTGGGATGGGGGATTTTCTTGAAAACCTTCGTGTCGCATCTATGGAAGATACTGAACCTAAATACCAAGTTGATGCAGTAATTTGTATCACAAATTACTTAAATGTAAATAATGATTGTAGTATGAATATGCATTATTATGTGACATTGATTTGAAATGTTTGTTGATTGTAATTATTGTTGGGAAGTAAGTTTATACTGCCTTACTGAAACTGACAATAATAGCGTGCAATAATGCAGCGAGGGGGTGAGCTGTTTATCATTATTGGAAACGAGGAAGTTACGTAATGTTGGCGCGTTTAGAATCTTCTGGAACATTTCCCTAGAGCATATGTTTCATAATTTTCATTGGATATTAAAATAGACAATGTTGGCGCGTTTTATTAGCCAATTGCAGTTCAGTTATAATCTTTAGGCATATCTGGGTGAAAGTGTATAAAAAGCCAAGTCAGAGGTAGATCGCTCTCAGTTCATCAAAATTCTTTGTACACTACACGTCGCATTCCCGTCAGTTCGTCGAAAGTATTTGCACGGCACACTTCGGATATCAATTTGCAGGTTACGCGTAACAGAGTTATGAAAAATCTCAAGTATTATAAAGTTAATTATACAAAAAGTTGAAGTACGCGAATTAAGAATTATCAGTAATGAAGTTATTATAACAGTTTCAGTTTGGCGAGTGTCAAGATCAATGTGTAAATGTGATAGTTAACGTGTTCGACAATAAAAGTGTAAAACAAATTTCTTTCATCAGTGTTATCTTTGGATAAAAGATTCCTTTCCGTTTACACAATCTGTATAAAGAGAAGTGCTCGACCCAAGAAAAAGATAATAGCTAGCCGGAGGACAGAGAACCAAATTTAAATAAAATAATAGTAGCATTCTTTCAAACGAACATTAATATTGCCGCAAATTGCTAACACCAGATGGAACTAACAAGCCTAACAAATGAATCACGTCACAAGATGGCTTCAACGCGTGAAGTAAACACATATACACAAACATTATAAGAAATACACCCGCAAATTGGCTTACCACAACGTGGGGCTAACAAATACAAATAATGTTACTTCAAATTGGCTACCACAACGTGGGGCTACAATTAATGTTAAATAAATAACATTAAAATTTAACATCGCAAATTGGCGCCCAGAACGTGGGGCAGAGTGACCAGGAAAGGAGTGAAATAACCAGGAAGGAGAGAAGGAATCAGGGCGTGGAGTGAATAGAGCAGTGAACTGAACTACAAGACGCAGATTCCAGAAACAACTATAGGAACGACAGACTACGCGGATGATTGGACATCGTAATTCCGAGATTAAAAGGCAACAGGGGAATTCAAATACGGAACACCAAAACGACGTAGATTCATCATGATACGACGCAGAAGCGACATACAAACCTAGGAGAGAGGGGCAGGAAGCTGGGCATCAAAGTAACAGCAACAGACAGCATCACAAAGGTCAGAGTATCGTAATTTTTTTAGAAAACAAAATTGTAACATTTAAATGTACCTTAGGAGCGGTAGGATAAAGAAAACAATGGCTACTAATAATATTGAAGAAATAATTATGGAGGGAGATAGTGTAACAGTTAGCTGTAATTCAATACAGGTTACAGAAAATAGCTCAAACAATGTAGGATTTGAGGGAGGAAATACTAGTAAAGAAAGTAAGAATAGAATAGCAGGAAATATTAATATTGATGCTGGTATGATGATGGAAATTATGGAAATGCTGAGAAAGATTAATGAGAAATTAGATCAACAAAGGGAAGATATAAAAAAGCAGGGAAATATGGGAAGATATGGAAAAAAATAATAGGGAATTAAGGGAAGATATTGGTAGGAGTAATGAGAAATTAGAGCAAAAAGTAGATCAAAGCAGGGAAGAAATTGAAAAGAAAGTTATGAAGCTAGATAGTAGTATGCCAAAAATGAGAGATGAAAATCAGGAAGTAATAGCAAGTGAAATAGGAGAAGTTTCAAAGAAAATGTCAGAAATGAGCAGGGAAATATCAAACAAAAAAAGTGAGGTTAATACTAAAATTGAACATGTTAATGTAAAATGTACAGAGTTAGGAAGTCAAGTGAGTAGTATTTCAAGTGAGATAAGAGAGATGAAAGAGGTTATGAATGTAGATGTGAATCAGGCGCAAGTTAATTTCAGAGGGGAGATATCAGAAATACAGAAGGAGTCAGTAATGCAAAGAAATAAATTGTACGAAGTAGTTAAAGTTTTGCCTGTAAATAATCAAAAGCTAACTTCTGAAATTAACAAGTACCAAGCTTTTCAGAATGAAAACTCCAATCCAGTACAATTTATGACAGACTTGTCAAGAGTATTCTCAGATTAAAGAGATAGTAGAAGAATTGAAAATGACAGTTGTTAAAAGATGTGTTGTTCAGGAAACTTTAGATTGTTTTCAAATGTTATCATGGGACGAAATTTCATATGAATACAAGAGGTTATTCATGAACAAATGTTTGAAGGTTAGGATACGGCTACGAGTAATGTTTAGCCACACACAATTTGATCCAGGAGGGTAAATAGCAATGAGATGTAAAGTAAATGCTGGATAGTTAAAGATGACCTCCAGAGAAATGTATTGGAATGTAAGAGGGTTAACTATATATATGTCATGAGAAAACAGAAATAAATTCAGAACAAAACAATGAAAAAAAAAATTCAGAACAAACAAATTGGGTAAAAATAATTAAAACAATAACTTATGTAGCAAATAGAAAATGTAAAACATTGTCTAGATTTAATAGACGTAAATATATTTATGTAGAGGGTGAATACTTTTGGTAAATATGTATAGTAATTACAAAAATTCTTAAATGCACAAATTTTTGTCAACAATATAAGAAAGTAAACCAATTTGTAACAGTAACTAAATAATTCAGGGTACAGTATTTGCTATAAAAAGTTTGTAATGTCAGATTAAAGTCTAAACACATTAAACCAGAGCCAGTAAATAGTGGCAAGATAAAGACAAAACATATGTCGTGTGTTAAATACGTGTGAAGTGTTAAGTGAAAGTGATAGCGTGTGTTCCAAGATTTATGAGACTAAAAACCCAATTATAAAATTTCCAAACAAGTTGTAAATATTTATAATTATGTTTCTAGTGGAACATATGATGCAGTAATTTGTATCACAAATTACTTAAATGTAAATAATGATTGTAGTATGAATATGCATTATTATGTGACATTGATTTGAAATGTTTGTTGATTGTAATTATTGTTGGGAAGTAAGTTTATACTGCCTTACTGAAACTGACAATAATAGCGTGCAATAATGCAGCGAGGGGGTGAGCTGTTTATCATTATTGGAAACGAGGAAGTTACGTAATGTTGGCGCGTTTAGAATCTTCTGGAACATTTCCCTAGAGCATATGTTTCATAATTTTCATTGGATATTAAAATAGACAATGTTGGCGCGTTTTATTAGCCAATTGCAGTTCAGTTATAATCTTTAGGCATATCTGGGTGAAAGTGTATAAAAAGCCAAGTCAGAGGTAGATCGCTCTCAGTTCATCAAAATTCTTTGTACACTACACGTCGCATTCCCGTCAGTTCGTCGAAAGTATTTGCACGGCACACTTCGGATATCAATTTGCAGGTTACGCGTAACAGAGTTATGAAAAATCTCAAGTATTATAAAGTTAATTATACAAAAAGTTGAAGTACGCGAATTAAGAATTATCAGTAATGAAGTTATTATAACAGTTTCAGTTTGGCGAGTGTCAAGATCAATGTGTAAATGTGATAGTTAACGTGTTCGACAATAAAAGTGTAAAACAAATTTCTTTCATCAGTGTTATCTTTGGATAAAAGATTCCTTTCCGTTTACACAATCTGTATAAAGAGAAGTGCTCGATCCAAGAAACAGATAATAGCTAGCCGGAGGACAGAGAACCAAATTTAAATAAAATAATAGTAGCATTCTTTCAAACGAACATTAATATTGCCGCAAATTGCTAACACCAGATGGAACTAACAAGCCTAACAAATGAATCACGTCACAAGATGGCTTCAACGCGTGAAGTAAACACATATACACAAACATTATAAGAAATACACCCGCAAATTGGCTTACCACAACGTGGGGCTAACAAATACAAATAATGTTACTTCAAATTGGCTACAACAACGTGGGGCTACAATTAATGTTAAATAAATAACATTAATAATAACCATCGCAAAGTTTGGTGTTTATCCGACTGTTCGTTTTTGAGTTATGCTGTTCACAGACACACACACACACACACACACACGGACATGTTTCCAAAAATGCTTTTTTTGGATTCAGGAGGTCTCAAAACATGTATTTCCAGTGAAATCTCGGTATCGAATTTTTGGGTGGAATGCAATACTTCCCCTACTTACTATACGTAGTAGAGAAAGTAAAAATGAATAACAAATTTGAGAAAAAGTATAAGTTGGAAAATTTAAGGAAATAACAAGCAATATCTCGAAAACGGTTCACTCAACAAAAGAAATGTATATGACATAAGTTGTGTATTTTAACGCGATCTACATTTTTTGTGTAGTAAAATTCTGTCTATCTCTTACGGTTTACCAATTATGCAAAAGTCGTTCACAATGAAGAATACTTTTAGAGACATTCCCAGAAAATGCGAGATATACATTTCATTTCTCATGACATTATCTTAAACATATGATATTTTAATCAAAATCGTTAGAGCCATTTTTGAGAAAATTAAAATTTTCGAAAAATGTTCCATGTAAACGGTAGTCTGGGGTGAGGGGATTTTCTTAAAAACCTTCGTGTCGCATCTCTGGAAGATACTGAACCTAAATATCAAGTTTGGTGTTTATCCGAATGTTCGTTTTTGTGTTATACTGTTCACAGACACACACACACACACACACACACACACACACACACAGACACACACACGGACATGTTTCCAAAAATGCTTTTTTTGGATTCAGGAGGTCTCAAAACATGTATTTCCGGTGAAATCTCGGTATCGAATTTTTGGGTGGAATGCAATACTTCCCCTACTTACTATACGTAGTAGAGAAAGTAAAAAATCTGATGTGTTACACTCACATGACTTTCTCTACTCTTGTACAAACTATTTTTACAAACGCTTATTCTCCATCTACTTCATGTTACTCGAGATAAACATTTGCACACTCTATCTTATTGCTAATTTTCTTGTAGATGTAAGGGGAATATATATTTACAAGGGCAATATAGAAATACAGTAGCCTTTAAGCATATACATATCTCTTAATAGCTGGTTGCTACGTGCAGCACCATTCCCTTTGCAACAGATTAATACTCTTTGCATATCAAAGACAAAAAAATGAATAACGAATTCCTATTTGAGAAAAGTATTGAAAAATTTAAGGGAATAACAAGTAATATCTCGAAAATGGTTCACTCAACAAAAAAAAGTATATGACATAAATTGTGTATTTTAACGCGATCTACATTTTTTGTGTAGTAAAATTTTGTCTATCTCTTATGGTTTACCAGTTATGCAAAAGTCGTTCACAATAAACAATACTTTTGGAGACATTCCCAGGAAATTCAAGATGTACATTTTATTTGTCATAAAAATATCTTAAACATATGATATTTTAATCAAAATCGTTAGAGCCATTTTTGAGAAAATTAAAATTTTCGAAAAATCTTCCATGTAAAGGGTACTCTGGGGTGAGGGGATTTTCTTAAAAACCTTCGTGTCGCATCTCTGGAAGATACTGAACCCAAATACCAAGTTTGGTGTTTATCCGACTGTTCGTTTCTGAGTTATGCTGTTCACAGACACACACACAGACACAGACACACACACGGACATGTTTCCAAAAATGCTTTTTTTTGGATTCAGGGGGTCTCAAAACATGTATTTCCGGTGAAATCTCGGTATCGAAATTTTGGGTGGAATACAATACTTCCCCTACTTACTATACGTAGTAGAGAAAGTAAAAAAGCGTTTTCAGAAAAAGGTTTCTGTGTCTGTGAACCCCATAACTCAAAAACTAAAAGTTGGATCAACACCAAACTTGCTATTTAATTTCAGTACCTTCCAAAGATACGACACGAAGATTTTCAAGAGAATCCCCCACCTCAAAATACCCTTTAAATGGAACCATTTTTCGAAAACGTTTATTTTCTAAAACATGGCTCTGACGATTTGGATTAAAATACTCTTTATTAAAGATATTTACATCACAAGTAAAATGTATATATTGAATTTTCTGGGAATAGCCTTTGAAGTCCTCTTCATTTGGAAGGAATTTTGTATAATCTTGTATAACTGGCAAGTGTTAAGCGATAGGCGAAGACGTACTACACAAGAAATATGGTTATCTTTAAAACACACAATGTATTTTAAGTAAACTTTTTGTGGCATCAGCCATTTCTGAGATATTCGTTATTAATGGTTTGAATTGTTCAATACGTAGCCATTCTTTTTAAAGTCTTGTCAACATTCAGTTGTTTCTCGTGATGTCATGAAAAGAGTATGGAATTTTAAAGCCAGTAATAGCGTCCAGTTCTAAACATTTGACTATCGCTGGTTTCTTTGTATGTATAACGAAATGTGTAGTGTAGCTATTTCTGCTAAAGTTTATTTGGATTGAAATGAAGTAAATATAAAAATAAGCTTTAGTAAGATTAGTTTCTATACCCACTAATAAACAATAGAGAGTAGAGAAAGTCATGTAAATGTATCACAGCAAATCTTTCTGGCGTTGTTGGGATTTTCAACCGCTTTGAACATATTACCTGATGTAGGTAGCTTTGGCTTCTATAACCAATTGTTGTATGTTGCTATTCTTAGGTATATTTGGGTTTATTACTTTTAAATAAATCTGTTCACAATCTATAGACTCCAGAGTGAATGGAAAACATCATATCTGAAGAAAAACATCATACTGTCGCACCCAGGATCTGTGTATTTAGAAGCTGATATGCTAAGTATAGGGGCGGTACATAGAAACTGCTCTGTTTACGTAGGTAGCGAATAACGAGCCAGTTTGTGCTCTCTTCTTACGAGGATCCTTCTGTTTCTTAGGTGATTCTCCTTATATTTGCTTTGATTTCAATTACTGAATTGCTCTGCAGAATTCTCCTGTATCTTAGAATACCTCTTGGCAAGTCATACATGGAATTGAGGTATTATTGCCAGATGAAACCGGAATAATAACAATCCTTTAAGGAACTGTAGCAAATGAAAGGATTGTGCATGTCTTATTAGCTCATATTTATGGGTGTAAACAGAATTGAACAGTTTTACGAATTGTGTTTATTTTAATCAAAATCATAATACCTGCTTTTAGCTTGATTTTGTTTTTGACTAAAAATCACATTGGGAAAAGATTAGCGTCATTGCACGTTTATTTAAAATCCTGTTTGTACACTCACACAAGACAGGAAAGATGAAAAATAACGTTTTTTACGTTTGAATTAATGCGAATTTCCATAAAATCTTCGTCCTGTACCCTTTGTAAGTGAATGACTTAAGTGTGAAATTTAGTATTTATCCAAAGTTTCTAAGCTATACTGTTCACATACAGACGCACAAGTACGAACATTTTTCTTAAAATGCTTTTGTGTTCAGTGGAGCTCAAAACTTATAATTACGATGAAATCTACAAATCCAATAAGTAAGCGGATGAGAAATTAAAAATAGATCAAAAGGAAGATAAATGTTTATGCTACTTTCACATTTGTTTTAGATATGAACTCTGCAGAAAACATTTTTGATATAATTTTTTAATATATTTAGCTCATGTATAAAAAACCTGACCTATCAGTATTATATTAACACTCGCTCTCGGTAAAGTTTTAGAATCTTTGGGAACGAAATAAAAAGTATTCCATTTTAATCGTAGTGACTATTAAATTATCAAAAGCAATATATTTTATTCATAAAATATTAAAAGATTGCAAACATGAACAGTTCTTGAAAACGGTAGGGCAGCAATGATTTCTTCTGTGAATCTGACAGGTAATCTTTAAGCATTTAAAGTTTCTGGAACTCCTTAAGAGATACTAGCATGAAATCGAGGCATGTCCGTTTACACAAAACCTCCCCTTATTCCATGTAAGGAAAAAGAGAGAGGGGGGTTTGTGTCGCGATTAACATTCCAAATGGTGAGGCTGGATGAGCTTTTTAGTTTTTATGGCGCATGACCATACCATTAGGTCACATCACCCCTGCAATTTAAATATGGATGAACCCCTCGGCGAAGGGGCAACATAATGGCTCAACTATACCACGAGATTCCAATTGAATTTCCAACCAATCATCATGCCAGTATATTCTCAAGAGACAATAGCCTGATTTATATGCATGCAACACAAGATTTACGCATATTTTGACACCCATCTGCTGTGATTTTCTTTCCCCATCTCTCAATCTTCAAAACATGGGTGAAATGCATGAGAATTTGTCACAGGCAGAAGTTAATGTGCGATTACCATTCTCTTGAATCGAATTTTGTCGCTTTAAGCAAGGAATAATAATTCTCTCCGTAACACCTGTTCTGTTTCAGTTTCTGAAACTGTTTCAGCAGTTTAAAAAATGATGCACTTTTGGGCGATAGCTTATGCAGGCTGGCGTACGAGAATAATGATCAAACACGAAGTGACTAATGATTCATATCTTAGAATCCACTTTAAGTGGCTTCCTTTAACATAAGTGTGGGGCTGTGCAGTTTTACTTTACTTACCACGTACCTATTAGTAAGAAGAGGAAGTATTGCAATCCACCCAAAAATTATATATCGATATAATATCGATAAATATGAGTTTTTGAGGCCCCCAGAATAATAATAATAATAATAATAATAATAATAATAAACGTATTTATAGAAAAAGGTCCGCGCGCTTGCTCGTGTGTGTATGTGTGTGCGCGCGCGGGTGTGTCTGGTAACAGCAACTCAAAAATGAAATATCGGATAAATACTAAGCTTTATATTTATGTTAAGTATCTTCCAAAGATGCTACACAAGATGTTCAAGAAAAGTTCCTCTCCCCAAACTACGCTTTACATGGAATATTTTTTTTCTTCTCAAAAACGGCTAAAGATTTCGATTAAAATACTACAACATGTTTTAAGATATTTACATAAAGAATAAAAGGTATATGCTGAATTTTCTGAAAACAACTCATAATGCCCTTTTCATTGGGGAGG
This sequence comes from Deroplatys truncata, assembly GCA_030765065.1. Classification (NCBI taxonomy): domain Eukaryota; kingdom Metazoa; phylum Arthropoda; class Insecta; order Mantodea; family Mantidae; genus Deroplatys; species Deroplatys truncata. The sequence continues at coordinate 72,308,258 of CM060975.1, read as the reverse complement.
AATTCTGCATAACTGTTAAGTAAACCACAAGATGATACAAGAAGGGGGGGAGAAATACTAAGCTGAAAATTTAGATCTTTTTAAAGCACACAGTTTATGACGAATAGATTTTTTTGTGGTATCGCTCAATTCTGGGATATCTGTTATTATTGGTTTGCATTTTTCAATTGTTATTTCAGTTTTTGAAGTGCGGCCAATCTTCAGTTGTTTCTCGCGATGCCATGAAAAGAGTGGGAATTTCAAGGCCAGAATACAGTCCCTAGTTCTTAAACATTTCACTATCTCACCTTTGCATCTATAAAAAATGTGTAATGATCGTTATTTAGAGGGCTAGTTACAAAAATAAAAGTTTAGTAATGAGAGGGTCAAGTTAGAACACGACCGAAGGGAGTGTTCTAAGAGCAGCGATATTTGTAACGTGTTGTTTATAATATTTTATCTACGTTTCAGAGTATTTTAGTACAAGTTGTATATTTAATATATTTAATGAAATTTATTTATTGCGAAAACGATATGTTTAGAGAAAGAATAATGTGGGCTTTGGAAAAAAAAGATACGAGAAATCAACAAATTTTATTGTTATATTCTGCAATTTAGGATGCTAGTTTAATATGTGAATTAAAAGTAAAATGAGCGAAGAAGATGATTTTCACGGTTCATTAGGAAACATTTTAAAAGCAGTCCAAGATGAAACTATTAGTTTACTTCCAGAAAAGTCAAGGAAAGCTTATTTATGTAGTTATACGAAATTCAAGGACTGGTGTGTGGGTAATGAAACAGACGTAAATGAAGATTCTTTGGTGGATATTTTTATGAGAAGTCGAAAACCATTAAAGCTTCGAGTCTTTGGAGTGAATATTTCATGGTGAGATCAACTGTTTTGGTTAATGATAATATTGATATTAGCAAGTTTGGGAAATTAAAGGCATTTTTAAAGACAGTCTGTGGGTTATGGTAGTAAGAAGTCGAAAATATTAACCCGAGATGAACTGACATAATTCCTGAAAACTGCACCTGATGAAAAACATTTATTACAGAAGATTGCTCTTACATTTGGGATATATGGAGAGTGGTCCAGAAAAATTGTATAAACTGACGATTGATGATGTTGAGGATGTGGGTTTATTGTGAAGATAAGGGAAACAGACTCATATATATCTAGAAGTTTTGTGATCAGTGGTGAACTAAATGTTGATTGCTTGAAATTTGTAGAATGTATCATGGCATTGGGCTTGGTATTGCTAGCTGTAATATATTTTATTTAAATGGAAAATTTCGTACACAAGTGGTTGGCATAAATATGTTTGGGAAGATTCCTAGTGGGATTGCAGGGTATTTGAAGCTGACAAACGCCAAGGATTACACCAGGCATTGTATGAGACGTTCTTCTGCTACTTTACTCGCAAACAGGAGGTTTGCTGATGTTCTTACCTTAAAAATCTGATGTGTTACACTCACATGACTTTCTCTACTCTTGTACAAACTATTTTTACAAACGCTTATTCTCCATTTACTTCATGTTAATCGAGATAAACATTTGCAGACTCTATCTTATTGCTAAGTAAGTAAGGGGAATATATATTTACAAGGGCAATATAGAAATACAGTAGCCTTTAAGCATATATATCTTAATAGCTGGTTGCTATCTGCAGCACCATTCCCTTTGCCACAGAATAATACTCTTTGCATATACAAGACAAAAAATGAATAACGAATTCCCATTTGAGAAAATATTGAAAAATTTAAGGGAATAACAAGCAATATCTCGAAAATGGTTCACTCAACAACAAAAAATGTATATGACATAAATTGTGTATTTTAACGCGATCTATATTTTTTGTGTAGTAAAATTTTGACTATCTCTTATAGTTTACCAGTTATGCAAAAGTCGTTCACAATGAAGAATACTTTTGGAGACTTTCCCAGAGAATTCAAGATATACATTTTATTTGTCATAAAAATTTCTTAAACATATGATATTTTAATCAAAATCGTTAGAGCCATTTTTGAGAAAATTAAAATTTTCGAAAAATGTTCCACGTAAAGGCTAATCTGGGGTGGAGGGATTTTCTTGAAAACCTTCTTGTCGCATCTCTGGAAGATACTGAACCTAAATACCAAGTTTGGTGTTTATCCGACTTTCGTTTCTGAGTTATGCTGTTCACAGACACACACACACACACGCGCGCGCGGACATGTTTCAAAAAATGCTTTTTTTGGATTCAGGGGATTTCAAAACATATATTTCCGGTGAAATCTCGGTATCGAATCTTTGGGTGGAATACAATACTTCCCCTACTTACTAAACGTAGTATAGAAAGTAAAAAGACATGGGGAGTGGAAATCAACTACTGTTGCAGAAGGATGCGTAGAATAAAGTGTGGAGGGTAAGAAGAAAATTGCTGATCTTTTACTTAGGGAGAAAGTTCAATTACAGGCAAAGTTGTGAAAAACAATACTTCTGGTAATAGAGAAAATGTGTCTCCAATAAGTATTACAAATTGTAATGGTTGTAATATTACAATGACTATCAATTAGGGGAGAAAGATTTTGTTTTAATGCATATTATTATCAAGGAAAATAATATATAGCTGGTTATCATTAAAGATTTTACGTTTTGTTGAATCTGTAGTGTATGTTTTGATAGGGTGTTTTGTTAGAACGTAAAGTACAGGTTTTTTTGCCAATAGGAACTACGAACTAAAGCATCACTGATTATTGTAATAGTAAACAAAATTATTTATGCATACATGCATCTCAATTATCTTGAAGTAGATAAAAGAATAAGCTATTTCAGGAATAATTTGTAAATGTCATATAAAAATAATGTAATGTAATGTAACACATCAGATTATTTTGTTTACGTACTATAAACCTGAAGTAATTAATTGATATGGAATTGAAAGTACGTTTGACGTTTTGCACTGACATTAACGAACCGCTATACAAGGCTCCTGTGTCGCGGAGCGCGGTGCTCAGCCACGAAATGCGCATGGGTTCGAGCTCAATCATAGGGGTGAGATTTTTAGGCCCGTTTATAGGTCCGGTGCTCATCCACTATCGTGGGGCGTGAGACCGGCAGCCGCTTGGCACGCTTGGGCTGTCATACCATGGAATTATTATTTATTCTCTTTTACTGTTATGAACATTTCATGTAAGAAAGAGTCTGATGTGCTGTGCTGATATGTTCTGTTCCTGTGTGTTTTCCATGATTAATGTACTACGAAGAACTGTAGAAAATAAGGTATAATATGGAAATAAAGCGTTTTCAGACTCATGTCCATATAACATATTTTCTTCTTTTTCCTGTGAGGAATGTGCCATGAAAGTTTGGCCGTACCTATTTATTACACTTGCATATATCCCTTCCATCTGGTATATCTTTGGTATACTAAATTATGTAAACACCTCAATATATTCCGTTTCTCACGCAGAGAAAGTTTTAAACGAGTTTTACCATTTATGTTTCAATGTTTATAAATACTCGTGCATCAGTGAGTTTGCAAACACACAAAAGATCAAATGCGTTTCAAAAAGAGAGGGAAGATGGATACAGAGGAAGAGGGAGGGAGAGAGAGAAGGAGAGAATGAGAGCCAGAATGAATCATCTGATAACACAATCTGAGCTCCAGGTTCTTATGTTTCAAAATAAATGCTATAATAGTAGGTGTATTAGTTAAATATTTCGCATTCTTAGGATCATTAGTACAGTTTTGCAATTCGCAGCAAAATATGTAGCTATAAGATGTTGATACTTTTATAAGGTTCCTTTGGTTTTTAATTTTACAAATACGAAAACAATTAATATTAATTTTTAAACCAGTTTTATTAAAATTACTATGTAGACACGCCCTTATGATTCTAAGCGTGCCATTTTAGCATTCGGAGTAAACTCAGGATTACATACCTGACAAATTCTAACCCTAAAAGATCGCTGGAAGATACGAATAAGTGATTTAGATAACCAACAAGCTCGACATAAGTTTTTGCCAAATTATTTTTCTAGTTGACTAAGCAAGGCTATGTAATTCATATGATAAAGCGGTACAACGGCTGGAAATATTTTGGACACGCCCCTCCGTTATTTATACAAACAAATGGAGCCTCATGTATGGGAAGAATCCTGAAGCAGTGAGGCGTGGGTGGACCAAGACCCCAGTCATTGCCTCCTCTTCGCCACGCATGAGCAGCTACAGAGATAAAACTGTCAGAAAGGTATAAAGTCAGAAGGACGTCTGGAGTTGAGGCCATGCGGTGACATAAGTTGACAAACCCTGCCTTACGTAACCGTCGATATACCACCGTTTTTTGAAATATTACGCCGGCATTCCAACCGGATTTGGGTTGGTTGGTTGCTTTGTTGCTCAAGCGGGAGAAATACACGTGTTTCTGTGTTCACAACTTGTAGAACAAGTTCATTACTGTCCACAAATGCATGGAATACCTCGCGTTCTTGCAAGCGGTGTAATTCTTCAAACAGCTTCCTTTCTCGTCTCTATGTTGCATGTTGTGTACTGCGTTCGCATTATAAGAATCTAGTTACATATCTGTGTTAAGATGTCCAAACATACGGGAGAAAAGTATTTCAGAGCTTTTGCAATACGGTAAATGCCAGAATTATTTCGTTTACACAGGAAGAACAAATTTAAAATAAAAAATCTGGTATACTCGGCAACTTTCTCTAGCCATTGTTATTTAAAGGCTGGTCACAACCGCCCGAGACGGTAACCAGAACGAAAACGAGAACGGGAAGCTATGCACCATGCAAGATATTGGTTCACAACAGCCCGGTAACGAGAACGGGAATGCATATCGATCACAAAGTGAAAGTCTATTTTGCGCATTGGGATTTCATTTGTTTTTAACTACCAATGACATTTTTTCATCTACTTCCAATTTAGCCAAGCCAACTCAAAATTCGGTATATAAACATTATCTAAGTGCATATCCATTACATTTCCGATCCCTCTACTTATACCAAGCTTTCATTCCTTTATTTAATGGCATACATTAAAATTGTTTATTCTTTTTTCATTTCCACCGGTTTAAGCTGTTCTTTGTAGCTTTTGCCATTGTTTCTTAGGTAATAGCCAGTTTTGAGTTGCGTATAAATAAACCTCAAATGATCCCTTCACCAGAGGAACCAACGCTGATTAAATTTGCGAGTGTGGGGATGAGGTTAGGAAGCACATTTACTACTAATGCCTTCCAGTTTCACGTTTCCAGCTTGCGACTATAGAGAGCACTAGTGGCTGTTTCATGTCATGGCCGCCTAGAATAACCTCTAGAGTGAAGAGTCTAATATGCACAATAGGGATCTAATATGCCGTGCCCGGGAACGAGAACGAGAAAGTTAAAAGCTGGGAACTCTTCTTTCCCGTTCCCGGGGCCCGGGAAGGTTTCCCGTCGGTTGTGAACATTCCCATTTGAATAAATGTATTTAAACTTTCTCGTTCTCGTTCTGGTTACCGTTCTCGTTGGTTGTGAACCAGCCTTAACAGGTGTCCATTATATACGGGTTGGAAGTCAAAACACTGGACTTGGGGATTTAACGTAGGAAATCAGTTTTTCTCTAACGCTCATTTCCTGTTCATTAACTTCTATGTATTCTTCCTATTGGCAATGATTCATTACAATGTTAACAGATTTAGTTACTTTCGATGGCAGACATATGAGTAAACTAAGCTTTCATATCTATTTTTCATATGATGATTCTGTTTTGTTACAAACTTGTAGTGAGTCATGGCCCACGGCAATGAAACAATTTAGTGATGCAAAGGATTTTATTAATAAAATTTGTCATATTAGTTTCTCTAAAATAAACAACATATAATTGCTGCTTTAATATTCTATTCCATTTCTGGGATTCTTAAAATATTCTTATAAGATGTATCTCTAAAATCAACAGGTGAGAGAGTCTTTGAGTAAAACCTGTAACCCAGTACGTCCCAGATTATACAAAATAATTTTCATATAAACAGTTATTCCTCTGTCCACTTTGCCTTACAAGCAGAATGAAATGCTATTTAAGTAGTTTTGGCCAAAAATAGATTTATTAACTTTCGGTGTAAAACACGCACCTACCTTAAAGTACACTTCTTCAAAATTGTATTTACTTAATGGCAACTGTAACTCTTCTTTTGACCGTCGTTTTAAGGCGTTGTTTGCAAACTTTATAACCATTTTGTCATGTTCAATTTTCTTGCAATTTTCCCATATTCAAAAAATATATTTCACAACAAAAGTGGATGGAGACGTCCGAAAAATGTTTACGATGGTCTTCAACTTTATTTAATTAAACAAGGCTTGGTTTGTTTTAAAAGAAATAATTTGCATAATTATTAGCCATTCAAGCTCATTTTTCCGTTTTTAAGCATAAAATACTTAAAAAAACATTCACTATATGAAAGTTTCCACCGACAGTTTGATCTGAAATATTAAGCAGCAATATTTTAAACATGACATTTATAATTCAATATCTTTGGAAGGAGATACATGTTGATTTAAATTAATACACAACTGAAGAAAAAAATTACACCCTGAAGTGAAATCTTGTGCACATGCTTCTTTTATTTCTAGTGATTGCTATGCAAACAATAAAGACTCTAACTTCAGTTAATGTGAATTTGGCTTTCAAGAATGGTTCGGTTTATAGCGAGATACCAGGGCTGTCCCAGAAGTACCCGACCTAACAAAGAAAACACAACAATTTTGGGAAAAAACATCTTTATTTCCCTACATAGTCTCCTTTCAGCTCGATACGCTTTTCCCAGCGGCGTTCAATAGCTTCGATACCCTGTTTATACTGAGAATCATCGAGTTCTGCAAAATAGCCATCAACTGCAGACTCCAGCTCTTCACTGTTGCCAAATCTTTTACCACTAAGGTATTTCTTCAACTTTGGAAATAGAAAATAATCAGAGGGGGCTAAATCTGGCGAATAAGGTGCATGAGAAAGCAATTCGAACTTTAACTCATTGATTTTGGCCATGGCGATAATGGATGTGTGAACTGGTGCATTATCTTGATGAAACAAACTTTTCCATAAATGCGGCCGTTTTTGCTTGATTTCATCATTCAAATGCTGCAATAAGTTTGCGTAATACTCGCTATTGATTGTATTTCCTTTTTGAAAATAATAAATGAAAATTATTCCACACACAATCCAAAAAACTGACACCATGACCTTGACTGCAAATGGAACTGTCTCATCTATATGCAGGACTGGCGCTGGTCAACGTTAAGAATTCCGTGTACTTAGGACTCACGTTTACGATGAACGGAAAAATGGTCGAAACATACTGAACGTCAGAACACAAGGCGGGAAGGAGTGAAAGCAACAGAGGCTCTCCGGATACGTAGCAGAATTCCAGATACATATATCTGTAAGCTTACTGGGGACCGTATATGGAGTGACAGTTGCATCCACGATGACAGAAGAAATATGGGATTGGGAACAAACAGAGAATGTGGATCAAGTGAGGACCCGATTTTTTTAAAGGAATTCAGGATTACGGAGAGGTACGTACAAGTGTGGAATAATGAGGAAATTCGGAGCACACAGTGAGATGATAGAGGGCAAAATCAGAGCAGTTAAAAATAGAATGAGAATTGTTCGTGAAGGCCAGTCCCTATCTTTCTTAACGTTCTTTGTGTGTCATAATAGGGCAGGAATGCGTCGTAATACGTGTACCGTTGTTTGTTTTTTTTTTTTTTTCGTTTTCTTGTAACGAGTTATTGTCGTTTTTTGGTCTTGCTTTACTACTCTGTGATTAATAAAAGGGTTTATGATCTGTTGGACCCGTGTGATTGATAAAGGTCAATGTATGTAGCGTTTAAACTCATTCAACTTACGTTACAGCTTTATTATTCGCACAGATATTAGAAATAAAAGAAGCATGCACACAAGATTTCACTCCAGTGTATAACTGTTTTCTTCGGCTGTGTATTGATTTAAATCAACATGTATCTCCTTCCAAAGATATTGAATTATAAATGTCATGTTTAAAATGCTATTGCTTAATATCTCAGATCAAACTGTCGTGTGGAAATTTTCATATAGTGAATATTTCTTTAAACTATTTTATGCTGAGAAAAGGAAACAAAATGGCCAATGGTTACGCAAATTATTTCTTTTAAAACAAACCAAGCCTTGTCACAAAATTCCAATCGAAAATTTAAGACTATCGTAAACAGTTTTTTCAGAGGTCTCCATCCACTTTTGTGTGAAATATATTTTTTGAATATGGGAAAATAGCAAGAAAACTGAACATGACAAAATAGCTATAAAGGTTGCAAACAACGCCTTAAAACGATGTAGATGCCCTTAAGTGAATAAAATTTTGAAGAATTGTACTTTAGAGTATGGTTATGTTTTACACCGAAAGTTTTCGCTGCTCGGTTATAATAGTATATTATGCAACGAGACTATAATTGTAGTAATTAAAACGCGAGTATTATTATTAACCGAGCGAGGGATGCTCGACCATGCATCTAAATTAAAGGTTTCATAAGTATTGTTTCTGGTTTGAGTGATGTGTTACAATCTTTATTCCTTTATCTATGGTTACAATACAATGACCTTTTAGCACCTGTGTCAAACAAAGTTGCTTGCGTTGTGAGACGTACTGCGTAGAATAATCGATAATTGCGCTTTCACAATGTTACGTGGCCACTTCTGATTGGTCGAATACCAATACTTTAATGAACAGGTGTACTTTAATGAGGCGCATTAAAGTACTGCTACCAGTCGTATAAATACTACATTTTGGCATGGTCGAGCATAAATATTGTAATTTTATTTTGGTAATACATTTATTGCATGTGCCATTATCTCCTTAAAACACGTAAATCATAAGGCAGGTAAATGTCTCCAACGTGACGTCATACGCGAAGAAAGAGACTTTTTGGGCAGGGTGTCTGACACTCCTTTATGCTCACATCACGATCATATGCATGTCTGCACTGCTTTCCAGCCCAAGAACATAAGTAGAAGCTCATAAACAAGAAGTTATCGTTAGTGATTTATATACAAGGGAAGTTACCATTTAAAGCAGAGCATTGACTCATCGCAGACATGCTGTGTCTATTTAACATCTATTTCTGACATGGCACGCAAAGTTGTGTGTTGCGTGAGCACATCGCTTCTGGTTCTTGCAAAAACGGAACTATCCCGAGTCAGCAGGGAATACATGATCGATTCACGAAACGCATTTCTAACGAAGCCTGTGACGTAATATTTGCAGGCGGGTTCTCTGTACCCTTTGCATGATGTCACGTCCCTTTTTTTTCAATAAATTACAGATAAAAGTGCATTACGAAGCATAATTTGATTACATCCGACAAGTTGTACCGCAAATATTGGAACAGTCAAGTGCGTTTGTTGTCAATCATGTCTGTGTGCAAGTGCGGCGATAGTGGGCGTACATGGACAACGCTACAAGTTTCACACGGGACTGAAGAAGGTAGAGGGAGGTAGAAGTTTGTTTTCGGAGTTCAGTTTGATATTTTATTCATTACAGTTGTTGGTAGTTACTTTTTCTAACGCTTAGCTATCTCTATTTCATTTTTTGAGAACCCCCGAAAAAAAAAAACAGCAGCTTCATTGCAGGTAATCGATGTTGAGAGCGCACGTGCGTGTAAACAATATAAATCAAAAGCAAAAAATAGGGTATGATCTCTAATTTAACTCGGACACCTTTGAAGGATGCAAGGCGTGGATTTTCAAGGGAGTCTTCCCACCTCAAACTAAACTTAAAATGACACGTTTACTTCTCTACCACGTACATAGTAAGTATAAAATTGATACCAAGACTTCACAATAAATGTTTTGAGGTTTACTGAATAAATAAACAAAGCATTTTTTTAGAAAAAGGTCCGCGCGCGCGCGCGCGTGTGTGTGTGTGTGTGTGCGTGTGCGTGTGAACAGCATAACCCAAAACGAAAAGTCGAATAAATACTGGTATTTTTTGGTATTTAAGTACAATACCTTCAAAAATGTGACATGAAGATTTTCAAGAAAATCTCCCCACCCCAAACTATTCTTTACATGGAACATTTTTCGAAATTTTTTTATTTTATAAAAAACGGCTTTATCGATTTTGATTAAAATAAATACCATATATTAAATATATTACATGTCAAATAAAATGTATATCTTAAATTCTGGGGATAACGTTAAGCGATAGACGAAATCGTACTGCACAAAAATGTAGATCTTTTTAAACCACACAGTTTACTTCAAATAACTTTTTTGTGGGATAAGCCATTTCCGAGATCTCCATTATTAATGGTTGAAATTGTTCAATACTTTTGTCAACGTTTTTAAGTCCTATCGATCTCCAGTATTGTTTTTCGCGATTGAATGGAAACAGTATGAAATTTTAAGGCCAGCGTATACCGTCCAGTTATCGCTGACTATCGCTGAAGCTATTTCTGCAAAGGTGTATCTCTATTATAATGAATTATATAGAGAATAAGATTTTGTAAGAATAGTTTGCATACCCACTTATAAACGATAGATGGTAGAGAAAGTCATCTGAATTAAACACATCTGATTTTTATAGCCTGAAACATTTATGAAACAATTTTGATTAAAATACCACACGTTTTAGACAGTGTCATAACGAATAAAAATTCATATTAAATTTTATGTAAACAGCTTTTGTACATGCGCATATCGGAGATGCTTTTTTTTTTTTTAAGTTCCCTTGTTGTACCCAGTTTATGCTACTGTGTTTTACTGTTCATACCGCTTATTTCCGCAACACACATACACACAAACACCCATGTCCGTAGCGGGACTCGAACCCGCGACCACTCCAGCGAGGGCCGGCTAGATGCTGAAACAGAAATAACTTAAACACACAAAGTCAGTCATACCCTCATTTTAGAGAAAATTTATCCACGTTCGGGATATCAACTAGTAGATCGCTCAATAGGGTATATTGACTAACTAAAGAATTTTAAAGTATTTATAGGACCAAAACGCAAACAGAAGTACACAGAGACTATATTTCCCAGCTAGACTATGGGAAGATCCTTTCAGAAGTTCCACTTTCACTATAACTACAGGAGCTGCTCTGTAACCATCTAATTCTAACTACCTGTGACTAAACTGTGCAGATAGTAAATTAAGCGGAGCGAGCCATTTAAATGAATGTTGCCAATCAGCGTGCGGAACGATAATTTTCCAAAGGAACAGATTAAATTCCCTGTCATCCCTCAATATTTACCATTGTTTTAATATATATAGGATTTTTACTTACTGGTTTATTGAGAGGTACAATGTGATATACTAAACCTGTAAGTGTAAATGAGTTTAAATGAGACTGTAATGCTTCGATACTACTGTTTTGGATAGCTGGGGGAGGGGATGAGTCCCCTGAAACCCCCTTTGAGTACGCCCCTACCAGAAATTCCTGTTAAGTAAATGTTTATAGTATTTACCAGCTCTTTTGGTGTTTAACCTTTTCCCATATTGAAGTCTACTTTGTTGCGCTCTCTATGTAAGTTGTATGGAAATAAACTACTTTTATTGCTATGAGTTCATTACAAACACTTCAGCTTTTTTTCTGTGAATGGCATAGTATAGGTGTTAGTTTCATTGAATCCGTAACGTGTAGAGAAAATTGTATGGATGTTACATATAAGAGTTCCCCGCTTGGTTGGGTATTTTGGCCAAAACAGTCCATCTCTTATGCTGTTAACAGAACACAGTAATTGTGTAAAATCTTTCAAGAAAGTTTTCTTAGCAATATTGTCACGGGCCTATAAGGGACTGATCTTTGGTATGTTGGGGGTTTTAGCTCAAGAAGTAGGAAAGCTCTGATTCGTTTTTATTATTCAAGCTACGACTCTGAACATTTTGGGAACAGGTTTGTTTCCACCTTGGAATTATTGTATGGCAGACCTCGATGCCTAGCTTCAGATTTGCAGACGTCCAAAAGGGAGTGCCAAAAGGAAATCCAAAAAGAAAAGGATCCCAAAACAAGAATGGGGTACATTTCCATGCTTTTTTATACCCGGTTATGTCCGCCCAATAAATACATTTGTGGTATATTGCTGACATCATCATACAGAAATTTAGTTTATGGTCAAAGGCGAAACATCATCAATGACTCTACAGTTTTGTAAGTGTAAACAGGAGTCGACCGAAGTACCGCATTCTTTGAAGGAATCCTTAAATTTTAATACTTCTTATTCTATATTCCTTAATATTTTCACATAATTAGATGTCTGTCCTCCACAACAGTTGAAATAAAAGGAGGTTATGTCGTATTTGAAATAAATAAATAATAAATTAGGATATTTTTGTGGAGGGATATGTTGGCACCTCTTCTGTAAAAGCGGAAAATAATGTTTCAGCTAAAAGTTTAATCTACAGTTTTTGCTTTTTTATGTAATAATTTGGATTCGAAATAGTATAAGCTTAAGAATGTTGGTAAAACTGCGATTTTTTCGATGAGAGATCGTGTGTGACAGAACAGAGCGAATCAGTGGTGCCGATCTAAAATGCAGTGAAATTATTATTATTATTATTATTATTATTATTATTATTATTATTATTATTATTATTATTATCATCATTATTATTTCTGTTTTTGTCTGAAATAGAAACTAATTTTTAACAGGTAACAGTGCATATTCAAATGTCACTTTTAAAATATTAACGGTTATAATAGCAAATTTTCATAATTAAACACACTTGCTAACAGAATAATATATTTATTTGGTTATAAATAGCATTTTAACATTTGTAGTAACCCCCAGTCACTACTATCTTTCTTCCCTGGAACCATTTCCTGTCCTTGTAAAACCATCAGCTGAGGCTTTGAGTCTATCAGAACATAGTTTTTTTTTTATCTGCTTCAGAACCGGTCTTTAAATTTTTTGTAAGCTTCGAGAGTGAAGACACATTGCACCACCAAGCACTTTAATCCGCTTCTTTTCAATGCAGTGGAAAATTCTTGGTTCCCCTAATAATAACCTGAACGGTCTGCTAGATTTGCAGAACGATTATTTACTGTACAATGTTGCATTCACGGGAAACAGTGCTGATTTATTTGCTCAGTAATGACTTTATCAGAAAAAAATGTGAATGTTATTCACTGTTTCATTTTTGCAGTTCCTTTAACTTACACGGCATATCGGGGTCTTTGACTTGAGAAACAAGTGATGTGTTAGTGACTCTCTAAACTGTAGCTTTTAACTAGAATTTATTCATTTTTTGCTATGAAACATTTCACACTCACTCCCCCATTCATACTTCCCAGTTTCTGCAGAGGGTAGGGAATGATTGTCATCAACGAAAACTTCTCCGTCCAAGCCGAGAATCGAACTAGAACCTCTGAGTTAATTTATTTTATACTATCAGCTTTAGGAAGGTTATAAAAGTTTCCTAAATAAAGAATTTCGTCATATTGAAATTGAGTTTTATTTATGGATGCTCTTTAACTGCTGGTGGTCCTTAGCGTCCCACTCTATATTGGGCGTGAAAGACCGGTAATTTTGCTCAGAGGCCTCTTTATCAGGCTTGAGGTTCTTTTACGTGCCGTAAATCTACGACACGGGATCACCGGCTTTACTTCCCTTCCGAAGGAAGTCATGCTAAGGATTTTTAGTCCCGAAAAAATCCATCGACTCGGGAACTTGAGGCTAGTATGGTAACCACTAGACTATGTAGGACGACAAATTAATGCCTAATCTTGTGTCACAAAATTAGGATTAAATGAGACATATCCTAGCTGGGAAACGTTCTTTCTGCTTTACGGTGTAATCTGGAAATACATGGAATTTTTAGCGGTTTGCTTAGTCTTCAAGAAAGCTTCACTCCGTTGTTTGCTTCTTGTTATTCCTTCAGCAGGGAGATCATATCGGACAATGAATGAATAAAAGGATTGCAATGACGCCTGTGCATACAGCTTTGGATTACCCGACACTCGTCTACTCAGTATATGGAAAAACCTCGGATAAACTTACCCAAGGGACTCGAACCCTCCGGAATATAAGGCAGCCATGCAACCCCACACTACGGGAAAGCTTTCACTTCATCAAGAAGTTTCTTTCACATGAGAATCAAAGAATTTTGAGGTTTTTAAAACTCCCTTAAATTGTTTGTTTAGCTTTCTTTCTTCTGCAGGTTTAATGACAAGATTGGAATTCTTTGAATAGTGTTTAACGACCGCTCTTACTAAAAACGGCACCACAGGCGGTGACCTGGTGATCTATGAAATGAAGAGATAATTTGGGAAGGAAGCATTCCAGGCCTAAGTATAGGGTATCACGCCGGCATTTGCCAATTATGAGGACTGAGGAAAACCTGAAAAAACCCCAACCTTGGCGGGATTTGAATGGAAACCTCCCGTTCACGAGTCCGTGTCTCGACCTCGACTACCCGTGTCGGTTTAATGGTACGAGGCGTATTTTTAAGGTAAGTATCGTTTTAATATTTTGCCGCTGCAGCGCTACAATCGCGATTTTGAGCATGCGCGATCACTTCCTCCTTTGGCACCAAGCGATTTTCATCTGTTTCTTCATCTGAAGAAATTCCAAAGAAGTGAGGACTTGGCTTTCATCACAGGCGGCGTCATTCTTTGACGAAGACATACAAAAACTTATTTCCTGTTACAACAAGTGCCTGAATAACGGCGGTGACTATGTGGATAAATAGTGTAGGTAATGACAGATAATAAAGTATTTGGAAAGTAATGCTCTATTAGTTTTTTTTAAAAAAATATCGGTACTCACTTTAACAACACGCCTCGTAGATTGAAAGTCCTATATCGCTAATGGTAAATTTGAGGTTTATGATCCATTATCCCAGGATCCATTATTTGAGATATTGAAAAATTTTACAGAAAAATATTATAGGAGTTTTCAAATCAATATGCACATTCTTACTTTCTTTACTACGTATAGTAAGTAAAGGAAGTATTGCATTCCAACCAAAAATTCGATACCGATATTTCACCGCAAATACATGTTTGCCCTGAATCCAAATAAAGCCTTTTTGGAAACGTCCGTTTGTGTGTTTGTCTGTCTGTGAACAGCATAACTCAAAAACGAAAAGTCGGATAAATACCGAACTTGGTATTTGAATTTAGTATCTTCCAAGCATGCTACACGAAGATTTTCAAGAAAATTCCCCCACCCCAGACTACCCTTTACATGGAATATTTTTCGACAATTTTGACTTTTTCAAAAATGGCTCTAACGATTTTAATTAAAATGTCATATGTTTACGATCTTTTTGTGACAAATGTAATGTATATCTTGAATTGTCTGGGAATGTCCCCAAAAGTCCTCTTCATTCTGAATAACTTTCGCATAACTGGTAAACCGCAAGAGATAGATAAAATTTTACTAAACAAAAAATGTAGATCTCGTTAAAACACAAAATTTATGCCATATACATTTTTTTTGTCGAGTGTCCCATTTCCGAGACATTCCTTGTTATTTGTTTGAATTTTCCAATACTTATGTTTTTTTCTCAAATGGGAATTCGTTATTTATTTATTTATTTATTTATTTATTTATTTATTTATTTTTTAAGTCTTGGACATGCAAAGAGAATAGAATGCTCCACATAGCAACCAGCTCTTGACTTGACTATAGCTTAAAGCCCTTACATCTACAAGAAGATTAGCAATAAGATAGATTCTGCAAATGTTTATCTCGATTAATATGAAGTAGATGGAGAAAAAGCGTTTGTAAAAAGAGTTTGTATAAGAGCAGAGAAGGTCATGTGAGTGCAACACATCAGATTTTTATTAATAAGGTTATATCGACTTCTTTCTTTGTAACAACAGAAGCATGTTTATCTTTTGAGAGGTTCCATACTGTAATTGTGATGCTGTGTTCATATCTGAAAATTATAAGTGGCAAAGAAGAAGAAGAAGAAGAAATAATGTTCCTTTTAAAACTTTGTTTAAACCAGATTGTCAGTGAAATGTTAGAGGTGAACACGCCCTGAGTGAGTTTTGACAACCAACAAGGGGGAATGAGAAAATTAACAAGAAGCATATTTTTTTCTTTTCTCCAGGTTTCTGAATCCTTCAAGACAGCTTGTGTTTATCTAAAGTGTAAAGCAATTCTTTAGATCTGGATGTTAAGTTAATTAATGTATTTATTTCTACTGATTTAAAGTTAATGGCATTTCAGACCCTTTACTTAGCCATAAATACCAGCATTATTTTGTGCTTTAACTACTACTACGAACCCAGAATTTGCTAACTACTCTCAGAAATCTGACACATTTTTTTCACATTTACTTCGTGAATCCCATATCTGTGTTATAGAACATCAATATTTGATGAAGAGAATCTCCTCTGACATCAATTTAATTTGTTTTTGTCATTCGTGCCACAGCGAACCTGAGCTATTGCACATTTTAGTTTTATCCTTGTACTCGAGGTCGCCATAATGCCTTTATTTCGTAAAAAGTTTAGTGCCGTTTTACACATTCACATGAAATCAAGCACTCACAATAACATATTTAATACGTAATACCGCCCTGACTTATTCTCTTTAAGGCCGCATCATTAGTAGTAAACGCCCATAAGCGGCGAGAAGATTATAGTGCTCCTTTTTTTGCGGAAGCAAGTGAGATTTCCCAGCGGAAAAAAAAGTGGTTTCCGTGTGCAGGTGTGTCTTGAAATCTCTACAGAAGACGGTCGTCATAGACCTAGAAGCGTTGTTTGTTTGCAGGTGTTAACATTCCCTGGAGGAATGACAGAGCGACGAATGAAGGTGAGGTAACGATGCAAAAGATACGAGAATAATTTACGCTCTTCTTTTCCAATGTGCGGAAAGCTCATAAAATCTCAAACAGGTGGTGAAATCTTCTCAATAGGGCATCGAACCCGTGCCCTCCTCCCTTACCAGTCAAGTGTTTCGTCTTCGTAGCGAATCTGTAAGGGATGCAAATAAATTAAATTAAGTCTTATTTATGGGCGCTCTTTAACTGCTATGGCTCTTAGCGTGAAAGATCGGAAATTTTGCTCAGAGGCCTCTTTATCAGGCTTGGGGTTCTTTTAGTGCCGTAAATCTACGACACAGGACCGCCGGCTTTACTTCCCTTGCGAAGGAAGCCATGCTAACGATTTTGACTACATATTTTTACTGCTCTCAGCTGCCTAAGAGTACATCTATTTACAGTTGTGAAGAAAATACCAACTAGAGTCATTTATATGGGCAGTGATCAGATGCAAACCAAACTTAATTTGTAATATAATATAGAATCAAAGTTAACATATTTATTTCCTACATAGTTCCCTGCTGCAGCAATGTTACTGCTGTAATCCGTTGCTATCGCAAAATGGAGCATTAAATGCTTTGAACCACTTATGCAGTCTCTCCAACCAGCTACTTCCCCAATTTTAATCTCTCGGTTCTTAGTTCCATGCACTCAAACACATGATAATCTCAGGAAGACTGGATGGGGAATATTTAACGAGGGGTCTGGTAAGCTTCCTTTGTTTATCTTCAAAGATGCACAGAAACCAGATTTACGATATTTTCCAGTAGCCGAGGCTGCAATGGATTATAATTTAGACATTACTACAACTCATGCTCAGAATAGAATAATTTTAATTATCATGAAGCAATAGTTGACTTCAACATTAACTTCTTCCTCTATTTAGTCCAAGAATAAGCTTTGATCCTCGTTTGTTCTAATAGTTGGCAGAATTGCTTTCATGACCTACAAAAATGTCATTCAACTTTTATCCATTGTTTCATAGGACTAGGACTAGGAGCGGAAAGGGACTTAGCACCTCGACCTATGAAGATCTTTTGTGCCTAAGCCCCTGACGGGGGGGGGGATCAGGAGGCACAACAGGACAGAGCGCAGGATCCCTACCTTTTTCCAGATTGAAATTCCCCGGATGGCAGCTGGTACAACCGGCTCCCCTCCCCCCTGTAAGCATGCACATCCCACTGGTGGGGGGGGGTCCGGGACTCGGAGACCGCCCCTATTCCAGGAAATGTTACATAAAGCATACTTTTCTCCTGCTATGCAACGCCGAGACTCCCGCCGACGCTTGCAACCCTGGAACAGCCAAGCAGATGAAATGAAATGAGAATGAAGGTGAAATGGAGGGGCAGGAAATTTGTGGGATATAATGAACCTTCCCAGCATTCGCCTGAGCCATCCCGCTCGGTATTGTTGCATAAGAGTATGTATGCACCATGCAGAGTAGTAGTGTATCTCCTGCTCATTGTTAAGTGACTGCCGTGATCGTCTTGCAAGGGCTCAAGGAAGGAAATGTGGGATATCTCCACTAAGTCACTTCAGTGTCTATCGCTCTATGGCTATGAGAATGAAAGTTTCCTTATTGACCACTGTATAGGGTGATCCATATAAATGTCTACCATTTTAATCACTGATATCCATGTTTAAAACAGGGTAGTATTCACTTCTGAGCTGCACAATAACCATAGGAGAGTCTATGTATCACAGTTTATGCTGGCTAACACTTCCGTCTGTATTTAAGCACATTTGCAAACGTCGAACCATACTCTGGGATTTTCTGAAGTGCATCCTCGTGAATATTATTGAGTTCATTCCTATTGCTCTCTCGGAGTTCAGCAAGCGAACACAGTCCTGTATAATATTTAGTTCGTAGTTCTACTTTTATAAGTTTAGAGGACTCAATTTCTTTGAGATTAAGCTTATTGTTAGCTCCAGGGAGTCTTTTAAGCATGCCATGTTGCGCCATATGGTTGGAAGCAGCCAATGTCACCACCAGAGCGATACAGATTTTTCCAGAACCGCAGATATCATACTGTTGAATTTCAATTTTACTCTAACTGGGTGACATAAGAGCGTTAGTCGTTAACGCTATTTTTGCACATATGCTGCTTCTAAAATTCTAGGCGTAATTTCTGTTGTGTCGTTACCATGTTCTGCTTCGTGAAAAGATATAAATATTTATAACATTTAAAGTTCTTATTACTTATACTTTAAGGGAATTTACTTGTCTATGGGCAGGTTTTATTAACGCTATTATTTCACCCAGATGCACTATTATAACTATTTAAAATGGTAAAAGTTTTTATGGATCGTTACTGATGTAGTTGTTAGCATTACACTGAAGGCGTTGTATGTCCGATGAATTATTTTCTTACGTATGACTTGAAACCTTTTTGGATGAATAGGAACACATTGCGGTTAAGCGGAAGATCTATGAAGTTTGGAAGTTCTGTATTTTTTAAGCAATTATTTTTTTACCAGATATTTGTTATATTCTATAAATGTCTTCCAAAATTTCAGATCAGTGATTTGAGCAGTTCCTTAGAAAGAAAAAGATTCTTTTTAATGATCTACAGGAAAACCTCTTTGCAGTTCAGTTTTAAAAATGTTGGAACCGAATTTCAATTGTGGCCTTTCAAACATATATTAGAAACTTATCACATGATTTGCAAACAAAATATGAATTACTTTAGAAAAAAAATTCAGAGGTATATACTTCTTGCTTTACTAACTTTTTCATTAATAAAGAATTACTTCTAAGACTATCTACTTCGTCATTTTTACTTTCTTGAAATTTTCTAGCGGTAAATTTTATTTATTGACATTCAAAGCAAATAAAGAGAAATTTGAGTGACTGAAAAAATATAAAGGTAAGAATTAAGGGTAGACAGGTAATTTTACTTCAAAACTGCACTGGTGTGTTGACTGCCACTTTAATTATTTTAGTGATTATGCCATTATGTACCCATCTCTCTCTGAAAAGCATAACACTGTTTACAAAATGTGTATTTTCCAGAATTTTCGACAATCTTCACAGGTTGTTCCAGTTATAGGTAGCAAAGAAATGAGTAATGGAGGTGTGGAAACTTTTAAGTTATGAGGGGAGTGAATTAGTTTCCCTTTTTGGTGTTCTTGATCATAGCTTCTGTGCTGGACATTCACGCCGAGAAGCAAGCAATTTGGAAGGCAAATTTGAATGATATGTTATTGCTTGCTTGTTTGCTTCCCTCCAGCAAATAAGTGGCCTGACTAGTAGTTATTATGGCATGTCGAGGCAGGATTATCAATGCAGTTTTACTCATGTTATGAGGCTCAGCTTCACTGTAGCTAACTGTAACCTTACAATGTCACAAATTAGCGTTTTAATTTCATTAATCGAAGAGCATGTAGCTGAATCCTAATGAAGGGTTTCACTCGCGCCACTTCTAGTGGCCGTGTATAGCAAGAAGTTTAATGTGCCATGCAATCTCAACACTTGCAAGACTTTTCCTTTTAATTTAACGGGTGCTTTTTTGCAACTGTTGCTGTATCTTCAAACATGGGCAGGATAATGACCATTCGTGTCACCGCAAGCACAATTAACATCACAGAAAAAACAAAAAGAGCAACTCTCGATGACCAGCTCATCGCCTCAAGACAAGCCTCAGCCACGCAGTCTGCGGCGAGTCTTTCTTCTTCTTTTACTGTTATTATCTTTCCTTTTCTTGCTGTCTCTCATTCCATAGGCATGCCTGCGTTCCCCGCTCCCTGATGCAATAAATAAAAAGAAAAGAAAGGGAAGTTGATTTGTCTGCCGTTCCAGTAATACTGTGACCTGACAGCCACCTGCAAGTTCTGGGATGGACCACTATTTACTTCTATCGTTGAATGGTACCAGGATCTTCGGAGTCGTCCTGCATACAAATCAGGTTCCAGTCAAACCAAGCAGGAAGTTTCCTCTTAAATACGAAAGCGAAAGTGTTCACTGAGGGGATTTCTGTTAATCGCCAAACTTGTTGTGAATGAATTTTAATTCTTTCTTCACTGTCTACATTCTGTTGTGTGTGACTAATTAGAACATTATAGATGAGATGATGTCTTCATGGGCTTCTGTTGATGGTTGCCTCTTTACCACCACCTTAACCTTAAGTGAGTTTTTTTTTAGATTTTCTTTATTAAAAACTATTGTCATTTGAAAAGTGATGCATTTTGGATAGTTGTGCTTGTAAAAAATAGTTTTGCTTTTCTTTAATCACTTATGAATTTTAGATGCTGTCAAATTATCATTTTATGAAAGTATGGTTCGTAATGAATAAAGGCAACTCTAGAGACGTTTACTTTATTAAAAAAATCAAAGAAACTGGTATTAACTTTCGCATAATTCACATATTGGTAGCATTACAAATTCCGAGATATCTGTTCTGACACTATGTTTGAGTAACATCTGCCACATAAAGACATCTTCTAAATGCTTCAAGCTAATTATTACTTTCTCCACATATTGAGTTTTATTTATGGATGTTCTTTAACTGCTGTGGTCCTTAGCGTCCCATTCTATATTGGGTGTGAAAGACCGGAAATTTTACTCAACGGCCTCTTTATCAGGCTTGATAAAGACACGGACACTGGACCACTGGTTTTACTTCCCTTCCATGCTAAGGATATTTACGTCCGCAAAAATCCATCGCTCTCCGCTGGGTTTGAACCCGTAACCTTGGAAACTAGAGGTTAGCACGGTACCACTAGTCCACGGATGACGACTCTTTCTCCACCACCTGCCTATAGAAGGTAGATACTATTTTTGAACCAAAAATTTGACATTGAAATATCAACGGAACTGTACTTTTGAGATACACCTAACCCAAAACATTTTAGGAAATGTTTCATATGTGGGTGTATCTGCGTGTCCATCTATGAACAGCAAAGCTCAACAACAAAACGTCGGATAAATTACCAAATTTGATATTTTAAACATGCCAGGCAAAGGTTTTCAGGAAAATCCTCCTGCCTGGAACTACTCTTTATGTAAGATACATTTCTCAAAAATGCCTTCAAACGATTCTGATTAAGGTGTCAAATGTTAAACACATTTGCATGGCTAATAAAATGTATATTTTAAATGTTCTGTGAATAGCCTGTGAGGTCCTTCTCATTCTGAATTGTATATTTTCGTATAAGGGATAAACTACTACTAGGGCGGATCGAAAAGTAACGCACAATAATTTTTTTACCAAAAGTTTAATAGTTAAACAACAAAAATGACAAATGAATTTACACATTTTACCTAACTTTTCGACATAGTCACCAAGTTTCTCAATACGTTTCTCTCATCATGATACCGGTTTCAATATGCCCTGTTCGTAGAAGTCCGTTTCCTTGGAGTAGATCAATCTGCGGACTGCTGATTTTACTTTCGCATCTCGCAAAGCGTTGGCCGGCCAGGAATTTCTTCATGGGTCCAAACAGATGAAAGTCCGACGGTGCAAGATATGGACTGTATGGTGGTTGCTAGAGCACCTTCCAGCCAAATTTGGTGATTTTCTGACGAACAGCAGCAGCAATATGAGGGCGAGCATTGCCATGAAGAATTTTGACATCGTCAGCATTCATGTTGTGGCGTTTGTCACGAAGGGCACGACGCAACTTCACCAAAGTTTTCATGTAGGCTGCAGCATTCACAGTGGTCCCGTGTTCAGCAAAGTCCACCAATACAACACCATGCATATCCCAGAACACCGTCACAAGCACTTTCCTAACAGATTGAGTCACTTTGAATTTTTTGTTCACTGGGGAACCAGCATGCTTCCACTCCATACTTGCCTGCTTGTTTCGGGCGTATAGTGGTATGCCCACGACTCATCACTAATAACGATTCCTTTCAGAAAGTCATGCCCGTCTGCGGTGTACCGTATTAGGTGATCCAAGCTCGTCATCATTCGCTGCCAGGTTGTCTGCCAGGTTCTTAGGCACCCAGCGATCCTTAACTTTACGAAATTTCAACGTGTCTGAACAATATTGTACACTGTACCTTAGGAAATGTTGATCTGTTGCGATAAGGTTCGCAGTTGCACACGCTGGTCGTTCAAAATTGCCGCCTCAATGCCTCTGACATTCCCAGAGCGTGGCGGATCACTAAGGTTCACACAGCCCTCTAGGAAGAATGCACACCACCTGTAGGCATTGCTACGGTCCATACAATCATCCCCATACATGCCACGCATGTCCCTGTGAATATCACTTGGTTTATGACCTTTGGCCCACAAATATCGAACCACACCTCTCTGCTCTTCACAGGTGGACGACAGTAACATGCGTGCCATCTTTTTTCGCGTAATTCACGCATCTCTCGTTAGAGCTGCACATGATAGAAAAAATACCCTCTGTAGTGAAAACTTCAAACTATATCTGTGTGAAATTACAACCTTCCAGCTGCAATGCCAAGGCAGAAAAAAAGTATTGTGAGTTACTTTTCGATCCGCCCTCTTAAATGCAGATAAAAGCTTGCTGCACGAAAAGTGTAGATCTCATTGATGTATACTTTTTATGTAGCACTAGCTGTTTTAAATTCTTTCTTACATTTTAAGATTACTCTCGGTGAACTGCCGTGCAGCATCTATAAACTGCACGACCTTTTTTCGTTTTTGAGTTATACTGTTCACCCCACATACAGACCGTTTTCTAAAAATGCTTTTTATTTGCATTGAGGGAGCCTCAATGCATGTATTTCTGGTGAAATCTAGGTATTTGTTTTTGGGCAGTATACAATACTTCCTCTATTATACTTACTATAGCTAAGTAACACAGAAAGTAAAAAGAACACGGCTGTTGTGGAAAAAAGGAAAATAAATTTGTGAATTCTTTAGATACTTGGGATGTCACATAAGCTGTAACACGAGCTCCTTCAGGAAGTAAAACAGAAGATAGCTATGTCAATGGAGCTTTTCTTCTCTGTACACTTCAAAAAGAACTGTAAGGCTTGGAGGTTGACGCAGTAATTTGTATCACAAAAATGTAAATGTCAGAGTGATTGTAGTGTGAATATGCATTGTTGTGTGACATTGATTTGAGATGTTTGTTGATTGTAATTATTGTCGAGAAGTGGGTTTATACGGCCTTACTGAAACTGACAATAATAGCGTGCAATAATGTAGCGAGGGGGTGAGCTGTTTATCATTATTAGAGACGAGCAAATGACGTCAGAGTGGCGTGTTTTTCTAAGAATTTGCTGGAACATTTTCCCCAGAGCATATGTTTTCGTAATTTTCATTGGATATAAATATAGACGCTAATGTTGGCGCGTTTTATTAACCAATAGCAGCTCGGTTATAATCTTTAGGCATATTGGGGCGAGGAAGTATAAATTCAGTGTCAGAATCAAGTTTCACGTAGTTCAACGGAGGCATTCATGGAGTATGCGTCACATGCAGTTCATCAAGGTTACGCGTCGCAAAGTTATGAAAAATCGCTCGTGTCGTAAAGTTAATTACACAAAAAGTTGAAGTACGCGAATTAATAATGTGCAGTAAATAAGTTGTTATAACAGTTTCAGTTTGGCGAGTGTCAAGATTAATAGTGAAAGTGAATAATGTGTTACGACAATAAAAGTGTAAAACAATTCTTTTATCAGTGTTATCTTTGGATAAAAACTCCTTTCCGTTTACACACCTGTACAAGATAAGTGCTTGACCGAGAAATCATAGCTAGCCGGAGGACAGTGAACCCAAAATTAAATACAATAACAGGCGCTCAGCAAAAGATAACACGAAGTGACCGCGATAAATTGTCTTTCATACGTGCGGCAGATAAATAGTAGCATCCTTCGACTACAAACATTAATACCACTACATATTGTTTCCACAACGTGGGGCGAACAATAATAATACCCCCGCATATTTGGCGCCCAACGTGGGGCTAACAAACCATAATGTTACTTAATATTTGACGCCCAGAACGTGGGGCGAATTAACCAGGAAGGAGCAAATTAACCAGGAAGGAGTGAAATAACTAGGAAGGGGCGAAGGAACCAGGACGTGGAGCGAATGGAGCAGTGAACTGAACTACAAGACGCAGATTCCAGAAACAATTACAGGAACGACAGACGACGCGGATGAGTGGACATCGTAATTCCGAGATTAAAAGGCAACAGGGGAATTCAACTACAGGACACAAAAACATCGAGACGACATAGATTCATCATAATACGACACAGAAGCGACATATACATCTAGGAGAGAGGGGCGGAAGCTGGACATCAAAGCAACATCATCAGAAAGCATCAGAAAGGTTAGAAAATAGTAAAATTTTTTATGCTAAAAAATTGTAACAATGAAATGTACTTGAGGAGTGGCAGGATTAAGAGAACAATGGCTACTAATAATATTGAAGAAACAATTATGGAAGGGGATAATGTAACAGTTAGCTGTAATTCAATACAGGTTACAGAAAATAGCTCAAACAATGTAGGATTTGAGGGAGGAAATGTTAGTGAAGAAAGTCAGAATAGAATAACAGGAAATGTTAATTTTGATGCTAGTATGATTATGGAAATGTTGAGAAATTTTGGCGAAAAATTAGATCAGAACAATGAGAAATTAGAACAAAAACTAACTCAGAATAAGAAGGAATTAAGAGAAGATATTGATAGGAGTTTAGAACAAAAACTAGATCAGAATAAGAAAGAATTAAGGGAAGATATTGGTAGGAGTAATGAGAAATTAGAAAAGAAAATAGATCAAAACAGGGAAGATATGCAAAAGAATAATAGGGAATTGAGGGAAGATATTGGTAAGAGCTTAGAACAAAACAGGGAAGAAATTGAAAAGAAATTTATGGAGCTAGATAGCAGTATGACAAGAATAAGAAATGAAAATCAGGAAATGATAGCAAATGAGATAGGGAAAGTTTCAAAGAAAATGTCAGACATATGCAGGGAAATATCTAACCAAAAAAATGAGGTTAATACTAATTTTGAACATGTTGATGTAAAATGTACAAAGTTAGGTAACAGAATGAGTAGCATTTCAAGTGAGTTAAGAGAGATGATGGAGGCTACAAATGCAGATTTAATTCAGGTGCAAGTTAATTTCAGAGGGGAGATATCTGAAATACAGAAGGAGTCAGAAACACAAAGAAATAGATTGTCTGAAGAAGTTAAAGTTTTGTCTATAGATTTGAATCAAAAGCTAACTTCTGAAATTAAGAAACACCAAGCTGTTCAAAATGAGAATAATAAAAAATTGGAACAGACAATAGAAAATCTGCAAGGTACTGTAAATAGGTTAGAATTGAATTCAAGGGTAAATATATGTGATGTTGATGTATCTGATGTACAAAATAATGATAGAGGTAGTTCCTCAGGTATGACTAATAATGTGAGTGATGCGGCGGCTTCATCCATAGCTAATGTTGAAACTCAGAGTGCACAAGTAACACTAGAGAATTTAAATATGGGAGTAGGGAATTTGCAAAACTACAATCATATCTTAAGTGATTTTCCACTTCCAAAATTTAATGAAAACTCCAGTCCAGTACAGTTTATTGCAGACTTATCAGAGTACTCTCAAATTAAAAAGATAGCAGAAGAATTGAAAATGATAGTTGTTAAAAGATGTGTTGTTCAGAAAACTTTAGATTGGTTTCAAATGTTATCAGGGGAGGAAATTTCATATGAATTCTTTAAGAGGCTATTTATGAACAAATTCTGGAAGGTTACGATACAGCTACGAGTAATGCTTAGCCATAAATAATTTGATCCAGGAAAGGGAATAGAAATGACCGCTAAAAAAAAAGTAAGCAAATCCAGGATAGTTAAAGCAGAACTGCAGAATAAAGTATTGGAATGTAAGAGGGTTAACTATTTATATATGTCATAAGAAAGGAGAAATAAATTCAGGACAAAAATAAATGTAATAAAAAAAATTAATGTCATATTAAAGTAAAAGTATGTAGATAGAATTCAAATAGTAATTTGAATATTAAAGTACAAAACAATAAAAAAGAGGGTAAAGATAATTAAAACAAATACTTATGTAGCACACAGATATGTGAAATTGTGTCTGGAATTAAGTGTTGTAAATATATTTGTGTAGAGGATAAATATTTTGGTAAATGTGTTCAATTATGACAAAATGAAACAGGTTAAAATTCTTGAATGTATAAATTTTTGTCAACAACCTAAGACAGTAAACCATTCTGTAACAGTGACTAAATAATTCAGGGTACAATATTTGCTATAAAAGAATTGTAATGTTAGATGTATATATATAAACACATTAGACCAGAGCCATTAAATAGTGGCGAGATAAAGGCAAAACATATGTCGATTGTTAAATGCGTGTGAAGTGTTAAGTGAAAGTGATAAATAGCGTGTGTTCCAAGATTCAGGAGATTAAAAACCCAATTATAAAATTTCCAAACAAGTTGTAAATATTTATAATTATGTTTCTAGTGGGGCAAGGTTGGCGTTGTATGAAGTGCACAATTTGGACTTATTCGAAGTATAACATTGGAAGTATTTGAAGTGTGGACATGGGGAAAAATGGAACATGTAAAATGAACGGGCTTTTTATAAAGGGAGAGAACAATGCTGAAACGGAATGATAATCATTAACAATGAGCACTATTTTCAACGAAAATATGTTGTTATTACCACAGATTCTAAGAGCTCTTGTGGGTTTTTACCATTCGTTTTAAGAAGAAACTAGTGTCATTGATGTGGCGGTTTATGCCTTGGTGTGCAATTCAACGCCGAAGAGGAACTTAACGTAGATTATTCATAAAACTGTATTCATTCTTCATAAGCTGTTAGTTGATATGACTGCTTGACCTGAATGTACGTAAATGGCAAGAGGAACTAAGTGCGGGAGATTTATGAGTATTAAACGTCGACAGAACACTTTCTTGTCATTTTCCAGAAGAGGAAGCCGCGTGCCTCTAGCGCATGAATCAACAGAAGCTGTAGGAGAGCAAGAGCGGTACTGCTGGGACATTAGTGAACTCTGTCCTTCGCGTTGGGTTTCGAGGAGGAAGGAAACATCACACGTGTCTACCCTCACGCCCGTGATACAGACAATAGTGTCGTTGCACGGCGAGGCAGTATTTTTAACACTTAAATGATTTCAGTCTAATTATATAATATGTAAATTCAATAACAGCCCGCCTTGAAGCAACATGTGTATGTAATAATTTGTAAAAATGCATGTAACAGTCATTGCATATGCTTATATTATTGTATACATGTTCAATAATGTTATGTGAATGTATTGCGTAATTTAATTATGTAGGAGCTGTGAGAATAATAAGTTAAACGTTGCTAACATTGAGGTAACAATGAGGTAACCTTGAGGCAATAATGAGTTTGAGAGTTTAACAATACTACTTGTGATTCTTGGGAGCAATAATGTAATTTTAGTGACAGTTTATTAAAATAGCCAATCAACAACCAGAAAAAGCTTTAGTTAAATGAAGGTATTCTATTGGATTAGGAATAGCCAATCAGAGACTTGAAATACAGAAACTTACAAGTTTAGGCGGTTGAAATCAATTCAGTTGCCTGCAAACAGTGTTCCTAACCGGACGCAAGACACGTCCTTGAGAGATTTAATACGTATTCGTGTGAGACGAAAAATACGTTTACGTATTAAAAAGTGCAAGCATTTAATAAAAACATCTCACAGCTCTCTCTCTCTCTCTCTCTCTCTCTCTCTCTCTCTCTCTCAGTGAAGTGTTATTTAAATCCTGTCAAGCATTAATAAAAGGAGTGAAGTAAAAATATAATCTGTGTAAGCCTACATTTTTAGTCGCACCACAACCCTGCTAAGAGAAACGTGTCTCTAACAAATACTGACGCAGCCGAGGCAAACATAAATATTTAATACTTAAAGAAACAGTAAAATTACAAAGCTAATAATTTTAAACTTATGGCGAAGCCTACTGGAAACTGTTTATTACACGTGTGGTTGCAACGAACTTTAAGTTCGGTTCCCCAACAGTTGAAGTTGACGCAGTATTTTATATCACAACAATGTAAATGTTAGAGTGATTGTAGTGTAAATAAGCATTATTGTATGACAATGATTTGAGATGTTTGTTAATTATAAGCATTGTTAGCAAATAAGTTTACACGGCCTCACTGAAACTGACAATAAGAGCGGGCAACAATGAGCGAGGGGGTGAGTTGTATATTAATTAGAAGAGGCAAGCAAATGACGTCAGATTAGCGCGCTTTTCTGTAGAAATGGAGGGAATATTTTCCCTAGAGCATATGTGTTCGTAATTTTGATTGGATATAAATATAGACGCTAATGTTGGCGCGTTTTATTAACCAATAGCAGCTCGGTTAATGTTTAGGCTTATTGGGGTGAGGGAATATAAATTCCGAGCCAGAGACAGGTTTCGTTCAGTTTGACAGAATAATTCACAAGGCAAACGTCGTTCAGTCCAACAGAATCATACAAAGGTTATACGTCGAACAGTTTAAGAGAATCATTCACGCGTTATACGTCGCGCAATTCTACAAAATCTCTCGCGTTGTAAAGTTAGTTATAAATGTGAAATACGCGAATTAATAACGTGCAGTAAATAAGTGATTATAGTGATATTAGAGAATTTAACAGTTTCAGTCTGGCGTGTATCAAGAGTCAATATGTGAAATTAATTAATTGTGACGGTAATAAAAGTGTAAAAACAAATTCTTTTATCAGTGTTATCTTTCAGTGAAAACTCCTTTCCGTTTACACACCCTGTTTAAGAGATTTGCTCAACTGCGTAATAATAGCTAGCCGGAGCACAATGAATCCAAAATGCAAAATAATAAAACAATAACAGGCGCTCAGCAATAAGATAATACGAGATTACCGGGACAAATTGGCTCCCATACGTTGTGCAGATAAACATGAAGCATCTTCCAACTACCAACAAATAATCGACATCAAAGTATAATACAACTCCTTCAATGCTCCTACTTCAAATCGGCTTTTCCATACGTGAAACAATAACCATTCTCAACAGATATCATTCGGCCAGAGACGACGACGACGACGACGACGACGACGGAGATGAAGCGTTGGATGGCTGCGGATCAGCCCGAGACGATGCTGTAATTCTTGATTTTTCTTTTTCATCTTTTTACTCTACCATGTATATAGTAAGTAGAGATGGTATTGCATTGTGCCCAAAAATTCGATACAAAGATTTCACCGCAAATACGTGTTTTGAGGCCCAACGAATAAAACAAAACATTTTTAGAAAAAGGTCCAAGTGTGTGCGTGTGTGTCTGTGAAGAGCATAACTCAAAAACGAATACTCGGATCAACACTAAACTTGGTATTTAAGTTCAGTATCTTCTAAAGATGCGACACGATGATTTTCAAGAAAATCCCCCATCCCAAACCACCCTTTACATGGAACATTTTTCGGAAATTTTGATTTTCTAAACAAATTGCTCTACTATTTTGATTAAAATACCACATATACAACTAGTCTGTGGACTCCACTTCATTCGGAAGAAACTTTGTATAAACTTGTATAACTGGTAAACGTTAAGCGACAGACGAAAGAGTAGGTACTCCACAAAAACTATAGGTTTCTTTAAAACACACAATTTATTTGAAATAACTTTTTTTGGCATAAGCCATTTCTGAGATATCCGTTATTAATGGTTCGAATTGTCCATTTCTTGGCCATTCTCATAAAGTTCACTGTTTCTCGCGATTGCATGGAAACAGTATGGAATTTTAACGCTAGCATATAGCGTCCAGTTCTTAAACATTTGGCTATCGTTGTTCTATAACGAAATGTCTAATGTAGCTATTTCTGCAAATATTTATTTGGATTAAAACGCAGTAGATAGAAAAATAAGCTTAGAATACTACGTATATCCACTAGTAAACGATAGGGTACGAAAGTCATGCGAATGCATCACATCAGAGTTTCTTTATTTTATTTTTCAACACATATAATAACATCTTTTTACTTTCTCTACTACGTATAGTAAGTAGGGGAAGTATTGTATTCCACCCAAAAATTCGATACCGAGATTTCACCGGAAATACATGTTTTCAGACCCCCTGAATCCAAAAAACCATTTTTGGAAACATGTCCGTGTGTGTGTCTGTGTGTCTGTCTGTCTGTCTGTCTGTGTGTCTGTCTGTGAACAGCATAACTCAGAAACCAACAGTCGGATAAACACCAAACTTGGTATTTAGGTTCAGTATCTTCCAGAGATGCGACACGAAGGTTTTCAAGAAAATCCCCCCACCCCAGTTACCCTTTACATGGAACATTTTTGGAAAATTTTAATTTTCTCAAAAATGGCTCTAACGATTTTGATTAAAATATCATATTTTCAAGATATTTTCATGACAAATGAAATGTATATCTCGAATTTTCTGGGAATTTCTCCAAAAGTATTCTTCATTGTGAACGACTTTTGCATAACTGGTAACCATAAGAGATAGACAAAATTTTACTACACAAAAAATGTAGATCGCGTTAAAATACACTATTTATGTCATATACATTTTTTTTTTTGAGTGCAGCATTTTCGAGATATTGCTTGTCATTCCCTTAAATTTTTCAATACTCTTTCTCAAATGGGAATTCGTTATTCATTTTTTTACGTACTGGACATGCAAAGAGAATAGAATGCGCCACATAGCAACCACCTCTTAAAATATTTGACTATCGCTTAAAGCCTACCAATTCCCCTTGCACCTACAAGAAAATTAGCAATAAGATTAACATCTCGATTAACATGAAGTATGTGGAGAATAAGCGTTTGTAAAAATAGTTTGTACAAGAGTAGAGAAGGTCATGTGAGTGTAACACATCAGATTTTTTAATATTTATTCTTCCGTATCATCATCAGCATCTTCACCACCATCACCATCATCTCTGTTGTTACAATTTGTAGCAGTTGTCTCTCAAATGATGGTCGAAGATGAAATTTGTCAAAGGCGGAAACCGCAGCTGCAAACTGGGCTGCTATGCTGAAAAATACTGATAAGTTTGTTTAGGTAATACACAAAAAGCGAAGATATGAAAGTTGCAATCTCAAAACATGATAAAAAGTAAATTGTATGCTGCGATGAGTAATCCTGTTGCATCTGTAAATCGTAATATAAAAACGCCTTTAGTTAATAGGTTTAATTGCTCATATTTTTATTTTTTTCTACCACATAGGTAGGTATAGTACGTAAAGGAAGTATTATATTTTACCTGAAAGCCCAGGATCGATATTTCACCGGAATGCACTTTTGGAGGCCCTCTGTACCTAAAAGAGGACTTTTACAAAAAGGTTTGCGTGCGTGTGTGTTTGTCTGTGAAAGCATAGCTCAAAAACGCAAAATTGAAAACAGCACCTAATTTCATATTTCAACCAAACCCTGTTTAAGCATGCCAGCCAAACATCTTCAACAAAATGCGCCTCCCCAACCACCACTTACTGGACATTTTTTCGTTATTTTTCCTGTCGCAAAAATTGTTCTAACGATTTTGATTGAAATATTATATGTTTAAGATGTTGTTTAAGTAGTAATATGTATATTTTGTGTTTTTTGTGGTTAATCTGTGAAGTCCTCTTCATTTAGACCTCTTCATTATTGCTTTTAATGATTTTGGCAAGTTATTGTGTAATTCGATATACATTTTATAGAAATTTATTTTTATTTCACGCTTTCATTATGATTTTTTATAGTCATACCTATTATAATAAATAATAAAGTTCTTTATATAAATCAAAGAAAAAAGTAAATAATTTAAATTATTAAAAAGATATCCATAATTAATGATTAACATATCAAATTATCTTAGGGATAATAGCATAATTCGTTTTGTTCAGGTATGATTTTTGCATAGTACGAACGATAACTGCCTCAGGAAAAATGTAGATTTCATTAAAATATGTTTTGAGGCTCCCTGAAGCTTCCGAAAAAATTTAATAAAAGGACCGTATGTGTGTGTGCCTGTGTCTATGAACAATATAACTCAAAAACGAAAATCGGTTGAAAATAAAACTTGGTATTTAAGTTCAACATCTTCAAGGATGCGACATGAAGCTTTTCAAGAAAATCCCTCCACCCCAAATTACCCTTTTCTCAAAAATTGTTCCAACGATTTTGATTAAGATACCGTATTATTTAATATATCTTCATGACAAATGAAATGTATTTCCTGAATTTTCTGGGAATAGCCTTTGAAGTCCTCTTCAACTTGAATGACTTTTACATAACTAGTAAACCGTAAGAGTTGGACAAAATCTTACCATACAAACATTGTAGATCTTGTTAAAGCACGCAATGTATGTGAAATACATTATTCTGTACCGTTAACCATTTCCGAGATATTACTTGCTATTAGTTTGCATTTTAAAATACCTACTTATACTTTTCTGAAATGGGAAATCATTCTTTCTCTTGACCATACAAAAGAACGGAGTTTCAAAGCTATTACTTACAAACGACCCGTTCTTAAAATATTTGACTGTCGCTTAAAACCTACTGCATTCCTTTAAACCCGTAGGGGATATGCAATAAGACAATTCCTGCAAAAGTTTATCTCGATTAACATAAAGTAGATAAAAGAATAAGCGTTTTAAATAATAGTTTGTACAAGAGTGAGTAGAGAAAGTGATGTGAGTGCAACATATAAGTTTTTTTCCCTTGGTGTTAGTATCTAATTTTCAAAATATTCCTTGCTGTGTGCTTCAAACGCAATAGCGTCTTGCGACAGCAAATGCTTGAACGTTTCCGATTTTCTTCCTTCTTCTTTTCATTCACAAAAGGTCGTTGCTGTGACTTCTAGAATTTATTTCTCCTTGCTTCCGGTAAACATGTGAACGTTATTTGCCCATGCTGCATCCCCAAGCTGCTTATAACTAAGTACTTATTGCTTAATTTGGAAAAATTTCTGGGCAAAACTGTATAATTAAGAACGTATTGTGGGCAGAATAATAGGTTTTAATGAATGTTATAATATGTAAGGTTTGCCTACGAACTTGTAATGAGTACAGAAAATTATATCACTGTAATACATAAGGTTTTTTGTATAACTCAAGTGTTTACATGTATCGATTTATAGCATAAGCACTTAATGAATAGCTTTGATTTATTAGCAGTAAATTTGCTGTTCTAAACATAAAATTTCGTAAGTTATTTTTATAGCATGCACTCTGTTCTAACATATAGTTCTTAAACTTGTTTGTTATTCTTTACTGCACGTTAGGATGTAAATTACATTTTAGGTATAGTCCATGACGAATGAAAGTATTAAACCAATTAAGAATTGAATTCCTTAAGAAGGTTTCCACCCCTCTTTATGGGTAACTGATACTTAAATGGATCATTATAAATAAGCGAAGGTGTTCTTTAAATTTAAAAAAGTGATGTAATAGCGCGGACAGCTGTCTACAGAAAACTAAAGCCAAATAGCTCTTAATTTGTAAAGACAGGGAAAGTGTACAAACAACTTTCACCCAGTAAAGAACTCATTTTAAAAGCTAATGAGCAACTTAGATGAACGCTACCAAATGCGGTAGAGTCATCGCTTTTATTCCAGCACCACATGTTAAGAAGGCAGTCCCATTAGTCATACATCTTGATTAAGTACCTCTACATGCCTATCAATATTATCAAAACTGTAAATCTTGTAGTCGATAATGCTGAATTGGGCAGAAAAAGCACCATATCTTTATGTTTGTTTTTTTGTTTTTTTTTTAGAATCATCATTTGTACTTTCTCTATCCGTCCTTTAAGTCTTAGGAAGCATTTCGCTCCTGCTTTTATGCCTCATGGTTCTGAGGATACGTTATTTGATAACAGAGGAGGGAAAAAGAACACTAATGATTATGCTACCTTTGCAATGTCAAAATACTGCGGTCTTTCAAAATCCTTTCAGTGGCAGAAAGTATAAGAATTTTCTCAGTCTTGTGAATATGTTAAACATATGGCATTTTGATTAAAATCGTTAGAGCCCTTTTTGGGAAAATCAGAAACAACGAAAACTGTTCCATGTAAAGGGTTTTTACACGTAAAGGATAATATACGTGAGGGGATATTCTTGAAAATTGTTCATCCGCATCTTTGGAAGGTGCTGGTTTGGTATTTACCGACTTTTCGCTTTTAAATTATGCTATTCACACACATATGGCGTTTATCTATTTTTTTTTTTTTTTTTTTTTTTGTTTCATCCGATCCCTAAACATGTATTTCCGGTGAAATTTTGATATCGAACTTATATTTCCGGTGAAGTTTCGATATGGAACACAATACCTCCTCAGGTGGTAGAGAAAGTAAGCGTATGATACCTGCAGACGCATTATAATTTTAATAAAGCAACTAGATCTCTTGAAGGATGGCAGGTTGTCGCTGGGGAGCTCTTCGCTTTCCTGCACGGTAACGTTATGTCGGTGGGTTCTCAAAGGCGCCGTCGAACAGTTCAACAACCACTGTAGGCTGAGAGTAAGGTGATACAAAGAGGAGGCTCCCGCAAGATTGTGCAACGTCGAGGGCAGGTTCCAGGAAAGATACAATTACCGTGAGCCGGGCCTCACCAAAAAGTGCACCGTAATGGGTGAAGAAGAAGAAGCAGCCCCGTGCACGTATCAACAGTAGAACGCTTAGGCTTCCTTTCCTTTCGTCAGTCTTTATTTGTGCGGAATATAATGGGTGACATTATTGCATATAAACCGCGATCTCTGAGAATGCCTGCTCGATTTCACAGCCCGCAGGTTTTTATTAATGAATTTACCAGAAAATCCTGGATTTTCCTCTTAGATACGTGTGCTTACGCACTTTGTCCTTCTTTGCGCACTAAGAAACTTAAGAATTGCTGTATAATTTGGTTGACATTGGTATATGTGGATTGGATACATTGGATTCATATGGAAAGCCTCATTTAAGGCGAGTCTATGCTTTTGCAGAATTAAAATGTCGTACATAACGGTTTGAAGAGCACAGATTGACAAATATTGGTACAATTAAGGGAATTTTCAACTTTAGGAGAACCGCTGCGCCTACTAAGGTGACATTTTATGTGTAAGAGTTTAAGAGCACCTTCAAGAAGTTTCAAATTTTCTGGAAATCGGTACATAATTATGAGTAGTTTATACGGAAGACATCCTTAAAAATAATTATTTTTAGAAGATGACCACATAGCAGTTTGGAAATTTAATATAAGTTTAAGGAACATTTGTCAACATATAACATTTTGCATGATTTAGTACAAAATTAAAGGCAGCTTATGTGGAGGAACTCTTAAAACATTGTGTAGGAACTATTCCTGAAGATATCCCTAATGATATACGTATTGGCAATCCTATAGTATCCATAAATACATAGTATTAAACACATGCATGTAAATAGATATGTACAAAAAAGAACTAAAGAAAGCAAGAAAGAAAGGTGGGAAGGAAGGTGGGTGGTTAAAATTTAACATTACACTGTGCTACAAATTTTCAAAAGTTGAATGTTATGGTGAAGAAAATGTGTTTACTGTATCTTTTTAGGGTCGCTGAACACGAAAATAATGTTTAAAGTTATTGATTATTTCTCGTTTTTGAGATAACAGTTAATGTATGCATCTTATAAAAAATACGAAAACATGAAGATCAATTACCTTAAAAAGGTTCTCTTTTGAGACCCCCTGAATCCAAAAAAAGCATTTTTGGAAACATGTCCATGTGCGTGTCTGTGTGTGTGTGTGTGTGTGTGTGTGTGTGCGCGCGCGCGCGCGCCTGTGAAAAGCATAACTCAGAAACGAACAGTCGGATAAACACCAAATTTGATATTTAGGTTCAGTATCTTCCAGAGATGCGACACGAAGGTTTTCAAGAAAATCCCCCACCCCAGATTACCCTTTACATGGAAGATTTTACGAAAATTTTAATTTTCTCAAAAATGGCTCTAACGATTTTGATTAAAATATCATATGTTTAAGATATTTTCATGACAAATAAAATGTATATCTTGAATTTTCTGGGATGTCTCCAAACGTATTCTTCATTATGAACGACTTTTGCATAACTGGTAAACCATAAGAGATAGACAAAATTTTACTACACATAAAATGTAGATCGCGTTAAAATACCCAATTTATGTCATATACATTTTTGTTGTTGAGTGAACCATTTTGAAATATTGCTTGTTATTCCCTTAAATTTTTCAATACTTACTTTCTCAAATGGGAATTCGTTATTCATTTTTTTGTCTTGGACATGCAAAGAGTATTAATCTGTAGCAAAGGGAATGGTGCTGCACCCAGCAACCAGCTATTAAGAGATATGTATGTGCTTAAAGGCTACTGTATTTCTATATTGCCCTTGTAAATATATATTCCCCTTACATCTACAAGAAAATTAGCAATAAGACAGAGTCTGCAAATGTTTATCTCGATTAACATGAAGTAGATGGCGAATAAGCGTTTGTAAACATAGTTTGTACAAAAGTAGAGAAAGTCATGTGAGTGTAACACATCAGATTTTTGTTACGTACTGGACATGTAAAGAGAATGGAATACTCCACATAGCAACCAGCTCTTAAAAGATTTGACTATCGCTTAAAGCCTACCATATTCCCCTTACACCTACAAGAAAATTAGCAATAAGATTAATATCTCGATTAACATGAAGCATATGGAGAAT
The DNA here is from genome assembly GCA_030765065.1 of Deroplatys truncata. Taxonomy (NCBI): domain Eukaryota; kingdom Metazoa; phylum Arthropoda; class Insecta; order Mantodea; family Mantidae; genus Deroplatys; species Deroplatys truncata. The sequence goes on along the minus strand of CM060975.1, from coordinate 72,270,891 downwards.
AAGCGTTTGTAAAAATAGTTTGTACAAGAGTAGGGAAAGTCATGTGAGTGTAACACATCAGATTTTTTTTAATGTCCTGAGGAGAATGGAATGCTCCACATAGCAATCAGCTCTTAAAAGATTTGACTATTGCTTAAAGCCTACCATATTTCCCTTGCACCCATAAGAAAATTAGCAATGCGATAGCTTCTGCAAATTTTTATATGGATTAACATGAAGTAGATGGAGAATAAGCGTTTGTAAAAATAGTTCGTACAAGAGTAGAGAAAGTCATCTGAGTGTAACACATCAGATATTTTATTTTACCTGTCTCTGGTACTGTGTCGCAGATAGTTGTTAGTTTTCACCATTCAGCAATAATCACTTAGCCTGGCAGCACTCCGATTCCCTTTAAATTGTTTTACTTCACCACTGAAATATCCTGGTGAAAGCGCTCACCGAGTTCATCGTTCACATCAATACAATTTGGTGGAAATAAATCTAAATGTGACTTCAAAAAGTGCATTTTTAGTGACACTTCAGCTGTTTATACGAGCGCATCAGATCATCCACAAGTTCTTTGAACTTTTCAGCTTTGAAGTTTCCCAGAAAACTATTCGAAACATTCTTAAATAATTTCCACGGTGTTTACTCATTATCATTTAACACTAATTTAAACTGATTGTCTTTAAAACCTTCTCTAGTTTGTGAACCGATAAACACACCTGCGTTCACTTTTTTAAAACTGAGCCTGGTGAACTTTTCACGTAAGTGAATGCAGTCATTTGCATCTAAAGTTTTTACAAAATTGTTCATAAGACCCAGTTTTATATGTACAAAACTTTGCTTGGCTCTATCAGTGGTTCATACGATACATTTCGCATTCCAGGAGTTAATGACTGTCTCTAGGGCTAACTTTTCTGAGAATAGTGTTGGTTTCTAATACGGTTATCCCACTCGCAAAGGAAACTACAGTACTTGGTGTAGCCGGATGTATCCCTAATGAAGTGGCACGCTTCTCAACAATACAATGTTTCTTTTATATTGGTGGCATAAGCCACAGGAATGGCGGGGGACTGTTTCCATTGCGTAAAAGTGCTTCTTTAAGACTTGTCTTCAAAGCGTCAATGAACAGTTGTCATTGATCAGAACTGTGCTTCGTATTCAATGCCTCCATCAGACCAAGTACGTCTTTGCAGAATGTGAAGCTGTTCAAATTCTTCAATTCTAGTGCGAAATGTTGTTACTTTCATGGGAAAAAAATTGAGTTTAATTTATGGACGCTCTTTAACTACTATGGTCCTTAGAGTCCCATTCTATATTGGGCGTGAAAGATCGGTAATTTTGCTCAGAGGCCTCTTTATCAGGCTTGAGGTTCTTTTACGTGCCGTATATCTACGACACGGGGTCACTGGCTTTACTTCCCTTCCGAAGGAAGCCGTGCTAAGGATTTTTACGCCCGAAAAAATCCATCGCCCTTCGCCGGGTTTGAACCTTAGGAACTAGAGGCTAGCACGGTACCACTAGACCACGGAGGACGACACTTTCATGGAGTCGTGTAGATACATCCACTATTGTAACTATGATGCCAAAGTTCTACCTTATTTTTAGGAAGTTTTAGATCCTGATGGGGTCATTGAGCACCCCTTGTGCCATCTAGTGATTCGAGAATGATGTTCTTGGAATGAAGTCTGAATCTCTTTAAGTTGATGACTGTTCATCTTCAGTTGCAGAAGCACTCTTATCTTCATCTTCATTTTTGACTTATGCTGTTCACAAACACACACACACGGATCTTTTTCTAAAAACACTTTTTTTATCGGGTGGCCTCAAAAGATGTATTTCCATTGAAATCTCGGTATTTTTGGATCGAATTCTACTATGTATGTGGTAGGGATTTACCGCCGGCAGTCGTAGCGTAGCTGATCGGCTCTCTCCGCCGGTATTCGTGATATTAAGCAATGGTGTTCTCTCGCCTGGCGTAACGTTGACGTAATGCAAAATAAATAGATATAGCATAAAACAACTAGTGAATTACAATTGAGCAGCAAACCTACCTTAATTTATGTATAAAGTTTATCTCTCTCTCTCTCTCTCTCTCTGTATTCCTTATAGGCTTTTTCGATCAAACTTGACGCAGATAACCTTTGACACAAGACGAAAATTACTGTCTAACTTAGAATTCTAAATTCCGACCCATTTTACATAATTAGTTATTTAATTTTATATGATACCTGCAAAAGGCCGAAAGACCATTATATTTTTCTCAAAGATAATCGTAATAGGTCGAATATCGCCAACATAAGAGTAATTGCTTAGCTTTTCACGGCCTCACAAAGTAACAAAGGAACCACGAGTTCACATGTTATTCGCTGATCTCATCTCTGACATTAATCATTGAGTAATAACACATCAAATAAATAAATTACAACAGCTATGCCACCTGTGGCTATGATTGCGCAAATGTAAAGGGCTACAGTCGCTTGCTAAAGAATTAGCAACATTTCGAAAACTTATTATAACAAGAACAGCATTATACCAGACAAAATACCGCTTCTTCTTATTCTTCTTTATCTTCATATGATTATTTATTGCGTATTGATACAAAATAACACAAAAGCATTCAACATAATCGCATTGACCATAAAAGTCTCTATGGTGCTCAAACTTTGCTAACGTAAAAGTAATAAAAAAGTCGAAGTTCATATCCACTCATTCTGCGACCCTGCTCCTATGTTCGGATATTCACTTATCATTTATAGTTTTTTACTTTCTCTACTACGTATAGTAAGTAGGGGAAGTATTGCATTCCACCCAAAAATTCGATACCGAGATTTCACCGGAAATACATGTTTTGAGACCTCCTGAATCCAAAAAAAGCATTTTTGGAAACATGTTCGTGTGTGTGTCTGTGTGTCTGTGAACAGCATAACTCAAAAACGAACAGTCGGATAAACACTAAACTTGGTATTTAGGTTCAGTATGTTCCAGAGATGCGACACGAAGGTTTTCAAGAAAATCCCCCCACCCCAGACTACCCTTTACATGGAAGATTTTTCGAAAATTTTAATTTTCTCAAAAATGGCTCTAACGATTTTGATGAAAATATCATATGTTTAAGATAATGTCATGAGAAATGAAATGTATATCTCGAATTTTCTGGGAATGTCTCCAAAAGTATTCTTCACTGTGAACGACTTTTGCATAACTGGTATACCATAAGAGATAGACAAAATTTTACTACACAAAAAATGTAGATCGCATTATACACAACTTAGGTCATATACATTTCTTTTGTTGAGTGAACCGTTTTTGAGATATTGCTTGTTATATCCTTAAATTTTCCAATACTTATACTTTTTCTCAAAGTCATTATTCATTTTTTATATGTTCTGGACATGCAAAGAGAATGGAATGCGCCACATAGCAACCAGCGTTAAAATATTTGACTATCGCTTAAAAGCTACCCTATTCCCCTTGCATCTACAAGAAAATTACCAATAAGATTGACATCTCGATATCTCGATTAACATGAAGCATATGGAGAATAGGCGTTTGTAAAAATATATTTACAAGAGTAGAGAAAGTCATGTGAGTGTAACACATCAGATTTTTTTGTAAGCAAGGGTTACTTTCTCTATGGGAAGTTTGTGATACTTTTATAAGCATAAAAACTAAAACAGTGGTACATAAAAGACAATGGGCATGAATAACAATAGCACCAAACCATTGGAAAGTACTACTTCGTATTGTTATTCTTTTTTTTATATATATTCATTTTGTCATTCATTTTATTTTGTCTTTCGTGGGTTTTCTTAGTAGTTTAGTGTATGTTTGTTGCTGAGAATGAAAAAGGATATATTGATGTTACTTAAACCGCTATTATTTCTTTCCAACCGATATTTTCTCTATAAATACCGACGAGGCATTCCGAATGTGACAGCGTGGAGCCGTTACTCAGCTGAATTCATGAGAAATCATCATTACAAAATGTGATGAATTAAGTTGAGTTTTATTTATGGACGCTCTTTAACTAACGTGGTCCTTAGCGTCCCATTCTATATTGGGCGTGAAAGACCGGTAATTTTGCTCAGAGGCCTCTTTTGTCAAGCTTAGGTTCTTTTATGTGCCGTAAATCTACGACACGGGACCACCGGCTTTACTTCCCTTCCCAAGGAAGCCATGCTAAGGATTTTTACACGCGAAAACATCCATCGCCCTCCTACGACCTCGGGAACTAGAAGCTACAATGGTAACCTAAACCACGTAGCATGACAGAAACTGTGGTTGTTCAGCAGCGCTTTTGCATAGCATTTTCTCAACGTTTTTATTTATTTGTTCTTTATTGAGCTCCGAAAGTTGTAATTAACTCTTGTTTAAGTATCTCGTCTAATGCTTCTAAATGCCTCCAAAGAAACGCAATGCTATTGGATAAGTGTAACCTAAGGCTAAAAATTGTAGGGATAAACTGTCAAAGCACGGGCAACGCCGGGTATTTCAGCTAGTAATAATAATAATAACAGCATTAGTAAAGCGCAAAATGTGCATTTTTACTAATATTATTAATTCCTGGAGCAACAGCTAACAAAGTGACTGTGAAATTTCGCTTTATTACAAAGGTGTCAAGCTATGAGTAGAAATATTTATACTTAGAAACGATAATTGCATATATTGTAATGCACACAAACTACGTTTTGATATATCAAAGTTATGAGCTAATCCTATTTAAGCATATGTTTTGTTGAGTGAGAGAGATTGCGCAGGCGGTATCGTCTGTGTATCGCATTCATGAGGTTAAGGGTTTAAATAAATATTCAATACCACAGGCCAAAGTTCCACCCAAAGTACAAAAGAAACAGAAATGAAATTCAGGAAGGCAATTGCACGTCTAGGTCCATCTATCAACAAGTTACCCAAGCAGATGGTAGCAAACGGCACAGCTAGAGCCATCTGTCCGTCATCACACTGACTACTGAATCAAGGAATCTACAGGTAACCGTCAGAATATTGCCTGAAGGAGGAGATACTTTTAAAATAGTAATGATAGTATTGAAAGTAGCAACCCACTGCAGTATTTGAAAATTGTAACTAAATATAACATACGATTCGTACCGTTATAAACACAAGCTCTTATCCTTTTTAAGCTCTGTCTTCTTTTTTGCTTAAGTGTTGCATCATCACCATCTATGTATATTGCTTGGAATAAAACGCAACCAGCTTTTGTGTTTATTTATGTTTTTAAAAAAAAGTTTTATTGGGTCGTTTTAACCTTCCTAGGTTTTATCACGACCTTTCATGTACAGTTGTTTACATTATTGGATTACAGTATAATACTTACACCTTATGTATTATTTTGTGTTTAGATGCATTCTCAGCGAAGTAATAGCAGCTATCCAGTTTTTGTTACTGTCAACCTTCGAGGTGTAGTGGTTACCATGATAGCCTCTAGTTCCCGAAGTCGCGGATTCAAACCCGGCGGAGGGCGATGGAATTTTTCGGGCGCAAAAATCCTTAGCATGGCTTCCTTCGGAAGGGAAGTAAAGCCGGTGCTCCCGTGTCGTAGATTTACTGCACGTAAAAGAACCTCAAGTCTGATAAAGAGGCCTCTGAGCAAAATTTCCGGTATTTTACTCCCAATATAGAATGGGACGCTAAGAATCACAGCAATTAAAGAGCGTCCATAACAAAAAAAAAATCTGATATGTTACACTCACATGACTTTCTCTACTCTTGTACAAACTAGTTTTACAAACGCTTATTCTCCATATGCTGCATGTTAATCGAGATTTTAATCCAATTGCTAATTTTTTTGTAAATGCAAGGGGAATATCGTAGGTTTTAAGCGATAGTGAAATCTTTTAAGCGCTGGTTGTTATGTGGCGCATTCCATTCTCTTTGCATGTCCAGGACATAAAAAAATCTGATGTGTTACATTCACATGACTTTCTCTATTCTTGTACAAACTATTTTTACAAACGCTTATTCTCCATCTACTTCACGTTAAGCGAGATAAAAATTTGCAGACTCTATTTTATTGCTAATTTTCTTGTAGATGTAAGGGGAATCTATATTTACAAGGGCAATATAGAAATACAGTAGCCTTTAAGCACATACATATCTCTTAATAGCTGGCTGCTAGGTGCAGCACCATTCCCTTTGCCACAGATTAATACTCTTTGCATATCCAAGACAAAAAAATCTGATGTGTTACACTCACATGACTTTCTCTACTCTTGTACAAACTATTTTTACAAACTCTTATTCTCCATCTATTTCATATTAGTCGAGATAAACCTTTGCAGAAACGATCTTTTGACATGCAAAGATAATTACATTTTACACATAGTGATCGGTTCTAAAAATATTTGACTATCGCTTAAGACGTACTATGTCCCCTTGTTTTGTATTTGCAAGGGCCATATAGAAATACAGTAGCCTTTAAGCATATACATATCTCTTAATAGCTGGTTGCTATGTGCAGCACCATTCTCTTTGCCTCAGATTAATACTCTTTGCATATACAAGACAAAAAAATAAATAACGAATTTCCATTTGAGAAAATAAGTATTGAAAAATTTAAGGGAATAACAAGCAATATCTCGAAAATGGTTCACTCAACAACAAAAATGTATATGACATAAATTGTGTATATTAACGCGATCTACATTTTTTGTGTAGTAGAATTTTGTCTATCTCTTATGGTTTACCAGTTATGCAAAAGTCGTTCACAATGAAGAATACTTTTGGAGACATTCCCAGAAAATTCAAGATATACATTTTATTTGTCATGAAAATATCTTAAACATATGATATTTTAATCAAAATCGTTAGAGCCATTTTTGAGAAAATTAAAATTTTTGAAAAATGTTCCATGTAAAGGGTAATCTGGGGTGGGGGGATTTTCTTGAAAACCTTCGTGTCGCATCTCTGGAAGATACTGAACCTAAATACCAAGTTTGGTGCTTATCCGACTCTTCGTTTCTGAGTTATGCTGTTCACAGACACACACACACACACACACACACACACACAGACACACACTCGGACATGTTTCCAAAAATGCTTTTTTTAGATTCAGGGGGTCTCAAAACATGTATTTCTGGTGAAATCTGGGTATCGAATTTTTGGGTGGAATACAATACTTCCCATACGTAGTAGAGAAAGTAACTAAAAGCTCTTGTTTCTACGTGCATTCTTTGTGGAGTGACAGCTATTTTCTACTCCATGGCATTCCTAACCAAGGCTTTGTAACTCAAGTCTTTTAGTAATTTACGCATTGAAATTAGGTGTTTATGGTATGTCCGTCAGAAAGAATATGGCTCTTCAATGGTGAAGGAACCATCAATATCGGTCGAGCAGTTTCTGCGATTGCCCTACACACACTCATGCCTGCAAATTTTCTCTCTTTATAATAATATTAGCACAGACTTCTTTGCAGGTACAAGGGGAATACAGTAATCTTAAGCGATAATCAAATTTTCTCTTTTTATAATAATATTAGCACAGACTTCTTTGCAGGTACAAGGGGAATAGAATAAGCTTAAGCGATAATCATATTTTCTCTCTTTATAATAATATTAGCACAGACTTCTTTGCGGGTACAAGGGGAATACAGTAAGCTTAAGCGATAATCAAATTTTGTCTCTTTATAATAATATTAGCACAGACTTCTTTGCAGGTACAACGGGAATAGAATAAGCTTAAGCGATAATCAAATTTTCTCTCTTTATAATAATATTAGCACAGACTTCTTTGCGGGTACAAGGGGAATACAGTAAGCTTAAGCGATAATCAAATTTTCTCTCTTTATAATAATATTAGCACAGACTTCTTTGCGGGTACAAGGGGAATACAGTAAGCTTAAGCGATAATCAAATTTTCTCTCTTTATAATAATATTAGCACAGACTTCTTTGCGGGTACAAGGGGAATACAGTAAGCTTAAGCGATAATCAAATTTTCTCTCTTTATAATAATATAAGCACAGACTTCTTTGCAGGTACAAGGGGAATACAGTAAGCTTAAGCGATAATCAAATTTTGTCTGTTTATAATAATATTAGCACAGACTTCTTTGCAGGTACAAGGGGAATACAGTAAGCTTAAGCGATAATCAAATTTTCTCTCTTTATAATAATATTAGCACAGACTTCTTTGCAGGTACAAGGGGAATAGAATAAGCTTAAGCGATAATCAAATTTTCTCTCTTTATAATAATATTAGCACAGACTTCTTTGCAGGTACAAGCGGAATAGAATAAGCTTAAGCGATAATCAAATTTTCTCTCTTTATAATAATATTAGCACAGACTTCTTGGCGGGTACAAGTGGAATACAGTAAGCTTAAGCGATAATCAAATTTTTGAAATTATGTTCTCTTTGCATGAGCACGATAAAAAAAGACGAATAGCGACTTAGAAGTTTAAAAAGGATTATATATTTGAAACTTCAAAACAATGATAAAGAATATCTCAGAAATGGTTAATGCCACAAAAAATCGATTGGAGATAAATCGTGTACTCTAACGAGATCTACATCATTTAAATTCTTTTCGAATGAAAAAGGCTTCACAGGTATTTTCAGAAAAGTCAAGATACATTTTATTTCTCATGCAAATATCTTTAAAATATGACAGTTTAATCCAAACCGTTAGGGTCATTTTTGAGAAAGTAAAAAATGACGCAAATTTTTCCCTATAAAAGTAGTTTGGGGTGGGGGGATTTTCTTTAAAATCTTCGTGTCTCATCCGTGGAAGACGCTGAACTTAAATACCAAGTTCGGTATTTACCAAATTTGCATTTTTTAATTATGCTATCTACACATAGACAGGTGTAGTAAACACACACACGCACACACATGGAGCTTTTTCTAACTGTTCATTTATACTCAGGGAGTCCCAAAACGTGTATTTCTGGTGGAATCTCCGTATCGAGTTTTCGGTGGAATGGAATATTTCCTCACTTACTATAGGGAAGTAATAGATAAAGTAAAAGTGAAACTTTGGTACGTTGTGGAACACGCGAGTTGGCCTGATCTCTGTGAAATACTCAACCTAGATGACGAATACCGACAGCGGCACAATTTGCTAGAACTGACGGGTGGTGACTGTCGGATTTACAGCGTCTGGGATTAATTTGATTCCTCATATTTTCGTGAAGTTACGAGGATGATTTTCGTGTCTGACCCTGTGGCTTAAAGGTCAGAATACCATCTGTTCGACAATCACAGCGATGTCATTGTAGAGGCACAAGTGCAGCAGATCAACGGTCTCTTCAGCGATAAGACCAACACGTGCGGAATATGACTCAGCTCAAAACAGTCTTGTAGGTCCCATGAACGAGAATTCTCTCATAAATCTTGTGACAGTCAAATAATAAATCTGCCTTTTAAAATCCCAACCAAACTGCGTATTTTGATCTCAAGCGGGAGCTTGCAGCAGACAAGAGTCACGGAGAGTTGAGAAATATTTTATGCTTTTGGTGAGGAGTATAAAAGACATTTTTGGCCACTTTGAGTGACTTGAGTAAAACATGTAGGACTATATTACATCTTTGACACAGCGTGCTAAAATACATGAACATCTGCTGCCATCCCACACAGTATTATTGTGTAATTAGCACTGGTAAATGTTTTGTTTGTTTTGGTATTTTGCATTCATATGACTTTCTCTACTCAGTCTTCTAGAAACTTCTCTAATTCTTATTAGTTCAAATAAACTTTCAATTCACATCTGTACATTCGTTGTAGAATACCGTGAGTAGAGCGATAATCAAATTCTTAAAGAGCGTATCACTATGTGATGGCTTTGAAATTCTATGCTTTTTACATGACGAGAGAAATAAAAACGAAAAAAACCAATAATAAGAATTTAAAATTCAAACCAATAACAGAATATATCGGAAATGGTTAAACTTCCACAAAAATAAAAAATATTTGACAGAAATTGTGTCCTTTAGTGGAATCTATATATTTTAAGCAAGTACGATTTTTGTCCATCTCTTGCTGTTTACGAATTATACAAAAGTCATCCCGAATGAAGAGGACTTCACCGAATATTTCCAGAAAATTCAAGATACGCATTTTTTTTGTAATTTAAATATCTTAAACAAATGTATTTTTGTCAATATCGTTAGAGCCCTTTTTGAGAAAATGGAAGATTTCGAAAAATCTTCCATACAAAGGTTAGTTTGGTGTGCAGGGGATTTTCTTGAAAATATTGGTTTCGCATCTGTGGAAGATACTGAACCTAAATGCCAGTTTGATATTTATCGGACGTTTGGTTTTTGGGTTGTGCTGCACACACACACACACACACACACACACACACATGCACACACGCACTTACACAAAGGAACTTATTCCTAAAAATACTGTTTTTAGATTCACGGGCCTCAAAACATTCATTTCCGGTAAAATATCGATATGGAATTTTTGGGGCGGAATGGAGAAGAACATTCTGTACGTTTTAGGTACTTGATAGAGAAAGCAAAAATACATGAGCATCAGTTTCCATCCCACAGATTGTTATTGTATAATTTAAAAAAATCTTATTTGATACAATAACATGATTTTCTCTACCCTCTATCGTTTATTATTTGGTATACAAATTATTCTTACACAAGCTTATTTTTCTATCTACTGCATTTAAATCCAAATGAACCTTTACAGAAATGGCTACATTACACATATTATAGATACAAAGAGAACAGCGATAGTCAAATGTTTAAGAACTGGACGCCATATGCTGGCCTTAAAATTCCACACTGTTTCCATGCAATCGCAAGAAACATCTGAATGTTGAAAGGACTTTAATAGAATAACCAAGCAATGAACAATTCGAACCATTAATAACGGATATCTCAGAAACTGCTTATACCACAAAAATATTAGTTTAAATAAATTGTGAGTTTTAAAGAGCTCTACATTTTTGTGCAGTACGTCTTCGTCTGTCGCTCAGCGTTTATCAGTTATACAAGACTATACAAAATTTCTTTCAAATGAACTGGGCTTCGCAGGTTGTTCCCAGAAAATTCAAGATTACATTTTATTTATCATGCAAACATCTTTAATATATGTTATTGTAATCAAAATCGTTAGAGCCATTTTTTAGAAAATCAAAAGTTTCGAAAAATGTTCCATGTAAAGGGTAGTTTGTGGTGGGGGGATTTTGTTGAAAATCTTCAGAAAGTATTGAACCTAAATACAAGGTTTGGTGCGTACGACTTTTTGTTTTTGAGTTAATGTTGTTCACACACACACACACACACACACACACGGACCTTTATTCTAAAATGCTTTTTTGGATTCGGGGAGCTCAAAACATGTATTTCCGGTAAAAAATCGGTATCGAATTTTTTGGTGGAATGCAATACCTTCTCTACCTACTGTACGCGGTAGAGAAATTAAAAATGAACGCAGATGAATCTGGTGAAAAGTGAACACAGATGAGTCTTCCTTGTAGAAGCGTTCATCTATTTTGGTATATTTCGGAAAAATGTAGGACTCGTATACTGTTTCCAAAGATGCTTGCGATGTGAGCAGACCCGAGTTCGTACTCCAGTACGTCATAGCCAGTCCCCTCCCCCTGTTCGATTGCAAAATAATGCTCCAGATCTTGAAGACCGTGCATCCGCGGCTTGTGGTATTTGTCGTGATGACCGGTGCCCATAACGTCCTACTAGGAAGGTGGAACGGCATGCGGCGGCCTCCCTTGGCCCACCACGGGCTGTCACGACAGCTTTAGTTTTCATGAATGCAAGAGAAAACGCCACTACTGCCGAACTTCCACGATAGAAAACGTTCAAACGAGATTTCACGTTGCAAGGAAACAACTGTTATTCTGTGTCCTAAATGAAAACTAATTTACTTTCGTTTTACGTTCAGAAATGTTAACTTATGTCATCAAGAAAGAAGACAGTTACTTTATAGATAGGGATGTTTCTATTACTATTATTATATTTCCTAAGTTGATATATTGTTATTCTTTCGAAATTATGTCAGATGTATCACTGTAATGAGTAAATCATACCTGAAATAAACGCTTTAAAGGGATATTGTGCAGTTATGTTTAACTCTATAATGTTTTGAGTTTCTGACTTTTCACAAACCTTACTAACTTGGAAGTTTTTATTTACTTAATGTGGACATTTAACCTTACAAGCACCCATTTTTATGAAGTAAACTAGGTTCAATTTTCTCTGATTTACAATTTTTTTATTTTTTAAAATGTATATATTGTATATTGAGGCAGTATTTTTAACACAAATATTTTTCAGTCAAATTTATAATATGTAAATTCAATAACAGCCCACCTTGAAGCAATATGTGTATGTAACAATATCTAAAAAGTGTATATTACAGTCATTGTATATGTTTATATTATTATATCTATGTGTAATAATGTTATGTGAATGCATTACGTAATTTAATAATGTAGGAGCTGTGAGAAATAGGTCAAAAGTTGCTAACAATGAGGTAACCTTGAGGCAATAATGAGTTTGAGAGTTTAAATGTTATTTGTGATTCTTGAAAGCATTAATGTAATTTTAGTGACAGTTTATAAAAAATAGCCAATCTACAACCAGAAAAAGCTTTAGTTAAATGCAGGTATTCTATTGGAGTAAAAATAGCCAATCAGAGACTTGAAATACAGAAATTTACAAGTTTAGACGGTTGAAATCTGTTCAGTTGCCTGCGGACAGTGTTTGTAACTGGATGCGTTGCTTGTGCGTCCTTGAGAGATTTAATACGTATTCGTGTGTGACGAAAATAGTATACGTGTTAAAAAAATGCAAGTATTAAATAAACGAATCTCACAGCTCTTGATATCAGTGAAGTGCTATTTAATTTGTGTCAAGGATTAATAAAAAGGAGTGAATTAAAACTTAAAATCTGTGTAAGCCTACACATCACGCCCTGTCAAGACTTCCATGTCTCTAACAATAATACTGACGCAGCCGAGGCAAACATAAATATTAAATATCTAAAGAAACAGTCAAATTACAAAGGTAATATTTTTTAAACTTGGGGCAAAGGCCACCTAAAAATACATTTGGGGGGAAGGCTACCGGAAACTGTTTACTATACGTGCTGTTGCAACTACTTCAAGTTCGGCTCTCCAACAGTTGAAATACGATACAACTCCTACAATATAATACAACTAATATAACAAACTACTACTTCAAATTGGCGTCCATACGTGGAGTTAAATAAATAAACAACTCCAACAAAACACCTTCTTCAATATACACCAATAAAATATTTGGGTACAGTTTACTCAAAAACTGTCCACCTGAGGTAGTTAAAGCTAGGATCTGTTAGATGAACATATGAATATCTAGTGAACTTAATAAATTACAATGCAGTGAAACACCTACCATAGAAGCTTTAGTCATTCAGAATAGTATTAATATTTTACATGAAATTAAAATGCATAAAAATATTTCACTATTAAATTAAATCCTATTTAAATAGGATGGCTGAAAGTACTCAATGTAATGCTACGAATAGTTTTGAAAAATAAAATCCAAATTTAGACATTTAGCATTGTATATATAGCTTGCGTAATCTCCCCTTAAACTTGTGGCAGTACGCTCTTCCAATAATACTACAGAGTCCTTATTAGTTAATCGCCTGTTTCAAGTCAATTGCAGGGTTTACCAGTGACGGCAAAGCTCTCGCCGCACGCGACTCGGGTTTTGCGCTTAATTTGTAGCGTAACACTCGCTGTTGAGTTCATTTCAAATCGCGTCGTGCTTATGCAGTGTTGCAGGTGTAACGCTATTAATTAAAAATGCATTAATAATAATGGTTATTAATTCTAAGCTCTAGGGACCCCGGACCCATTTGAACATCATTTTCACTATTTCGTTCATTCATCGTCCGATATGACCTACCAGGTTAAAGCACTTTAAACTTAAAATAAATAAAAATAGAACAGAAAAAAATAAATGCCGAATTTCATTCTGGGTGAAACAACGTTTAATAATGCCAGGCGAAGACTTACGAGAATTCCCCCAAATAACTCTTTACAGGGAAAATTATTTTCTTTGAAATGACGGTTTACGATTTTTACGAAAACGCCATACTTTTGAGATGCTGGTATGATGAATAAAATATACACATTAAATTTTCTGTAAATGCCTGTAAAGTCCTGTTAATTTTCACTGAATTGTATGTCAATGGGAAATCATGAGATAGATGGAAACCTTATGAAAAAATATAAAGCCCATTATTATAATTTATATACCAAATGAGTTTTTTTTTCTCGAAATGTTCGTTGTATATTTACATTCCTCCAAGTTCCTTTACTTTAACACGCTATCCAGTACAATGGGACATGTCTGAGAATGTAGAATTCCTATTTTTTGCGCATGATATTATCAGTAACACAAATTGATTTGCGATATAAATTGAGTTTTGTTTTCACATGATGCATGTAACCTAATCCATACTTACTAATGTGATCCATTTTAGACAAACTAACGAAAGTGCATTCAAGAGTCACGTAATATACGAAGGACACCTGTGAATTAACTATCGTGTGACTATTACCATCAGATTTTTTCCATCGATTTCATGAAAGCGTAAACGTACTTACAAGTTTCTTCGATTTTCGAATATGTTTGAGAGTTTTGCCATGTGTTGACGGACATACGATGGTAGCTATGCTTTATAACGAACGTAGGTAAAGCTCCATTGCTAAAGTTTCTACAATTGTATGAGAGATCGGTTAGGGAGCTACAGTGCACGCCGTAACTTCACATTTTTCCTAACATATGTGCAACTCATTCATCAGGTGTGCGCTGCTGGTAGCAGATATGTTGCGAAATAGGCGCTTCGAACTAAAGATGGGAGGCATGGTAAAGAAAAGCAAAAGCTTACATGACGATTAATATATTGAATTATCCATACACAAATGTGTTCCAATATGTCATAATTTTGCTTAATTGTTCAATTGTGGCTAATCCATTCTAATACTGGCTTGAATTTTAACAAATCTGTCGTGTAAACTTGTCGAACAGAAATTATAGTGCCTCATACCCAACTCTATTGAAATTATAGCGCCTATACTCGACTGTATTTATCTTGACGTCTCTGATATTTAATTTGTTGTAGTTAAGACTAGAATGTAGGGTCAAAGTTCTTAATACAAATAAAACAAGGACATGCAGGTGTATATAATTATGTAAGAAACGAACTATGATGAAAACAGCGAACAATAAGCGTATTTCATTTCCTGTCGAATATGAAACTTAATACAATCAAAGTAGATGCATGTTAAAATCATAGACAGCATATTAAGATTTCTTTTTGCTTTTAATCCCTCCGGCATTCTTGAAATTTGGACGTATATGGTAACTAAACTTGTGTTATTTTATTTTCAATAGCTGCGGAGTATTCCTTGAGCGTTCTTGTGTTATACAATCATTGATCAATGCAATGTGAGATTTCTTAATTGTATTGGATGCAAATTCAGCAGAACCAGAAGACATTTTTCAAGCATTGGAAAGAGTAACATCGGAACTGATATCAAGTAAATCTAAAAAATAATGCATTCGATTTCTTCAGCAGGCTATATAGATAAAGAAAACGCAGGGAACATGTGTCGTTGGTAGATATATTTAGATCAAAACTTTTTCTACTTCAGAGTTATTTGCATATATTCAGAGTTGTCTAAAAATAAACACGCTAAAAGTTATTTTACTTTGTTCGTAGATTTGCCCATCCGAAACTTCGAGTTCTCTCTCAAATATATCTGCTCATACGATAAAATTCACATTAATTTTGTAGCATGCTCCGATGATTAATTAACGTCCTTTAACCGGGAAGGTCATATAAAACGTGAATGAACAAAATGGTTGAAATTATGCTCAAATGATCCAGGTATCCCTAGACCTTAGAGTTACTCGATATTCTTCTTCTCAGGATAAGAGAAAATTCCGCTAAAACATTATTCAAATAATTCATCCTAACCGAATTTCAAACTCAGAACTTTTGAATGTGAGGCAATGACGCTCCTCCTACACCACAAAGATGGGCCTTGCAACACAAATACCATGGTCTTCTATAGACGAAATGGTCTTACTAAATATTGCTAGTGAGGTTACTACACATACATAGCTGAATTTAAATATTCTTTACCTAATAATGAAAAAGAAGAAAGAAATAAAATTATGAACATAACATTATTTTGTTTTTCAACATCATCTCCCTTAAGAACCAACTTTCTACACAAATTTGTCAAAACTTGAAACTTGTATTACTTCTATCCGCAGAAAGCAAACTTTTGCTTGTCCGTAAAACAGCCTCATATTCCCTGTCAATGTCGCCTTTGCTTTTGTAAAACATTCTCCTCGCTTGTTATTATACACTTATTCTATCGTTGATTTAGCGCCATAATCAAACATTAAATTGAGTTTTATTTATGGACGCTCTTTAACTGCTATGGTTCTTAGCATCCAATTCGATACTGGGAGTGACAGACCGGAAAATTTGCTCAGATGCCTCTTTATCAGGCTTGAGGTTCTTTTACTGCCGTAAATCTACGACACAGGACCACCGGCTTTACTTCCCTTCCAAAGGAAGCCATGCTAAGGATTTTTACGCCTGAAAAAAACTATATCGCCCTCTTCCTGCTATTAACTCGCGACCTTGGAAACTAGAGGCTAGCATGGTACCCTTAGACCACGGAGAACGATTAACGTCATAATCGTCAAGTTCAAGAAGTCTCATCCACAGTCATAAACAGATGTATAAAGTCAGTTTTATTCTTGTTAAAAGGTTCCAAGCAGTGCTTAGAGAGTTTCATGCATGGTTTGGTTTCTCCTTGTTTTCTTTGTTTGTTTGTTTTTCATTCTGTTTTGAACAAGCGCGGCACCAGCTGTCATAAAACTTTTTCATGTGCAATTCTTTATACAAAATATAACCTACACTTTCTTCTGAAATGCGCATAGTCGCAGTAATTTCATGCTCTTTAATCATTCGATCTTCAATCAATGATTTCTGATTTGGAATTTTTTCGGCGTCTTTCACATGGAGCATCTCCAAGATTCGTACGGCCTTATTTAAACTATGAAACCCATTATTTTAATTGTTTAAAACGAATGAAAAGAGTCCTTCTAAACTTTTATGAACTTAAAGAAATTTTATTTGTTGTCAATCTTGGAGAAAGTTTTACATCACGATAGTATTTTATCCTTTTTAAAAATTACAGGCAGCATTCCTACTTCAGACAGTTGCATAAATCAAAACACTTAACAAATTTACTGGTAATTCAACAGTTTGACATGTATTCTACACTTAGGCTTACGATAGATATACCAACTTAAGAAATAGAAATCTTGCTGATAGTGGGATGGTCCAGAACGAGAACGTTTTGGATCACCCTCGTAATTATTAGTCAGTATAAAACAGAGAAGTATTCGCCTTCAGTACTTTGTAAATATAACTCCATAAACAGGTTATTCTGAGATAAAATTAAAATTATGTTACTTATATGTGTAATTTCCTACATGGGAACACTAGTTTGTATATTCACTATGAAAAATTAAACCTCAAAGACATAAGGGTATCAGGTGTGAGACTATCTTTTGACAATTTTATAATGACAGACAATCACGACTGTTTAGAATTGAAAACAGCCTTAGATTTGAATGGGCATATGTCAAGCATATGCGTCGAACTGCATGTACTAAATTTCCTAAAATGTTTTAATGTTATCATTAGTTCTTAGATATCCTCCACAAAAACAAGGAAGATAACATAAATAAAAGGACACACAAAAGCTCTTAAAATCCCGAGCGAAATGATGGGCTTGTTAGGAGTTTCAAATGGACCATGTTTTGTTTTCTTACGTCATTTGAGTTGAGTGCAAGATGCGTGAAGCCAAGGACGTCGATCCTGGAGTTTCCAGGCTGGAATGTGCGGCACGTTACACACACGGTGACATTCCAACCCACTGACTCCTCGTACTCACTTTTAACATCTTTTGTTTTTTCTTGAAGCGGTTGTTTAACCAGTTTTCACAGGAACCACAACCACAAACTCTGATCTTTTCGCGATGTGTTAGCGTTTCTGACAAAACACGCTGTGGGTAATGAGGCTTTACATACCTACAGCACGCAATGACACGCCCTGCTTCCCATAACTACTTGCTTTCGACTCCTCTTCAGCTAATACACTGGCATACATCTTGTCCATTATAGAAAGACATCTGATTGGTCGTATGACTTTTCTAATTATTGTCATTCAATACGGATTACATTCACTGTTGAAACACGCATAATTTTCTATCAACGTTTTGTAAACCAGAGAGGCTTAGATAACGGTCAACTGTCGTAAAATTATGACAGTTCGTGAATACGAAAAGAATGAATATTTAAAAATATACTGTTTAATACCAGGGAACTCCAAAACCTATAACAGGGTCTATTTAGAAATAATAATTGCACAAAAACTATTTTTTCGACGCAGTATTCACCTAAGATATACAGGTTATTGCTCTTTAAAACCTTGATAACAAGAATGCACATTCTTAGATCACCTGAACAAAAAAGTGGGGTTATAAAAAGATCCGTTAATATCGTGATTAAAAAACACCAACATTCCGTTAAATACCTTATTTCATGCTTGGTCAGACTGGTTTTAAAGATGAAAGGCTAAGATTTGCAAATAATTTCTTCAACCCAAACAAGTCCTTACATTAAACATTTACTGTCCTTTTTTTAAATAATGGTTCTAAATCTTTTGATTATATCAGAAGTTTGAGCTACTGAAATTAAATAAAATAAATTATAACTAATTATTAAATCATCCAGTGAAAGTCATCGGATAACTATCCAGTAGTTACCTCTATTTTTATAGAATTTTCTGTAACTGGGATACCATAACAATGGACAAAGGCTTACAACAGAACCATTTCGGATCTCGTCAAAACAAGTTTACGCCAAGCAAAATTGTTTGTGGCATTATACTCTTTGGAAGTATCGTATTTTTATTTATATACTTAACATTTATGTTTACCTGTTGGAGCCTATTTTGGTTTTCCATCTATTTATCATTCTTGAAAAGAAGTATTTCTTTTTCTTTTCGCATTATCTTTCGCATTACCAAATTCTGATTTGTTATATAAGTAGCTGAGTGCTGCCTGCACATTCTACACAATTATTAGAAAGACCTAACCTTTTTACTTTCTTTACCGTGCATCCACAGTACAAATCCCACATGGATATTACCTAGAAATACACTTTGTGAGGCTCTTGAAAAAAGTACGCGAGTATTTACTCCCATTTGTCTATAAACAACTCGAAAATTAAAAATCGAATCATTATCAAACTTCATATTAAAGCGCCAGGATCTTTTAAGGATGCAGGGTCAAAATTTCATGGAATTTTCTTACCCCAAGTAATCATTTGCATAGATAAAGTTATTTTATTTATCAAAAATAATCTTGGAAGTCATATTTGTTCCTAGTAATTTTGTATAACTGGGAAGTCATGAAAGATAAAAAGTGAAACGGAAAAGAAAAGAGCTCTAGAAGCTATGCACATCAAGCTAAAACATATTCCTTATATGGGGTTGATTTTTTCGAAATATTTGGTATTATATGTTTTATTTTTCCCCCAAGTTTAATTCCACTTTAATAAGCCATATATGTCAAACACTGAAAATAAGCAGTTCTTTTCTTCGTTTCTTTCCCAATAAACCTACTGGCAACATAAATAGATTCGTGATTTAACATTTGAGTGTTGCCTGCGCAGGCTGCATATAAAAATGGGTGAAATTCTTTCTAGATAATGAAATTTCACAAAAATGCGCAGGGCTTATGGGGCACGTTTCGGGAGATTCATGATACAAATTTTATTTATCTTCCAATAGTTTAAAACTTGCAATATTTTAAAAGCAGTTAAGAGAATTTAAGTTAAAGGTAGTCTTGGGGGAGAAAAAGTAATTATTTTTCTTTAGCAAAGAGAAGAAACTTTTTGAAAATCTAATGCAAATACCTACCCAATTTGGTATTATACTACTTTTTTTAACTATATTGTTATAGACACACGCGTGTGATTGGCATTCTTTTTGGATATTAACTTCGACTTATTTATTACTCTTATGTTAGCAATGTTTGAGTACCATAGATACTTTTGAGGTCAATGCCATTATGGTGAGTCCTTTTATGTTATTTTATATCGATACACAATAAATAAGCATATGAAGCTAAATAATAATAATAACAATAATAATAAGCGCATGTTAGTTTAGTTTGATGCTGTTGCTGTTATCACAGACTAATATAATACAGTTCGGAATTTATTTAATTTTTCAACCAGGCTATTGTAGCGCCTTTACTTAAGCATAGCCACTGGTGGCATAGCTGTTCTGAGTATTTATTTTACTGTGTTATTATTACACCATCAATGTCAGAGAGGAGATCAGCGAATAATATGTGAACACGCTGTTCTTCTGTTACTTTGTGAAGTCTGAAAGCCTAAGTAGTTATTATTCCTATGTTGGCAATGTTCGGCCTATTAGATTATTCGTTGGGCATGATACGAGGTGTGATCAAAAAGTTTACGGAATGACGTCATAAATACTACACATCAGTTTGTTTTGTCTAATCTGCACTGTCACCCTCGAAGTAGTCTCCTTGGGAGTTGATACACTTGTCCCAGCGCTTCTGCCACTGCTGGAAGCACCTCAGGAAGTCCTCTTCTTTCAACATGTTCAGAGCCTTCTGCGATTCGCGATGGCTGGCATCAATGTCCTCAAAACGGTGTCATCGGAGCCGCATTTTAAATCGCGGGAAAAGAAGAAAGTCCGCTGGTGCCAAATCTGGAGAATAGGCGGGATGGGGAACAGTATTCATCCTATTTTTATCCAAAAATTGGCGAACAGAAAGGGCTTTTGTGCGCGGGCGCATTGTCATGATGGAGAAACATGTCCAAATTGTCTTTCAAAATGCTTTGAACACTTCCAAAGGAGAGTCATAGTGAGTCAGAAAGTTCTCTTATTGTAATGTGCCTATCATTTAAGACCATTTCCCTCACCTGATTGATATTTTCATCAGTTTTGCTGGAACAGGTTCGCCCCGAACGACCTTCATCTTTAACTGATGTCACACCACTTTTAAATTTCGAAAACCACTCAAATGCTTGAGTTTTGCCCATAACTTCCTCCCCATAAGCTGTTCTTACAATTTCATTGGCTTCTTTGCAGGTTTACCGAATTTAAAGCAAAATTTTATGTTCGTTCTTTGTTCTTCGTAATGTGACATTTTTACTACGGGGAAAAATAGCAGCAACTGCAAAACACGTGTTCACTTCAGAGCGTCTACCTAGTCACTGCATGGTCTCCGGAAGTCACGTGACCTCTAATTTTTATCGGGAAGGAACGCTGCATGTACAGTCTGGGTAAGAATTAAAGAAATCTCAGCGACAGCATTTTTGTGAACCCATTCCGGAAAATTTTTGATCACACCTCGTATTGCAAGGTGTTGCGAGGTTTTGTGGGCATAACATAACGTTAAATAATTAATCGTGTGAAATGGGGCGGAATTTCGAATTCTAAACTAGACAGTAATTTTTGCCTTGTGCCAATGGTTATCTGTGCCAAGTTTGGTTGAATCAAGCCTACAAGGAACATTCATACACTTACTTTTATATACTAAGATAAGATACAACGGTGTGATGAGCATTCTTTTTGCATTTTGGGAACTCAATTTACGCAATTCTCTGAAATCACAATATCGAGTCCAGTGTGATAATTCCTCCCTTGATGAACGGATAGAGAAAACAAGAAGTTGTTTGGTTTAGTGTCTGCTGAGTTGTATTTGCCTCTAATAAATACTCGAATATGGACATTATATATCTTAACAACTCATTTTGCAAGAAGGAGCTAAAGAAATCAGTTCTGTGATCACCGATGAGCAAACAAATGAGTGTAATACAACAAGCTTATTTCCTGCTGCTCTGTAACGACATAGGATCGCCCTTTGATATATTTGGTGCTTGGAGAAATGGATGAATGGCTTTGAAGTAGTGTTATTGTACACGTGCACAGGACAACAGATAAGGATGCTCATCTCGGCAAGAAAAGTCTTCATCAGCGCGCACCTCGGGGAGCATTTTTATTGAACACTGTCAAATGTTATTTATGTGCCTCTTTATGCCACCGATAACATCGGGCCGTAGCACAAACGCGCTCACTTAGAGATTCTTTTGTTTGTGTTTATCGTGAAATTAAACACGCTCAGGCCTTAATTCACCCTATACACCCACTATCTTGTTGAATAATTAATTAAGCGGCACCCTGTGTTCCTGGCAAATGAGTGTTTTATAAACAATTGATGGTATGGTTGTGTTGCACTTTTTCTCAAACTGTGGGATGCGCTCCTGTGTGGAGGCATAAAACAGAAATACGAGTAGCAGTGCAAGTATTTCCATAAATAAAAATTGAGGTTAGCAGATTCTAAAGTTAAAAGTAGAACTTGAGTAATAATTAGCAGATATATTATTGTTCTTCCGGCTAAAAAAAAAAAGAAAAATTTATGTGTTACATCTACATGGCCTTCTCTACCCATGATTACTTATTTTTGCATGCTTCTACAAACCTTTCTTACAGAAGCTTAGCGTTTTTTTTATCTATTTCATGTTAATCTAGATAAACCATTGCAGAAAATGTTTCATTACACATTTCTTTAAAGCTACAGGGAGGGGGGATTATAGGAAACAATCATAGTTGGGTATTTAAACATGAGCCACTGATGCTAGCTTTGAAATTAAATACTCTTTGCATGACATCGCGAGAAAACTGAATGTGACAGCACATTAAAAGTGAAAAGTATTGAGCAAATCAAAAATAATAATGGATATCTTGGAAATGGCGGATGCCACGTAAAAGTTATTTGGAATGGTTACTTATTTTAAAAATATCTACATTTGTTGCGCAGTACGCTTTTATCTGTCTCTCAACGTTATACAAAGTTATACAAAATTTCTTCCAATGAGGACTTCACAGGCAGCTATTTCCAGAAAATTCAAGATTTGGTATGTTAATCAAAATCGTTTGAGCCATTTTTCAGGAAATCAAAAATTTCGGAAAATGTTCCATGAAAAGGGGTAATTTGGAAGGGAAGATTGTATTGAAAATCTTCGTGTCACATACTTGGAAGTTACTGCAGTTAATACAGGTTTTATATTTATCCGAGTTTTCGTTTTTGAGTTATGTTGTTCGCATGCACACATACATTCACACATACACGCGGATCTTTTTCAAAAATGCCTTTTTTATTCAGGGGTCTCAAAACATATATTTCCGGTGAAATCTCGATAATACATTTTGGGGTGGAACGCAATACCTTCTCTACCTCCTAGGTATATGGTAGAGAAAGTAATAACTACATGCGTCAGGACTTTTCACTTTAGATAATCAACGAGTTTTAAAATACATGCAAAGTCCAGTCAGACACATCAATTTACTATTTACCATTGCACGATAGACCGCCCAGCACACTGCTATAGTAAGTGTGACCTTCCAACCAGCTCTCCTTTATCGGCAGCTCATTGTTGTAATTAAGCTCAATGAAATTTTCATTTTATTTCCGTGGCACTTCGATATCACGCAGGGTGGGAATTTCAATTACCAGTTGAATTACATTCACAACTGACATAAATGTGACGAAATTATTTGGCAGTCCACCCGGAATACAAGAATACATAGAGTAGTTAGTGAATCAAAGATGTTTACATGGTATTTTTGTATTTACCGCGAATCTCTAACCTTGGTTACGACCTTCATTTATACCTTGTACTTATATCGATTTGAGAACCCAGAAAAAGTTCACGTACTGTTTTCCGCTGATGAGAACTTCCATAGTAGGAAATTGCAGAATCAGTATCCACAGCGACATCCCGCTCGCTTTCCAACATAACGGCTTAAACATCAAACTGTATAACAAGATTTAAATATAACACATCAAATAAAAATGCACAATAGGTAATAGGTTATACTATTCTAGCTGTGTTCAAGACTCAATAATGTAAAATATGTTTGTAACAATGTATTACAATTATCGTATTATTTAATCAATTTAATGTATACAATGTATTATTATAATTATTATTATTATTATTATCATTGTACCCGTATGTATTGATATAAGTCGCGGTATGACCTAGTAGTCAAAGCGATTATAAATACAGAAAAATAATAATAACAACAACAAAACTGGGGGATGGGTAAAACATTTTCCCCTCCGATAGTATCCCAGGTCTATGCACAGAACATCTACACAAATAATAAAGTGTAATTTTTTTGGCAATTTTAGATTTTAGATCAACAATTTGTACTAACTTACGCAATGGACTAGCCTGAAATTATATAATAGTATTTTTATATTTTTGTTTGTGTGCACATGCATGTGTCTCTTTGTGTGTTATCTTCTCACGCATGAGAAGTCGAACAGTTCGCTATGCAACTTGGTACATAACGTACCTTAGGCCCACTTTTAAATGAGGTACATGGCATCTTAGCTACTTTTCTCAAAGAGGAATTCTAATGATGTATAAAATCAAATATTCTAAATGTCTCGCTTATTAAGCATGCAAGCATAATATTTCTGACAAGTTCTGTTATTTACAACATTTTAAGATGAATATTTCAGAAGTTGTATCAACTTTTCGTTCCGTCAACAAAAAACCGGTTACCACGATAAGTCTCTCTGCTGCATGGCGTTCAACTCAGTACACCTTAAAGGACTAACAACGAATATTTCGAAAACGGCTCCTGTTCTAGAAAAATTTATTTGAACATAATTTTGTATAGGTATTTCAATGGGCTCTACACTTTTCGTGCAGTGAGTTTTTATCTATCTCCTATGGTTTACCAATTATACAAAATTATATACAACATTCATTCAGATTGATGAGGGCTTCACAAGCTACTTGCAGAAAATTCAAAGTGTAAGTTTTATTAGTTATGCACAGGTCTTAAACATATCGCGTTTTATCCAGAATGTTACAGCCATTTTTAGGAAACAAAAATATAGCAAACATGTTTCCATGTAAAGGGTAGTTCAGAGTGGGTGAATGTTTGGAGTTATTTTGATATTGGATTATGGTGAAAATAGAAGCTTTTAACTTATGAAATCGCGGTTTGTTGCTATCCACAGTCATTCTTGGTTAATGAGGAACGTTTTGTGTTTAGTAGTCGTAGATGTTGCTCCGGAAGCAATATATTATCCAACCACCCGCCCTTTTATGCGGCCGTTCTTATATAGTTGTTTTTGGCGGATTCTGGCGACTTTTGGAAGGAATTGCTGCCAACGTGAATCATTCGAGTATTAGAGCGCCTTGAGGCTGAGGCCCTAAATCGTGTTTTCAGCTATGTTGGGATTTCAAATGTCGGCAGTGGAAAGACAGCACAACCAGCGTTCCCATGATGCCACGGGTGAGATGCATGCGATGCGACTTTTGAGTGTCAGTAATATGGAACAAAAGCGACAAAATATGCCATATATTCATGAAAATAAGTAAAGCACCATGTTATTTGTTCTTTATTGTGTGTAATAATGTGAAGTGAATAAAAGGCATGCGGTATGCGTGTATTACGTGTATATAGTGATACCGGCCATAATCCAATATTAAAGTTTATCAGAATATTATTTTAAATCTTCATGTTGCATCCTTGAAAGATGTTTATTTGAGGTTTCGTTTTTGAGTTATGCTGGTTGTTCCAGATACATACACGCGTTCACTCGACCTCAGAATGGTATTTCCGACGAAACCTGGATATCGTATTTTTGCGTGAATACAATACCTTTTCTACCTACTACAGGCAAGTGGTATAGAATACTTTGACTGAACTGTAAACACAACTTTTTATTCTGTGCCCATAATAAAATTAGCTATACATTAACACTTAACAAAACCCCACATTGTATTTGCCTGTGCTGAAAGCGGGTATAAAAATTTAAAACACTGCTAAGCCTGCTGTCCACGTTATGTTTCATTTTTACTGGTGGCTTGCACCATTGATGTTGCTCATGTCAGATACAGCAGGTTACAGACGTGGGACATCATACACTCAAGAAGTCAGGTTCCGCGTCCGCCAACTCACTCAAAAGTGAAACTACACACTGTTCAAACCACGGCGAGCCCGACACGTTCTTCAGCGCCTCGAAGAAGTTCACAACATCGGATACGTCTTCTTTCGTAAAGCCTTCAATGGTTTGGCTGCCTGTACTTCTAAAATCCTTCTGGGTATCGTCAGCAGAAATAGGATTGTTCTCAGAATCCAACAGACGATCTAATTTCATCTTAAAGTGCTTGAATACGGTATCTAAAGTTTTAGTTACCTCGAATACTGATTGTTCCATGTTGGCGTCTCCAGATTTTGCCATCTTGTGTTTCCAGTAAAAAGAAAAAAAGGATTTTATATTTTAAAAAATTGAGGTTGTGTAATTGAGTAGAAAAAAAAGAAATAAACTATTTGATATTCAGCTGTTAGTAAAATATATTTTCATCGCCTACCCGATGCGTTAGATCAGGCAGAACGAATAAGATACTATACTCTTTGGGTGTTGGCCTTATTGCTTACGCAGTGGTGTTAGCATAAGGTCAACCAATGTTGGCAAAGCTGTGACTGCTTACTTTCTCTATCATTTACCTTAGATGCACATCACCCAAAAATTGATATTGAGATTTTTCTCTGTATCTCCCCCAAAATAGAGAAAGGTCTGCGTGAGCGCGCGCGTGTGTACGTCCGTGAACAACAAAAACTTTACTGTTGAAATACCAAGTGTTCGTTTTTGTTTGTCATTAGCTAATGCAAAGATTGCGTCATATCATGACTAGGATATAACTTTTTAAACAACAGTTTAAAACAGTGCAGTCAGGCCTACTGTCTGGTATGTTCGAAAGTCCTCTCGTCGAATATTTAACAGAATCAATAGGGAGTAGTTAGCAAAAAATATTTTGCATGAATAATTTATACAGGGTGATTTATGAAGAACTGACGCATTTATTTCTTTAACTTGTTATACCTGACTTATTATACCTACCTGAAATGCAGAGGAAGTTTGGGAGATTATTTATCTCTATAGCAAATGTTAAATTGTCCTCCATCCTGCATAAGGCATAACTCTGCAGTGTTCACATTGTTTAAAAAAAATTGGTCTCACTATTCTCTGTGCGGATATTGCGCACCAAACACATTTTAATCGGGTGCATAGGTGCTTCAAGAATAACATGTGGATTTTCGCTGGCCCAATAGCGTGAGTTATTTGAGTTCACATAGCCGGATAAATGGAACCATGCTTCATCAGTGAACCATATGATGGACAATATGGCGGGATTTTACACAATGAACACCTGAAACCAACGACAATAACTCAGTCGTCTATGCTTATCTGGTTCCTGTTGGACAACCGTAATCCTATACGGCTTTAGGCCGCACTTTTCACAGCTCTCTGACACATTGAGTAGCTGTACCCTATTTCCTGCGACAAACGTCTTAATGATTTTTTGGGTGACTGATCCAGTTGTACTCTTACGTCAAAAACAACCGTGGGAAGCCTAGATGAACGAGTTTTGCTTTTTTACTCACCAGAGATCCAGTTGTTTCCAATTTGTTTGCCAGTTCCAGTATTGTATTTCTTTGGAAAGGATTCCGAACACCAGATTCTCTCTGGTATGTCCTTTGAGTAGCTGTAATTGAATTCGTAATCCAGTATTGCTTTACAAGGAAGAGTCGTTCATTTAATGTGTACTGCATTTTCACGTTGACTAGAACAAAATCTCAAAAACAATTGCCGACAATAAAACTAACAATTACGAATAAAACATGAACATCTGCGCATCCAGTGACAGGCAATCGAAACTCTAGAACATTCTGCTTAATTTGGTGCTAAAATTGGGGCATTGTGTGAGTTTCGAACAGAATAATTAAAGAAAGAAATGTGTCAGTTCGTCAAAAATCACCCTGTAGAATAGCTGTTTAAATAGTTTGCACAAGTATTAATAGGTAGAGAATATCTTATGCTTGTTGCTTCTCTCACCGCGACTTTTAATCGTTTCATCTTGCGCTTTGAATGTGAATACAGCCTATAAACTATCAGCTTTTCCTTAAGTCAAGTGGTATGTTTTGATTAAAGAATTAACCAAGGATTTCATTCAGCACTCAGCTAACTAAACGTTCATGTTATATTCCAAGAAGGAAAGATTTTGAGTTTTATTTAAATTTATTTCAAACCGCTACATCTTGTTCCAGTGCTACACCACCAGTGACATTAAAAACACAATTATTATTGATACTTACTGGTTGGCAAAACTTACTTCTTGGCTGGAATCTGAAGCGAAACGTGGATCTCGTTAGCCACGAAGCAAAACATTTGAGATCATTGTAAACATGGCATTTTCGGAACTGCCATTGTTGCAAATGGTTAGTAATTGTGCTGCATCTGATGGATGAGTCCATTTAATATTATAGGGCAGGAGGATATGCTGGGTGCTACCATAATCTGCGCAATCTTATTGCAGTTTTGAACAATTGTTGCTATTTTATGCAAACGTTTGTATTAACTTGGAGTTTTTAAATAGTAAACAGTTCTATAAACCGGCGGGAAAACAATATGCACTTGTATATATCACAAATTATGCGTACACTGTGCTTGTGTTTTCTAAACTAAATTAGTATTTTGCTTCTACCGTGACCCCCGGGAACTAGGGGTGAGGGAAGAGACCCGAAGGGCGACCAGATCCGGATGACAAGGGGCATAAGAACAGACGGAGTCCCTAATGTTTCCAGATGAACGCCTCCAACGAGCCCAATCTATTGGGCCCCGATCCTCCGGGGATCCCCGAAGGAGCTCCCGCCCGAAAGCACTCAGAGGCGGGTTCCAGCCGAGCAGGCTCTGGACGACGTCAGGAGTGGGGGGAGAATCATGGTAGAAAATAAACCACTCCAGCATTCGCCTGCCGCTCGGGGAAACCACGAAAAACCCATGGGTCAAATTGGATCGAACCTGGGACCTCCCGAATTGATAAGATCATGAATATCGCGCGGATGAAGGCATCAATAGGGAACATTATGATTGTAAATTTGAATGATAGCCATAAGCACACGAAATGCGTGTTGAAATGCTGGTAGCCTATGCTCTTCACCTAAAGAAAGCGACATCAACGCCAAATTACTATGCAAGAGCAAAATTTGTCGACTAGCACGTAGCAGTCCACTCAGGAGCGCTCAAAGAAAAAATAAGTGGCTGAAGACAGTGTTATGTGCTACATAAGGTCACGTTTCTAAAGTCGGCAGTGTCTTTTGAAGTTTTCTTCTGGCATTTCCGTTATCCTTTTCGTATTGAGAAGCAAAAATGCCGTTATGGGTCATTATATTGTCCTTGTCCGTGATCCAAAAAGTTAATTTGAGTAATCATTTAATTCCTTGTTTTTTTAATGCACAGTGCTTTTGTCGAGGTCTTCCTATTTCCGCCGCCGCACCCCTTTGATGTCACTGCATAAAACGTACTATGATTAAAAAAGCCTAATTCTCTTAGATTGCTTGCGAGACATTTCTATCCATGGGTAGTGGTTACCATGCTAACTTCTAGCGCGCATAGTCGCGGGTTAAAACCGGCGGAAACCGATATTGGTTGTAAAATGTCTTTAACTGTCAAACACGTCTTCCTTCGCAAGGGAAGTAAAGTCGTTGGTCAAGTTTGATGTTTATTCGCTTATAAAGAATGTTGAATGTGAGGTAGGCGCGCTTCGCCCTACTATGTTATGAAAATAATTGAACTGACCATTGTCATTGTCAGCACGCCATAAAACATCGCGAAACAGTCACAAGATCAATTGCAAGCGATTTCCATTCTCGTTTACCTTATTATCACCACACATGCCGCATGGTTTCTAATCCATGGCTAGGATTATATACCTCGCATAGCTGGAATAGCTACAGAGAAGCTCTCTCCAATAAAATTTTAAACTTCACGTGGGGTCAGAGAGCCTGGTCTATTTTTTTCTTTTCTTTTCTTTCTTTCTTTATGTGTTTGGTTTTTACAGGCATCAGACCTATAAAAGAAGCATTGATAATATATACATTTGAATGAACAATTTTACCTAGAGAAAACACCATATAGGATCCAAACGTAAACTCTAGCCATGTCCTAGGCCATTGGGAATATGAGAGCCAATGGATGACGTCAGTCCGCGAAGCTCTGAAATTCAGTACCTTAAATTTTGGAGTCCTAGAATTCAGAATAAATCTTTGCGTGTTCAACACAATGTTAAACTGAATATATTTTCCTAAAGGTACATGTGTTAGGTCCTCTAAAACATGAAATTTTATAGGCTTTTCTGAAAATTCTGTTTGGAAGTTTATGCACTATTGCTTTTCACTGTGCCTTTTTTCAGCAGATGATTTTTGGTCATTTGCAAAATATTTATACAAAAATAAGGACATGTGTTTATGGTCATTTATTACTTCTGAGCTATAGAATTTACACTATGTACTCGTTATTCTGAATTTTGAGCATTCACCCCCTCCCCCTTCCGTGTTTTAGAACAAAGTATCGCTAAGTACAGAAATATTTTAGTATCTTGGGGAATGTTTGGTACCGGCGATTTCTGCTGAACTAAACCGCTGAGTGGAATGCTATTCTGATACACAGGGTGTACCGAAAGTCGCTGGATATAATTTGAAAAATCAAAAACTACAAAGCCAACGAAACAATAGTTGCATTTAAAACTATTATTTAAATGTTTAAAAACGTACAACTTATAAGAGTTACTGAAAAATGCCTCCTATTACTTCAATGCAGTTTGTTATTTTAGCTTATTAACAAATGTTTACATAGTATTTCTTATATTTTGTATATTCTTCTTAGATGATTTCTCCTAGTAGTTATAGGCCTTTGTAGAAAAAACACCCATTATTTTTCAAACTTTCATTCCGAAAAGTTTAATGGTGTTAGATCGTAGAGCGAATCAGTTGTACCACGCCCCCCTATTCACTCGTCAAAATCCCTTACTGATGATCTCTAATGTGGTGGAGCGCCATCTTGTAGCCAAATTAAGTTGTACAACTCTCCAACAAAGAATGATTTTGTAACTCAAGTAAAACTACGTCTTGCATCATTTTCAGGTTAGAAGTTACAGTGTCATCGAAACGGTATTTTATTCGGTAAAGCTACTTTTGGGATACCGGTAGAGAAGTTTTGTCTCCTTCTTTGTAATAGATAGCTTTGTATTTTTAATAATTCCATTACTACATCTTTATATGTAGAGTAACATTACATTTCAATTCATAAGCACTATTTTAATGAGCAGAAGGCTGAAGTTGGTTATCGTTTCTTGTAGATATACGAATAGAGCCGAGATACGAAACGTACCCGGAAATGAGTAGGCGGACATTTGCATCACGAACTTCCGCCGATAGTAGAAGTGGCGCAGTGATGTTCGTTGTTATACTGAAAAAAGCGCTTTCTCAAAGAAATAACCTTTGATCCTTCGCTTAATAGGGAACCTGCATTGCTCCGGAGATATTAGACGACTTCGAGGCTTCATGGCGAACTAATAGAAGGGGTGAATTAATAACATAGGGCTCTTGTTCTTTTCTCCTCCTCCTCCTCCTCCTTTCAGAGATTAGGTGAATTCCCCTGCTCCGTTCTCTAATATCAAAACATATTTTTCGTAGTCTACCCAAATCTCTCCTTCCAATTGGTTTATAGTTATCTTCTTGGGTAATCTATTATCTGACATTCTATAATGTTGTGTTCTTTCCATTCTATTTTACCATCATCCATCCTTCCATTAATTGAAGATGTATTCTAATCTGATCCCACAGTTTCATTTCTTATGTTATCACTTCTAGTATCTCATAAATTTCATCTCCGAAGACTGAATAGGCATTTTTGTTACTGTCCAGTCTTCCGAATCATACATAACGGTAGGTACCGCCATCACCTTGTAGAACTTAATTTGTGTTTCCTTTATAGCGAAGAGAACCAACTCTTGAGTGAACCTTAAAATTCAATTTAAAGTCTCCAAAGATGGTATTGTTTCCCTTTAAGGTATGGGATTGTTGTTGTTCACCAATGGCATTGGGGATTAATTGATCTGCATCATTTTCCCTCTGGCTTTCCAAAATAAAGTCTGTAAGTTATCACTATTAAGGCCTTTGCATTTGGCGAAATATTTGTTCAGGATGGCATCTTCTTCACAGAGAGTGCACTTGGTTGCAGGTAGGCATCGTATCTTGTGGAGATATTGTGCGAGGCAATCGTGGGCAGTTGCCATCCTAAATAAGGCCACTGCAGTCTTTCTTGTGGAAAAAATGTTAAATTAACTCCTACAAATATTGTGAAAAATTGACTTTTCAATCAAATATCAACTCTGTCGTAAATATTCTTATAATCTTTATCCTTTAATTTATCTTCTTCATCAAGTCTCTTCTGTCTTTTAAAATGTTGTTCAATGTTATTTAATTATTTATTTCTATTTGTCCTACAGGTTTTATTTGTTGTATTGCACCTTTGTTTGCTAATTGATCCGCATGTTCATTGCTCAAAAGTCCGACATGAGCTGGGATCCATTGTAGAGTGACATGATTTCTAGTTTCAAATGCTTTAATTAGACTTCTTATTTCTTTAATATTTCTTGTTGTTTTATTATTGTAATTTACTGTCTCATCTATGGCTGATTCTGAGTCTGATAAGATGACTATTTTTTGTTTTATGTATGGTCTATATAGAATGTTCTGTAATGCTGCTTTTATAGCTGTTAATTCTCCATCATAGTGGTTTGACGTTTCATCTAATGTTAGATACGTGCAAAATGTTTTTTTTTTTAATTGATGAGGGATCCATCTGTATATATTAGGAGCCATTCTTTTTCTGTGTATCTTTCATTTTCCGTAGCTATTGCTATGGCTCTCATTTCATCTCGTATATTGTTTTGCTTGTGTATTATTTATATCAGGTCATTTTGATATTGCATATCAATATATTCTTATGGACTCGTTACCTCTGTTGCAATTATATTTGTTGTAATTATATTGTTGTATTTTAAGTTATTAATACATGTTCTGAAGCTTATTTGAGTTTTGATTGTAGGCTCGTACAAGTGCATTTTTTCGGCTCTGGATGCATTTCAAACCTAACAGTGCTATATAAAATTCAAACAGAGTTATTTTTAATGGCAATTACTTTGGGTGGCCAGACCTTGTGTTTCTTGGTCCACGGTGAGCTCCATCCACCTCCTTCAATGCCTCTACTGGCACAAAATGAATTGTGTGATGTCATTTGTTGCCGAGAATCCTGCCGGAGGTGCAAAAACCGGGGATATGCTTCAACACATTGAAACATAATGATTTCAATTTGTTGTTATAGGCACATAGATACATAGAGGAGACTGGGACGAGTCTAGTGTGCGGGTTCAAACCCGGCGGAGGGCGATGGATATTTTCGGGCGTAAAAATCCTTAGCACGGCTTCTTCGGAAGGGAAGTAAAGCCGGTGGTCCCGTGTCGTAGATTTGCGGCACGTAAAAGAACCTCAAGCCTGATAAAGCGGCCTCTGAGCAAATTACCGGTGTTTCACGCCCAATATAGAATGGGACGCTAGGAACCATAGTAGTTAAAGAGCGTCCATAAATAAAACTCAATTTTAATTTCGAGTCTAGTGTTAAAAAGTGGAACATGCAAGGCATGATGTTGCATAGCCTTTGCATTTACTGAACATAAATTGACATATTTTAAAAGAGTTTTGCTTAAAATAAAGGCAGAATTCATACCAACAACATTAATCTTTAACCAGTTAGGTCATATAGAGTGATAAATGAAATGGGTGAAGTGATGCTTAAGTTAGCCCGGGGTCCATAGAGCTTAGAGTTACTTGACATACATCTTTCAGGATAAGGGAAAGCCCCGGAAAAAACCTTATTCGGATAACTCGCCCTAAATGAGATTCGAACTCGGGACCTCTTGAATGTGAAACAGACACACACTACCCTCACACCACGGAGGTAGGTGAAGAGAGCTTCACAAATGTTTCATGAGCAAGCTTATACATTTGGCTTTAAGTTATCTACTCTCAAACCATTATATCAATATAAAGAATGTAAACAACGGCCGGGGCGCTATGGCCAGGTAAACACGGTCTGGTGAATGTTGTCTTCAAATCCTACATACTGAACGAGGGATGCGGTTGGTTTGTAACCTAGAACATCTCTGCGCAAAGTCCAGTAACAGTTAAACTTCATTTCCTTTCATCCTGGTTTTAATGTTTAGAAATTCCTATGCCTGATCATGACAGCGTCTAAAACCTATGACATTTTAATTAAAATTGTTACAGTCGTTTTTGAAATACAGAAAGGGGGGTGGGAAGGAAAAGAAGAGCCAATGGAATGTTTTTCATGTAACAAATAGTTGATGGGGAAATTATGCGAAAATCTTCTTGTTGCATCCTTGAAAGATGGTGGATTTAAATACGAAGTTTGATATTTGCCTGCTTTTCGTTTTCAGTTATGTTGTTCATACAGACAACTGGAGAGACAGCCTGACAGCACAAGAGACACATGCATACATGGATCTTGTTCTAAAGGTGCTTTTTATGGTTTCACCTCAAAATGTGTAACTGCATGATGCTTATGTCTTGAGAAGTTTGTGTGCCTTGAGTTATAAGCCCTATGACATGGTAGCGTCGCATTCGGGAGCTCCTGGATCCGATTCCCGAGAGAATGGTCACCTGATCTTGGTTTTTCGTGGTTTTTCCAGGTTGGTAGGTGAATGCTGGACTGGATTATATATCCCTGCAGATTTTCCTGCCCCTCGTTTCGTCTCATTTCATTCTAGCCGAGGTTAAGGCAGACTCGTGAGCCCTCGTCTGGGGCTCAAATCCCGCCAGGATCGTCTCCTTCCTGAGGTTGTTTTCAGGTACTCCTCAATCCTCATAACTGGCAAATGTTGCAAGGACCCTAAACTTAGGTCTGGAGCATTTCCTTCTCAAATTTCCTTTTGAAATTATCAATTCATTGCATGTATCACCAGTGTCCACCGCCTATAATGACGTGTACAGTAAGAACGGGCGTTAAATACTAACAAAAAGGAGTGGCTGGGGAATGTTGAATCTGGAAATGTTATGAACCCCGCTGCGTCGCGCCTGCTGCCATTAGATCTGGCCGCCCTTCCTACTTCTTCTGCTCATCCCTTGCCACTAGAGGTTTAGTGGGAGCAATAGGCCTAGCCTTGGCCGCATTGCATAAATCTTCCTGCGTTTCTATTCCCTATGCGTGATGCCTGCAGTTACCATGCTCAAGATTTACACAGAACGCGAATTTGCTGTTGTTTACGTCCAGTATTGCAAATTCAAGAACAAGAGGAAATGAATACCTAATCCGTTACTGTCTGGGCAACATTATATATAACAAAATGCTAGGCATTTTTAATTTCTTTACTACGTATAGTAAATAGGGGAAGTACTGTATTTCACCCAAAAGTTTGATGTCAAGATTTCACCGGAAATATATGTTTTGAGGCCCCCTGAACCCCCAAAATATTTTACTGTCTCTACCACGTACCGAGTAGGTAGAGAAGGTACTGCATTCCACCCCAAAAAATCTGACAGTGAGATTTCACCGAAAGTACATGTTTTGAGACCCCTTGAATCCCAATAAGGATTTTTGAAATCATGTCCGTGTGTGTCTGAGTAACATAACTCAAAAACGAAAAGTCGGATAAATACCAAACTTGGTATTTAAGTTCAGTGTCTTCCAAGATGGGACAAAGATTTTGAAGAAAATTCCTCGAAAACTTTGATTTTCTCAAAAATGGTCTAACGATTTTGATTAAAATGCCGTATATTGAAGATTTTTAAACGACAAATAAAATTTTCTGGGAATAGGCTGTGAAGCCCTCTTCTTCGGAAGGGATTTTGTATAATCTTGTATAACTGGTAAACGTTAAGCGATAGACGAAGACATACTACTCAAAAAATGTAGATCTGTTTAAAACACGCAATTTATTTCAAATAATTTTTTGTGTAGAATCAGCCATTTTCGAGATAACCGTTATTAATGCTTCGAATTGTTCACTACTTATCCATTCTTTTAAAGTCCTGTTGAGTTTCAGCTGTTTCTCGTAATGTTATGAAAAGAGTATGGAATTTAATGCCAGCGTTTAGCGTCTAGTTCAAAAACATTGTAGCACAAACATTCCCTTTGTATCTTTAACAAAGTGTGCAATGTTGCTATTTCCGGAAAGGTTTATCTTGATTAAAATTAAGTAGATAGGAAAATAAACTTACGTAAGAATAATTTGTATACCCACTAATAAACGATTAGAGAGTAGGGAAACTCATGTGAATATATCACATCAGATTTTTTTGTTAGGCTTCCATCCTCTAGTGCAGACTTCCGTGCACCCGAAGCGTTTCCTTTGTTTTGATTCTAGTTAAGCAGCAGACAGAGAAAAAGTTGACGCCTTCAAGCATAAAGCTAGCGACAATAGACCTGCTATTTACCAACACAAGAAGAGTAAAAGGGAGTCGATCGCCAGCATGAAGTCCCGGCCATGTTATTAGAGGAAGAAACTAATTAGCTGGTTATAAAACTTGCAATACGTGTCTTCTCTCTGACTTCTGTTTATAACCCTGCCCAATTTCCCGTCTCTGTAGGGAATGGGACAATTCCTTTAATTTGTTTCTGTCTACCTGTCTTCTTTCCTCTCTCTATAAAGGAACAAGAAAGCACATCACAGCTGGAACTCACTGTCGTTATTAAAACCAATGCTGGAATCTAGTGGCTCACGGAAATTTCTCCTAACGTAGTAATCACCACCATCACCATAGTTCTTTACATTCAGTGAATTTGAAACTGTTGAATTTTATTATCCCAATAAGCTATTTCTTCTAGAGCCTTCCCTTTCACAACTATCAGCGCCACCAAAACTGACTTCTAACTATATTCAATAAAATACATATAATACCTGGAATTTTCAGTAAATAGTCTGTGAAGTCCCCTCTTCATTCTGATTGAATTTTATATAACTTAGAATTTTACTATAAATATCTGATGTGTTACATTCATATCACTTTTTCTACCCACTATCGTTTATTTTATCGTGTTAATTGTGGTAAAAATGTACAAATAGTTTCGTTGAAGGGGGACATAAAAACCAAATTGAGTCAGGTGTTTAAAGTAGGCCACTATATACTGGCCTTAAAATTTCATGCCATTGTGAGAAACATTAGAATACCGACAGCACTTTAATAATGGCAAAATGTCTACAAATTTAAAACAATAATAACAGATATCTCAGAAATTACTGATGCCGCAAGGAAGTTATTTGAAATGAATTGCATAACTTAAGAAGATTTATATTTTTTATAAGCAAGTTTTTGTTTATGTCTTTCGGTTTACCAATTATACAAAGGGCATTCAGAAAGAGAACTTCACAGGCTATTCGCAGAAAATTTAAGATAAACATCTTATTTGTCATTTCAGTATCTTAAACATTAGTATGCTATTTTAATCAAAATAGTTACTGCCATTTTTGAGAAAATGAAACATTTCGAAAAAAGTTCCACGTAAAGGATAGTTTTGGCTGGCAGGATTTTCTAAGTTTGGCGTTTAACAGATTTTTCGTTTTAGAATTATGCTTTCACAGACACATACGCGCGCGCGCATGTACATTTTGCTAAACATGTTATTTATTTGTTTATTTATTTATTTATTTATTTATTTAGGGAACCTCAAAGCATGTATTTCCGATGAAACCTCGGTATGAAATTTTTGGGTAGAACACAATACTTCCTCTACTTACTGTAAGTATGTGGCAGAGAAAGTAAAAGTTTGCAAGTATATGTTGCTTCCACCATTCGTGAATGTTTGCTGTTTGTATGTACCTCTCTGCTTAGAACGGCTGTGCAGAGCAAGGGTTAGCCTAGTATTACACAATGGCCGCAGACACTCGACGAGCAGTGAAGGGGAAAAAGAATAAGAGACTAAATGAAACCGAGGCAAAAGGAAGGTATGGTCAGGATAGACCAATGTCCTTATTTTGCACGGGCCCTATTGGTTGGGACCCGCTGGCGCCGGTAAAACACGTGCCTTTTGATGTGCGGAGGATTTGCTCAGGTGTTCTTGTGGCAGGATCTCATTACTGGGCCCAGCGAATCGTGCGGTCCGTGTAACCGCCTTTAAGAGCATTGCAAATCTCGCCCAGAATCGTGCAGAAACTCATCCTCATAACACTTTCGTTACCTCACATGTGGCAGTAGCTACACCGAGTTGGTCCACATTCGCTTATGCTCGTTGTTCGCTACCAGTCCCAGTTAGTTGTTACTAACAATTGGTCTTCTGACTGCTTCCCTCCACAGCTGAAATTCGGCCTAACATTTTCAAAAGATTAATATAAAGATAGCTATATCTATATTTATATCTAAAAGATAACTTGAAAAATGTCGTCCTACGTGGTGTGGTGGTTACCATGCTAGCCTCTAGTTCTCGAGGTCGCGGGTTCAAACCCGGCGGAGAACAATGGAACAATGGGCGTAAAAATTCTTAGCATGGCATCCTTCGGAAGGGAAGTAAAACCGGTGGTCCCGTGTCGTAGATTTACGGCACGTAAAAGAACCTCAAGCCTGATAAAGAGGCCTCTGAGCAAAATTACCGGTCTTTCACGCACAATATAGAATGGGACGCTAAGGACCACAGCAGTTAAAGAGGTCCATAAATAAAACTCAGTTTAATTTGATAACTTGAATTTCTACCTTCAATTATCTACCATGGGGTTTCCTTTCCTTGGAGCCTTTAAAACTTCATTATTTGACTATTTAAATGTCCATGAGAACAGGGTTTATAACCCATCTCAGCATTCCCAAACCTAACGGATATGTTTTAAAAGTTTTATTCTAAAACTTTTTTTTTACTTTGATTTTTCTTGCGCTTTTACACGTTAAAAATGTTCACACGATACGGTGTGAATGGGAATTTTCAACGGGAATCACCAAAGATAATCAAATAAGAAAACTGGCTTGCGATTTTACAACACTTTTAGAATGGTCTGTGTACGACATAATTCACCATTGAGATAAGCTACGAAAAATTATATTCAAAATTTTAACATTTTTTGAAACAATCAGAAGAAAGCTAGACATTCGAACACCAGCTTTGTGTATGTAAATACTGTTAGTATTCTAATTTTTTTCAGCACTATAATTTCTGCATTCTACAAAACATATGATTAATTAGGTAGTATAATAAATAACCAAACTACTTTCTCTTAAAATTCATTTAAAATACAATTATAATTATGGTAAAGCAGTGAAGGGGAAAAAGAATAAGAGAAATTACATCTATGGACATCCTTAATTACCTTCTCGTCTGTGATATTTATCCATTATCATTAACAGAAACGTCCAGCGCCGTGGCGTAGTGTGTTGCAAAGTGATACTACGGTTTCCAACCACAGAATGCGCATGGGTTCGAACGGGATCACTGGGGTTGCGGAGTTTTAGACTCATGTATACGGTAGGTCCTCACTCAGCATCATAATGCATCCGACGCCGCACGTCCCTGCCCACAAGCCACCAACCTCCAGCGTCCCCCGGAGAGGAGCCCCAAGCTGAGGAGAGACCTAACTGAGCAGTACCGTGGCGACGCCAGGGAGAAAAGCTTTACAGAGCGCTAGCCACCCCCAGTCGCAACCCGCTGAACACCATCATCTAGTCCTACAACCCTGAAACAGATGACAAGGAAGACGATGGATACAGGAAATGCGAGGAAGGAGAGTCGTGGTAGAAAATGAACCAACCCAGCATTCGCCTAACGTCCCGGGGAAACCCCGAAAAACACATGGGCAAGAGTGGGCGGAGCCATGGATAGGTTCCTGGACTCCCGAATGCGGACCACAGACGCAACCGCCGTGCCATCGTGCTCGGTAGGCACAGTGATGTACTATGTATACCAGACTATCGGCCGCAAATTACCACTTTTCCTTATAGTATACCAAACGATGTTTTTCTGCAGCTACGCTTTTTGTTTAATTATTCGTTCCTTTGCATAACCAGCTTGTATTATTAATTATTTCACAATTTAAAAGAAGCTTAGGGTGATAACGACCTCTTCGGGGTCAGGAATTTTACAATATTAAATGACCCGTACATAACTGCTACCCGATTCATCCAAGTTAAATTTTAAAGGACTAACAGTATGTCCGGGTTTTCTCCGGTTTTCCCCGCTATTCATTCCATCTATTGCTCCATCACCACCTTTCATCCATTTTGCCTTCATTTCATATCATCTTCTTCCTCACTCTCAGATTCCCCGTTCCGGGTTCTTCATTCTCTGACTCTTTGTCCGTCTGCTCCTCGACAGACCTCTGACCCTAGACGCGCTTTTAAGTCCTAGAGGATGTAGGCCCTACACAAGAGGAGGGTAAGCCGACTAAGTAAGTGCTACTATTATAGCTGTTATTGGATTATTTCCATGGAACGCTATTACTTTAGTTTTACTCCGCGAAATATGCAGGTTATATTCAGCAGCAATTTTTTTTCTAATTGAAAAATGGCCTCTTGTAAGGTTTCCTGGTTTGATAGCGTAGAATTAAAAAATGTGGATATTTATAATATATTGTGGCATTTGAGTAGGTATGCATTATTTTTGGAATAAACCCCTTAGCTTCCTCTGTTTATATGGCATTCGTGACAGGGTTCTTTATTCAGCTTCCAGGAGTTTCG
Source organism: Deroplatys truncata (assembly GCA_030765065.1). Classification (NCBI taxonomy): domain Eukaryota; kingdom Metazoa; phylum Arthropoda; class Insecta; order Mantodea; family Mantidae; genus Deroplatys; species Deroplatys truncata. Next base: position 72,230,187 of record CM060975.1, on the reverse strand, counting down.
TCAACATCAGTTCTACAACAAAGAATTCGTCTACATTTTTACTTTCTCTACTACGCAGGGGAAATATTGTATTCCATCCAAAAATTCGATCATGAGATTTCACTGAAAATATATGTTTTGAGGCCTTTTGAGACCTCCTGAATCCAAAAAGAAAAATTTTTAGAAAAAGGTGTGCGTGTGTGTCTGTGAACAGAATAACCAAAACAAAAAGTCGGATAAATACCAAACTTGGTATTTAGATTCAGTACCTTCCAAGGATGCGACACGAAAATTTTCATGAAATTCTGTCAGCTCAAATTATCCTTCACATGGAACACTTTGAGATTTTCTCAAAAATAGCTGTCACGATTTTTATTAAAACACTATATGTTTAAGATATTTTCATTTAAAGGAAATGTATATCTTGAATTTTCTGAGAATGGCCCCCAAAGTCCTCTTCATTCTGAATGAATTTTGCATAACTGGTAAGCCGTAAGAGATAGACAAAATTTTACTACAAATAAAAATGTAGATCTCGTTAGAACACGGAATTTATGTCATAAACATTTGTTTTTTCGAGCGAACTATTTCCGAGATATTCCTTGTTATTTGTTTGAATTTTCCAATACTTATACTTTTTCTCAAATGGGAATTCGTTATTCGTTTTTATGTCCTGGACATACAAAGAGAATGGAATGCTCCACAGCAACCAGCTCAAAATATTTGACTATCGCTTAAACCCCACCATATTCCCGTTGTAACTACAAGAAAATTAGCAATAAGTTCCTACAAATGTTTATCTCGATTAACATGAAGTAGATGGAGAGTTAAAAATAGTTTGTACAAGAGTAGAGAAAGTCATGTGAGTGCAACACATCAGATTTTTTTCCATATATTGAAGGAGGTGGTTTTCTTTTACGTTGTTTGCAACACGCTTTGGGCGTCAACTTGAAGTTGTTTTGCTGTAGGAGTTTGCACCACGCTTAGGGCATCAATTTGAAGAAGTTTGTATTGAAGGAGTTGTATCGTATTTCAACTGTTGGGGAGCCGAACTTGTAGTAGTTGCAACAGCACGTATAGTACCTGGTAGCCTTTGCCCCAATTTTTAAAAATATTAACTTTGTAATTTGACTGTTTCTTTAAGTATTAAATATTTATGTTTGCCTCGGCTGCGTCAGTATTATTGTTAGAGAATGGAAGTCTTGGCAGGGCGTGATGCGACAAGAATGTAGGCTTACCAGATTTTAAGTTTTAATTCACTCCTTTTTATTAATCCTTGACACAAATTAAATTACACTTCACTGATATAGAGAGCTGTGAGATTCTTTTTATTAATTAATTACACTTTTTACCACATAAAACTATTTTTCGTCTCACACGAATACATATTAAATCTCTCGAGGACGCATCTTGCATTCGGTTACTATCACTGTCTGCAGGCAACTGACAAGATTTCAACTGTCTAAACTTGTAAATTTCGGTATTTCAAGTGTTTGATTGGCTGATCCCACTCTAATAGAATACCTGCATTTAACTAAAGCTTTTTCTGGTTGTTGATTGGCCATTTTTAAACTGTCACTAAAATTACGTTATTGCTTCCAAGAATCACAAATAACATTTAAACTCTCAAACTCATTATTGCCTCAAGGTTACCTCATTGTTAGCAACATTTAACTTATTATTATCACAGCTCCTACATTATTAAATTACGTAATATATTCACATAACATTATTACACATGGATACAATAATATAAGCATATGCAATGCCTGTTATATACATTTTACAAATTATTACATACACATTGCTTCAAGGCGGGCCGTTATTGAATTTACATATTATATAACCAGACTGAAATCATTCAAGTGATAAAAATACTGCCTCAAAATCCCTATCCTCTGCATCTTTATCTGTTATTCCTCTAGACACCGTAATTCTTCGGACCCCATCCATCAATGCTTTCTTTGGTTTTCTTCGTCCTCCGATTTCTTCAGCTACCCTTTATAGCATCATTCTTACTATTCTATTGTTTCCGATTCTTTTCACATGGGCGAATAATTTTAATCCTCTCTTCTATTATTCCCAATACATTTTTTTACATCCATTATTTCGCGAATGTTTGTATTTCTAATTTTATCCCTTCTTGAGATTCGAGAAGCCCTCCGCCAAAATCCCATCTCTGTTGTTAATAATGTTCTTTCTTGTTGCCTATTCATTGTCCACGTTTCTGCTCCATAGAGTAATATACTTTTACTATTGAATGATAAATGAGCTTTTTAATCTTATTTAAAACGTTTCTGCTCCATAATATCCAGTTAACATTCCGATTGGTTTTATTCCTTCTTTATTCTTTTTTCTATTTATACAATTAAATTAAATTGAGTGTTATTTATGGACGTTCTTTAACTGCTGTGGTCCTTAGCGTCCCATTCTATATTGGACGTGTAAGACCGGTACTTCTGCCAGAGGACTCTTTATCAGGCTTGAGGTTCTTTTACGTACCGCAAAACTACGACACGGGACCACCGGCTTTACTTCCCTTTCGAAGGAAGCCACGCTAAGGATTTTTACGCCCGAAAAAATCCATCGCCCTCCGCCGGGTTTGAACTCGCGACCTCGGGAACTAGCATGGTAACCACTACACCACGGAGGACGACTATTTATAATTTCTATTTGTAATCTACTAGCTCCAACTGCTTGTATGATTGATCCCAATTAGATGTATTTACCATTCTAATTTCCTCATTGATAACCTGTAATTTTTCATCCGTGTTTATTGTATACCATATAATAGTCCCCAATTAATCAACCCCCGATAATTCGATGGTCGTTTTATAATTTTAGGCACAATAATAAATATATATTTTAAATATATTTTAATAACAGTACTGTATCTGATGAATTGTGCATCTTTTCACGGAAAAAATGTACAACTCTTACACTTTTTGGAGTACAGTACTTTAACCTATTTTTTAGGGAAAGGTTTGCTCTACAAATTGGCCCTGCTGTTAAATATGGAGGCGTTGTGTGCTCAAACCTTGTGGTTATTTCTTATACTTTTTCTCAAATGGAATTTTTTTTTAAATGTCCTGGACATGCAAGGAGAATGGAATGCTCCACATAGCAACCAACTCTTAAAAGATTTTACCAATCGCTTAAAGCCTTCTTTATTTCCATGTTCCCCTTGAAACTACAAAAAGATTAGCAATAAGATAATTTCTGCAAATGTTTATCTGGATTAACATGAAGTAGATGGAGAATAAGCGCTTGTAAAAAATAGTTTGTACAAGAATAGAGAAACTCATGTAGTGCAACATCAGAATTTTTTTGGCAGGTGGCGGGGGAGGAGTCACCGGACAATATAACTATGGACATTTCATCTATGGACTTCTCATCAACACATAACATTTGTCAATACAATAATAGTAGAGACGAGAGGAGGCCGTCAGGTCATAGCAAGCTGGTACAAAACCAGCGAAATCTGTCGTTTCTAGATTAACTTGAAGTAAGCCTTAGAGTTAGTGTGTTTGTATATGAAGTTGATTAACTGTAATTGCACATTACAACACCACATTTCCCCTACCATTACCTTAACAGCAGAGCCCATCTTAGCATTCCCAACCCTAACGCCTAATTTTTATAAGCAATTCTCGGCTGCTCCATTATGGAAGCAAACAATAAATTAAAATATTAGAAAAATGGTTTAGGAAAGGTGTATTATGAAAATGGTTTCGAAAATGTGGATTAAGATAAGTATTCATTAGGACAAGGTGTTACTACGAAATTCAATTTAGTAGAATGGATTAAGAAAAATCTGATGCGTTGCACCCACATGACTTTCTCTACTCTTGTACAAACTAGTTTTACAGACGCTTATTCTCCATATGCTTCACGTTAATCGAGATGTTAATCTTATTGCTAATTTTCTTGTAGGTGCAAGGGGAATATGGTAGGCTTTAAGCGATAGTCAAATATTTTAAGAGCTGGTTGCTATATGGCGCATTCCATTCTCTTTGCATGCCCAGGACATAAAAAAATCTGATGTGTTACACTCACATGACCTTTTCTACTCTTGTACAAACTATTTTTACAAACGCTTATTTCCCATATGCTTCATGTTAATCGAGATATCAAGATGTTAATCTTTTTGCTAATTTTCTTGTAGATGCAAGGGGAATTGCTAGGCTTTAAGCTATAGTCAAATATTTTAAGAGCTGGTTGCTATGTGGAGTATTCCATTCTCTTTGCATTACCAGGACAAAAAAAGTGAATAACGAGTTTGAGAAAAAGTATAAGAATTGGAAAATTTAAGGGAATAACAAGCAATATCTCCAAAATGGTTCACTCAACAAAAAAATGTATCTGACATAAATTGTGTATTTTAACGCGATCTACATTTCTTTGTGTAGTAAAATTTTGTCTATGTCTTATGGTTTACCAGTTATGCAAAAGTCGTTCACAATGACGAATACTTTTGGAGACATTCCCAGAAAATTCAAGATATACATTTCATTTGTCATGAAAATATCTTTAACGTATAATATTTTAATCAAAATCGTTAGAGCCATTTTTGAGAAAATTAAAATTTTCGAAAAATGTTCCATGTAAAGGGTAATCTGGGGTGGGGGATTTTGTTGAAAACCTTCGTGTCGCATCTCTGGAAGATACTGAAGCTAAATACCAAGTTTGGTGTTTATCCGACTGTTCGTTTCTGAGTTATGCTGTTCACAGACACACACACGGACATGTTTCCAAAAAAAATTGGTTTCAGGGGGCCTCAAAACATGTATTTCCGGTGAAATCTCGGTATCGAATTTTTGGGTGGAATACAATACTTCCCCTACTTACTATACGTAGTGGAGAAAGTAAAAATGACCAAGAATAAGCAGTAAAACTCAAGTTTCAGTTTTACACTTCATTATTTCCATTCACTCTCGTAAAATTTTTCAATTGACACATACATAGTATTGTCGGATTTGCTGTATTAAAGGTATTTCTTGACCAAATATTCACCGTCGACATTCTCCTTGGTTAAATATTGAAGTTTCTCAGTACTCAAAGGCATCGTGATGACAAACTTCACAAAAGTGGATGAACAATACAAGATGTAAATGTCAGAGGAGTAAACAATTTACAATACTCAGCTTGGAATATCACTACACTAACAACACTTCTATCACTAGACAGGTCCCTTCTTCCTGGAAATTGCTAGTAAGGTCAAACTAAAATGCTTTCATTTCATGCGTAGATAATTCAGCGAGTCGTTTTGCGTTAATATTTTATTTTAATGGCTATGGGATCCTACGGCGTCCGAAAATAACGGTTAATAGCAGAATCATGCGAAGGGGTGCAGTGCGTGATAGGTACATTATATTACGCATGCTTTTAGCCTGAGGCTGCTTTGGTGTTGATGTCAGGAACCGATTCATACTTGGATTCAAGATCATTTCAAGGATATTTTACCAGGAATTATTATATTTTTCTTCAAAACTACTTACGGGCACGCTATACTTTCATTCTTCATGTATTATTTTTAAATTATTAAGATCATTCACTGCAATCCTTGGTAAATTCCGCTGTTTACTACGTGGAAACCGAACGAAATGCTCCGCGGTAACATTTGAGGCATGCATTCGCGAGGTTCCGGGTTCGATTCCCCTCGACCGCATAGTCTGGCCTTTGGGTTTTCCGTGGTTTTCCCTGGTGGTAGGAGTTGTTTCTCATCTACCAGATTTTTTTCCCATCCTTTCCCTTTCATTCCGATTCCTTTTCATCTTTCAGGTGTGCTTCTAGGTTTCGTGGCACATGGTAGTGTCGGACAAATGGCGCGAATGCTTGCTCAAAGGAAAGAGTACTCCCCGTCGACACTAAAGAGCTGCAGCGCCAACAGCGGGACGGGTCTTCGAGCCTGGAAGTGTTAGGGCCTTCCACGCATCTCTGTGGTTTGTCTGAATGCGGCCTATTGCCTCTTGTGCTTCCCTCACTTCATTCTTTCCTCCTGGGAGGTGGTAATAACAATAGATCTATGTATGTAGCAGTGCGCGTGGTGTCCCCCTCCGTTGTATAACCTATAGGTACCTTAGAACATATATCTTATGGGCATCTTTGATTCACTTTGATTCCAAAGAAACGAAACAAGAAATTGTTTAACCTTGAACTCACTCTTCACAAGGGAAGTATAAAAATCTTTATACCGATCTTCCTCGAAATTTTTAAACACAAAAGAAAATTGTGGTAAAAAGCCCGAAAGCAAAAATGTTGACAGGTTTATCTGGAAGTTTCCGATGTCGGGTGACAAATACCCAATTGGATTTTAGGAAGGCAGTATTTGCGTAACAGATTGAATTTAACGGACCTGATTACTTTAAGCTCACATTGGGGCCGAGATAAGAGAGTGAATCGTGGAAGTACTGGTATAGTTCCGTTCCGCTCTATTTGAGGATGTCCATTTACATCGCATACTGTGTTGACTTTGAAGGATTCAATTTTGATAATTTTGTACCGGAAGTTAATTCTTTGGGTATGGTTGTCTTATCTATACGACTTCCAATTAGGTTTCAGCATGAATAGTTTGGCAATTCCCTTATCGGGTATAAGGTAAAACGTTTTATACCTTGTTTTAAATATTAAAAGCCTAATAAAAGCTCGCTGTAATCCGCTGCATAAGAGGCAATACATATATGTATTAAGGTACTATTCTTTCGTCACTCTTTACTCAGAAACATATTAATTTAGCTAATTTTGTATATTTAGTAGTTACAAAATGTATGTGTTAAATTAGGCATATTTTCAATGTTATCATACAAAATTGACCGAAGTAAAAATTTATATAGTTATCTTTGTTGTTTTTTTTCACACAAAATACTAACTCTTCATTATTACAGCGTTTTTAAAGTCCTGTACGTATTCCTTTTCCAAGACAAATTTATTTTACGTAGGCATAGACTTTAGTAACGCTAAAGTGATAGGGTTCGGAGTTCTGTATCTTTAACTTGACTGGTACTTACAGCATTAATATCTAAGATTATTTGGTAGGAGGCTGAATAGGGAATAGATTTATTATTGCGCTGATATAATTCTTATTAATAAGTTATTACTACAGTTTATTTTTTTAATGCCGTTAATTCATGAAGGAGCATCGGTCTAGTCTGAGGAGGCATATCGATTTGTGTGCAAAACGACAAGTACGGAACAAATTAAATACCAACAACTGTTTCAAATCCAGTGTTTTATAGAAAAAAGAAAATGAATAAATAATACGAGGGGCACTATTTATATTTTGAGCCTTGGCAACCCTGTATGTTGTAGGTGCCATCTGATGTTTCCAATGGAAAATTTGACAGTTTTTACCATAATCTACTTCAAACATTTTGTTAATAGAGCGTCATTTGTTTTATTTACACTAACTTGAAAATTGTGTGTCAACAAAAACATGGAATTAACTCGTGAAAATGTTTGTGCAATGATTTATTACGACTTTCGACGTGGATTATCAAGACAAGAGTGCATCGATTAACTAACTTCCACATTTGGCGACGAAGCTCCATCCTTTGCCACTGTGAAACGCTGGTATAACGAATTTAATCGTGGCCGCCGTTCGCTCAATGATCAAGTTCGTGAAGGTCGTCCAAAATCAGTTTTTGCACCAGAAAACATTGATGCTGTGCAAAAACTAATATTGAAAGATCGTCATGCGACATATTGTGAGTTTGAGACAACCCTAGGCATTAGTTCCACTAGCATATATAAACTATTACATGATTATTTAGCCGTGGAAAAGGTTTGCTCTCGTTGGATCCCACATAATTTGAGGCAATCTCAAAAAGATGCTCGTGTCGATTGGTGTACAAAAATGCTCAAGAAATGCAATGGTGGTGCCTCAAAAGACGTATATAAGATTGTAACAGGTGACGAATCATGGATCTATGTGTATGAGCCGGAACGTAAACAGCAGTCGACTGTATGGGTGTTTCAAGATGAAGCAAATCCAACACAAGTTGTTCGCACCCGAAGCACTTCGAAGTAAATGGTCGCCTGCTTTTTTAGCAAAACTGGCCATGTGGCAACAGTGCCTTTAGAGGAACGTAAAACGGTCAATGTCGAATGGTACACAACCATTTGTTTGCCGAAAGTCTTCGGTGAAGTAAGGAAAACCAACAAGAACCGTAGGATCGTTCTTCATCAAGACAATGCGAGCGCACACACATCTCGTCTAACAACAGAGTATTTGAAGGCTCAAAAAATCGAATTGATGGGTCATCCGCCATACAGTCCTGATTTGACACCCAATGACTTCTTTTTGTTCCCGAACATCAAGAATAAATTGCGTGGACAACGATTTTCGTTGGCAGAAGAAGCCGTTGATGCCTTCAAAATCCATGTTTTGGAGGTGTCTCAAGAAGACTGGAATAAATGCTTTGACAAATGGTTCAAACGGATGCAAAAGTGTATTGATCATAAAGGAGAATATTTTGATAAACAATAAAGCAATTTTCATTCAGAAATTACTTTGTTTTAATTACGAGTAGGCTCAACATATGTAAGACGAATATTTGTAAAACATTACTCGCTATCTAAAGTTTCAGAGTTTTGTTTCATATTTTCATATCTTATCTTGAGCATAAATAGTCTTAAAGAGAGTAACAGTTTTCTGATTTTTGCGTAATATTTTCTCAGAATTAATATTTGTTGTCTTATAATCATCGTGAATATTTTGAGGAGCTACGGTAGCTAGCGATTTGTAGCTCACGAAAACCAATTATCCTACTTGGGAGAATGGTGTTGACCACATAATTTTCGTATCAAGTGGATGATCGTTCACCTCTGCCATCTGCATGTGGGAATGAGGCCACATAATGAAATTGCTTGGTATGTATGATTATATTTAAGTATTAGTTTATGGTACGTTGAATTTTGTCATCATAAGCCTCGAGTTACTTCCGCAAGTTTTAATATTTTTATTTCTCCTTCAGGGATAATTGAAAACATTTTGCCAAAGTCTGTGAAATATCAAAGTGTTGTTTCTTACGTTAAACGCTTTTAATCCATTATACGTGAATAATCCTTAAATTGTTTTTTCATTATCTACTATTTTAAATTGCTCCAGAAGAATTTTAAGCATCACTGTGAAATATTCGTTTTGATGTTCCATGGATCAAAAAAAGAAAAGCATTTTCAGGTTCTATGCGTGCATCCATAGATAGAGAGAGGGAGAGAGAGCGACAGACTGTCCTTGAGCTTCTAACAATCAATCCATTGTGTCAATGTGCCATTCAGTTCGTCATTTATTCAGTCTTAGAGATAGTCAGCAGTCATTCAGATTCATCATTCAATCAGTGAGTCAGTGTGTGTCTTTGTTAAGAGCACAACCCAGAAACCAAAAATCGGATAAATATCAAGTTTCAATTTAAGCCAACTTTCTTTTAACGGTGCAAGGCGAAGCTATTTCCGGAGTTCTACCAGTCCAATGTATCTTTACAAGGACATAAATGTTCCTCTCTAAAAATTATTGTAATAATTTTGACTAAAATATCACATTTAATGACGAAATATGTATACAGACTTTTCTCTAAATAACCTCTGAAGTTCCTCATTTTCATAACATTTTCTGTAACTGGGAAACCATAAAAAATACACAAAACGTACCACTGTAAAAATATAGAGCACATTAAAACATCCAATTAACTTATAATGAACATTTCTGTGCATCAATCTTTACTGAAATATTCCAATATTTTAAGCTTATACGCTTTGAAATGCGAAGCGATCGTTCCTCCCTTTCCCCTCTTTCTTCCCCTCCCCTCCCGAAGAGCTCGGCAAAGGTAATGTTATCGGATCCAGTATATTATATCGAATTGTAAGCAACTGCTACCGAACGAGATGGCTCCATGGTAACATGCGAGGCTCGTATTCGGGATGCCCGAGTTCAATTCCCGTTGGGTCTTCTGTAGTTTTCCCTGGTTGGTAGGCGAATGCAGGGGTCCATTAAATAATACCGCGAATTTTCCTGTCTCCCATTTCTTGTCATTTGATTTCCTTATCATGTTTCAAGGTCGCAGGGTCAGGCGAGTGGACGGTGGGCGAGGCGTATGGTGGTGGAGTTCGCTGTGTGATACTGTCTGCCTTGGCGTTCGGTATGGGACGGCCTCTTAGTGACACCTCTCCGCTAGGAGAAGTAGGCCTGAGGGGGAAGGGGTCCCGTTGGCGTCAGGATGTAATATCTAGAGACATTAGCGACCCCGCCTGTGTGCGAGCCTGCCGCCCCGAATCTGGTTGCCCTCTGTGTCCTTCGCTTCACCACTTCTTCCTGAAGATTTCCAGAGGCGCAATAGGCGATTCTGCACTTAATTACCTTCACTTTCTTATAACCATAATCGATTGATTGTCCCCTCAGCCTTTCATATGCTTCGGCATGCTTAAAACCAAACGTGAATTAAATTTATCTCTGACAGAGCATTTAAAGCGCAAAATAGCTATGATACTTAATAATGATGGACGGAGAAAGTCGTGTGATTGTTATGTCTCAAAATTTGGGGAGACTTAAAGGAAACCAGCATTTTGAAGACTTGAATTGTTTCAAAAACTAAAACTAATTGCCTTAATATTCTTGGGCCTAGATACCAAATTCTTACTAACGGTAGTGAATAATAATAATAATAATAATAATAATAATAATAATGACTGCCTCTGTGGCCTGGTGGTTAGTATGCTAACCTCCAAATCCAGAGGACCTGGGTTCGATTCCCGGCTGGAAGGTGAGGATTTTTCTTTAGCCAGGATTATTCCACATCCTCCTTAGAGTCTGGGAGTATGAATGAGAGTGTGAATGTGTAATAACCAAAAATTTATATAACTAAAAATAACACCAACCCAAAGGTTAACACCACTGAAAGCGAGTGAATATCATTGCCGTGAGCAATTGTTCCAAAACTTAAAAAACCGCCGATATGACCTTAGATGTTAAAAGTGGCATATAAATGGAACATTAGAAAATAGTAAAAAAATAATAATATTAAATCGTGACATTTGCTGACATTAATTCTATACACACCTGATAGCAATCGATTTAACACAATACGTCTTCATCGGCAACCAAGAGTTTTAGTACCTTGATTATAAGGTCGGTAGTAATTGTATTGGCCTTATTAAAATACGTTATCCCTCAGTATTTTATGCATGTGCATCTCCTGCATTCTTCCAGTTTTCAGCCATACCAAGGTGTGTCTGCATATGGTGAACAGGCGCATTTGCATGAAGCAATGCATCTCTCTTGGTAAACAAAAGCAGCACTACCACATGACGTCAAGATCGTTAAGTAAAACATGTGTTCGCGTCTGTGTTTACCCAACGCTTATATTAGCTGCAATATCTCCTTTGTGCGACCATTATGTTCACTTTTTATAAGTCATAAAAATGTAAGTATACTTTTATGTTTGCTACCCGAACATACCTCATTATCCAAAAGATAAAAGTTCACCTTTCTACTCTCGGAAAGTCTGGTCCCCCAAATAAACTTAAGTTTACGGTAAGGGTATTTTTTTTTCATCAGTGAGGGTGACATAGTACCCTGAAGACACTCTTGAAGCCGACGGCCATTCATAGCTTAATTAACAAAAACTATTGAGGGAAGCTGTTGAAGATTGTTATAAATAGTCACGTTTCATCCCAAATAAACGAATATTAATGTGCCCATACCAGTAAAAATAAATCATTTTATTGAGTTGTAACTCAATATTAATCACAACTCAATAGCTCAAAATTATATATCAGGGTTTGCCAAACTACGACCCGAGGATCGAACCCGGTCCGCAAGCTGCTCTTTTTGGCTCACCTACACGCTTAAAGCATGTAAATAAAAAGAAACGGTGCGATTGTATTAGTTTAATTACTTTCGAACGATTAAATAAAATCAAACGTTCAGAGTTTTAGTTGATATACAGTGTAATGGACTGCTGAAGGACAAATACAAAGAAGTTAATTTGTTTTTACAACTGTCTGGCACATTTCCTCGTTTGAAAGACTTTGCACGAGGACTAATATCACTGTTTGCATTAACGTATATCTTTGAAGACGTCTTCAAAACTGAAATATGTTAAATACGATGGCTGTCCAGAAAGTAACCTCCGTTTTGAAATAAATATGAAACCGGTATACATACAAAAGTTGTATTATATACATCTGAAAACTATAGCTTTTCTCTATTTTTCTACATAGTCTGCAAGCAGATTCAAGCACTTGTCATAGCTTTTCACAGTCTTTGAATACCCTCTGCATAAAATTCTGCCGCTGTGAACTAAGCCAACCTGTCACGGCGTTTTAAAACTCTTCTTCGTTGCCAAAGCGCTGAGCTGCAAGCCACTTTTTCATGTACGGGAACAGATGGAAGTCGCTAGGGGCCAACTCCGGGCTGTACGGGGGATGGTCAGAAACGTCCCATTTGAGCTTGGCCAAAAGTGCATTTGTGTTGTTTGCTGCGTGACGGCGAGCGTTGTCATGCAAAAACACTTCGCCTTTTCACACTTCACACGCACTTCACACTTGGCGGAATTTGTTATTTCGGCGCTCATGTTGTTGGGTTATAACTAGCAAACACGCGACAGTACGATGCTCCACCTTGCAAAGCTAGAAACGTACTGATCCATTGCACACTCTGGTGTCAAATGGCGGCGCTACTCCCACTATTTCTCGTGCTATGCATGAACGGAGGTTACTTTCTGTACAGCCTCGTATATAGATGAATATAGCTGTGCTATGACTGATGATCATTCGGAGTCCGTTTTGATGATAGGCAGCACAAAATTACAACATGAATGTCTGCAATTAATAGCACAGAAATGTCCGTTTCATTATTCTCACTGAATATAAACTGCTTTCAGCGTAAAAGTACTTCATGTAACAGATGTTAATATGTATTGTCTCTGTGATGAAACTATGAATAAAAGACTGCTCATTTTTTAAGCATTTAAATACATCGGTTATTAATATGTAAATTTAAATTTTAGGTCAATAAAACACAAATCTGCGCGCCTCGTGCCTGTGAGCTTATTGTGACTTCGCCCGCGATTCATTCTCTGACGATGAATGTGGCCCCCGTTATAAAAAGTTTGGCAACCTCTGTTCTACATTCAATAAACTCTTTATTCAATAAGATAACTTAATAGTAAAATACAAAATGTTTTCTGTGCATTATAATTGTATGCTTAAACAAAGAAAAATATTTTTCCTTTCTTCCATCAAATAATAATCCGTCCCAATGATTCTCTCCTATGTAATCCGAAAATTTGAGCATATTATTTTGAAAATTCAATAAAATTATTTTGTATGTCTAAAATATTTTAAACATTTAGCTTCAGTTTCTTGCCATCGGAACTTAAGCGTCGTCACGTGACACTTTAAATATATATGCGTGCGTAGTTGGTATTCTTTAATATTCTAAACTACTGCTTACTCAACTTTGATTTGTTTTATCGTTTTGCATATTAAAAATGTTACATATGATGCAAGTTGCTAACATTTCTGTAGACAATTTCCGTAGAGCCTGAAATACAGTTGATAAAATAAACTGCGTATGATTTTGTGCAAACTTTTTAATTACTCAAGATATATGTTGATTATAGAAAATTGCGAGGATAAAATATTTAAAAGTTTGACGTTTTTCTTCTACCCTAAGCAACCAAAAGAGCGACAGTATTTTAATTGTTTCAAAATTATTTTTGCATTATGTGGAAATTTTGACTAATTAATGTAATAAACGTAATTATTTGGTTTCTCAAAAATTATTAGAGATATTCGTACGGAATTAAAATTATGCTCATAAATGCAGTAGAGCAACGGGTTTAGAATCTGCCAGATTTCATCTGTTGGTTTCCGTAAGCTCTCCAGATAGAAACCTCAGCACCATCTGTGTTTACTGGTATCACTCCATGACCAATATCGCTCAAGATGTCCTGTCAAGAAACGAAAGGGGAAAGCATGAAAGCATGGCCAAATTGCACATAATAACAGTAATTCAGTGTATATGATGTAAATGAACAATATTCCGGTATTTAACTAACCAAATATATGGACTAGAATGCATGATGTGAAATTTTGTAGGATGTACCTACATGCTTGCGCAACGCATTTCCTATAAACAGACCATCTTCACTAACAAAATGTAATACGCTCTCTCAGAGACTGATTCTGAACTCTTCTGAACGACACCTTTAAGTTCACATATTCTATCTGTATACTGCTTTGGACAGAAAATCGCGTGTAGTGGGCATGGCAAAAAGGCATCAAGTGCTGTATCGTTTACTCCAAACATTTGTTCTCTTTCTGTGTTATTTTTTTATTTATTTACTAATACTTCCCTCAATTAAGAGCTGCCGTATAGACAAAGTATGCCTATACAATTAACAAATTATATTGACAACAATAATGACATAGCACATCAAAATAATGAAAATCAACCTCAAATATATTCATTCATTCATTCATTCATTCATTATCTGTTTACCCTCCTCTTATGTAGGACTTACACCCCCCAGGATTTACAGGCGGGTGCCTGGGGTCAGAGGCCCGTCGAGGAGCAGACACTCATGGATCAGCAGAACATCCAGGATGAGTGATCAGCCCGATGCCTGGTATGGGATGAAGGAAGTAGATGAAGCGAAATGTTGGTGAAATGGATGAAAGGAAAGGTGATGATGGAGCAGTTGGTGGAATGAATGGCGGGGGAAACCGGAGAACCCGGAGAAAACCCGCCCAGACGCCGCTTCGTCCACCACAAATCCCACATGCAGGTCCCTGGGATTGAACCCGGTCCGCCTCGGTGGGAGGCGAGCGGTCTATAAATAAATATAAATGAATTTAAATCGGAACAGAGAAGCAGTATAAAACAATCCTATTATGCAGTTAAAATAAATATATAATAATTTAATAATTTCAATGATTTGTAAAGTGGTGTATTAATATTATATTGAATACAAATGATTTCTGAGGATGAGAATTGATCCTCTAATAGCCGTGATTGCTATTTGATAACGTAGGCATTTATCTAGGCCATAATCTACCCAAAACTTGTGTAGATTTTGGGTATTGTCCCTCTAGCTCCTATCATCAATCCTGAGACTGAGATTATATTTAAATTGTAATTATGCTTTAATAGGAGATAGTGGGTTCATAAATGGCCTTTTTTTCTGCGTCCACTTCTTCGGGCTGTTGACAGTGGGATTCAAAGCGCACAGTAGGATCAATGATTAACCCGCTACTGTCTGATGATGTCTTGTAGGCGTTGATGTCGATGCGCCTGCTGCTACCACGGTTGGATAATCCATATACCTCCTCGTGGTCCTGAAAACCTTTTTCCTTCATACCTGCTGCAATCATGTTTCTTATTTTGTGATGTCTACTATTTCGCAGCACTTCTCTGTATGGGCAAGCACCCAGAACGTGTGCAAGAGTTTCGTGCTCTCAACCACAACGGCGACAGAGGGTGTTGTTCTGGGACCTCCCTGGTAAGGAGCGTACAGCAATAACTCCAGCAGTCATTTTGATGAAATCTCTCCATTCAGAGCAAGAGAGTCCGCGATGATCTCGGATCCATTTATTAGCAGGTGTATAATCACTGAACATTTTAACTCTTCCTTTGTGCGGTAATTCATTCTAAAGTTGGAATTATTTTTCTCTCAGATGTCATCTTACTTTCCTTGCATCTGGGAGAAGACTCACAGAATCTCTGATGTCATTTTGAGTTATGTTGAAGAGTCGTAAACAGTTTTGAGTTTCCTGATCAAAATCTCTTACAGTGTTAACAAGTGGGTCGTTGAAGTATTTTAAAACTTTGCAGATGTTTATAAGTTGGAGTGGTATTTACCATGAGGCGCAGAATAGACCAATGACCTTTATATTTTCTTTCAGAGTATACCATATGGTCTGGAACGTCTGTTGGTAACTGTAGAATTTTTTTAACGTGCATTTTAAGATTTTGTCAGCATCAGTTATAAATTTTTGTGGAATTTTATCCATTGGAATAACTTGAAACGGATAAATTTACTGCTCTGTACAGCGCAATGGGATGAGAACTTCTCCAAAGTACATTCGCGGATCAGGTAATTTCTTGCCGTTTCACCACATAGACAATACTTGTAAGGCCTGACTGATACAGTGTTACAATAAAATGAAAAATGGAAGATAAGGTAATTTTCATAACTGATAAAAATAAAAAATTAATCTAGCAACTACAAAAATGAAGGAAATGTTGGTTAAACTAATCAGACCTCGAGATTGTAAACCACTCTGCTAAATGCGATGCATTGCTTAGATTTTATTGCGGACCTATCTCGCCGGTTAGAATTATGTAAACCAAGAAGACGATTCATTATCAGTTGCTTAGGGATTCGTCGTAAAAGAGAACGCATTGTCACAGGTTTACTGTTTGACTTTGAGAAACCTCAGAATAAACAAGCACCATCCAAGTAAGTATCCATGATTTATCGTATGGATCTGTGAATGAAGCATCCAGCTTTCAAAATCTTCATGTTTCTGTTCAGATTGAGAAGGTTCTTTATTTTAGGAGGAGTTATATTTCGACTGTTGGGGAGCCGAACGAAGTAGTTGCAACCGTACGTATGGTATCCGGTGGCCTTCGCCCCAAGTTTAAGAATCAACTTTGTATTTTGAATGTTTATTTAAATATTATATATATATATGTATATGTTTGCCTCGGCTGCGTCAGTATTAATTTGTAGAGACATGAATTTCTTAACAGGGCGTAGTGCGGCTGAAGAATGTAGGCTTACACAGATTATAATTTTTACTTCACTCCTGTTATTAATCCTTGACACGATTTAAATAACACTTCACTGATACAGAGAGCTGTGAGATTATTTATTAATTACTTACACTTTTTAACAAGTAAACTATTTTTTGTCTCACACTGAATACGTATTAAACGTCTCGAGGACGCGTCACGCGTCCAGTTAGGAACGCTGTCTACTAGCAACTGACTTCTGAATTTGTACAATTTGTCCTATTTCAGTTTCTGATTGGGTAATCCTACTCCAATAGATTACTTTCATTTAACTTAAGCTTTTTTCTGGTTGTTGATTGGCTATTTTATAAACTGTCTCAAAAATTACATTATTGTTTCCAAGAATTACCAGTAGCATTATTAAACTTTCAAATTCATTATTGCCTCAAGGTTACCTCATTGTAAGCAACTTTTGAGCTATTATTCTCACAGCTCCTACATTATTAAATTACGTAATACATTCACATAACATTTTTGAACGTGTACATAATAATATAAACATATACAATGACTGTAATATACACTTTTTATATATTGTTACATACACATATTGTTTTAAGGCGGGCTGTTATTATTTTATATTATATAATTTGACTGAAATCATTTAAGTGTTAAAAATACTTCCTCAAGATTTACAACACGTTTCATTGTTGCATAAAAAGTAATTTTGTAAAACACAAATTATCTACCGATTGAACAGCTGCGTTCAAGCAACATAAAACTTTCACGATTAGCGTATTTTATTCTTTAGATTCCTGTTAACATATTCACAGAAATGTTATTATTGGATTTAAGTGTAAGTTTCTTTCATGCTTTTCCACGAATTTCGGATTGAAGAGTCCTTAAAGGGGGTGAAGTAGGTGAAAATGCATGGTTTCAAACAATTAGCAATAACTTTCAAAGCTTTTAGATGATGTAATGAAACTTGGCATCAACATTTGAAATACAGATGTTCAATTCAGAATTTTCAAAATATATTAAACTCACATCCTAAATATTATTACAAACGTGATATTTTGTTTCACTTGTAATAAACCATTTGTAATATTTAAAAGCATTTTCAATCTTAGTGAAATAAATAACAATATAGCAATATATACGCACAGAAAAAACCATAGATAGCAGCTGATATGAAAAAGGGGCGTGGCACAGTTGCGCGGCCAAGACATTTAAGTTTTTAAATGAACTTAAACGTGGAAAGCGAACAAAATAGTCTGGTAACATGATCTGAAATGTATAAAAACGTTAGAAAAATTTAACTTAGTTTGACACACTTTGCCCACATATATCCTAAAACTCTGGGGTCATGAATTAGACCTTTGTTGTGAACATATAAACTTAGGCACCTGTTCAGTAAATATTATCTTTCCACAAATAAATAGTAAAGTTGCATTCCTCCGTTATCGAAACATTCCTGCTAATGAACCGTCATTATTTCTATAGTTTTAAGTGCAGCCTCCAGAAATGCCATTTCAACCCCTCTCAAGGGAAGCAAATTACGAGCGGGTGTCTATACTAAGAAAGCAATCAAAGTTCCGATATGAAGACGTTCCAGGAAGTCAGTCTTGCCTATCATACCAGAAATGCGCTCAGAAAATTACCGTAAACTTTGTCGGGGCGCAGAACCTAAATAAGAAGGAACCTGACAACCGCTGGCTTTGTTCCCCTTTGCATTTCAGCTGGGAGGTCTGGAAATGGCTTTTAGCTATAAATAAAACAAAACGTGCAGTCTCTCCAGCGGGACACTGTTCCAGCGAACACATTCCTGTGGGATGAGATTCTAAATTAGCATCACGGAAGCTTCACAGTCGCCTTGTAATGTATACTCCGTGACAGCCTGGCCAAACAGTACAGCATACAGATTTCAGTTTGAAAAGTACAGGTATCTAATTACCAGATACAGGTATTTATGGAGCTTAATTTTATTCTTTGTTACCGGAGATTGTTTTATATTGTTGGTGAAACATTAATGTAAATAGCTGAAAAAGTGTCTTTTTAAATAATATTATTTCAATATGTACACTTAATTTTCTCCACCAGGATAAACATTACAAAATTCTTTGAATTCTGTAAAGGTGCAATATGGAATACAAAAACAAAACAAAAAAGACTAAATTGCACTGCTGTAAATCTTACAATACAGCGAAGTATTCAACATTAAACCACAATACGAGTAGTTTTACAAATATTATCTTTGCTTTGTGTTGTGTTAATACAATTTACATAGATTTATGAAACATTTTAGATGCAGTAGTGGACTGCATTCCTTTTTATAAACAAAATTGTAGCAGAGAAAATATCTCTATTTTGTTACCAGCGTCTAATGCAGGCACTGAAGGACTTAATGTAAACTAATTCAGTTGTAACAGATCGACGCAATGGAATACTCGAAATGAATATTGAAACACGTAACCTCCAGTCAGGGGTAGGAGTATTGTAGGTGTGCTCCTACAATGGGTGTGTCCATTGTTGGTGTGGCAATAGTTTGGAAATATACAAATATGATGCAGAGAGGTTATAATAACATTTAAGTTAAATGAAACGTTTATATTACATGAAATAAATATTTACTGAACAAAACCTAGCAAATCCAAGTCGACAATCTCAGTCAGAATCAAAGGTTTCAACAACAATAGGAAAAATAAGTTATAGTATAGACGTGATCAAATTATTAGAGTAAACCTGGTAAATTACTATATCTTTCACTAATTACTTTAAAATGAAAATTACTCATTGTTATCATGTTTAGGTTTTTAAACATATAATCTTTGACAACTTTGGATAATATGAGTGCAGTAGCCACAATAAAATATCTTATTTATTGAAGAATATGTTATAACTGCATTAATTCTCTAAATTATAACATAGTTTTACAAATCTTTGCGTGATTCTTTCATCAGAACCTTAATTTCCAGCCAGCTTAGTAATTTTGCAAAGTATTTTTCCAAAAAAAACACCAAAAAATAAATACTTCTTACTAATACTTGTAATAATTAACGCTTTATGTTCCACGAACATATTTTCAAGAAATAGGCGAATCAGAATGTTTACTCTGATAATATGACCAAGTCTGTAGAACATATCGTGATTATCGCGATCTCCAAAAATATCCTGGCCTGCTAATAACTATTACATATCGTATTTAAGCAGTACCTATTCAGAACATATGTTTACTGAACATGAAGGGAAGAAACAAAAATCAGCAGCGTAACAATCACATGAATTTCTGTACCTATTATTAATCCATATAATAATGTAATCTTGTATCGATTTTATGTTAATTGCAATAAACGTTTGCATGGGCTTGCACGAGGCAGGCCTCGATCTTGCAATCCCCTACGCCACTAAACGCCGGGTTGAACCACTTAGCGAACATTACGGCGGGGAAGCTTTTTTGGCTCATATATTTTCCTTCCATTTTTTCTGGAATTATAAATAATTTTTCTACCGAAACTGTTAACACAGTGATAATGAACTTAAATTACGTAATGATTATACAGACTGAGTGATGCTTTAATACAATTTAATATCTGTTGTTTATCATTTATGATCTACGTCATACTAAAAACCAACATGGATGAAAAAAGAGATATTTTTAGAAATAAATGGCATTATAGCACAGTCATAATTTTTCAATTATCTAAGCTATCAGATTGCATACGCCCATAAGAACAACCGGTTTAATGAATTATTCATTACTCCGATGCGATTAGTCGGCGACGATTATCACCGAGATGTCGGACTTATATTTTGACGGTGTCGTAAAAGAATGGCAACTCCTCCCTTTCTTATTTTTTTTCTTTCTTTTCATGGCAGAAGATCAAGTGATTATAACATCACTACAAATACTTCACGGAACATTATAGCCGTTTTTAGTACGTCAGAGATCAGGAAAACAGTTAAAATCACAGTTGAACGACAAACCATATAGAAATGTTACCAACATGGAAGCAAAATGGGATACTGAAAGTTTAATGTTAAGGTTGGCTGATATAAAAATAATTATTAAATTTATTAATGTAAGAAACAGTTATTAGTATTCTATCTGCGTAATAAACTATTACACAGCGTTAAAAGCATTTAAATTATTCTGTTTTAAAGTACTTTTTCCAGAAATAGCTCTTTCTTCACCTTTCCACACTTGCGGGGTAAGATGGTGTACTGGTATTCACCACTGCTTTTTAATAAATTGCAACGTGTACGTGTCTTCTACTCAGGTTAACTAAATGGAACTGCCAAAAATTACTAGAAAGTGTTCGGACCTTGGCTATGGAGTGACGGCGAGACCGATGCCAGGTGACAGGAATGCCTCCAAACACTTTTGAAAACAGGCAGAGTCTTTGGGTTTATTTAACAAAGGCTTTTCACACAAAACAACATACACCGTCACGTGCAGCATGAACTCCATAATTATCAGTCTCATAATCTTGGGAATAGCAATACATTATTATATGACTTCAATTATTACAGGAGATAATGTAATGTAACTTGTGCCTTCGCCCAATTTAACTGTATATCCTAAGCTCTCCACCTCATGCTAACCTGGTCATTGAACAATCAACACAACTGAAATGAATTCCATGATGCTGTAAATAAGTAACTCACAAAATAGAACACAAAATAAACTTAAGACACACCAACAATTAACAACTAAAATTAAGATTAACCATTTACTTAAACTCTGGAAAAACTAACAATTTTGATAAGTGACTAGACAACTAACCATGTAAATTCCGAACAACTTAACAATTCGCATAAGGCTTATCAAAATAAATATTTAAAACAATTAAAACGGCCAAAGACAGACAGAAAGTGCGACAATTATAAAAATTAGTAAAAATAATCCCGCGTATGACTCCGAGAAAGAATTACATTTTATAACTAACAGCAGGCTTATAAAAATAGCAACGGACGAACCCATATGAAAACTCCGGTCAGTAAAACCCTTTAGAAAATGCAAAATTCTCGGCTTACTATGCCATTCGGAGAACTCACCAAACAAGAGATGTGTCCCTTAGCACTGGCAGAAAACCGGACTGTCGACCCAGATCACAAGCCACCCGACCCAAGCTGCAAAAACAACCGACAAGGCAAGTGCAGGGGATAATAGACATACCGTGGAAAAATAATGCCTCCTGACGGCATCTAGTAAAATTATTTGGAGTTGGTAAAACAACTCATGTGCGATCGACACAAAGTTAATAATAATCATTTAATGAGTTTCGTTTACCCTCTTTTTGCCTCTCTATGGAATTCTTGTACAACGATCTAATAGTTATTTTAATGCTGAACCGCCCCCTTTACCCCGTAGAACCGTAATTTCCTAAAGCTCCACAATATTCGTAACAATAAAACACTGCTCTGCCATTCATAGAAATCGGTATGGATAATAGAGTCTGTAAGTATCTTTTAGCGGAGAAATTATTGTCTAAATGACTAATTTCAGGTAAGGCAATAAATGGGATTTTGAATCTTTGTACCTTCTCTTTGGTCCCATAGTTATTTAATTATTAATTACATAAAAGCTCCACAGTTTTCACATTAAGGGAGTACGAAATCCCCAATCAACAAGATTAAACTAAATATTGACTTATGTCAGCATTTCCTATTCAGAAACTACCAATTTAAAGTTTCTGGAATGACATTATCCGTAATCATTAAGAAAAAACAAATTCTCAGTTGATAATTACAGTATATTTATTGAGGAATTTCTAGTGTTAAGCTGGACAAAGTAATGAACACTCGTTACAGAGTTACTAGACATTGCTGATGCACTTGATTAGAACAAAACTTACTTAAATTTCGAGTACAAACATATTTTTGAAAATGAGCCATAAGATAAAAATTATGATTTGTTATAACGTGTTCTTGGTATTTAATTATACCAGGTAAGTCAGCTGCGTCTATTTATTTTTTAGTTTATGCAACTGCTGAGCGACATATTTGACTTACACCTTTCTTGAATGCCTTCTAATGGCTGATTTGCGTAACACTTTATAGAGGGGGATACATAACTCAGTGCATAAGTGTTTTATGGGACAGAATGCAATCGCTATGTATGTCGATGCAAAGAACATCTCACCCTGACACTGAGAGGTACAGTAGAAATTTTAGCCAATTTTACAAGCTTCTATTCTTTAGCATACATCCATGCACCCTTTTCAAAACGCCCCTGAAGGAACAACCTATCACATGCATCGGTTGACAAAACCATTTGAAAACAAAATGGCAGATCTACGCAGTGCGACCAATTGGATTTAAGCCGTTAGTCAGTGTACAGCCTTGTCAAAAAATGCTATTTATTAGGTAGACAATTTCTCTTATTTCACAAACTATGCCGTATTTCAGATCATACAGTAATTGTAAAGACTGATGCAGTTTATTTGTTTGAATTAAAATTACCAAACCGAGCTCAAAACATTGTATGCAAAAACCGTGTAAAGATTCGAGATGGGGTCTAGTTCTGCGATTACTAATTCGTATGGGAACATTAGCTCGCAAGGTAGCATTGGCTGAATGGTATTATCATGGTTGCATTAACACTGTGCCAGTTAAATTAGGGTTCAAATCCTTCGGATGAATTTCAAACTTTTTATTACCTTTTGTTTTTATCTGTTTGGGCCTATAATTTGATATGATATAAATAACATTTTTGATAACATTATAAGTTTGTACAAAATAGAATAATCGTCATGTTTTCCACCGCAGAGAAGAAGAACCGATAAGCCCAAAACATATACGGGCACACCAATACGCAAAGAATGCAGGCAGATTACACCGCGCATGTTACAGCATGCAAGAAGGTCTCTCCGACAACGTACACAAATGTGCATTGATGAAGGGGGTCGTCATTTTGAACATTTACTTCCTTGATGAAATCCACGCACTTTAACAATTTGTTATTCTGTTTACGCGTGAACTTAGCATATTTACAACATTTTTGTCAATAGAAAAAATGAAATATATGGTTTAAACATGAAAGAAAAATCGTCGATATGCGCCCAAGAGAATGAAAGCTAACTATTAACACGATTTACAACACCAGTTACGGTACAGATTATTAGGGTAAACATGATACACAATTATCTGATCGTAATTCTAATGTCTTTGTGTCACAGGAGAACCAGTAACAAAAATAAATAAATTAGTACACTAAAATACAGAAAATAAACACAAGGAGAGAGAGAGAGAGAGAGAGAGAGAGAGAGAGAGAGAAAACTAAAACAATTTTATGTTTGTATCAAATTCGAACCTCCGAAGCCATCCTTTGCTTCACCACATTCCGGCAGCTAAACCACTCGGCCAGAACCCACCTCGTTCATCCCGTTCTTCGGGAAAGCATTACTCTGTCTCCTTGCAAGCATTATAGCTATGAAACGCCGTCATTTTTAAGCCTTTCGCAGCTCTTTGGTTCTCATTCAGGGCTTTAATCATTAATGGGGATTGCGTATTGTACCAAACAGAAAAGCAGGGCTACAATAACAGTTTGTTTGCTAAAAGGGTTAATGTTTTCACATTAAACTATAAACTGCGGGTTGCATAGATACGAATAATTATATCAGTACATGCAGCTAAAATTTCAACACGTGCCTACCTACTCCCAACGTTTTCCAGAAAAGTGTATGAAGAATTTTTAAAGGTTTGCAAAATAATGATGTATAAGTAGATATGAATTTCAACGTAAGTCTCAAAATGAATTTATTATATAATAAGATACCCTGTCTTGTATGTGTTTTTCCTAAGCTATTATACTCTCAGTTAAATGTTTTATTCTTTTAAATATACCGATAAAATACTCGATTTTAGGTAGTATAGTATTTACTATTCGGTTCCAAAGTTTCATTGCAATATTTTAAATTTTGCAAGAGAATTAGCATTGTGTTATAGAGAAGTTATGGAGCCTAAAAGGTGGTGTGAAAAAAATCCAGAGGTCTGTAGATTTAATAGCTCACTGTTCTAAATTTTCTTTTAACTTTGACATTTTTTAAGTACTGGAGATATAGAGGTTGCTCTTATTTGCTGCACAATGCTTCCAGGATAAAATGAAGTGTAATATGTGCACGTAACCCAAATCGCCTCCCTATATGAAATTGTCTATTACCGTTAATGCCTAACATAATGTAGATGCTATGTAAATAGTTCCCAGAGCGTAGAATTCAGCCAACAACGATAACAAAAAAGGTCTTTATATTTTCAGATGGTAGTATCCGCCTAACTACATAGAACACATAAGCAACAACATATAATTTCCGTTTTTCAACACCTACAGATTGCTCTTGTATAATGAACTGAAAGAGAAAGTTCATGATTGAGTCATCATCATCTTCTTAAGAACTTCATTTCAGTCCTTTATTCAGATTTTATCTTATTCCCTTATTAATAAACTCTATAGGATGAATAAAAATACAGTCTTTGAAGATTAGGTTGTAAAAGGCCATAAATCAAAACATGCCTAAATAAGATAGGAGCCAATATTGTAACTTGCAATTTTTTCTAAATGTCTCATAAGGTAAGTAATGTCAAATGGGTAAGACCTCTATATGTAAGGGGTTTAAGTCTATGTTCTCGTCGTATATCACACATTTCTAAATTACTTGTTCATCGCTCCCAGCACTGTGCACATAGCTTTAAATCTGGGCAGCACCTGGGGCGCGCAGCACACTTTGAAAACCAGTGATTTGAAATTTCTGAAATATTAGTATTATATATTCCCACCATGAAGTAGTTGCACTATGGGAGCCAAACTTGAAGGTGTTTAATTGTAGTTTCACCACGTTATGGATGCCAAACTTGCGGGAGAGTGTTTCTAGGAGTGTTCGCCCCACGTACGGTACAAACTTTCCGGTGGCCTTCGCCCCACGGTTAAAAATCAACTTTGTATTTTAATGTTTATTTAAATATTATATATGTATACCTCGGCTGCGTTATTAGTATTTTTAGAGCACATATCTCTTATCAGGGCTGGTACGGCTAAAGACTTATACAAATTATAATTGTATTGTACTTTTTACTTTCTCTACTACGTATAGTAAGTAGGGGAAGTATTGTATTCCACCCAAAATTTCGATACCGAGATTTCACCGGAAATACATGTTTTGAGACTCACTGAATCCAAAAAAAGCATTTTTGGAAACATGTCCGTGTATGTGTCTGTGTGTCTGTCTGTGTGTCTGTGTGTCTGTGAACAGCATAACTCAAAAACGAAGAGTCGGATAAACACCAAACTTGGTATTTAGGTTCAGTATCTTTCAGAGATGCGACACGAAGGTTTTCAAGAAAATCCCCCCACCCCAGACTACCCTTTACATGGAACATTTTTCGAAAATTTTAATTTTCTCAAAAACGGCTCTAACGATTTTGATTAAAATATCATATGTTTAAGATATTGTCATGACAAATAAAACGTATATCTCGAATTTTCTGGGAATGTCTCCAAAAGTATTCTTCATTATGAACGACTTTTTCATAACTGGTAAACCATAAGAGATAGACAAAATTTTACTACACGAAAAATGTAGATCGCGTTAAAATACACAATTTATGTCATATACATTTCTTTTGTTGAGTGAACCGTTTGCGAGATATTGCTTGTTATTCCCTTAAATTTTCCAATACTTATACTTTTTCTCAAATTTGTTATTCATTTTTTTATGTCCTGGACATGCAAAGAGAATGGAATGCGCCACATAGCAACCAGCGTTAAAATATTTGACTATCGCTTAAATTCTACCATATTCCCCTTGCATCTACAAGAAAATTACCAATAAGATTGACATCTCGATATCTCGATTGACATGAAGCATATGGAGAATAGGCGTTTGTAAAAATAGATTGTACAAGAGTAGAGAAAGTCATGTGAGTGTAACACATCAGATTTTTTTATTAACCTTTCACACGATTGAATAACACTTCACTGATATATCCTACTATAGAGCTGTGAGATTAATGTTAATTTCACTTTTTAACATCTAAACTTTATATTATTCTCACCGCAATAAATTTTCATGTCACATACTGAACCCGTACCGAACTGCTCGGGTACGCAATATTGTAGCGTCTACCGCCTGAATTTGTCATTTACTCTATTTCAAGTCTGTCATTGGCTAAGCCTACTCCAATGCTATACCTTTATTTAACTTTAGCTTTTCTAGTTGTTGATTGGCTATTTATAAACTGTTTTAAATATTACATTATTATTGTTCCAAGAATTATTAGTAGCCTTTTTAAACTTTCTAATTTATTGTTGTCTCAAGGTTACCTCATTGTTAGCAACTTTTGGCTTTTTACTTTGTAATTCTGTTTGCTACGGAAAGCAGCTTGCTTCTCTTCTCACAGCTCCTACATTGCTAAACTGCATAATACATTCACATAACATTATTATACATTGTTATTATTTTATATTATATAATTAGACTGATATCATTTAAGTGTTAAAAATACTGCCTCAATCTACTGCCAACTCTACATCCCAAGGTATAGCAGTAGGGTAGGAGTAAGACTAACAAAATTAAGGGGGGATGGGTGACTGAAGTCTCAAAAATACATTCTTTTAAAAAAAATTGCAATTTTTTTGAACCGAATGATATTTGGGTTTACGTGGTTGCGATTTAATAGGGTAGTGCTCCGTTTAAATGCCTGTCATGCCTCCACTTTAAATTGTTTTTCTCAAAACTACATTTTCTTTGTTTATGTACCGTTTGCACTGAAAGTAGTGGGTAAATCGTAGTGAAACTTTGCAGGAACATGCAATGCCTGCTTATTTTGAACTACAATCAACCGTGTATCTTGAATAATGAAATTTAGTGATTATTATTAGTAACAAAATGTCCATCTTTTCTTCGAGGATATTTTTTTCATTTATTATAATTTTTGTGAAAGCTGTAATGAAGCTATTGGATTCGCTCTAGTTCAAATGAAATAAAACATTTTGCTGAGAGTCTGTGCACTAAGTTTCAAAGTTGTATCATTCATACCCAGTTTCTGAAAAAAAGGAACACGAACTTCTATTAAAAAATATAACTTCAGGATAAAAACAGCTGATTCATAAAAGATATACACAAAATTTATATATTGTCTGAGTGTGTAGTAGATATCAGTATAGATGCACATGAAATATCTACAATATCTTAAGAGAAATTGGTGTTTTAACAAAAGGATACACTTTTACTTATTTTAGTCACCTATCTGGCCTTAATATGCAACATAAGTTATATGTATGTACAATAACAACATTCCGAATAAATAGCACGTTTTCAGGCAACATGCAGCACGATAAACTGAAGTTTGAAAACAGCAACAAGGAGCTCCACGAAGTTGAAATTTTATAAAGTTTTGGCAATATCAGTGTTTTAATATGGATCGGACAGTTGGGCCCTGACTAATCAAGGACGAAGTAAAATAAAAGTAGTAGAAATATATTTTAAGAAGGTGAAAGCTGTATGGGCTAGATTTAATTCGAAAATAAGACATTAGAAATGTTTTACGTATTACAATATTAAACTGTAAATAGACGAAAACAAAATGAAATGGAAATAACAATTGAAAGAATGGATAGTAACAGAATCCCCAGAAGGGTGGCAAATTATAGACTAAAGGAAGATAACTTTCCTGCCCAAGAAAAGATGGCAGGAACTTTGAAGTCATGAAGAGTAGAATAATAAAAAGTTATTTTTC
The DNA here is from genome assembly GCA_030765065.1 of Deroplatys truncata. Classification (NCBI taxonomy): domain Eukaryota; kingdom Metazoa; phylum Arthropoda; class Insecta; order Mantodea; family Mantidae; genus Deroplatys; species Deroplatys truncata. The sequence goes on along the minus strand of CM060975.1, from coordinate 72,201,743 downwards.
TGGCAGATCTTGCTAGGCATGCTGGTCAGATTTCCGACGTTTGCAGGAACAAGAATATTGTTGGTGTTCTTATATTTAACTCAGTTACTACGCCTATGAAAAGAAACACATCTCAGTGAATTCTGGGCATAAATAAATAAATATTGTAAATAATCATAATGCCGTGAATATTCCTTTATCAAACTTCATGCTAGAATATCTTCTATCATACCGTGGTCTTTGGAAACAGTATTCAGCCTGTATAATAAACTGTGTATTAATTAGAGATGTTTACAACTGACGGTTTGAATGGATGAAGGCATTTTGTATAATTTTTATCGACGATAGTCTTGTTCATACACTTTCTATTCATGTTCTCATGGTGGGAAGTTGAATTTGCTACATTCAGTACTAGTAACCTAACCTGCCTGCGTGTTTTGTCTATTTTACTGCACGTATGTGCATGAACAATATGAACTCATCTAACTTTCTACACATTTATTACTGCAGACATAGAATATAATATATTTGATAGTTACGTTTTACCATTTAAACTTTATTGGTTCTTTGCTTCCTTTTCATTTATTAATATTGCCTTTCCATTTAATTAATGCAACACCTAAGTACGGCGTGTATAATAGATAGCCAGTTCGCCAACAATGTTAACAATGTTAATATTGGAATATATATATATATATATATATATATATATATAACAGTTGTTATATATATTTTCATATAATTGCTATTTCAATTATTCGCTATAATCGAAAAAATAGTATGCATGCATTAAGTGCAATGAAGAATCTCAGAAGTAAAAAATACTGATTCATGTCGTATTTTCAAACTCTTCCTCGTTCTCTAATGATGTTCCATTTGTACTTGTATCGCGATACACAGGATGATTTATGAAGAACTGACACATTTATTTCTTTAATTGTTTCAAAACGAGTTATGCTAGCGACAACTACCTGAAATGCAGAGGAATTTTGGGAGATTATTTACCTCTATAGCAAATGTTAAAAATGTCCTCCATCCTGCAAGGCACAACTCAACACGTCGTTCCATGTTATTGGCCACTCGTTGGAGGACTCTGTTGTCAATAGCTTGAATCTTCTGTGTAATGTTGTGCCTCAGATCGTCCAATGTCTGGAAACGTGTGGCATAAACCTTATCTTTTAAGTAACCCCTAGAAAGAAGTCCGGCGATGTCAAATCCGGAGATCTCGGTAGCCAAAGGTTCTTGGAAATTATCTGATCGTCAAAGAAACTTGGAATTAGTGCCATGGATTCATTTGATGTATGGCATGTAGCGCCGTCCTGCTGAAAATATCCTTGACTCAGCTCTACATCGTCTAGTTGCTCAACAAACTCCATGAAAATCTGTCGGTACTGTGCAGTGTTCACATTGTTTAAAAAATTGCTCCCACTATTCTCTGTGCGGATATTCCGCACCAAACTCCAATTTTAACCGGGTGCATATGTGAGTTCACATAGCCGGACAAATGGAACCATGCTTCTTCTGTGAACCATGTGATGGCCAATATGGCAGGATTTTGTATGAACGCCTGAACCCAACCACAATAATTCAGTCGTCTATCCTTATCTGGTTCCTGTAACTGATGGACAACCTTAATCCTATACGGCTTTAGGCCTGCACTTTTCACAGCTCTCTGACACATTGAGTAGCTGCACGCTGTCTCCTGCGACAAACGTCTTAATGATTTTTTGGGTGACTGATTCAGCCCTGTTCTTACGTCAGCAACAACCGCGGGAAGTCTAGATGAACAAGTTTTGCCTTTTTCATTCACCAGAGATCCGGTTGTTTCCACTTTGTTTACCAGTCCCAGTACTGTGTTTTTTGGGGAGGATTCCGAATACCAAATTCTCTCTGGTAAGCCCTTTGAGTAGCTGTAATTTAATTCGTAATCAGTATTGCTTTACAAGGAAGAGTCGTTCATTTAGTGTGTACTCCATCTTCACGTTGACTAGAGTAAAATCTCAAAAATAGTTGCCGACAATAAAACTAACAATTACGAATAAAACATGCACATGTGCGCATATAGTGACAGGCAATCAAACTCCAAAACATTCTGTTTAATTTGGTGCTAATTTTGGGGCATTGAGTGAATTTCGAACAGAATAATTAAAGAAATAAATGTGGCAGTTCTTCATATAGCACCTTGTACTATTAGTGCACAGAGAGCAGTATTCATGCAAGGGGTGTGGAAATATTGATTAAATGGAGGACAGATTCTACAATGAAAAAAGGTGATATAATAACCAATTTGATAACCAATGTTTCCATTGGAGAATGCCATCCGCATTATGCGTTAAAACCTTTAGTTATTTGTCTGGTGAAATATGAATCTGTTTTCTTGAGCTTCTTTCCAACCCTGCCCAATGTTAGTCTATATCTATAAAAAATAATTGGTTTCTTTTCCGTTGCATTTGTTAATTTTGTTTTGATATGATACGACACAAGTATCAGATGAATCACAAAGTCATTAGCCGTTGTGGTTATGTTCGCGTTCAACTAAAGAACATGAAGGACGTCTGCCTCAGCAACGAAACCGCGCGTCTTTTGCCCAGCATCTGTTGTTTGGAAACCCCCTCTTACACTATTACGATGTAATGAGCCATTTCTTGAGTGAACGTCTGCAAACTTGAGTAATGTTAAACAGGCAATAACTTGGCATGTTTCCGCGTGAGGTGTCAGTGACACGAGCAGTAAGGAACCATGTGTTACTTCCGTGCGACAGTAGTAAAGTTATAAACTTCCTCTCCACGAGGACTGCTCATCGAGTGACAACGAATGTGCATGTGTTTTGTGTCTTCCTTCGCGCACAGAGAAAGATTTTATTTCTGGCCTCTTAGTGCACTCATCATGTCTAGAATTTCAGGAGTGCATTAATAGTCTATTTCTTCTCTATTAAAGCTCCATTGATCCCATCGCATCCAGGAAACGCCAGTGTTATTCTTCACACGTCACTTTTCGACTTTTTCGAAAGGCTGACAACTCCAGTACCGTCCTCATAATATATTGTTCGCAGGTTATGAGACCATCTTTATTGTCGTCTGTGGCTATTCTAATCGTATGATATAAATACGAGGTGTACCAATAGCTCCAAATCGCGGCTGGATTATGGGGTAATTGTGCATCCAGAGGAAATGATAATCATCAATTGATAATTATTATGCCTCTTCTTTTGTTTCCGATGCCAGAGATTCAAAACAAAATGATAGGTTTAAGAGTTCTTCAAGCGTCTTGCATTTAATTACTTTGCTTTAGAAATAAATACTGTCCTTTTAGAGGCTAATTTTAGTAGTGTTTAACGTCCACACAGGCGTTGGATATGATGTATAAAATGAAATGGTAATTGGAAAGGATATTTTGGAAGGAAACGTCCCAGGCCTAAGTTTAGGATAGCTCCCCGGCATTTGCTAGTTATGAAGACTGGGGAAAATTTGAAAAAAAGAAACTCAATCAGGGACAGCGGTCCTGGCGGGACTTGAACCGCAGACCCTTCGTTCACGAGTCCATACCTTAAACCTAAACTAGCTTGTCGGTTTTCCGAGGGTATGGATTTTTATTCTGTCAATGTAAAATTTAATATTTGCTTTTGAGGTTAGGTCTGTGGTTAGCATTGTTTTATAATTCACCAGCTGAGAGTAATAAATATAATGCGAGATTTTGAGTTTAATCATGTAAGATCTTTCGTGATTGGCATTCGCGAGGCTATTCGATAATCTCAAAAGTCTTGTGAGAACATTCAGTATTTGGACGCTGTGGATCAACAAGACTGACAACTTGCATGGAATCTGCAAGCTGCATTGTTTTTTTGTTAAACCAGTAGCGGAGGCTTGGAATTAGCTCTTCAGTTACCAATGATGGTGCCTTTTGACAAATAACGATCTAAGAGAAGAATGATATGATGGTGATGGAGATGATTTGCAACAGTATTGGTGGCATCCAGGCAAAAGGAAGCCGTTTGGATTTTCTCGTACAACTTTCGGTTTTGGTTTGCATGACTTCTATATTTATCTTCCTTTCTTGCCATGAGTGAATTTCTCGTTATTGATGTTTATAAGCTCAATATTAATTACAGAAACATGCGTACAGCCATCTGGTTACTATGTTACCAACTGTGTCGCGATCAGAATGGGCCCTGCGGAGAGTGAAGCTGTTATGGCAGTTATGTGCCTTACATTATCGTACTATTCTTATTTCCAAATAATATTGAACATGTGGAGAAAACAATTCGGTTATGAGGGGATAAGATACTGTCATCTGGGAGTATTGGTTCTACAAAAACAGGAGTTATTGTAATTAATTCTGAATATATCCATGTGTCCTGAAGAAGGTATTCTTAGGAGTTGTATTGTTTACGTTATTATCACCACGTTTTGGAAGCCAATTTGAAGGAGTAGTATTGTATTGTAGTTCCACTGTTGGGGAGCCAAACTTGATGAAGTAACTGCCCCACGTATGGTACAAAGTTTCCGATGACCTTCGCCCCAAGTTTACTTCTCCACTTTTAAAAATAATCAACTTTGTAATTTGAATGTTTCTTTAAATATTATATATGTTTGCCTCGGCTGCGTCAGTATTAATTTCTAGAAATATGTATCTCTTTGTAGGGGGTGACGCTGCTAAAGAATGTAGGGGTACACAAATTATAATTTTTACTTCACTCCTTTTATTAATCCTTCACTCGATTAAATAACACTTCACTAATATAGAGAGCTGTGAGATTTTTTTTATTAATTGCACTTTTAAACACGTAAACTTTATTTTATTCTCGCCGTAATCAATTTTCGTCTCACATTGAATACGTATTTTAACTGCTCGGGAACGCTGTCTACTATCGCCTGAATTTGCAAATTTCGTCTATTTTAAGTCTGATTGGCTAATCCTATTCCAATAGAATACTTTTATTTAACTTTCAGATTTTCTAGTTTTTGATTGGCTATTTATAAACTGTTTTAAATATTACATTATTGTTCCAAGAATTACTAGTACCATTATTAAGCTTTCCAATTCATTATTGCCTCAAGGTTACCTCATTATTAGTAACCTTCGGCTTCTATTCTCACAGCTCCTACATTATTAAATTACGTAATGCATTCACATAACATTATTATACATGTACACAATATCATAAATAATAATACAATGACTTATGTACATTTTATATGTTATATTATACACATATTGCTTTATACTATATACTTAGACTGAAATCATTTTAGTGTTAAACAAATACTGTCCCAGTCCTTATTCTGTTGAAATCACAAAGTTCGGTGTAAGTGATAGGGATCTCTCTGAGCTCGTAATAAATAAAATATTACTTTGAAAATGGTGAAGTTTACGAATCTTAAAAGATTTTTTTTGTCCTCGATACAAAACTTTACCTTACTTTCAAAATTCATTCTAGGATGAAGATAAAATAAGCTGCTCTCTTTTCAACAAGACTGATACTGAAGCAAAGTGGTGACAACAATGTGCAAGGTATCTACAGAAACGAATGAGGTGGCGCAGGCGGTAGCGCGTGTGACTCACATTCGGGAGATCGTGGGTTCGATTCCCGCGGCCCACCTTCCTGACCCATGGGTTTTTGTCGAATTTCATGTCCCTCCATTTCACCTCTTTCTCATCTCACTTCACCATTCATCTGCTTGGTTGCTTCAGGGATGCAACTGTCGCCGGGAGTCTCGGCATTGCATGGCACAGAAAAAGGATGCTCTTTGTTATACTTCGTTCTCTGGAATGGGAGCGCCACGTTAGGGGCCTAGGCACAAAATATCTCCTTAGGTCGAGGTGCTAGTCCCCCTCCACTCCTGGTCATAAGCCATACCTATAGGAAGTTCTTCAATCACAGTATCTTTGCATGCGTATCTGGTATAGTAGGATATGTACTGACGACATTCAACATAATTCAAATAATGCATCAACAGATTCCTAATAAGCTGACGATAGTCTCCAACATTATTGTATATATACATTTATTTATATATGCATATACACACAAACATATAAATAATTTATGTGGAACGCCAACGTTTGTAGAACGTTATAAGGTTTTAGAATGTAGAAGCTATTTTGATCAGTATTTGCACACCGGTACTGATAATCGGGTAGTCATTCACAGACATCGATTACGTATATTGCATATTAAGAAACATTATTGAAGAATATGGAAAGTAGATTACAGACAGATTTCTCTAAAAATGAATATTTATCAGATTAACAAATAATTATTTAGCATGTGAAATTAAAAAGGCTGAATGTTTTTAATATCGGAGTTCCGTATTAAAGATGCAAATGCAAGTATAGACCTTGAAATAAATTAGTGAATGAAAGGAGAATTACTGGGATGATACTCGTAAATTCACTTTTATGTAGCAACAATATTAAAGCAATGTTGCAAAGTTACTAGTATACCGGGAACAGGTGGAGTGACTAGACAACAAACTCAGATATTAATGACTGTGGAAACGAATTTTTAGAGGTCATGCGTAATTTCAAGGAAAGATAACGTATGAAATACTGGAAGTGTAGCTAAGAAGAAAAAAAAACACTTTAGAGACAATAAAAGAAAATGTTTGAAATACTAGGGACATATAGAGGACGGGATACTTGACGGCAGAGGGGAAATAGGGAAAGCGTAGACTACAAAAATGCTGAATCGATAGGCTACCAAGGAGCATGCTGAAAAAGGATGGAGAAAATGGGATGGACAAGGAGTGTACTGGAAACAGCAGATTACTTTGGTTTGAAGGAAAACCACTGTTTAGTTGATTAACACTTAATTAAAAAAATGAATCTATCAACTCATATTTATGACATCCTGCCAATGTTTGGTCTCCGCACACATTTAGCTCCTGTTTCAGTCTGCCGATCTCTGTGATGACGCACGCTAAATAATAATTCAATTCTGACGCTTTGCGGCGTGGGGAACTGCGGTGTTCGGAACCTGCCTCGGGCGTGAATGATTACCTTAGGAGCTTTTTACTTTCTTTATTACGTACAGTAAGCAGGGGAAGTATTGCATTCCACCTAAAAACTCGATATCGAGATCTCGCCGGAAATACATGTTTTGAGGTACCATGAATCCAAATAAAGCACTTGTGGAAAGATGTCCGTGTGTGTGTCTGTCTGTCAGTCTGTGAACAGCATAACTCTAAAACGAAAAGTCGGATAAATACCAAACTTGGTACTTGAGTTTATGTCTTCCATAGATGCGACACGAAGATTTTCAAAAAAATCCCTCCACCCCAGACTACCCTTTACATGGAATATTTTTCGAAAATTTTGATTTTCTCAAAATGACTATAACAATTTTGATTAAAATACCATATGTTTGAGATATTTTTATGGCAAATGAAATATATGTCTTGAATTTTCTGGGAATGTCCCCCAAAGGCTCTTTCATTCTGAATGACTTTCGCACAACTGGTAAACCGTAAGAGATAGACAAAATGTTACTACCCAAAAAATGTAGATCTCGTTAAAACACACATTTTATGTCATATACATTTATTTTTGTGAAGTCAACCATTTCCGAGATATTCCTTGTTATTTGTTTGAGTTTTCCAATACGTATACCTTTTCTCAAGTGGGAATTCGTTATTCGTTTTTTTTTTTTTTTTGTTTTTTTTTATGTCCTGGACATGCACAGAGAATGGAATGCTCCACATAGCAACCAGCTCTTAAAAGATTTGACTATCGCTTAAAGCCTACAAGAAAATTAGCAGTAAGAATAACATCTCGATATCTCGATTAATATAAAGTACGAGGAATAAGTATTTCTAAAAATAGTTTGTACAAGAGTATAGAAAGTCATGTGAGTGCAACACATCAGAATTTTTCTCAACGGTGCCCATCCAACACGTCTGATCCAGCGTTCAGGTTCTCGGTGTTGAGGCAGCTATGAACGTCATAAGGGACACATTTTCCCTCCAATTCCTAATCAAGGGGGGTGAAGGCAAGTTGAGGGAAGAGCCTCTTTGTCTGAGAGCGTGGCGTCACCAGTAGTTTCAGTTTAGTGTATATCTTCGAATGTGTGGATTATGTAGGAGTGCGTGTTGCCATGTATGTGTGTGAGGGGGGGCATCTCCCCCAGTGTTTGTCTGAAGCCTTTTGGAAATTATGTAGCAGCACCAAGGCGACTTTATAATAAAGCAAAGTTAAATGTGAATTTACATGTATCATTTATAAATATCCCACGCCCGCTTTAGCTTTGTGCAGCAAGTTCCTGGTATCTCTCGTATGCCTCTGTGGTTACGACCCCCAATGTTTATGCCGGGGTAACTAAATTTAATATTTCAGCTGCAAAACCTTTTGGCCTCACCCCGGTGTATATCAACAGTATATAAGTTTTGAACATAGTAGGTGTAATAAAAGTAATGTGTACTAAACCTAAAATATACAATAAATTAGATTCCTAAAACATTGTTATCCATGCATTGTAGGTAATAAACCGTTTGTGAGCATACTCCAATAGTACATCTTTTCAAATTTCGTCGTTATTTGCGAAAAGAGAGCTGGGAAAACAAATGAATTACTCTACAAATAGACCAAGCGTATCGAGCAGTATTTATAATACTATGTTTACTCATTCCTCTTGGATTTGCAATAGTAGTAAACATGGTCAGTGTTACGGATCCTTTCCTAAGGTCTGTTCCATAACTGCCTCGTATCTCTGTCACATGCATTAGTTATCTCTCATCGCCTGCTGTTGTGGAATAAGTTGTTTTGTATACAAAATAGTTCCTTAGTTTATATAATCATTTATTAATATATTCGAAGAGAATTGTCAAATTTACATTATATAATCGATGTATTAAATATATTATGTAATAGAGTTAATACATCTGAAATGCATCTAAATTCTTATCAACAAATAGATGGGAGGATCCTTAGGTTTTAACCTTCCTCTCAGAATGACGAAAACCGTGTATCTATCATGACATATTTTTTATATCGCCTATCCTTGCATTGCACACGGCTTGTTTGTCACCATTCGAAGGTGTACATTAGCCGGTCAGGAGAAAGGGAAAGGAAACGCAGCGCGGAAAAATACACGTCAGCGAGGCAAAGTTATAAGAAACAGGTTTCTCGAGCAATACTGCGTGTGAAAGAAAATGATGGGAAGTACTGTGTCTGAGAGAAAAGGATGGGAATGTGATTGACCAATGTGCTTGGTCGCCTTATTGAGTAGTACTGTGTTTGAAGTGAGAAGCAAGGATGGGAACACCTCTTTGACCGGCAGCTTGGTTGGTTTGTCAAGTAATACTGTGTAAAGTGGGAGACAAGGCTGGGATTAATATATTTGACCGATATCTTTGGTCGGTTTGTCGAGTAACAAGTGATACTATGTGGGCACTAGTTCATGTCATTGTGCGAGCTGATTGAAGACTATAGTACCTACACACTTTAATGCCACTATATTTAAGGGTATAAAAATTACTGGAGCCGGAACAAACCAACAATGGTTTAATCCTAAGAGCGGACGTTTAAACACTGTTCAAGAAAACGTAAATGAGAATAATTTATTTGTCACTTAAGTTTTAACTCTTACATGTGATGTTGCATACATTTCAGTCAGTTACTCCAGTTTGTTTTTACTTTCCCTACTACGTATAGTAAGTAGGGGAAGTATTGCATTCCACCCAAAAATTCCAAACAGAGATTTTACCTAAATACATGTTTGTGCAACCTGGATCTAAGTAAAGCATTTTTGAAAACACGTCCGTATGTGTGTGTTTGTTAACATAACTCAAAAACGAAAAGTCGGATGAATACCAAACTTGGTATTTGACTTTAGTATCTTCCAAGAATGCGACACGAAGAATTTCAAGAAAATACCCCCACCCCCAACTACCCTATACATGGAACATGTTTCGAAAATGTTGTTTTCTATAAAATTTCTAACGATTTTAATTAAAATGCGCATATGAAAGATATTTACATAACAAATAAAATTTATATCTTGAATTTCCTGGAAGTAGCCTAGGAAGTCTTCTTCATTCGGAAGGAATTTTGTATAACTTGTAAACGTTAAGCGATAGAAGAAAACGTACTACACAAAAAAATATATGTCTCTTTAAAACACATAATATACTTAAAATAAGTTCTTTAGTCGCATAAGCCATTTCTGAGATATCCGTTCCTGAAGGTTCGAATTGTTCAATACTTGCCATTCTTTTAAAAACCCACTGTTTTCAGCTGTTTCTCGCGATTACATGGAAACGGTATGGAATTTTAAGGCCAGCATATAGAGCCCATTTGTTAAACATTTGACTATCGCTGTTCTTTTTGTATTATAACGAAATGTGTAGTGTAGCTATTTTTGTAAATGTTTATTCGGATTAAATGTAGTAGATAGAAAAATAAGCTTTAGTATGCGTAGTTTGTACACCCACCGTTAAATATAGAGGGTAAGGAAAGGTATGTGAATGTATCACATCAGATTTTTTTATAATAGTAGCATACACATCCTTTAATGGAGCTGCACTTTTCCTTACTTCACTAATGAGTGAAATAAACCAACTATAGCATATATAGTTTTAAAGTGTCTTTGCAGTATCTTTATGATAAAGTATATTTTCTGATTTTATTAATCGCTAATATTGGTTCAATGTTTTCAGTATTCTTACGAACACCTATTACCTATACATCAGCTGTTTATTTGTACACAGACGTATGCAACGCCCATCTTCAGCATACCAGCATTTTGTTTGTACTTATTTCACTTAAGAGAGATGGATTAATAATATCTACTTCGGACTTACTTTTACTTTCTATAATAACAAACAAGACTGGTAATTTACGAACCAGTCCGCGTTCTTTACATCGCACGGTTCCCGGTAGAAGATTTTTTTATTGTGGTTACAACGCCCATCTGTTCTCCTAGTACAACCTTGTTTATTGCAGTAGCTTCCTGTTGCGCGGCGCCTCAGCATTTCCGATTAAGCCGCCTACGCTATTCCTGGATCCGCATCTGGCAAATAATATTGCACAAGTCTTCACTGCCAATAGGGAATTCACCAGAAATTCCGCGAAGTGGCGTTTTTATAAAATCATCAGTGCTATCCCTTGTCATTGACAACTTTCATGATGTGACCAGCATCTCTAACTTCAAGGACCCTAGCTCGAAAACTCTCAGTTTACTACAAAAAATCAATTGGTTCCTAGGTATCAAACTGTTTATGTCGTATGTAAATTTCCTTATGACGAGGCGGTTGTTTGTTGTAAAGTGCAGTACAGAAAAAATAAGTGCTCACCTCCTTTTTGTTTAAATTGTTTTATTTGTATAGCCCTCCCTCCTTAACTTTCACGTCATATCGGGGCCTTTGACTTGAGAAAGAACTGATGGTGTTTTTATCCCCTGAACTGTAGATCTCTTACCGTTGAATTTTATTAATTTTTATTCTTAAACACACTCATACTTCCAGAATCTGCTGATAATAGTAAATGACTTTGGTTAAAGAAAACTTCCAGTCGCAGCTGAGAATCAAACCCGAGTCCTCTGGATTGAGAAGCCAGAAGTCTATTTGACCACAGGTCAGTCCTAATTACTTGATATTAACAACCAGCACTGCGTGTGCAAGTTCTAAGAGTTCTAAGTCTGCTTCTAAAAACTTCGAACTTCTGTCTATATAGTGTTCTTGACTTTCACGAAAGAAAACCTAAAGCATTCTCCTTTCTGAATGACCTTGTATTATTATGCAATTTAAACAATATACACACAATATGCGTAAATATTGTGATATTGGCATATATTTAATATGTTTCTCCCCCTTCCCCTCTATCTATGTGTTCTAAGCTTAATCGAATATGTTAAGATCACGGATAATTTCTGTATTATGACACACAAAAACTTACGTTAATATAATCTAAATACTAAATATCACGAAATATTTTTAAAAATCTGATATATCGAGATGTTAATCTTATTGGTAATTTTCTTGTAGATGCAAGGGGAATATGGTAGCTTTTAAGCGATAGTCAAATATTTTAACGCTGGTTGCTATGTGGAGTATTCCATTCTCTTCGTATGTCCCATATAACGAATTCCCATTTCAGAAAAGTGTAAGTATTGGAAAATTTAAGGGAATAACAAGCAATATCTCGAAAATGGTTCACTCAACAACAAAAAATGTATATGACATAAACTGTGTATTTTAACGCGAACTGCATTTTTTGTGTAGTAAAACTTTATCTATCTCTTATGGTTTACCAGTAATGTTCACAATGAAGAATACTTTTGGACACATTCCCAGAAAATTTAACATATATACATTTCATTTGTCATGAAAATATCTTAAACATATGATATTTTAATTAAAATCGTTAGAGCCATTTTTGAGAAAATTAAAATTTTCGAAACATTTTCCAAGTAAAGGGTAATCTGGGGTGGAGGGATTTTCTTGAAAACCTTCGTGTCGCATCCCTGGAAGATACTGAACCTAAATACCAAGTTTGGTGTTTATCCGACTGTTCGTATCTGAGTTATGCTGTTCACAGACACACACATGGACATGTTTCCAAAAATGCTTTTTTTTTTGGATTCAGGGGGTGTCCAAACATATATTTCCGGTGAAATCTCGGTATCGAATTTTTGGGTGGAATACAATACTTCCCCTAATTACTATACGTAGTAGAGAAAGTAAAAATGTATAGATTATAATAATCAGTATCATCTCCTAATGCCGTATAATATCACGGCCGTTTATTCACCTGATGCAACTGTTTTAAGATGTATTTTTTCAAACGTTGGCAGCTCCGAAAACGCTAAGTACTTCTCAGGGCATATTGTATTTTTAGCGTTGTTTATTTCCTTTAACGCACCAACTATCCTTGTTATGTATAGCGAGTAAAGGCTACTTGAATGTAAAGACCATAATAGCGCCAAGCCAGCACTGTTCTTAAATGTCCCGAGTATATGCTTTACTCGCACAGATGCACTCTGCCGAGTGTGTTGCCTGCCTCAGTAGGCGTTACAGAGCGGTACTAGTCAAACTCGGAACACAGCTTTGTGTCTCCGCTGAGCAAAATACAAACTTAAACAAGGGAACTTAGGTCGGTGAAAACCGAAAATTGATAACTCTGATTCTTAAAGGATCGGCTTGGTCGCTTGCCTAATTCACGTAGCATGCCAGTTATAATTTGGAAACCGTAAGAGAATATACAAGAGCCTCCTAAACAGAGAGAGAGAGAGAGAGAGAGAGAGAGAGAGAGAGACAGGACGGTAAAGCTAATTACCAAACAAGTTTTTTGTAACATTAGCCGTTTATGAGTTAGTTTCTGTCTTTATTTGAATTTTCCAGCATTTTATTTGAAATGATAAGTCCATTCTTTCGTTTTTGATAGTTCATGCAAACATTATGCATTAAGAGCTTGTATATTTTACCTGTTTTTACTTTCTCTACTACGTATAGTAAGTAGAGGAAGTATTGTATTCCACCCAAAAATTCGATACCGAGATTTCACCGGAAATACAGGTTTTGAGACCCCCTGAATCCAAAAAAAAAACATTTTTGGAAACATGATCGTGTGTGTGTCTGTGTGTGTGTGTGTGTGTGTGTGTGTGTGTGTGTGTGTGTGTGTTTCGTGAACAGCATAACTCAGAAACGAACAGTCGGATAAACACCAAACTTGGTATTTAGGTTCAGTGTCTTCAAGGGATGCGACACGAAGGTTTTCAAGAAAATCCCCCCACTCCAGATTACCCTTTACATGGAACATTTTTCGAAAATTTTAATTTTCTTGGAAATGGCTCTAACGATTTTGTTTAAAATATCATATGTTTAAGATATTTTTATGACAAATGAAATATATATCTCCAATTTTCTGGGAATGTCTCCAAAAGTATTCTTCATGGTAAACCATAAGAGATAGACAAAATTTTACTACACAAAAAATGTAGATCGCGTTAAAATACACAATTTATGTCATATAATTTTTGTTTGTTGAGTGAACCATTTTCGAGATATTGCTTGTTATTCCCTTAATTTTTTCAATACTTATTTTCTCAAATGGGAATTCGTTATTCATTTTTTTGTCTTGGATATGCAAAGAGTATTAATCTGTGGCAAAGGGAATGCTGCCTCACCTAGCAACCAGCTATTAAGAGATATGTATGTGCTTAAAGGCTACTGTATTTCTATATTGCCCTTGTAAATGTATATTCCCCTTACATCTACAAGACAATTAGCAATAAGATAGAGTGTGCAAATGTTTATCTCGATTAACATGAAGTAGATGGAGAATAAGCGTTTGTAAAAATAGTTTGTACAAAAGTAGAGAAAGTCATGGAGTGTAACACATCAGATTTTTTTATGTCCTGTACATAACAAAGAGAATGGAATGCGCCACATAGCCACCAGGTCTTAAAATATTTGACTATCGCTTAAATACTACCATATTCCCCTTGCATCTACAAGAACATTAGCAATAAGATTGACATTTCGATATCTCGATTAACATGAAGTAGATGGAGAATAAGCGTTTGTAAAAATAGTTTGTACAAGAGTAGGGAAAGTCATTAGATTTTTTGACATTGAAGACTGTTGCTGTTCAAATATTGAAGACATTTCTTGGCAGTGTTTATCAGGATTAATAGGAAGTGCATTCAAAAACAACATTCGAGATGAATAATTTGTAGAATGCTATAAAATAAATAATAATTATTACATAAAGTCGTGAGACTTCAAGTCCCTGAATCATAGTGTTCACAGACATACTTGAGTCAGATGAGAGGGTTTGGTGGGATACGGCATCCCGCCATAAAGTTCTAGCTGTTAGAGCATCGGCCGTAGTACTGAGTTACTCAAGTCTGGTTCAACTTAATGTACAGATGATAAGATAGACGGAAGCACTCCGAGCCTTCTGCATCAACTTATTTTTCTTTATTGAGATTCAGAGAACATCTACATATATTTTAAGGAAATCTCAATATCGAATTTTTGGTCACATACCACACTTCCTTAGGAGGAAGGGGGGGAAACGAAGAGGGGAGAGAAATGATTTGGCCAAGTTAAAACATGGAAATTGAATCTTCTATAACTTTGATGAACTGTATGAATAATATTCTCAGTGTCAGATAGAGCTCTTCACCTTACACAGACCTCATACTCCTGCAAACGTTCGACTCTATGACACGAGGTGGCATGGTTTCTCCTGATGGAGCAAAGAAATATAGTCATATTGATCATTGGTTAATATAGCATACTCACATCAACGCTAAACTCATTTCATATTCTCGTCTCCATAAGCTTTATCCGATTTTAAAACGCAAATCTTCTCTAATGGTTGACTGTACTCTGCTGCTACCTATGAGCATTCTGCGACAACTCCTCCTGTATGCCAGTCCTATATGAGTTATCCTTTTTCTACTGAGATTCAACGGCCTCAGGTGTTCCCAAAAAAGGTACTCCAAATATCTGTGAACGCCCCATTATACTGGGTGGTTCGAAGATATACTCAGCAGCAGGTTGGGTGGCGTACTTGTGCAGGAACTTCAGGAATGGGTATTACTGCTCAGCTGCAATACTAAATTCCTGGAGGACATATGGTGAAGCTAGGTAACTACGTGAATTGTGCTCCGTTGTTGTGATTGCTTCTTCACTTGCTTTATCATGGAGCGGTCACGAGACGGAAACAACGAATTATGGCGTATGTTGTTAGTTTTTTGAGAGTATTAACGTAATAGCAGACACGCACGAGCAATTTACACCCAAAGGTTTCCATATATTCTGCTTGTTGAAGAACATTTGGAGACTTTGTTAGAGGTTGTGCCGCTAGACATTCGTCGAGGAATGCTCTTCAACAAAATGTGCCACACGGCAGAACGGAACCCGGGAGATATTGCATAGGAAATATCCTGATCGATGAATTGGAACCCATAGCCCTTTGGAAAGATACCCGAATGTTACTCCCATCACTACTCTGGGGCTACATGAGAGATTTTTTTTTCAGGAATAAATCACCTCATAAATAAAATTCGTGCAGCAAGTGCAGCTACAACATCCATTATATTGCATATGGTGCGGGAAATGCTAATGAAGAGGGTCGCATTGTGTGCAGAATAGAGCGGATCTTATTTTGAACATTATATTTGAGTTTCCAGTACATCACAATGAAAGCCCCTGCAGTTCTGGTAGTAGACTACCGAACCTACTGTTCAGTATCTATCCGAGCCACCCAGTTCATCCGGAAATTCTTCTTGAATTGGCAACAGTCAGCACTCAGGAGTACATCTCCACTACAACTCGCACATTCTTTGCTTAGCTTCCTCGAGTCCCTGGTGCTACATACTTCAAATTGACACGCCGTACAGGTGCTGTACTTAGTCTACAGCCGCGCTTGCGCAAGATATTGTCTGCCCTTAAGGTTACATTGCCTGGTGTGGCACTTGTTTATTTATTTTTTACTCCCAACGATTGAATTCGCGTTCAATTTGGGGATTCACTAACAGCATCCTTTTAATTGTATTCTTTTGAGTTACATTCTATGTATCTCTATGTATCTATTTTTTATGCAGCACTTAGCATAGTTGAGCAATTTATTATTCAATAGAAAAGGAATATTCTCCTTTTCAGTAGAATACAAGGATATATTTGGACAAAACTCGAGATGTTTCTGTACTAGATGAAGTTTTACTTCAAAACCTTCACCTTTATAGTTACCCCTAAGTTAGTTTCTTTGTGCTCCTACGTCACAGGCAATCGTGTGACCCAAACCAAGCCAGAACAGCTTGAAACCTGGGAACAGTTTCAAGCCAAAACGTTGATGTGAAGATAAGATATTGTTCCGGCTGACCCAGTCGAGAACCGAACCTCTATACCACAGAAGGTGGGCTCCCGCTAAGGGAGGAGTGCACTCATGCTGAGCCCCATTCATCACGAACGTTCCGCGCGTGCGCCAGAAAGGCACTTGCACTTAGAGCCCCCCATAGGGAACCCGTTCCTCTCCAAATACACAATGCCTGGTGGTCTTGTGGACCCCACCTTATCGTCTTGTTCATTACAATGGACTGACAAGTCCTGTCATGTTTATTGCTGCAGTCGTGAGCCGTTACATCACAGTTTATTGTAAAACTTCACCAGATATATTTCTAGCCTACTGTCCGAACAACCCTTAACGTTGGGCATTTGAGTCAGTCAACAGTTCTTAAGAAAACATTCTAACCCATGATCCAAGGTCGTCAACATTTTAATGGTATCACGTACGAACCCCTTGTTCCATACGCCACATAAGTTAAATATTACAGCCTTGTTTGAGGGCTACAGTATTTTACTTCCCCTAACTAAGGTAGAGGAAGTGCTGCATTGGAATTAGAAGTTTCATATGGAGATTTCACTTGTAATGACCGTTTTGAGATCTTATTGAACCCAAAAACGTTTTTAGAAAACGCGAGTGCCTGTGTATATGTGAAGAGCATAATTCAAAATAAAAAATCGTAAATATATTAAAAGTCAGGAATACAAGTCAAGGATTTTCATGAAATCCCTTCCATCTCAAACACTTTTTTGCTTTTCACTTGCATACAAAGGAATCCTTTTATCGATACCTGCAATGAATTTTTTTCCCCACATATTAACATTTTTTGTTTTTGTTGATAATAATGTAGGCAAGACTGACAATAACGCTACCGGTTATGTGGCCAGAAGTTCACAAATATTATAAGTGGTAAGTTACACCAAGGTTAAAATAAATGCGCCGAAATGTAAACCCAATCAGTGCTTCTAAACACAGAATTGGATATTTACTCTTTAACAATAAATTTGTAAAGTTATATGCATATATCTTTAGTAGTTACTGAGAAAAGGCAGAAAAATACTTTGCTTACAGAAACGGGACCTTAGAGTTACGACAAATTTCGATACGTCATGCTCTGTTTGCCCTGAAGCGTGTGCAGCTTATGATATTCCTGAAGTAATAGATTATCAGTTAAAGCAATAAAATTATATTTCTCCCCTGAAAGAGAATGTTAGTAATAAAGTAGCCTGCCATTTATTTAGTGGGAAACATTAAACACTGAAGTTAAAATTAACGCGAATAAACTGTTTTATTGTATTTGGAGAAAGGATATATAGAACAGAACTCGTTGCCTGATCTAGACAGTAAGAATCACGTGAAAGCATACCCAAAAGCTGAAAATCCGCCACTGTTAGCTACACCTTTTCCCGAAGCCCGTTTCCCTGCTGTCCAAATGTATCGATGGCCCACACCAAACGCACAACGCAAGGTCAAGTGACAGGGGGTGGGTTGTTTTTAAAGTGCAATTTCCGTCAGAAAGATTGGGGGAGGGCGATATACGGCAGTATAATGTTACCCTGGGGAATTCCAACCCCTTACAACTCTTCTTCCGTACACAATAGTCCCAGAAAACTGGGCCTGGAAGATACCTGCCTCTTCCTAATGTAGAATTGATAGAAGACAGATCAACTCTGCAACACGCTGACACTTATTAATCAATAAAACACGGTCTCATAATTTTAAAAATAATTCTAAATTATTCTCTTTACAGACACTTATCAAGAGCATATGCCATTCCAAAGCTTTCAGGTATTACTTAAGCTATTCTTTATGAACTTTAATCAAATTTGGTTGCTACATGAAGCCGAATGTTTAACTTTGCAGTTTATCTAGTCATTAATTTGTTTGGAAAGGTAGAATCAGATGACTGAAAAATTCAATGGTTAGAGCAACCGGACGGAGACCGGGAGATCCGTGGTTCAAATCCCGGCTATGGCATTAAATTTTTCAGTCATCTGATTCTACCTTTTCAACCCTGTCCAACACACGGCTTGTGTGAAAGAACAATTAATTCCATTAATTTGTTTACTTGTTTAATATTCTAAAATGTTTGTCCTGCATTTTGGAAATTTGTTTCTTATGCTTTGGATAAACAATTTCCATGAAGGTACGATAATTTTTAGAGAAACAGCTGAAATAGTGAAACTGTATGTTTTCCATATCAAAACAGAATAATTTTAGAAATTTCGCTATTATCACACTTTGTCTCTATGACCGCACACACGAAACAACTGCAAACCATGAAGTTTAAAAAAAACTGGTCGACACGTTCACATACACAGGGGTAAACCTGAAGTTATGGAGTTTAAAATAGATATAGGAATTTAAATATACATTTTTGACAATTTTCAGTTTTTTTTGAACAGTTATAACATTAGGGTAGTTTATATGGACAGCCTGCTAAAATTCATGATTATTTGTGTTTTAGTTGAATGTACGAAGCTGACAATTTGTATAATAGAAATTTATAGAACATTTGTCTGAGAATATAACTTTATAATTAACAATTATTATTATTTATATGGAATTTCCTAAAGGTTATGATTTAAGAGTTATTCAGAAATACATCAACAGTGATAAATTTTACGAATGGTGCCTCACAGCAGTAAACGAACGTACTTGAAACGCAACTCGGTGTATATGTTCACGATCTTGTTCACACTAGGATTAATGTACCTGAAGACTACTGGGACGGGAGTCAAGCACTTCCCACACTTATTAACTTGGGTGAAGAGAGCCCTTCCCTTAGTCGGGTAAATTGGAGTCCATTGCCCCTGCTTCCCATCCCACCTCCATCTCAACACGTCACAGAGATTCTCTTCACCCCTGAATGGTTACTATCTTGTAGCATATTGGCACTGGATCCGATCATCTCCTGAAGCTACCCGTTTTAATACAGAAGCTCTCCTTCCTCATGTGTCAAAAGTACTGCTGCTCCCATTGCTATAGCTAAGATTCTTCCTCTATACTCTTTTAGTTGAAATAATTTTAAACCTCTGCACATCAAAATGTATGATAATGAGAACAACAGATATCTTAAGGTGAGGGAGGGGGGAGGAGAAACAGATGGATTGGTGGTATAAAATTAAATTATCAAAAAGAATATGCAATGATTTTCATACATGAGGTCTTTAAAAAACTAAACCAGTTTCCCCCAATTCTTTTATTTGCATTTTCATGAGTTTAATAAACTTAAAACAATTCCCCCACTGTTAAAACACCGCTCCTACCGAATGAGTTTTGGAAGGCTTTTAGGTCTATGGCAGATTTTATTTTGGACCAGAAACAACATTTTTACTTTCTCTACCACGTATGTAGTAAGTAGAGAAGGTATTGCATCCTACCCTAAAATTCGATACCAAGATTTCACAGGAAGTACATGTTTTGAAGCCCCCTGAATAAAAAAAAAGTATTTTAAGAAAAAGATCTGTGTATTGAACTGTGAACGAATAAGTCAAAAACAAAAAGTCGGATCAACACAAAACATGGTATTTAAGCTCAGTACCTTCCAAAGATGCGACACGAAGATTCTCAAAAAGCTCCCCTTACCCCAAACTACCCTTCACATGGAACATTTTTCTAAATGTTTGTATCTAAAATGTGGTTCTAACGATTTTAATTAAAATACCACATAGTAAACATATTTATATGACAAATAAAATACATGTCTTGAATTTTCTGGGCATAGCCTTTGAAGTCCTCTTCTTTCGGAAGGAATTTTATATAATCTTGTCTAACTGGTAAACGTTAAGCGATAGACGATAACGTACTACACAAGAAATGTAGATCTCTTTAAAAACACAATTTATTTCAAATAACTTTTTTGTAGCATCAGCCATTTCCGAGATATCCGTTATTAATGGATAGAATTGTTCAACATAGCCATTCTTTTGAAGTCCTGGCAACATTCAGTTGTTTCTCGCGATTGCATTGAAACAGTATAGTTTTAAGGCCAGCATATAACGTCCAGTTCTTAAACATTTGACTATCGCTGTTCCCTTTGTATCTATAACGAAATGTGTAATGTAGCTATTTCTGCAAAACTTTATTTGGATTAAAATGAAGTAGATAGAAGAATAAGCTTCAGTGAGATTAGGTTGTATACCCACTAATAAACGATAGAGGGTAGAGAATGTCATGGAATATATATCACATCACTTTTTACGGGTAGATTTGAACTTCGGTATCAAAAATAACTCTGCAGGCTCTAAATCGGTGGAAATGGGAGATTAGGGTTCAACAGCTGTATTCCACTTCGCAAAAAGACTCTTGAGTAAGGAGCGCCGAATGCGCAGGAGCATTGTCATGCTGCAGCATCCATGTTTGTTTGTTTATGCTGCAGAATTCTTCTTTCTCGAACGCCGCATTACTTCCGATATTCTTGATTCTTTCGTTGCTAGCGATGAATATATCCGCCAGAATATTTGTCTTCTTTTACCGCCCTCATCAGCGATTTAATTTGGTTTCCTTGTCCCCAGTAAAGGCGTTTACAGGGTTGCTGAAATTATTTCCCAAGATTTCATTGTCATATTAATAGCAAACTATTCGACTTAGAATAATGAAACTGCAGCACCGAAAGAAAAGCTGACAAAGTTTATTTGAAATTAAAGCGTGAGTAGTGCAGTTCCCTGATTGGAGCAATTATAAACTGACGGTTAGGGAGAGCAGCAAGCATATTGTGTCTGGAATTCTACCTACTATGTTTACGATCACAAACGATATGGCTTCATCCTTAAATATTTTCGTAACTCCCTCCACACTGTCTGGTGTGATATTTCTAGCACCCTATTTGGCTTCACTGTCGACTTCTGTGGATCGTTAGTAAGCCTATCTTACCTGCTCGACTGCTCCTACTGATATTGACGGTCAGTGAATTTTTACCTGTACATACACTTTGTTGAAAATTATGAATTACGTTACTGCTTGTCCGTGTATTCCAGAACGTGTAAGGAAATGTTTTTGAGCTGCGATGGTAGACCGAGTAGTGTGGAATTTCAAGACACAACACACTCACTGTTCTCCTCTATTCACAATTTTATAAATTGTCGCACTGTTGGCAATCAGCGAAGTTCACTACTCCCGCTATAATTCAAGGTAAACCTGGTAAGCTTTTTTTCTTTCGCTCGCTATTCTTTCACTGCTCTAGTTCGAATGGTTTGAAAATAATATGACAGTGAAATCATTTGTACGGGGGTAATCCAGAAAGTCCCAGACGTTTTGAAATAAACAATTAACAAAATGCAAATATCAGCGTTTATTATCTACATTTGAAAGGTACACTCTTAAGCTATTTTTCTAAATAATCGCCATTCAAATTGAAGCATTTATCACCGTGGCACAAGTTTTTCAATACCCTCTCTGTAGAAATCTGCCGCCTGCGACTTCAACCACTGGTTTACACCGGCATGCAGTTCAGCGTCAGTATCAAAGCATCAATTTGATGCACCAAACTCCGTGAAATTTGGGAGAATGTTCCGAAAGTTCTGTAATCGTGAAACGACGATTTTCACGAAATTTGTCATTGATTTGCATTGACAGTTCATCAGTCATAAGGCTAGGCCTACCACTGCGATGCTCGTCGTGAACATTAGTACGGCCATTTTTAAAATCAATGCACCATTGTCTGACTCTGCTTTCACTCATTATTCCCTGCCCGTAAACATACAAAGTTGACGATAAATTTCAATTGGTTTGTTCTTTTTAGCCAACCGCACTTCACAAGTGGCGGGATTTTCTATCGCAGTTCACATTTCAACAACTCACAGAGAGCACAGTAAGGAAGGTATAGTCCTCACGCTACCACAGCTGGATGCGTACTGAATGTAGGAACGTTCTGACACCAAGATGGCGGTTCTAGCACTTCTCATCGCCGCGATAGGCCAAAACGTCTGGGTCTTTCTGGACTGCCCTCGTATATATCTCCAATGCACTATCTGTCCGCTGAAGGATCTGTGTGAATGACTTTGGCCCCATTTCTAGGTTACTACCTATTTTGGTTAATAATGCAATTTAGGGGTTAAACTGCCCATGTTTATATACATTCGCTGCGGTTTTTGTCCTACGCCATGGCGCTGTGTGCTGGAACGTGGAGCTCTGATTCTCGGCTACGGAGTGCGCTCGGATTCGATCCCACCCATTGGGCTGCGCAGTTTAAGTCCCGGGTTTAGGACCGTGCCTGATCAGCATCGTGAAGAAAGTGTGGAGCTCCAGTAGACAGCGGTCCTGGCCTCGTGAGAATACGTGATGCTGGCCACATCCCCTACCCTTTGGATGGTCGCCCACCTCTGCAGCGCTTATATGGGCTACAGGATTTATTTATTTCTCTACTACATATAATAAGTAGGGGCAGTGAATCCAAAAAAAAGCATTTTTGGAAACATGTCCGCGCGCGCGCGTGTGTGTGTGTGTGTGTGTGTGTGTGTGTGTGTCTGTCTATGTTACTGTCAATGAACAGCGTAACCCGAAAAGAAAAGTCGGATAAATAGCAAACTTGGTATTTGAGTTTATATCTTCCAAGAATGCGATACGAGGGTTTTCAAGAAATTTCCACACCCCAACTACCCTTTACATGTAACAGTTTTCGAAAATTTTGATTTTGTCAAAAACGGCTCTAACAGTTTTGATTAAAATGCCACAAGTTAAAGATATTTTCATGGCAAATGAAATGTATATCTTGAATTTTCTGGGAATTTCCCCAAAAGTCCTCTTCATTCTGAAGAGATTTTGCATAACAGGTAAACCGTAACAGATAGACAAAATTTTTACTACACAGAGATGTAGATCCTGTTAAACACACAATTTAGGTTATTATTATTATATACGTTTTTTTTTTTTTGGTGGAGTGAAACATTTCCAAGACATTTCTTGTTATTTGTTTGAAGTTTCCAATACTTATACTTTTATACGTTTTCTCAAATGGGAATTCGTTATTCGTTTTCTTTTTATCTCCTGGACATGCAAAGGGAATGGAATGCTCCACATAGCGACGAACTCTTAAAAGATTTGACTATCGCTTAAAGCCTGCCATATTCCCCTTCAACCTACAAGAAAATTAGCAATAAGACCATTTCTGCAAATGTTTATCTCAATTAACATGAAGTAGATGGAGAATAAGCGTTTGTAAAGTTTGTATAAGAGTAGAGAAAGTCTTGTGAGTGCAACACATCAGATTTTTTTATTATGCAGTACAGTGTACGCGAAAAGCATCCACATAGAGTGGATAAGCTCGACACAACGTAGTTATCATCAAGTGGTCATGCTTGCGCGACGTATGTGGCAGGGAAAGAAGTAGCAATTTAGCCAGGAACAATGGTAAAAATAAATAAAATCATTGTGCTAATTCGGTTTTTTAAATGATTATTAAAGGATGTTTTGAACCACTCGGAGCATTTTGCGCACCTCGAACGCTTCTCCCCATAAGTTTTATGCAACGTTTTTACATTTGTTGCAAGCACCTTGTCCAGCTTGAAATAAAATTAGACGCAGAAGCATTGTTCTTCATTTTATTTACATTTAATGCAGCAGTAAGCACGAAAAACTATTTCAAATGTTCGGTTTCCTTCTGGAAAGACATATTTTATGTATTAAAAATATCTTCTCTCATTCTTTCTTTCTTGTTAGTTATGATAATAGAGGCAATGACACCAAAATTAGAGTTACTTACGCATTAAAGCTTACATTTCATTACGTTTCTCCTATCATTTCCTTGAAAATCGTTCCCAAATCTAAATTTCATGTCTTAAAGAGCAGTTTCCAAAGCGCAGTTAAACACCATTTTGAAATTAATGACGTGAGGCAGATTATGTCTTTGTTTATATCGGACCTCAAGCGGGGTGAAACGAACCATAAAATGTGACAAGCTGCACCGCCCAAGAACATAATAATGAGGTGAGGGCCTGTGCCTGCAGTCAAAATGTCACCTGCAACCAGGGCACACCCACCGTAAACCGGCATCTGAATATCGCTGTTTCTTCGTCATAAACATCGGAGTTTTGTGCTTCCTGCGGTTTTACTGCTCTTGCTTTCAGAGTTAACACGTGAGACGAAAGAAGGATAGGTCTTGTAAAAAAGGATGTGGGATCTTGAAGTGCGAACCATAACTTTCTGGTTTAGATTCAGTTACTCTAACTTATGTGACATTTTTGTTTCTTCACGGTTTCAGATCTACCACATTACGATC
Source organism: Deroplatys truncata (assembly GCA_030765065.1). Lineage (NCBI taxonomy): Eukaryota > Metazoa > Arthropoda > Insecta > Mantodea > Mantidae > Deroplatys > Deroplatys truncata. Next base: position 72,176,758 of record CM060975.1, on the reverse strand, counting down.
TTCTCGTAGCCCTTTTGCTTATTGCATACAATCAATCACTGATGGTGCTTAATCACAAGAAATAGTGAATCCGTTACAAGACAAAGCATGTTATTTGTGGAATTGTTTCGAAAGAATCATTTTTTTCTCCTGAGGTTATACGCAGATACCAATTCCTAGAGCAGATGATACAGTGGGTGTAATGATGCCAATACCTTTTCTTTGTATTACGATTAAGATGAGCTTTTATACCAATTTAGTTTTAAGATGCAAGAAGTTTGAACATTTGTAAGCTTATTAACAATACTTATCAGAAATTCCTCTTCCAGCATCGACAGTTCTTTCAGACTAATTTTTCCTGATATTCATAGCCCACGAGGAGTTTGTATGTTTCATCGCCAACATAAAGAATATAAAGGAATAATGCTTGCCATCATAAATGCCATTAAACAGTCATTATATGTATATACATTATATTATTTTCAGGTTGGTTGCTAAATTAAATTTTACTGCTCACAGCTGTATCTTATGAACCAAATACTAAACAAATTTCTCGTAGATATACACATAATTCTTATTTCGTTCTTCAGTTATTTCCCTTAATTGTTACATAGTGACTATCCACATCCACATTTTTATTGTAGGTATAAGGTGGCTTTGGTTATTTTTACGCAAATTCTTAATGAAGAATTAAATCCAGCTTCATATGTATCGCTTCAATGTGTTTATACTGTTAATATCAGGTCTCGTCAGTAATTTTTACGCAAATTCTTTATGAAGAATTAAATCAAACTTCATATCTATCTCTTGAGTGTGTTTATACTGTTAATATCAGGTCTTGTAGATCATCTTTATTTGTTTAACCATTTAGCGGTAAAATTAGAAGCTTCAAAGAACTCCTATAGATCCTCCCTTAAAAGTTGCTTATTCTTCGTTTCTCAGTAAGAAATCTCTACCGAAAAAGGGGCCATCAATCTGAACGGTACAGCACTTTTCTATAAGGCTAGGGACCAACAAACGAAAATCAAACTAATACTTCAAGAACTGGCGTTGTCAATTTTTAGCTTTTGCGAACAGTATCAAAGGAGGCAGTGTAAGACATAGGGAAGGAGTAGGTAAGAAATAATGGCGCAGTAAAAGAGCAAGCAGTGAAATGGGGTGAATTTCCTGGTAAACTTAAGGTTTCCCACTGGAGAAACAACAATTTGGTACTTATTTTAAATGTGGTATGTTCAGTCACTTAGACCTATACAAAGAAGAGGAAAACTTAGAACATTTATGTACCTTTTTAGTTATCGAAAACATAATCTAGTGGGAAAACCAATATTTATGATTTATTTGAGTACTTTTGAGTACGCATTTATTACAGTTGTCTTTAAATTCAATAAAGAGGTTCACGTAAAGGTAACAGTTTTTCTTTCTCTCTAAATACTAATATGTAAGCCCGCATCCGTGCAGCTATGCGTGAGCTAGCGGATTTAAAACACGATGATTGCATACAAGGACCGCATTAGAATAGCTGATATATAGTTGAAATCTTTAACAATTTAGACACCTGAGCATTACGGGTGGACCTGCGTAGCCCAAAGTTTGGGAGTTACCAAGATTTCACCCAGGAACACAGCTCTGTTCCTGCTTGACAGGCTTGTCTTATAATTTTTACACGCCCGTAATGTCATGACTTTATCGTGACATCGACATAACAAGTTCAGTGCATGCAGTCAACCCTAACAGCTCAAATGTTGCAGCAGTTAAATTATAATGAGAGTCCGCAGTAATTTAAAGGTAGCGGTGCTTGTCGCCCTGCAGGGCTCATCCTTGCCGGGTCTACTTAGAGATGTATATTATACCTCGTATTATATTACCTGAAAGCCTCAAGCCATACATCTAGTTACTATGGTTAAGCATTTGTCACTAAGTATTTTCTCAATTTTATTGAAAGCAACATGTCATTCCCTAAATGCAGTCGTGTAAACAGGAAATTTATCTTTATTTAGTAATTCGGTCGCTACTGTTGGATGATGGCATTTATAGGGAATGACTTACATTTTTTAGAATGCAGATACATTAACAACATGCTACGTTAATCAGTTTCTATACCACTGTCATTTATATTGAGAATATAATATTGACGATAGCTTTCTTCAAAAGAGAGATAATGAATGGTACCGCTATACACATTATATTGAACATAGGGGTTGAGACAGAAATGAACTATGTATAAACTATGTTTGCTACGTTATCTGATGTGGAGTTTTAAGAAATAAAATACTGAAGTGTAGCAGCCACTCGACTTCTTAACCTCATACCGTTTATTTTCATTGCCGCAATATACATCTTATTGTACGTAGACAGGAGCCTGAGAAAGCAGTCAACTATTTAAATTAACACATTAACACGTCTGCTACGGTATTAACACACATGGCTGCTGTAGGCTCACAATATGCAAATTGCACACCATGCATATAATGAAACGACATGTGGGTTATACTATTTAAATGGCGTGAGAACAAGTGAAGATGTTAAAGCATGTAAACAAACACTAAGCAAATATTTGTGGATGTAATTTGTTTGAAATTGATTGAAATTTAAGAGCAGTGTATATGGGAAGTCTGTTGGAAATGTGCTAGTAAATAACAACGGAAAACATAAATTGTTGGGAATTCACCTGAAATGCAACATTTTGTGTACATTTACGATCTTGGCGAGTTATTTTACTACATAACATTTCTAAATCTTTTTTATTATTTGATAAGTCTATAAGCGTGTACTTTCGGTGAAATTTTTATGTAACATTTAAGATCAAATGCGACAGTCTCTCTGCCTTAGACTAACTGTAGAGGAGGTAAAAATACACTTCTAGTATCAAAAAATATGCTGTCAAAAATCAGGGTAACTTTGAATGTTCACGAAAGTACGAATTTCCAAAATTCAAAAATTGAACTAAGTAAAACACTTAACATGAGATTTAAAAATTTCCTGTGGTAAAGGATTTAGCAGATAGATTACAAATAATCCCATATTTTCAATTAGTTAATATCTCAAATATAGTATGTATTGGTTAACATAGATACAATAGTTTTTAGTAATAGATTAATTAAGATTATCTCAAGGTAAAGAGGTAGTTGGGAAAATTCACTGAAAATCTCCCTTTGGTGATGTGGAAAGATGTCTGACTTAATATAAACATTTTCATTTTTGTGATATGCTGTTCACAGACATGTACAAACAAACTGTAGATATGCATCACGCACAGTAAAATTAGTTACAGTAAAGATTAAAGTCTAGTGATATTCAATAATCCAGCCCAGCTTTCATTTCAGGGAGAAATATAAAATTTGTTACAGAAAGAAACAGGATTAGGGTAAGAGCAGGAAAAATGTGGAAGAAAAGGATGAAGATATTTCTTGGCAAAGGAGGAATTAGGGAGAGAGTCCCAGAAAGAATGTCCCGTAGAGCTATAAATCAGAGGACATCTTGAGTTGAGAAAAGCGCATAGGGCCCATTGTAGAGCAACAAGTGTTATACACGCGAATGGTACTCCCCCACGGCGTAGGGGCGGAGCGGATCGAATTACGGCATAAGGTGCCCTACTCTCACGCCTCCCTTTTTCACGGTCCGGACCGCCAACATAAATCTACCAAACTTAGTCAAGGCCTTCACATGTGACTTATTGTCTCCATGGGGAAACACGCTGAGTCCTGAAATTGGAGCAGCTAGTTGGTTACAGACTTCCTGAACAAGCTCTTGAAAAAAAGTCCAGTAAACAGTGGAAGTTTTATACCGCTTCCTACACTGAGGAGGGGTATAAGACGTCCAAAATGTACAATGAAAGCGTTAATTCCGAATACCATGATTTATCACATGTACCACAAGCTTGTTTTACTAGAATTCGATTGTAACGATTGGTGTTTTCAAGCACTCATTTTATTGATTGAGGGGGTTAGTACAACATGATAAAATGTAACATCTATTTTTTTAAATAAATTATGCCATTCTTCCTTATTCAGATTATTGAGCACCCGAAGCATCATAACCCTTTAAATTGTGATTTAAATGAAGCGTGCATTGTCTCTCTCGATACAATTTTCCGCAAGTTCCTCAGGATGCGCTTCAGCGTATAGCTTATTGTGCCTACCTATATCGTTTTAGTACTAATTCATTATGCATGTAGTCTCATGACAGATTTGATTCAAAATCTTCTGGTACTAAAATAATTTCTCTATGAGTAGTGTATCTGTGAGCTAAAGCCTCCTAGGAGAATATAATGTGGGGGGCTGTTTCAGTTCCATTCTTGCGTACTCTGCAATTTAAGTTACCCATCGTGTTAAGATGCTTTTTCACTGGAGCATGTTCTATGAAGAGAAACAGTAATATTCTCACAATCAGCTGAAATCTGTTCATTTAAGACACTTTTCAGCTCTTTTCTTGCAAGATTTTCTAATAATGCTTATTTCCTGGGGTTTTAAGCCAAGTATCATAATTCCGAGGAGTACCTGGAGCTGATTCTGGTCCAATAAATTGGGAAGCTATCCCTCGTCGTTCTAGTTCATCAACTTTTTCATTTCGCTCAATGCCACAGTGAACTGGCACCCAGGTGAACTGCACTCCCTTCTGTTCTGCTAAGCTTTTGAGCATATTTAGGCAACTTCAATCCTGATGTTATCTATGACTACTCAGAGCCTTAAGTGCGGCCTGGCAATCTGGGAAAATAAGTATCTGTTTGCCAATGTAGCATCCCTTTATATTTTCGTGTACGCGTTGAATATTAGAAAACATTTCTGTTTCAAAAGTATTAGCATATTCTCCCAAAGGAAAAGGCATTTCAAATTTTGGTCTTAAATGGAGCTTACTCCTTTATAATTTCAGTCTTCTACTTCTTTTTTATTGGAATTCTTAATTCACTGTGTTTCTTAGAAAACTTTGAAGTAGCTTAATTATTCTCTCTGGTTTTAACTCTCCAGTTACTTATAGTCAACCAGGGGATAACAGAGGACGCAGTTAGGGTACTGTGTGGAACTAATAAAAATGGCCATACTTTCCAAGCTAAACATCATTTCCTTACTTCAGTAGCATAAATTGGAAGGTATTAAGTTAAAGCAAAACATCCAACCCCCCCAAAATTACCCAAATATTTCAATATTTTTGTAATTTTCCTCCAGCTTTGTTTAAAGTCCTGTCGATTTTCAGTTCTTTCTCGCGATATCATGGAAAGAGTAGGTATTGAATTTTAAGGCCAACATATCTATAGCGTCCATCTATAGTTCTTAAATATTTGACTATGACTATTCCCTTTGTATCTATAACAAAATGAGTAATGCAAGTATTTCCGGAAAGGTTTATCTCGATTAAAATGAGATAGATAGGAAAATAAACTTTCGTAAGAACAATTTGTGTACCCATTAATAAATGACAGAGGGGAGAGAAATTTAAGTAATTGTAACATATATATATATATATATATATATATATATCTCCCTCGGTATTTATGTAGGAAAATGAATTTTGTTTGCAAATGTGTTCACTATTATCCGAGAAATGCAATGAAATAAAAAATTCCTGTGGGTCCAAATGGCAGGGTGATGTTATAAAATCATATACTAGAAGGTAAATCCAAGACCGACCTGGATTAAATCTAACCAAATACACTTACGTACCCAACAAAGACTGGAAACAAATTTAAAAACTAACCCTACCAATGTTTTCAACAGCTTACATAGGAATCTAAATCGATAAATATGGACATTTACGATAGGACTTGGCTGCCTTAAAAATACCCCAGAAGTATTTTCAACCGCTGATTGTAATCTGCACCAGGCCTATGTAAAATTTTATTCCAAAAAGTGTCTCCATCTTATTTAAAAATCCTTACCTTGAACAAATTGGAAAAAACAAAACTTTAACGCTCAACTTTAGGACCTGGCGAACATTATATATTCATGACTTTGAAAAATCACTCCTAATTTTGTTTTTAGTGCCTTACGGACATCTAAAATATGTCTATTTGAAACACAAAATTACACCCGTTCAGCTTCGCGTAAGAAGTTAATACCGATATAAAAACTGTCACCGATGTTCCACCTATGTAGAATTTCGTTGTAATTCGGAAATAAAAAAACACTATCCGTTAGCAGAGAAAATAATGCTTCAAGATAAAAACCAAATGCTGGAACGTGTTTCATTCCGAGTCAAGGAAACTGTTAAGCCACCCCTGAAGAAACAAAATTGTGGCAACGCTTTTCCATATTTATCCATCAACCTTCGGACGTAGGATATGGTTATGTACGGCTAAATCTCCATCTGTCGACCTATTTCGTAATGAAATTACTCCCTCTGCACTGCCTGGGGCATCCTTGAAACCTCAGACGTTCGTTTACGCCCCATGTTCCGATTGGGATCTTACACCACACCTCCATTTCCAATATCAGCCTTTGCTGCTGTCACTTAAACCTTCCTCCCTTCAGACCCACTGTCCGTATGATAAATAGGCCCATCCAGTCTTTTAGCATCGGTTGTGGCCTAAAACCTCTGTTTACCATGCCCTAATTGGTACCCTGGCACTGAAAAATGATAACGAATTAGTCTGAGTTATCCCTTTCCAGATTAGATCTAGCAGTGGCGTAGCAATATCTTTACTGTGCATGCGTTGACCTTGAGTTTAGTATCCTGTCATTAAATGTATTAATGTCCAAATTGCTGGAGTAGAATGTCATGCCCTAAATTTTAGGGATTGAGGGCGAATGTTGCATTTAAATCTACCACTTTTGTCACCTTTACAGACTTAACAACAAATAGTTGGAAACAAACTATCGTATAATTGAGAGGTATAGTTTATTACTAACTTTATAAGAAGGTAAAAACAAAAGATTAGGATCAAGATTATTTAACCTTTTCTGTACAAATTTATTTTCGATCAAAACCGGTTTCTCAAACTTGACATCACATCTCACAACGTGTATCGTTAAAACTGTTATTATTATCTTTTATGACTTTGTAGCTCAATTGACTAAAGCACTCAACATTATTGGCCAGAACTTCTCTTTACAGTATCATTATATATCTGATAAATGACTTGTTGGGCCCACGTAAAATAAACGGTGATTGTCGTGTGTGGATGTTGACGGTACGTTGATACCACACTGGAGGCACCTGTTTTTATTGTAATTTTAAACATGTAAGTTTTATTTATTGTTTACTTAGTTTAGTCCATGCTATTATCAAGTAATGTGCTCACACCGCCCAGATATGTATCACTAAAGACTAAAAATGGCTCAAATTAAGAATTTCTTGCGGTAGTATTTCGTTTTGCAGCAACAAAGCGAATATCCGTTATAACCATCATGAAAGAGTTGAAACAGGCCAGGTAAACTGCAGGATTAGCTTGGTAGTACTTTGGTAATTGCTCTTTTACACTATACTGGTTTCATTTTAAGTTTAATGGAATTGTAAACAAAACCACGTAGCAAGAGAGCACCTCATTGGCTGGTGGGCAAACTACTTACTTTTCCCACTTAGCATATCGTCTCTTCCTCTACATAAAATAGTTCGGTTCATATCGTAAAATTTTGTGGTTATTCTCGTGGAGGGAAATTTAAAAACTCATTATTGTAACAGTTCAATTTATGAAACAAAATGTGTTTGTTGAGATTCACCTACAATTAAAGAACCGTTATAGCAGAGGGTTTAAGAGGCTATGCGCAGGCGCTGCAGTTCGTTTCCGGATAAGCCGCCAGTGTACTTTTGCAACGTCTTGAGAAGTATTACTTTAGAGATTGTAATAGCTGAGAATCCTCTGCCACTGTGGAAAACATAAACGCGGGAAATGGAGAGAAGACAATTGTGTTAAACGCTTTTAACAAATTTTGTGAAAAGTACCCACCTTTAATCGACAGTGAATATGGTTGGCCATTATTTAGCAATAATTGAACTTCTTTGTTAGTGATGCAGAATTGTTGCTCCAATAACTTAGGTCGCGTTTGTTTTCTGTTGTGTTTTAACCTATTTCTGTTATAGTTTAACCTATAGTACTAATCATTTTGCAAACTTGTTGAATCATAAAACATTAAAGCAAAAGTGGTATACTCTTATGTCATTAAATGAATGATTTGTAAAGCCTGAAGTTAAGAACAGTTTAATGCAATACCTTTAATCACAGATGTCGAACTATTGAGGTACAACTCTTATTTGTCTACTTTTAGTATTACATGTTATAAGTTTAGCAATACGACATACAATGTTTAAAAGCTAATGATCCCCAAGCTGCGCAGTATATTGTATTCGCATTCTGTCTGTAGCAATTTTCCTCACAGTTACTTAGTTCCCGTCATCCTCCACGTGGTGCTGACATGTGCTCGGCGGAGTGATACATTTAGGTGTTGTTTACTTCTCCTTTCAACTTGTAGTGAAAAAGGTATAGGCGTATGTAGGCGCTAAGTTGTGAATCAACTTGAAAAATTCAATGCCGCAGCCGGGGATCGAACCACTATACGCGAATTAAGTCAGATGGGAGGGTTTAATGCGCATTTGGGGTCTTACCATGGTAACTTAGCGATAAGAGCATCGGTGGAAGATCCGTGGTTCGGTACCCGGTGGTCATATTGAGTTTTTCAAGTCTGATTCAAGCTTACATTTACTTCAACTGTATAACTACTGCCTGAGAGAGGTAATCTGAAATGAAAATATACAAATGCATATTTTTGAGTTTGAATTTTAAACTTAACTTCTTTATTTCAAGACCACATTTACAAAATGTAAACACTGTAATTTTTCTTTGATGTGCAGCCATACAAGATCATTTCGCAGGGATATAAAAATATAAATTACATATATGTAAACATTTTATGCAATTGGTGAGGTTAAAGGAATCAATTACAACTCTTCAGTATAACTGGTTGCCAAGTTCTCCATTTAGGAAAACAGACATGCGCAGGCTCACAATTCTCTCCTACTATTTCCTCGTTTTTTTCCCTTTCTTTCTTGGTTTGGATTAATTAAGATGGAGTAACTTTAATTCCGTTTTCCCCCAATACCCTTTTATTTTGATGAATTTTCTTTGGTGCACAATTTACACTTGCAGTGATAAGCAGCCAGTGCAAAACCCACGCGTTTTAGTCCACAAAGCGTGTTGCCTTAATGGCAACGGGAATTGCACCAAAACAAGTTTGCTTCCTGGAAACATCAGTGTTCGAATATAAGTTGGAACTATGATGTTTCAAAACGAAGAAAATTTGCGTATTACATATTATTATTATTATTATTATTATTATTATTATTATTATTATTATTATTATTATTATTATTATTAAGGGTTTAGTTGTATTACTTTAAGCTTTCCAATAGAAAATTTTATCTCCAGATAAAGCGAATGGACTGACAACAACTTGCACAAATAGGAACTGCATTTTATACCTCACAAAATGATATTCATAAATTTTGTGATATACTTCGTTTGGAAACTGTATAGAAACCGGTGCTTCAGATCCTATGTTGTAAACAAAACGACACTAAATCCAATTTCATTGGTTACATCTGAAGCTGCAGTTACTCATGGTTTTAGTTGAATAAACATGCTTTTCCATCCACTTTGGCAAGGTCCACATAGTTGTGACTCGAGAAGTTCAAGCTGTAGAATGGAAAAACAAAGTCAAGCGATGTTACTGCAAATACACTCATCTTCAGATTTCCTTTAGCTATAATATTGCAAGTAATATTGTTAATAGTTCCTTAGAATGCACACAGAAAATTTGCAAACATAAAACTGTGTGTAAAAAGATCGGTCGTGACTTTTAAAATTGTTACTTTGGTAGTAAACAAACTTACAAAGCTTTAGGACACAAAGGCAACGAACAATTCTTCGTTTATAAAGATTTCGTTATGACCATCCCAAAATTTTTTACTGTTTGTCAAGACCTCTGTAAAACAATCGGTACAGATAAGTCAGAATTCATAAGCATATATCAGAAGTCCCTATGGCATAAAGACAAAAAAACTGCGGCTGTCCTCAAAGGACGGATCGGACTGAGGTGTCAGTTGTTAGCTTGATGTATCTGTGCCCTAATGAGGGGTTGTACAGCGATAAACTACGGTTTAAAATCTTAGCCTGCCTTACAGAATAAAAAGGCGGATGATAAGGTCTTTCGAGAGTAAAAAGTAAATCTATGATAGAAAATCCGAAGATATGAGGGTTGAATGAAAGTAAAGCTATTGTGCCATTTTCATATTCAACTATGAAAATGGGGAATATTTCTGTAAATCAAACGCATGTTGTTTATTTTCGTTTTACTGTAACTATGGGTGGCTGAATGCGCTGAGGTAGAAGATTTGTAAAATCCACCCCACGTTTTATGCAATCTGTCTTGCACAAACATTTCAACGTATTATTGTATGCATGGTGTCACTTCTATAAATACTCTGAGAAAAGAGAGAAATTTGAGTATGCCAAATCAGGACAGTTTGGTGAATGTCTCAGAAAGGTTGAATACACTGCTTAGGTAAGTGGATGGAGTATACCCATTGTTTTGGCAATCTGCCTCCTACGAATCCCTCAATGTCTTCTGCGCATAGTATTGTCTATAAATACATTTTGAGGTAAGAGAGAAATCAGAGGATTGATTCGACTGTATGTTGAATGTCTCAGTACGGTAAGGTTCAACACACTGCTTAGGTACATGGATGACATACCCCCTCTTTATCTCAGTCTTCCACGATCCACAATGTTTTCAGCGAATATCCCTTGAGAAAGGAAAAAATCTAGAGCAGTCTGTTCCAACTCTGCTTGGCTGAGTCCGAGTACTAGCGCGTATGCAGCAGCAGTGCTCGGTGCCCGGCTGAATGGGGAGTAGATAGCCAATACGACGCTGGCGAAGGTCACAGCGCAAGTCCTTGTGGTTCGTTTCAGTCTTGAGCCTACGTTTCTCAGAACACATGTCACTATGTCAAGCCGGGAGGCTTAAGAACTATTTTGTGGGAAGAACAGCTTCTGTTTACTGAAAAGGATGGACTCCCGCAGTGTCTTGTATATCAAAAGATGCTGAATTCGACGAGGGAATGGAACGTAGCGTGACGACTCCTTGCCCCAGTGCCGAGCTGTATTGCATACTGCAGGCAGACCCCTGTGAGGCGTGAGTACTCGCTGCTCATTGGTGCGCAATCAAGCTGGAACAGCCTTGATCTAGAGGATGCCAAGTCAAGAGTAGTGAATGTTTCGTATGGTAAGGTTCAACACACTGCTTAAGTAAAGGGAGAAATACACCCTCTGTCACCCACGAGTCTACACTTTTCATTCAGAAAAGAGGAAAACTAGAGGATGCCAAGCCAAGACTGTATGGTGAATGTCTCAGAAAAGTCCAGTACACTGCTTACTAAACGGAGAAATGAACCCTCTGCCACCCACGAATCTGTTGTCTTTGACGATGCCAAGTCAAGACATGGTGAATATCTGAGAAAGATTCAACACAATGCTTACGTAAACGGAAAAATACATCCTCCACTTCCCAAAAACCTATTCATCTGTATTCATCGATGAATGCAGTTGTTCCTGAATATCTTTGAGAAAAGAGGAAAACTAGACAATGCCAAATTCAGGACTGTATGGTGAATGTCTCAGTATATTAAGGTTCAACACACTAGTTAGATAACGGAGACATGCACCCTCTGCATTCTATGAACATATCATTGTCTTAATCAATGCATGAAGTTGTCCCTGAATATCCTTTGAAAATAGAGGGAAATCAGAGGACGCAGGTCATGACTCTATGATAAATGTCGCGGAGATATAGGATTTTAATAACGCAGTACTTAGAATTATATGAATACTGCTGCTTTATACGGATGCATTCCTCGTGGTCTAAGGGAAGATTAAGGTGAAAAGTGGTCAGTTTCGTCACAATATAGGAACAATCATGTTTATCGTGTGCATTGTGAACCTCACTTCATAAACTACATTCATCACAAACTGTGATTGTCAATAACGTTATATTGGTTAAATCAGCTTCATTGAAACACAGTACTTCTTGATTCGTTTTAAAGCAAGCCGTAGTTGGAATAGTTAGGATGCACCTTCTATGGAACTTCCCCAGGCTCTGGCTCACGAGGTACGGCGTGCGTTTCTCATACATCTTCATTCTTCAGCTACTTGCTCTTTTTACTTTCTACCACGAACTTACTAGGTAGAGAAGGTATTGCATTCCACCCAAAAATTCGATACCAAGATTTCAACGGAAATACAGGTTTTTAGGCCCCCTGAATACTAAAACATTTTTAGTAAAGAGTCCGTGTATGAACAGCATAACTCAAAAACGCTCAAACATTGGTATTCTAGTTCAATATCTTCCAAAGATGCGACAGGAAGATTTTCAAGAAAATCCACCCATCCCAAACTACCCTTTATATGGAAGGTTTTTCGAAATGAACGATTTTCTAAAAAAAAGCTTCTAACGATTTGGATAAAAATACCACACATTAAGGATATTTGCTAGACAAATACGATGTATATCTTGAATTTTCCTTCGTGCGGAAGGAATTTTATGCAATCTTGTATAACTGGTAAACGTTAAGCGACAGACGAAACCGTACTACACAAAAAGTGCAGATCTCTTTAAAAAACACAATTTATTTCAAATAACTTTTTTTTCTGCCATAAGACATCCGTTATTAATGGTGAATTGTTCAATACTTTGTCATTCTTTTAAAGTGTTTTCAATATTTAATTGTTTCTCGCGATTGCGTGGTAAAAGTATGGAATTTTAAGGTCAGCGTACAGCGTCCAGTTCTAAAACATTTGATTACAACTATTCCCTTTGTATCTACAACGAAATGCGCAATGCTGCTATTTCCACAAAAATCTCTCGATTAAAACGTAGTATGTATATAGAAAAATAAACTTTCATAAGAATAATCTGCCCCAATAAATGAAAGAGGGCAAGGAATGTGATGTAAATGTAACACATAAGACACCCACACATATATATATATATATACATATGGTACTTTGATTTTGTCCTGGTTCACGGCTCATAAAAACATTTCGTTTTCCCCTTCTTCTATAAATTTTATATTCGAGACAACCGCCTACTGTGAGCCATGTGAGCTTCGTTCACATTAATCTCCTGTTTTTATAACTATATTATTGTGATAATGCTGTTGTTTATGATAAAGTAGCAGAGAAAGTCTTCTGCCGGTAGGTCCGCTGACATAATTAAATAACAAGTTTTTAAATTGTTAAATTATCACTCATATCCACCTGCAAAGATAAACTCCTGTTTGCGTCTGTGGTACTTGGATGTTTACTTGACAGTTTCATATATTACAGGGAGAGCCAGATGACTACGAACCCGCTGGGCGGTGTTTTTCCTGTCCGCGACTTTGTTTCTCGTTGCCGTCTGTCGCTATCATAGAAAGGCGCGGATGAAACCATACAACATTTTTAAAACTAATTTTAAAGGCTTTACTTACCAACTTTATGAGAGTGTGTTTGAGGACAGAATTATTAGTAGATTTGTGGCCCCCCTCGCTCCCCCGACCTAACCCCCTGCGATTTCTATCTCTGGAGTAACTTAAAACAAAGTGTACAAGACAAACCTTGGAAGAATTAAAACAAAATTTCCGCCAGGAAATTGCCAGCATTTCTCAACGTGAACTACGGCGAGTGATGGATAGTTTCCTAAAGAGGTGCCAAAAATGTATGGACAATACGGTGGCCAGTTTTAGTATCTCCTTTCATAAAGCTGTAAGTAAAACCTTTAAAAGTAGTTTTAAAAATGTTGTATGGTTTCATCCGCGCCTTTCTATGATAGCCGCAGACGGCAACGATAGCCGAGGACGCGGACAGGAAAAATACCGCGCAGCCGGTTCGTAGTTTTTTGGCTCTCTCTGTACTTCAACTGCGTGAACAAACACAGGCATTAGACTGACAGAATTTTGGAAAAAGTAATTTTTAGCCACATGTATTGATCCCCATGCTATGTGCTATGCAGATGCTTCAAATGCGGTTGTTGATGTAAAAATGGCATCATGAGTAGAATTACTCAGTTAATGTTTAATGACAAAACCTGAGTTTTTCACATTTCAAAGTATTTCAATTGTCAGTCCACTTAAAATACGTACTCTTGCTGAATGTGGGTTATATGCAGACGCCAAGGATTACTGCTTTGATGGATGCTTGAGCGCCTGTAAGCCACGGGATGTTATGCATGGTTCCAAACAAATCCCTTTACCGAAAAGCAGGCTAACTACTCGGTGATCTCCGATCGGACATTTCTCCAACCTGTTCTCCCGCGTGCTTTGTCCCGTGCCGCCGAGACGAACTAATCCCCGGGGCATGTCCACAAAAAACGCCTCCCCAGAGATGATGCAGGGCTTCTCCTGGATAGGGTAGGTATTCTTCCCGTTAGTTAAAGACGGCGAGCGGCGTAATCATAGGCTGCAGTTTCCTCCCACGCTATCGGACGTGCGGTGTGAGAGGTGACAAGTACTGCTTCCGGAATACTCCTGTTGGAAACAGGTTTTGGCGTTGTTCACAGGAAGTGCGGGAAATGGGCACGCTAGTACCCCTATTTGAAAAACAGCGAACCAGCCTCACAAAAGTAGAATAAGATAATAAAGAATAGAAAGAAGGATCAAATAGGAATCAAGCGTAAAGAAAGAAAAAAAAAAACGCAAAGGATGAAACTTAAGAAGAAAAGGATTCGATAACATTCAGAAAGCAAGAAGGAATCATCCAGAGAGGAGAAATCTACATACTGAAATAAATACCTGGCAGAGTGAGAAAAGGCAAGAAGGAAAGAAATTTGACCCTAAGAAAGAACGAATGAGCGAATGAAGTATGAAAGGAAAGGAGCAATGCAACGAAACGGTTACTGCTACATTCTAGAGCTCAAACGCAAGCAAGCAATTTAATAAAAGAACCACAGGAGGTTAAAACCATCACTCTAGAATTGCAGAAAATTAGGAAACAAAAATTAAAAATAACGGATATCTCAGAAATGTCTTATGCCACAAAAAGACTTACTTGAAATAAAGTGTGTGTTTTAAAGACATCTACAGTTTTTGTGTAGGTAGTAAGTTTTCGTCTATCGCTTCACGTTTACTAGTTATACAAGGTTATACAAAATTTCTTCAAAATGAAGTGGACTTCACACGCTATTCCCAGAAAAATTAAAACTATACATTTTATTTGTAACATAAATATCTTTAATATATGGAATATTAATCGTTAGAGCCATTCTATAGAAAAACAAAAATTTCGAAAAATCTTCCATGTAAAGGGTAGTCTGGGATTTTCTTGGAAATCTTCATGTCGCATCTTTGGAAGATATGAACTTAAATATCAAGTATTTATCCAACTTTTTGTTTTTGAGTTATCCTGTTCACAGACACGCTGACACGCACCCAGACAGACACACCACAGAGACAGATAGACACACACACACACACACACACACACACGGAGCTTTTTCTAAAAATGCCTTTTTGGATTCGGGGATCCTGAAAACATGTATTTCTGGTGAAATCTTGGTATTGAATCTTTGGGTGGAATGCAATAGGTACCCTCTCCACCTAGAACTGTATGCTATTTTAAGACAATCGTTAAAAATTTTAACGAAAACAGTAACCACATACTGTAAAAAAGAAGAAAAAGTAAAAAAATATTATGTGCCACATTCACATGACTCTCTACCCACTATCAGTTATTTGTGTATCTCTTCTACAAACTATTCTTGCTATCGGCATTATGTTAATCCAAATAAATGTTTGCTGAAATCTTTCCGTTACAGATTTATTTGTAGGAACAAGGGATACAGGAGGCTGAAGCGACATCACGAGAAGAAGTTAAATTAGTGGACAATTCAAGCCAAGAGCAGCGAATATCTATAAATGGTTAAAGCAACAAAACATTATTACACATAATTTTTATCTATTAACGAGGTCTACACATATTGTGTAGTAAGCTTTATTCTATCTCTTGTGGTTCACCAGTTATATAAACTAATCTCAGAATGAAGCGGACTTCACAGGCCTATTGACAGAAAATTCAAGATATTGTATATACCGGGGTAAGGCCAAAAGGTTTTGCAGCTAACAATTAAAATTTAGATACCCCAGCATAAACTTTGGAAGACGTAGCTTCAGCGGCAACAAGAGGGCCAGGATCTTAACTGACCATTTTAGAGTAGGCGTGGGAGAATTATCACAAAAATACACGAGTTTTTACATTTCACTTTACCTGCGGTTTATTAAATATTAAACTTGGTGCCTTTACATCTTCACAAAAAGATTAAAGAACAGATATTGAAGGGAGATGTTTCACACGCACACGTCTGTCACTGGCGACTGACTGACGCCACGCTCCCAGGAGGTGGGGAGATATCACGTCGGACGAAATTCAAAGCCTCAGCCGAAATAATTATACGCAGCAATGTCGTCACTACAAAACAATAATGTGTCCGACGCGACAGTGCACACACATACACGCTACAATATACACTTTGTTAATCGATCAAATAACTGAGCGGGATGGCTCAGACGCAACGTCTGTGGTCCGCATTCCGACCGCCCCTCTGACCCATGAGCGACTTTTCGTGATTTTCCCGGGGTCGACGGACGAATGCTGGAGTGTTTTCTTCTCTTCCATCATTTCTTTTCGTCATATCTCTTTCATTCCGTTTCCTTCTCATCTTTCAAGTGTGCTTCTAGGTCTTGTGGTGTATGACGGTGCCGGACAAATGGCACGGATGCACGCTCACTGGAATGAACATCCCCGTGGATACCAGAGGGCTGCTCGAGTGGCGAGTGTTCCTCACCCTCTCTCAGCGCCTCTGGTGGTGATACATGTCTGCGAGCTTGGAAATATTAGGGACTTCTGCGTGTCTCTGTGGCCTGTCTGCCTACGGCCTGTAGCCTCCTATGTGGTTCCTTCATTTCATCCCTTCCTCCTGGGGGTGGTAGGCACAACAGATCTCTGTAAGTCGCGGTGCCGAGGGAGTATTTTAATCAAAATCTTTAGAGTCGTTTTGATAAAACATAAAATAACCGAAACTTATTCACGTAAAGTGTAGCTTGGGTTGGCTATATTTTCTGAGTATATATTATTGTATTTCTAAGCTGACATTAAAACATTTCAAAAACATAACATTTCTCGCCCTTTGGATGACGGGTATATAACCAAACAAAGCAAATTTCTGGATGAAAGAAGCTCTTGAAGGTTGAGAATAGATTAAAGTGAAGGGAAATAAAGAAGGAAGCAGAGAGAAACGTTTAAGAAACAGGTGGAAGGAACTGACGTGCTATGACAAGAACAAATTGGAACCGTTCCCTCGCTCTTTCCTTGCACCATTAAAAAGCAGCAATCAAGTACAGAGACCACATGGAGAGCCATTGTCAGCCACGTGCTCTGGTACATAGAACGCTAAGCTTCCTCAAGGCAGCGCAGGCAGCTGGATGATGAAAAACTTCACTTGCTGTGATACAGTTGTCATGCTCTGGCATTATTTAGAGGGACCTCAGCATAGTCTTTTATCACTGCTATGTTCATTGTGTGGGTGTGAGATTCCACAGTTATAATATCCACTGGAAACTATGAGTGTTAAAACATTTCACTTTAATTTTTCTACCGCTTATCAAAAACATTGGATATAGAAATGTCACGAAGAATACACGACTTGAAAAAAAATGATTATCAAAAATACTTTTTAAAATCTGTAAATGTGTCTATGAATAAATAACTCGAAAGCCATGCATGAATAAGTTAATTAAATGCCAAGACTTTTGAGAAATGTTCCTCTCCCCAAGCAGCACTTTATATGGATAATACTTCATTTTTTTATTTTTATCGAAATTGTCATTAAAGCCTTTGTTTAAAATATCTTATATGTGAGATATTACACTGTATTTGGCGCAAATAAGGTGTTAAGCACTTTTCACTCTTTTTGTATTTGGTACAACTGCAAAACTGAGACTAATATGCATAACATTTATTTCGTTAAGATAGGTACTCAGTTTATGTGGTTGCATTAAACACTTACGAATTAGTCACTGTTGTTTGTTTGATTTGTTCCACGTTTTAAGCAGTGCACGTTGAAATGTTAGGTGGTCCTTTGTTTTTCCTCACCTCATGGAACGAGTACGTCATACTATGGCTAGTATGTAATAATTTAATGTTTTTAAATAGCTAAGTGTATTAGCATTATCAAATCTAAACCATTTCCGATGAATGCTTATCAGAATTAATAGGTAGCTAATTAAGTCCTTGCATGAATAACAGTTACAAAGATAAATAAGAAAAGGGTTAGGTGATTGTTGTATATAATATTTTTATTACTGTACCAGCATTATTTACATTACTACATATTGTTTAAAACATATTTATGTTTAGTCTGCTAAATTTGATGATGCAAATTGTTTCTGGCAGTAACAAAATATGATAATTCTTATGAGTAAAATTTTCACGTTGATTGCTTAAACATTTACTAAATGGTTGAATATTTTTGTGTGCCTTTCCTTCATCTTCAGTTATCTTTCTTTGCAGATTCCCCTGCAATAAGCCACATCAGAAGCCAGTTAATTTTCATCGCTTAGCAGACATAGAACGTAAGTTTTTCTGTTTTTTTTTCGATTTGCTGACTGCTCAAGTAATTGGCACCATAAGTACATAATTAGTGTAGTCTGGAATACAAAAATGCGGCATGACATTACTATAAAATGCTACGTCCGTAAAACCTTTGGATTCTAGTGCACTTTTCATGATATAAAGGTATCCAGTATACTCTTATAATAACGCGCTTTTTTTGTTTCTAAACAGCGTATTTTATCATCCAGTATGTACTGACTCTTTGGTAAATTTTGGTGAGAAAGGTATCCTCTACTTACAAATTCGTGAGTCTTTATGGCAGAATGTCTTCTGTAGGGATTGCAGGTCTAATTAATATTAGGAGGCAGTAAGGAAGGGGCGAGGAAGACGCTGCTCTCAGTGGAGTCAGGGAGAGCAAAGTCAAAGAAATATAACGAAACAGTAACAGATTTGTAAGACCCCTCACATTACTTTTCCCTTTACCTGCTCCTGGCTGTATGAACTTGCTCTCAAGACTCCGGAACTGCATAATACATGCATTGCTGCCAAGTCGCCATTACTTTGTTAACTGCTAATATGGTTGGTTAACTCCTTGTACATCAGTATTTATGAAATATTTAAAGCAAACATATTTACTTCTTAGTTTCTTGCGGTATATTTTATACAGAACCAGGCAGTGAAAAGATTATTCTACCACTATGTAGTAATGGCTGCTGTTTTCTCAAACGCAAGTTTCCATTAATGAGAGTTCTATAATGCTCATAAACGTCTTTCTAATAATAACGATTGTCCTATTTCAAGATGTAAATGTTAGTGCACCATTTGGTAAGGATGATGCTGTAGAATCTATACGGTGTTCTCAAACTGAAGCTCTTCCGTTTCACATCATGTATTTACCAAGTATCCATAGGCAAGAACTTCAAGTGCGGGTGTTGTTATTTCTTCGATGTCCCCAGTATGACTTATCTGCTGGTAAATGGTTGTTTCCTGAACTACAGAGATTAAACATATCTGAGACTATGTGCTTTCAGCAGCACATTTTTGCGACTACTCCATAAATAGCTTTTCTAAATGGATGGATTGGTCGGGGATCCGATAATCTTTCTTCAGTTTTGCTATGGACACCAATTTGGTTTGGAGTATCGCAAAGCAGGGGTTCCGCAAAAGGCGCTGCGTTACAAACGAGTTGAAGGATGCTGTGAGCAATGTTTTCACGACTGTGATGAACGGATCTGGAGACGCATCTCTCTATACAGACGTCATGGGAAATGTACGTACAGATGTTTTGGATCCATCGTAAAACTGGACTTATTTTAAATTTTTATTGAAAGCGGGTATACAGAGGTGCACAACTTTGACACCCACCCAGTAGAAGAGATTTTGCATGAGTTATTACTTCCTCTCCCTCCAAAATTCTCTGGTGGTAAGTCAGGCAGAGAAGAAATTGGGAGTTGAAGGTGTAAGTAGAAAGCTTTGGAGTCAGGATATTCCTGCAAGAAGTGCTAGGAAGTTGACAAAAACAGTACAAAAAATTGATACGTTACATTCACATGACCTCCTCTACCCTCTATCGCTTATTAGTAGGTGTACAAATTGTTCATACGAAAGTTTATTTTCCTATCTACTTAATTTTAATCGAGATAAACCTTTGCGGAAATAGCTACATTTACATTTCGTTATAGATATAAGGGAATAGCGATAGTTAAATGTTTTAAAACTGGACGCTATATGCTGGCCATAAAATGCCACTCTTTCCATGATATCGCGAGAAATAACTGAAAATCGACAGGATTTCCGTTAATAACGGATAATTCGGAAATGGCTCATGCCACAGAAAAGTTATTTGAAATAAATTTCGTGTTTTAAAGAGATCTACTTTTACTTTTTTTTTGGCGTAGTACATTTTCATCTATCGCTTATACAAGATTATACAGAATTCCTTCCGAATAAAGAGGGCTTCGCAGGCTATTTCCAGAAAATTTAAGATATATAAATGTTATTCGTCATGTAAATATATTTTATATATGGTGTTCTAATCAAAACATTTAGAGCCATTTTTGATCAAATATAAAATTTCGATAAATGTCCCATATAAAGATAGTTGAGGATAAGAGGTTTACTTGAAAATCTTCGTATCGCATCTTTGGAACATGCCGAACTTAAATACCAAGTTTAGTATTATCCGACCTTTCGTATTTGAGTTATGCTGTTCACACACACACACACACACACACACACACGCAAGGACCTTTTTCTAAAAATGTTTTTTTGGATTCCAGGCGCCTCAAAATATGTATTTCCGGCGAAATCTCGGTATCAAATTTTTTTGGGTGGAATGCAATACTTTCTCTAGCTACAATTGAAAACAATCTTTTTATTATGTTATTTCAAATATATGTAGGTTTCTTTTTCAATTGAAATACAAGAATGAAACAACTATTATTATTGTAGCATCTTTAATTTGGCGTCTTTATCCCATTGATTATTCAGAGCAGTTTGTTGTTAGTTAATACTTTCTGCTGCATATGAACGTTTTAAACTTTTAATCTACCATTTTCTTCATGATGGAACAACATTAACTAAGTTGCAATTAATGCACACTAATTTCATAAGGGAAGGTAATGCTGTTTTGTGTTTACAATTAAATTGAATTGGGGTTAAATCTAGGTTGTTTGTTACAAATAGCATTCAATTACGAACAAATGTGATACCCAATAGATTTAGGCTATTAAGCTGTAATTTTAAATCAATTTACTAGCTATTTACCTTATTTAGCCAACCCTTAGTTCCTAAACCGACATATATTAGTGTACACCCCTTTTCATTTTGCCTCGTTTAGAAACAGAAAATGAAAGCACTGGCCACCCGAGGCAAGAGATGGAAATTGATTTTACGTTAACAAAAAAAAACTTCCTGAAAACAGAGCATTCCTACCCTTCATTAGCATTTACCTGACCCGGATATTTTCGTGTTCGTGCACAACCTTTGACTGCACTGGGGGAACACGTAGTGCCATAATTACACGCTTTTGGGTGCAGCTTGATTTCGGCGGTTGGTTTTCGAAAATAGAAACATGGTTTCAGAGGACAGCATTGCAGTCATTGGGGAAATGTGGTACAATCAGTGAATTAGTTTTCTAATCAAAGGCAAATTTTCAACCAAAGCTTAACATCTTTATCTCTTGGTTTACGTACACTACGTGATCAAAAGTATCCGGACACCTGGCTGAAAATGACGTACAAGTTCGTGGCGCCCTCCATCGGTAATGCTGGAAGTCAATATGGTGTTGGCCCACCCTTAGCCTTGAAGGCAGCGTTCACTCTCGCAGGCATACCTTCAATCAGGTGCTGGAAGGTTTCTTGGGGAATGGCAGCCCATTCTTCACGTAGTGTGGAACTGATGAGAGGTATCGATGTAGGTCGCTGAGGCTTGGCACGAAGTCGGCGTTCCAAAACGTCCCAAAGGTGTTCTATAGGACTCAAGTCAGGACTCTGTGCAGGCCAGTCCATTACAGGGATGTTATTGTCGTGTAACCACTCCGCCACAGCCCGTGCAGTATGAACAGGTGCTCCATCGTGTTGAAAGATGCAGTCGCCATCCCTGAATTGCTCTTCAACAGTGGGAAGCAAGAAGGTGTTTAAAATATCAATGTAGGTCTTCGTTGTGATCGTACCACGCAAAACAACAAGGGGTGCAAGCCCCCTCCAGGAAAAACACGACCACACCATAACCCACCATCTCTGAATTTCACTGTTGGCAGTACACACGCTGGCAGATGACGTTCACCGGGCATTCGCCATACCCACACCCTGCCATCGGATCGCCACATTGTGTACCGTGATTCGTAACTCCACAAAACGTTTTGCCACTGTTCAATCGTGTAATGTTGACGCTCTTTACACCAAGCGAGGCGTCGTTTGACATTTTCCTGCGTGATGCGTGGCTTATGAGCAGCCGCTCGACCATGGAATCCAAGGTTTCTCACCTCACGCCTAACTGCCATAGTACTTGGAGTGGATCCTGATGCAGTTTGGAGTTCCTGTATGATGGTCTGGATAGATGTTTGCCTATTATTCTTTACGACCCTCTTCAAATGTCGGTGGTCTCTGTCAGTCAACAGACGAGGTCGGCCTGTGCGCTTTTGTGCTGTACATGTCCCTTCACGTTTCCACTTCACTATCACATCAGAAACAGTGGACCTAGGGATGTTCAGGAGCGTGGAAATCTCGCGTACAGACTTCTGACACAAGTGACACCCAATCACCTGACCACGTTCAAAGTACGTGAGTTCCACGGAGCGTCCCATTCTGCTATTTCACGATGTCTAATGACTACTGAGGTCGCGGATGATGAGTACCAGGCAGTAGGTGGCAGTACAATGCACCTAAGATGAAAAACATATGTTTGTGGGGGTGTCCGGATACTTTTGATCACATAGTGTATATGCACCAGTTATCTTAAAATTGTGCATCATCTGACATACATTGTGCTACGAAACTTTTCACCACTTCTTTCTACTCCAATACAAATATTGACAAGTAGTAACTTCTCATTAAATGCCCCAGAAAATGTATTTTTCTTCCTGATCGGTTTCTGCACTGTTGATCCCTTGCCCACTTAGAAAGAGCTTTGTTACTTATTCTGCCTGTACATTTCGTGCGCACCATACTCACATTTCAAAAGCTTGAAATTGTTTTCCGCCTCTCCTTACAATCTACAATAGTTTCTTCAGTAGTTCCATAAGTTTCTGCGAAACAACTGCGTCAAATGCTTTTTCCAGATCCGCAGATATCACATACACTTTCTTATCTTGCTTTGAGTAAAGTTTTCTGGTTGCTCTAAGTAATGAAATTCCATTTTTGGTGTCTATTCACTTTCTTAAGCCCAAATGGTTAATCTCGATTCCGCCTTCAACTCATAACTTATACGTCGACACATGTTCTCAATAAAATCTTTGTCGAATTAGATATGACTAATAATCCTGAAATCATGGCATAACGTGATCGAAAGGAAATGCAATAACAGTTGACGGTCCATTCTAATCATTAATTTCGCGGTACTCTTTAGTGAATTTTCCAAACATTTGGAAATGACACATTAGTTTACTGTGGATTTTCCAAATATTTAAGCGTAGACGTACAAAAAAGATAAATCGACTGATAATTAAAGAAAACTGCTGAAAGCTTTCATTTCGAAGTCCAAAAACAAACAGAGGAATACAGGACAAGTAATTAAAAATGATAAATATGAAATACAAAATAAAAACTGCACTGCGTAAAGAAATAGAGAAATGGAGAAAATAATGGAAACCATGCGACAAAAAATGAAAGTAAAAAGTTAGAATAAAGAAACCACAGAAGGACGGCAAGAGAAAAACAAAACATGGGAATAGAATGAGGAAGAACAGAAAGAACAGCAAAATAAACAAAGAGAAACAAAATAATTTTTTGAAGAATAAAGAAATCAATAAGAGTAACAAAGACGAGGAACAAAAGAAGGTATGCCATAGGAGAATGAAAAAGAAATGTTCTAAACAGGAATAGACAATTTGTACGAAAAGATCAAAACGTATGGGGGATACCACAGACAAATAGTGGCTGGGAAGAAGGAAAGTTTGTCCAAAAACATAAGAAAAGAAAGAACAGCAGAAGACTAAGAGAATAATCGATAGACAAAAAAGATCATCTATTCGATTGCTGGTCCTTGAAGTTACAAGATACGAGATACGAACCAATGCTCGCTAACATGCCAATGCCCTATCTGTGATTAATGGGATAGGTCGCTTAGGCGTCTCAGGTCTGTCACGGTAGCTCAGACAGGCAGTGGCGCGTTAACCAAGATGCCGTGGATGAAACCTCGATCGTGACTTCCGTTTTTTCTTCCCCTCCTTTGTTCCATAAGAGAAGGTGCTTAACGTAACAAAATAAAGATACGAAAGTGGAGGAGAGCAATAAACTCCGTGCTTTTGGCTTCAGCTCTTCAAAAGTGAAAATGCAGCTGTGGACGAAAATATCGACAAGCCAAGTCACTGCGAAGTAAGTACCAAAGGCTCAGTTACAGCGCTTAGAGAAACTGGGAAGCGATTTTTATAAAAAAATATCTGCTGTGTTGCATTTACAGAACTTTCTCTACCCTCTATCGTTTATTAGTGGGTATGCAAACTATTCTTAAGAAAGCTTATTTTTCCATCTACATCATTATAATCAAGACAAACTTTTGCAGAAATAGCTGCATTACACATTTCGTTATGGATACAAAGGAAACAGCGATAGTCAAATGTTTAAGAACTGACCGCTATACGCTGGCCTTAAAATTCCATACTGTTTCCATGCAATCGCGAGAAACAACTGAAAATCGAACACGACTTGAAAAGAATCAGAGTATTGAACAATTCGAAGCATAAGTAACGGATATCTCCGTTAATGGTGATACAATCTCCGTTATAATGGAGAATTAAACTGTATGTTTTAAAGAGATCTAAATTTTTGTGTAGTACGTTTTCGTCTTTCGCTTAACGTTACCAAACATACAAGCTTATACAAAATTCCTTTCGAATGAAATTGAAATTGAGTTTTATTTATGGACGCTCTTTAACTTCTGTGGTCCTTAGCGTCCCATTCTATATTGGGCGTGAAAGACCGGAAATTTTGCTCAGAGGCCTCTTTATCAAGCTTGAGGTTCTCTTACGTGCCGTAAATCTACGTCACGGTACCACCAGCTTTACTTCCCTTCCGAAGGAAGCCATGCTAAGGATTTTTACGCCCGAAAAAAGTCATTGCCCTCCGACGGGTTTGAACCCGCGACCTCGGGAACTAGAGGCTAGCATGGTAACCACTACACCACGGAGGACGACCCTTCCGAATGAGGACTACACGGGCTATCTCCATTAAATTCCAGCTATATATTTTATTTTTCACGTAAATATTTTTAACATGTGATATTTTAATCAAAATCGTTAGAGCCATTTTTGAGAAAATAAAAAGTGTCAAAAAATGTCCCATGTAAAGGGTAGTTGGGTGTAGGGGGATTTTTATTTAAAACTTTGTGTCGCAACTTTGGAAGAATCTGAACTTAAATACCAAGTTTGGTATTTATCAGACTTTCCCTTTTTGAGTTATGCTGTTCACAAACACATGCATCGGACAGGGGCACCTTTTTTCTAAAAATTAATTTTGTTTATTTTCCCTACCACGTACCTAGTGGGTAGAGAAGCTAGATATTGCATTCCACCCAAAATTCTCTGCCGCCTTCTCTGCCTACTATCTACGTGGTAGAGAGAGTAGCATTTTTGGAATTACAGAAAAGTACCAACCTCCCCCTTTATTTTACATAAGTATAATCTTTTAAATGTGATTTAAAAATATGGCGAAATATGGTTTACAATATATCATTCACCATCTTTATATATTTTTTCTATAACAATGGCTTGCAACATGACATTAAGATACTGATAGAAACTGATTGTCAAAATGATTTTTCCAGCATAGATTATAGAACTAGTCACAGTTTTGAATCCATATACGTGTAACACATGCATGATAATGTCAAATGCAACTTAAAATGAACTTTAAGTCAACTTAAACATTTGCAGTATTTAATATATGTTTACTATTATGAGGATACAGTCTCAACATATATTCCTTTAACTTCCCAAAATGTTGTTCTATCTCTTATTTTTTTAAACATTCAGGCAAACTTGAATGACTTGTATCTTGAATGACGGACTGGCAGCCAGCGGTTCTGACTCGGAGATATCGGAGTTGAATGAGCTCGCTCTGCGATAGCCTAGCTCACGCATCAGCAGAGAGTAATAGGAATTGTAATTGAGTAATAGGAATATCGTTATCTGAAGCTGTCTGTTGATTGTGTTTACTGTGTGTAGGCTATTCATTAGGTATACTGCAGAAAAAGTGTGTTTATTGTGTTAAGTTTCGATCCAACGGAGTCACATTTAGACTGTCAGCTTGAGTTTATACCGAAATTTCCGTGTCCGTTGCTAACAAATCCACAATAAAAGGTGGTTCGACAAATTTAAAAGACTGGGCCGAATTAGACAAAACGAAGTTTACAGAGCCAATAGTTCTAAACACGAAGATGTATTATCTGTGGGGAATGCTTAAAGATAAACTTAATGCAATAAATCCTCATACTCTCGACGAATTATAAACAGTATGCGACATACGTTTTCCAATATTTCGGCTACAGAAATCCGTGGAGAGTTCAATAATGTGTTCATTAGGTGCCAAGATTTTAAGGATAAGAGGGCCATCATTTCTAACACCATGCATAATGAAAGCTAAGCGTAGCATAATCATATTTTTTGTATTATCTTGGGGCAAAGCTGTAGGCCTGTCCGCCGCTAGTACGCGAACGGATACGTATAGCAGTGCCGTGGGAGCAGCGGGCAGCCAATCGCATTATTCAAATTACAACTTTAAGCATAAAAGCATGGGTGATTTATTATACTTGGACATAAATATTGCTTACTTATGATAGTTTCTTGATCATGACCTGACTCACTAAAATCAGTAATATTACTAAACCAACCATGCTTCAAAATTTTAAAATTTGTAAAGCTGACCCTACAAGAATTCTGAGATGCTGTAAAGTTTTTGCTATACATTTTCTATTATATATCTATATGTTAAAATTTACATGGCATTAATCTGTGTGCAAATTTCAATTATAAATTTATTGCATGTCAAATGTTTGTTAATTTTAATTTGAGGATTTTTGTCCTTGGATACTAGGCTGTAGATTTTGAAAATAAATGAATCACTATTTCAAACAATCATTAAATGATGGAGGGAAAAAATATAAAAAAACTAAATGAAAATTGTATAGTTTTTACCGTATGTACCTGTACCAGACATTGCATGAAGAAACACAGATACAGTAAAAGCACACGTCCTTAGCACTTATATTGCTTTCCAGTGTCCCTAATAAATATCTCCCCTTTGGAGCCTGGTGTTATAATGCAGTTGTCAATTGAGAAGCTTAAGGATCGATTCCAAAATGGTAACTTTAAGATCCGGTGTGTAATCTCTATATCTAAATTATGTGTTGGTGTGTGTGGTTTGCGCGCGCACTTATACAGTAGGCACAGGGTTGCATTTAACTTTGTGGTGCATTAAACAGGAAGGTAGGAAGTGTGAAGCTGCCATTTCTTGCGCGCTGTTTTCATTGGACTCCAGTCAGCGTTTTCAGCACAGAACCTGCCGCCTCAGTGTTCCTTAAAACCTATTTAACCTTTTTTCTGATGTCTATACGCCATTTCTTAACTACTAGTCAACACAGGATAAGATATCGGCAGATTGCATTCTCTCATTCGTCACACACTGTTACTTGAAGCATGATTCTCCCCGTCTATCATGTCCAGGACTGTCATTTTGCTTATTTTTTTTCGTATCTTTTAGTACCCTTCTTAAGTACAGTTCACAGATGAGAAGGTTGCTACCTCAGGGTGAGGGGCCAGGGAAGTTTATTTGCTCTCGGATTATTACTGCGTGTGTATTGCCAACCGTACAGTAATTCTGCTGTTCCAAATGGAATATGTTCAACTGCTCACGTCGGCTGTGCTCTGCTTTGTAATCGCAGTTCCCTCGCGGAACCCTGGCTTATTTGTTTGCTTGCCTTGACTATGTGTGTATGCGTTTTCATGCCGTAGGAAATCTTACACAGTACATTCCGTTGCTAGCATATTTGGTCATATGTGGAGTACAGCATGTTATTTTTCGTGTAAGATACTTAGGCAGTAGTGCTAGCGAAGAATAAGAAACCGTTCTCTTTGGAAAAAATCTGATGCGTTACACTCACATGACTCTACACTTGTACAAACTATTTTTACAAACGATTATTCTCCATATGCTTCACGTTAATCGAGATATCGAGATGTTAATCTTATTGCTAATTTTCTTGTAGATGCAAGGGGAATATGGTAGGTTTTAAGCGATAGTCAAATATTTTAACGCTGGTTGCTATGTGGCGCATTCCATTCTCTTTCCATGTCCAGGACATAAAAAAAATGAATAACGAATTTGAGAAAAAGTATAAGTATTGGAAAATTTAAGGGAATAACAAGCAATATCTCGAAAACGGTTCACTCAACAAAAGAAATGTATATGACATAAATTGTGTATTTTAACGCGATATACATTTTTTGTGTAGTAAAATTTTGTCTATCTCTTATGCTTTACCAGTTATGCAAAAGTCGTTCTCAATGAAGAATACTTTTGGAGACATTCCCAGAAAATTCGAGATATACATTTCATTTCTCATGACAATATCTTAAACATATGATATTTTAATCAAAATCGTTAGAGCCATTTTTGAAAAAATTAAAATTTTCGAAAAATGTTCCATGTAAAGGGTAGACTGGGGTGGGGGGATTTTCTTGAAAACCTTCGTGTCGCATCTCTGGAAGATACTGAACCTAAATACCAAGTTTGGTGTTTATCCGACTGTTCGTTTCTGAGTTATGCTGTTCACAGACACACACACACACACACACACGGACACGGACATGTTTCCAAAAATGCTTTTTTTGGATTCAGGGATCCTCAAAACATGTATTTCCGGTGAAATCCCGGTATCGAATTTTTGGGTGGAATACAATACTTCCCCTACTTACTATACGTAGTAGAGAAAGTAAAAAGAATAAAACGAATTTGAGAAAAAGTATTGGAAAATTTAAGGGAGTAACAAGCAATATATCGAAAATGGTTCACTCAACAACAAAAATGGATATGACATAAATTGTGTATTTTAACGCGATCTGCATTTTGTGTGTAGTAAAATTTTGTCTATCTCTTATGGTTTACCAGTTTACCAAAAGTCGTTCACAATGAAGAATACTTTTGGAGACATTCCCAGAAAATTCAAGATATACATTTTATTTGTCATGAAAATATCTTAAACATATGATGTTTTAATCAAAATGGTTAGAGCTATTTTTGAGAAAATTACAATTTTCGAAAAAAGTTCCATGTAAAGGGTAGTCTGGGGTGGGGGGATTTTCTTGAAAACCTTCGTGTCGCATCTCTGGAAAATACTGAACCTAAATACCAAGTTTGGCGTTTATCCGACTGTTCGTTTCTGAGTTATGCTGTTCACAGACAGACACACACACAGACACACAGATACGGACACACGGACACACACAGACACACACACGGACACACACAGACACCCACACGGACATGTTTCCAAAAATGCTTTTTTTGGATTCAGGGGGTCCCAAAACATATATTTCCGGTGAAATCTCGGTGTCGAATTTTTGGGTGGAATACAATATTTCCCCTACTTACTATATGTAGAATTTCACTTAATTTAATGTTTATTTTTCTAATATTTATCCCATATTAAGAAGAGAAAGTATTGCATTCCACCCAAAAATGCTATATAAGTCGCCTGAATAAATTAAAGAAAGAAAGCAGTTTTAGAAAATGGTCCGCGCGATCGTGTGTAAGTTCAGAAGCGAAATGTCGGATAAATGCCAAACTTCGTATTTAATTTCAGCATATTGCAAGGATGCGATGAGATGAAGACTTTCAAGAAAATCCCCACCGAATGGTTTTCGCTCTTTTTGATTTTCTAAAATGTGACTCTAATGGATTTAAATAGCGTATGTTTAAGATATTTGAACGAAAAATAAAATGTGTGTATTGAATTTACTGCGAACAGCTTCTGAAGTCCTTTTCATTCTTAGTGAATTTGCATTATAACTAGAGAACCTAGAGAGATAGACAAACGTTTACTACACAAAATGTAATCTCGTTAAAATACACACTTATATCAAATACGTTTTTGTGGCATTAACTATTTCCGAAGTATTTTTGTTATTGGTTGGATTTTTAAATACTTACACTTTTTGAAGTGTTAAAAATTCGTCATTCTTTGTTTCCCGTGGTCATGCAAAGAGTGGAATATCAAAGTCAGCATATAGCGACCCAGTTTTTGAAGATTTCACTAACGCTTAGCCTCCTGTTTTCCTGTTGTACCTACAGCGAAACGTGTAATTAAACGATTTTTGCTAAAGTTCATCTCAATTATCGTGAAGTAGTTAAAGTAATAATTTTTTTAGGAATATTTTAAAGAAAAGGGGGTGGAGAAAGTCTTGTGATTTTTTCTCTCGTGGTATTGCAAACATCATGGAATTTCAACGCCACCGCAACGGCCCGCTTTTAAACATTTGACTGTCGCTTCAGCAAACCTGGGTCATTGTCATACTCGAGAAATACAAATATAGAAGCTGTTATACATGACACTGGATTGTTAAAAGTTACTTACGGAGTAAATCCTGCAGGGATGTGCGCCTGTCGGGATAGGATAAACACAGGACAAGTAACGCATTGAGTATATGTGGACAAAGGTAAGCTACTAAAGTAATCTATCAAAACTACTGAACTAGAAGTATATATTATGACATTGTTTTCCTTTCGTAAACATCGTGAATATACACTTAGATCCAATTTATTGATTCTGGGAGATTGCTGCAAAATATTCAGGTCGCATATTTGGAGCATTAACTCCAACTCTGGAGGATATTTTTATACTAGCATTACTAGAACAATTTAATCCATTGCAATGTTGAGTGCTGACCTGATGTACGACCAACAGAAAGAAATTAAATTTGAAAAATTCGCAGTGGAGAAAAAAATTAGCATTGTCTACCTCTTTCAAAGACTTTGGTGTGAAGAAGGTGTTTTATTAGCTCGACGTACGGACGCCAATTTGAAGTGGAATTGTTCTTTACGTTGTTTGCTGCTACGTATGAAAAGCCGATTTGAAGTAGTTGTATTATATTTCAACTGTTGGGGAGCCGAACTTGTAGTTACAACCGCACGTATGATGAACAGTTTCCGGTAGCCTTCGCCCCAAATGTACTTTCAGGTGGCCTTTGCTCCAAGTTTAAAAAAATATTAACTTTGTTATTTGGCTGTTTCTTTAAATATTATATATTTATGTTTGCCTCGGCTGTGTCAGTATTATTGTTAGAGACACGTTTCTCTTAGCAAGGTTGTGATGCGACAAGAACGTAGGCTTACACAGATTATAATTTTACTTCACTCCTTTTATTAATGCTTGATACGAACTTATATAACACTTCACTGATATAGAGAGCTGTGAGAATCTTTTTATTAATTAATTACGCTTTTTAGCACGTAAACGTATTTTTCGTCTCACACGAATACATATTAAATCTCTCGAGGACACTTTTTGCGTCTGGTTAGTAACGCTGTTTGCAGGCAACTGACTTCTGTATTTGTAAATTTTTCTCCTTTTTAGTTTCTGATTGGCTAATCCTAGCCCAATAGAATACCTTTTCTGGTTGTTGATTGGCTATTTTTATAAACTGTCACTAAAATTACATTAATGCTTCCAAGAATCACAAGTAACATTTAAACTCTCAAACTCATTATTGCCTCAAGGTTACCTCATTGTTAGCAACTTTTAACCTATTTATCACAGCTCCTACATTATTAAATTACGTAATACATTCACATAACATTATTGAACATGTTTACAATAATATAAGCATATGCAATGACTATTAGATACATTTTACAAATTATTGCTTCAAGGCACTGAATTTACATATTATATAATTTGACTGAAATCATTTAAGTGTTAAAAATACTGCCTCAGATGTGTGCGGTACGAACTTGGGAGTAAGCGGTGCACCCGGTTTCGAGAATTCCTTGAGGATCAGGTGAGGAATTTACCTGATAAAAGACCGCTCTAGAAAAGTTGGCATACTGCAGTCTTCCCATGAGGTTCATTGAGGAAAGAAGTAGACGATGCAACAGTCATGCTGTCGGTCTTGACACATCTGAGCTACATTGCTGTACATTTACTTTTGCAGCGCAGCCTTCTAAATTCGGAGATCTCAGGTTCAATTTTATTTTATTAGATTCTTCAAATACGGATGTGAATGAATGTGGACTCTAAGCTTTTTAATCAAAACTAAATAAATCCCAACATTTGAAATTAGGTGTAAACGAGTTAACATTCGTGCTGATGATCTGTAGTTTCTATAGCCAGCCACAAATCACAAGACGTTCTCTATCCACTGTTATTTATTTTCATCGATATCTATAGTTATTCAATAAAAATGTTTTTTCTCTCTGCTTCCTGTTAAATGTGAGAGAATTTGTCCGAAATTGTTTCAATATACATTTTGTTGTGCTAGATAGAGCATACAGCAGGCTAAGACGATAGTCAAATGTTTTTGAAAAACAGGTATATACTAGTGTTGCTACTGTATACTCTTTGTAAGGCCTCGCGAGACATTAAAGTACGAACACACATAAATTTCAAAGGTGCATTTTCTAAAATACTAAACAATTCAAACAAATGCAAGAAATATTTTGAAAGGGCTAAAACTAAATAAAGTTAATTAACACAAACTTTTAGCCAGTTCTACCTCTATGTAGTACACCTCTATGTATCTCCTGTAGCTTCCCAGAGTTACCCAGTTATATAAAATTAAATAAGAATAAGATAAGTTCACAAGCTATCGAAGAGAATTTAATACATATGTACATTGAATTTGTTTTTGAAAGACATTAAACCTAAAGCTACATTTTACGAGTTATGGTGTTCAGCCACACACTTATGTATTACATTCACACGAGTTTCTCCATCACTTTTGTACAAACTATTCTAACTAAAGCGTATTCTTCTAGCCGCTTCATATTAATTGAAATCACATTTGCAGAAATAATTTTATTACGCGTATCGCTGAATATAGGAGGAGAATACAGTAGGCTTAAGGGATAGTCAAATCCTTTAAAAGCCAGTCGTTAAGTGCTGGCTTTGAAATTCGGCTATCTTTGCATTATCACGAGAAAAAAAAAGAATAGCGATTAAGCAGTTGAAAAAAGTATATAGTATTTCACAATTCAAATCAATTATAAATAATATCTCGGAAATACTTAATGCCAGAAAAATTTATTTAACAAAGTGTGTGTTCTTAACAAGTTCTAAATATTTTGTGTAGAAAATTTTACCTATCTCTTATAGCTTAAAAGTTATACAAAATGCATTCAGATTGAAGAGGACCACAGGCTATTTGCTATTATAGATTTTATCACGCATATATCTTAACCATATGGTACTTTAACCAAAATCGTTAGGGTCATTTTGGAGTAAATAAAAAATAACAAAACATTATTCCATATAAAGCGTAGTTTGAAAATAGTGTCGCATCCCAGAAAGATACTGAACCTAAATACCAAGTTTGTTATTTATCCGAGATTTTGTTTTTGAATTATGCACTCACAGAGATGGAGAGAGAGATAACAGACACGTGGACTTTTTCTAAAATGATTTTTTGGATTCAGGGGCTCTCAAAACATGTATTTCTGGAAAAATTTCTATCGAATTTATGGGTGGAATACAATACCCACTTCTTCTACTTATTGTAGGTAAGTAGTAGAAAAAGTATGATGTCCTGTTTGAGTTCAGGGTGGCTCAAACGTGAAATGAATTTTTTGGATGGAAGCAGCACTTGCTCTACCTACAGTACAGCAGGTAAGCAGTAGAGGTTGTAAAAACTTTTAACGGCAACAATCGCTTCCTTGAATCCATATACGAGGGGCACTATTTATATTTTAAGCCATGGCAACCCTGTATGTTGTAGGTGCCATCTGACGTTTCCAATGGAACGTTTGACATTTTACACCATAATCTACTTCAAACATTTTGCAAATAGAGCGTTATGTTTTTGTTTACGCTAATATGAAAACTGTGTGTCAACAAAAACATGGAATTAACCCGTGAAAATCTTCGTGCAATGACTTATTACGACTTTCGACGTGGATTATCAAGACAAGAGTGCATAGATCAACTAACTTCCACTTTTGGCGACGAAGCTCCATCCTTTGCCACTGTGAAACGCTGGTATAACGAATTTAATCGGCCGCCGTTCGCTCAATGATGAAGTTCGTGAAGGTCCTTCAAAATCAGTTATTGCGCCAGAAAGCATTGATGCTGTGCAAACACTAATAATGAAAGATCGTCATGCGACATATTGTGAGATTGAGGCAAACCTAAGCATTAGTTCCACCAGCATGTATAAAATATTGCATGATTATTTACCCGTGAAAAAGGTTTGCTCTCGTTGGATCCCACATAATTTGTCGCAATCTCAAAAAGATGCTCGTGTCGATTGGTGTACAAAAATGCTCAAGAAATACAATAGCGGTGCCTCAAAAAACGTATATAAGATTGTAACAGGTGCCGTATCATAGATCTATGCGTATGAGCCGGAATGTAAACAGCAGTCGACTGTATGGGTGTTTCAAGATGAAGCAAATCCAACAAAAGTTGTTCGCACTCGAAGCACTTCAAAGTAAATGGTCGCCTGATTTTTCAGCAAAACTGGCCATGTGGCAACAGTGCCTTTAGAGGAACGTAAAGCGGCCAATGCCGAATGGTACACAACCATTTGTTTGCCAGAAGTTTTCGGTGAAGTAAGGAAAACCAACAAAAACCGTAGGATCGTTCTTCATCAAGACAATCCGAGCGCACACACATCTCGTCTAACAACACAGTATTTGAAGGCTCAAAAATCGAATTGATGGGTCATCGCCATACAGTCCTGATTTGGCACCCAATTACTTCTTTTTGTTCCCGAACATCAAGAATAAATTGCGTGGATAACGATTTTCGTTGGCAAAAGAAGCCGCTGATGCCTTCAAAAACCAGGTTTTGTAAGTGTCTCAAGAAGACTGGAATAAATACTTTGACAAATGGTTCAAACGGATGCAAAATTGTGTTGATCATAAAGGAGAATATTTTGAAATACAATAAAGCAATTTTCAATCAGAAATTACTTTGTTTTAATAATTAGGCTCAAAATGTAAATAGTGCCCTTCGTAGAAAGCCCTGAACATTTGAGTAGAGCAGTTCAAACGTTTCAACCAAAATCCTTGATTTTTTTCAGGAAATAAACGTTGCTACAGAGTGAATGGGGATTTTACAACCAACCCGGCGCCTGTTATGGTTAGTTTGCTATACACTGGCACAGTGAACCCGCAGCACATCAACTGAAGCCGTAAATCAAGGGAGAACATTTAAGTCTTACTGGTTTCTGTTTGTTCTCAGCAGGGTCATATAGTTAGCGCCAAGGAAATAAACCACGCTACCATCACAAGTGGCCGTCTGCTACTCCTGCATAGCAGAGCTTGATGATAAATCTCCGTGTTTTGAGCTGCATTGCGTTTAACAGCGGCGTTGACACAATAATTGGGAGTAACACAATTTGTTTGGCCCACACACAAGTCAAAGCAATGATGATCCTCTTTGGGGAGCTCGCCTGCCTGTTAATGTTGATAGCATAACTTCGCATCATCTATCTAATGACGTAACAGCTGAGCTATGTGGCCTAATTTAAGAATGCCGACTATCTTACTATATTATTACTGTTTGAGACCAATAACTTTTGAGGTGCACATTCATAAATAATTATTACGCTCGTAAATAACTCCAGAGCGTTAGTCAAGATTCTTGGTAAGTGGAGCTTTCGCTTTCTCTGTGCTCGTTAAACTTAACTTTTATTTTACCTATAGGACAGGATAGGACCAGAAGCGGAGGGGGAATTAACTCCTCGATATACGCAGATATTTTGTACCTAGGGCCCTGGCAGGGCGCTCCCGGGTGGTAGGAATGAGGTGAGAGGAGACAGAGGGTGGCCGGACCTTCAGGTACGATAGGCAGAGGACAGGGTCCCTACCATTTACAGATCTGAACTCCCCGGATGTGGCCGGTGCAGCCGTCTCCCCTCCCCCTATGGGCTCACACATTCCCTGGGGGAGGGCGGAACTCGGAGACCGCTCGTTGCCCGTGGGACAAAGTTTACTCAGAGCATCCTTTTCCCCTGCTATGCACACGCCGAG
The DNA here is from genome assembly GCA_030765065.1 of Deroplatys truncata. Lineage (NCBI taxonomy): Eukaryota > Metazoa > Arthropoda > Insecta > Mantodea > Mantidae > Deroplatys > Deroplatys truncata. The sequence goes on along the minus strand of CM060975.1, from coordinate 72,140,314 downwards.
ACCTCTCGCCGACACTTGCAACCCTGAAAGAGACCAAGAGGATGAAAGGTAAAGTGAAATGAGAATGGAAACGAGATGAAGGGACAGGAAATTTGGGGGATGTAATAATCCTTCCCAACAATCGCCTCCCGACCCGGTGAAACCCCAAAATTCCATGGGTCAAGAAGGTCGATCACGGGAATCGAACCCACGACATCCCGAATGCGGGTCACAGACGTTACCGCCTGAGCCATTCCGCTTGGTATTTTACCCATAGTAAATATAGGAAGTATTTTATTCACCCAAAAGCTCGACATCGAAATATCACTGGAAATACATGTTTTTAGGTCCTCTGAATAAAAAAGAGCGTTTCTATTTCTCTACTGCTTAACTCTAGTAAATAGAGGAAGTATTGCATTCCAGTCAAATATTCAATACCGAGCTTTCATCATAAATACATGTTTTGAGGCCCTCTGAATCCAGAAAAACATTTTACTTTCTTTACTGCTTACCTACAGGAAGTAGAGGAGGTATTGTATTCCACCGAAAGTATTCAGTATCAATATATCACCGGAAAGACATGTTTTGAGACCCCTGAATCCATAAAAGTAACTTTTAGAAAAAGACCAGTGTGTCTGTGTGTCTCCGTCAGTTTGTCTGTAAGTCTGTGTACAGTATAATTCAAAAATAAAATGTCGAATAAATACCAAACTTAGTATTTAAGCTTAGCATCGTCTAGGGATGCGACAAGAAGATTTTCAAGAAAATCTTCCCACCCCAAATCGTCTTCCGCCATAGAACCTATACACTTAACGACTCGCATTCATGCACAGAGAGTGGCTGCAATTTGGGAACCTAGTTACACACCGAACGAAACACCCAAGCTCATTCGGATTGAGTTGGACACATCCAGAGGTTCGCAGTATAAAAATCGCGCTGATCCCATCCACAGGCGGCTACAAATCGAACGGAAAGCTTTTTAGCCTGACCATAAACCCATCTGTAAACGGTTAGTAGGATCCGTCCACTCTTTAACCATAGTCGGTGCACTTCTCACTACATGCCACCGAAGTCAAGCGTTGTTGCAATGTCATTTCTGTTGCTTCTTCAAGACTTCCAGTACCTTAGCAGCTATGACAGTAAGCACGAGCTTTTTTGGGGGGTCCTCATGGTTAAACTTATATCTATATCTTCGTAGTAATTATACATATAAGCTTTTACTTTTTACTTTCTCTACTACGTATAGTAAGTAGGGGAAGTATTGTATTCCACCCAAAAATTCGATACCGAGATTTCACCGGAAATAAATGTTTTGAGACCCCCCTGAATAAAAAAAGGCATTTTTGGAAACATGTCCGTCTGTGTGTGTGTGTCTTTGAATAGCATAACTCAGAAACGAACAGTCGGATAAACATCAAACTTGGTATTTAGCCTCAGTATCTTCCAGAGATGCGACACGAAGGTTTTCAAGAAAATCCCCCCACCCCAGATTACCCTTTACATGGGAGATTTTTCGAAAATTTTAATTTTCTCAAAAATGGCTCTAACGATTTTGATTAAAATACCATATGTTTAAGATATTTTCATGACAAATAAAATGTATATCTTGAATTTTCTGGGAATGTCTCCAAAAGTATTCTTCATTGTGAACGACTTTTGCATAACTGGTAAACTATAAGAGATAGACAAAATTTTACTACATAAAAAATGTAGATGGCGTTAAAATACACAATTTATGTCATATACATTTTTTTTGTTGTTGAGTGAATCATTTTCGAGATAATGCTTGTTATTCCCTTAAATTTTTCAATACTTAATACTTTTTCTCAAATCCGTTATTCATTTTTACTTTCTCTACTACGTATAGTAAGTAGGGGAAGTATTGCATTCCACCCAAAAATTCGATACCGAGATTTCACCGGAAATACATGTTTTGAGACCTCCTGAATCCAAAAAAAAGCATTTTTGGAAACATGTCCGTGTGTGTGTCTGTGTGTGAGTGTGTGTCTGTGTGTGTGTGTCTGTGTGTGTGTGTGTGTCTGTGAACAGCATAACTCAAAAACGAACAGTCGGATAAACACCAAACTTGGTATTTAGGTTCAGTATCTTCCAGAGATGCGACACGAAGGTTTTCAAGAAAATCCCCCTACCCCAGACTACCCTTTACATGGAACATTTTTCGAAAATTTTAATTTTCTCAAAAATGGCTCTAACGATTTTGATTAAAATACCATATATTGATATATTTACATGACAAATAAAATGTATATGTTGAATTGTCCAGGAATAGCCTTTGAAGTCCTCTTCATTCGGAAGGAATTTTGTATACTCTTATATAACTAGAAACGTTCAGCGATAGAAGAAAACGTACTACACAAGAAATGTAGATCTCTTTAAAACACACGATTTATTTCAAATAACTTCTTTTGTTGGTATCAGCCATTTCCGAGATATCCGTTATTAATGGCAGGAATTTTTCAGTCCTTGGTCATTCTTTAAAGTCCTTTCTTTCTAACTACAAATAATCTCAAATTAAAATAATATATTTTAATTTGAGATTATTTGTAGTTAGAAATTTATCTTGGGTAACATAATGTGAATAGAAGAACTGCTTTTTATGTGTAAACCATAATAAATAAGAGTTTATGTGAAGTTACAACGTATAGAGAAAGTAGTTTTTATTTTAAATATTGCATATTATGTTACGTTTAGAGCAAATGTGTAAAATGTTACCTATAATCTATGAAACAGCGGAATGACAGTCACTTTTTGTATAACCTCGAGAATTTTAGAACGGATTCTACTACAAAAAAACATAAGTATGAAACATAAGAATCGATCTATTTACCTAAGCTGAGCAATCTGGATTGAATGGATACTCAAAAATTAAGTAAATTTGTGAATAAATATTACTTGATGCAACAAAGTATTTCCTTTTTCAGAGTACTGTATAAGACAATAATTGCACATATGTAACCTATGAGAACACTTCTGAAGACCTGCGTCATTAATTATATTAGATAAAAGAAGGCTCAAAGGTTTTGCGTACATGTTTTCATACTTCTGAAGAACGTAGTGTGCACCAGGCCACTTCAAAAAGTAATAAATCTCGGAAGTCTAAAAATTAATAGTATAGCAGAGTATAGGAAGTAACTTTTTTGAACACGTACAGCATTCTTAATCAAATTCTCGAGTGCAATCTCGGTCCAAGATTTTCCCGAAGCAGAAGAAATGAATTATGTTCTCGAAACGCAGAAAATCTTAGCGCGTGAACGATTTAAACCAAAAGTGGACTTAAGATCAACAGTAGAGTTGTTTAAGTTCGCAGGCCGTGGCTGATAAATGGTCTTCCAATCGCAAGGGGGATATTAACTACGTCACGGAGTGTTTTATTCCATTGTGTTGAGGCGCCGATGGTGTGTATGTTGATTAGTGATGATAAAGCAAGTTAGGAGGTTATGTTTTTACATGCGGCTACCAAGCTGCAATGTCACGGTAAGCACATCAAACTTGTCCCCCAGCTCTTCATGCATCCGCTACCACTTCTACTTATAGTGCCTTACTGCTCAAGACCAGAGCAGTGACATGGCAATTAATCAACCCTGACGGTTGGATATCGCGCCATCGTCTGTCGGCAAAGAAGCTACTCTGCACTCGTGGCTTTGTGCTCGCTTCATTTGTTCTTTGACTTGCGTAATGTGTGCTAAAATTCATTGACGTAAATGAAGGCTTGGTTTGTCAGCGTAAATTTTCTTGCAAGATTTATGCGACAGGTACGAATGAAGAGAAGAACTCTCTGGTGATGCACAAATAAATACTTAGGGACTTTCTCGTGTGGATATAATATTTTTGAGTCGACTAGATTCAAAACTCTTTATATTCCTGTACACGGGTAGGTGAGGTAGTTAAGGCATGGACTCGTAAACGGGAGGTCTGCGGTTCAAATCTGAAGTGGTATTATTTGTAGTTGTTGGAAGATGCTTCATGTTTATCTGCACCACGTATGGAAGCCAATTTGTCGCGGCCACTTCGTGTTATCTTATTTCTGAGCGCCTGTTATTGTTTTACTACTTTGAATGTTGGGTTCATTGTCCTCCGGCTAGCTATTGTTTCTCGGTCGAGCACATCTCTTGAACAAGGTGTGTAAACGGAAAGGATTTGTTACTCAAAGATAACACTGATAAAAAAATTGTTTTTACACTTTTATTACCGTCACAATTAATTAAGTTCTCATATTGACTCTTGATACACGCCAGACTGAAACTGTTATATTTTCTAATATCACTATAATCACTTATTTACTGCACATTATTAATTCGCGTGTTTCACATTTATAACAAACTTTAAGACGCGAGAGATTCTGTAGAATTGCGTAACGTGTACATTATGTATGCTTCCGTTGAACTACGCGACGTATAACTCACGAATACTTATGTTGAACTGATCGACGTATTACACACGAATGCTTCTGTTGGACTGACGAAATCTGCCTCTGACTTTAGCTTTTTATACTCCCACACCCCGATATGCCTAAAGATTATAACCGAGCTGCTATTGGTTAATAAAACGCCCCAACATTAGCGTCTATTTTTATATCCAATCAAAAATTACGAAAACATATGCTCTAGGGAAGAAATTCCCGCCATTTCTAAGAAAAGCGCGCCAATCTGACGTCATTTGTTTGTCTCTTCTAATGAATATTCAACTCACCCCCTCGCTCATTGTTATCCGCTCTTATTGTCAGTTTCAGTGAGGTCGTGTAAACTTATTTCCTAACAATGCATATAATTAACAAACATCTCAAATCATTGTCATACAATAATGCTTATTTACACTACAATCACTCTGGCATTTACATTATTGTGATACAAATTACTGCCACAAATCCCGCCAGGACAGCTCTCACCGATGTTTTTTTTTTACTTTTTTCTTAGACTTCATAAGTGGCAAATGCCGGAAGGTACCCTAAACTTAGGCCCGGAACGTTTCCTTTCCAACCTATCATTTCATTTCTTGTATCACCAGTATCAGCGCCTGTGGAGCCGTATGCAGTAAAAGCGGACGTTAAACTCTATTAAAAAATTTAAAAGTTTTTTAAATCTATGCAAGAAGAGACTCGCGTAAACTTACTTTCAAATTCGGAAGCCACAATGAAAACCATAAGGAAGATAAGTATTTCAACATGCAAACTTGCTTGCAAAGAAGATGGTCCGTCTAGGTTGGTAATGAAAAAATGAAGTTACGTCCTCTGCAAATGTCACCCTTTTACCTCCCCTCTTATCGAATTCCAACCACTTGAAGGACAACTTGCTTATCTTCTTTGAAAAGATGGAAGGAGGGCAACACTGCCAATGGATTGTCTATGCTGAGTACTATTACATTAAGGATAACCATTATAATACTAATAAAGATGACATTATAGTCACTTTATTTAACCGCCAGTGGCATATCACGGTTTCATTATACAACAATAATAATATAATTTATAGTATAAAAGCTGGTACCTAGATGTTTATGAGCCAAAGTAGTTATTGAAACTTACATGGAAACAACTGCCACCTTATCGATCATTTTTCGACCAACAGGATTCGTTCTTCGATACTATCACACAATTTAGCAACACTTGTAGTGCTGCATCCCTTTTTGATGGCGGTAATAATTTTAGCCTTCCTTGCCATGTTTACAGTTTGGCATAAATATTGTGGCTGCTGCACATTATAGCGCTACAGGCAACCTATTTTCACCCACCCCTTCCGCTGAAATGTCTCTAAGCACATTATTGTACATTGGACTAGCCCACCTCTAGTTATTTACACCAGCCAGAACAAAATTCTTAAGAAAGGCTATTTATGAGCCCACTTTCTTCGTTTCATACCGAACATAACGTTGCTCATTGATCCATTTTTGTTTCTTGGAGTTTTTCCAAGCCAGTCATTGTGGAGTCTACGGTTGGTTGGTTAAAGGTGGAAACCTTACGAATCCAGAGGAATAAACGTTTTTTTTTCTTTTTTGTTTTTCCACTCAAGTTTACTAGATGCAGTCAATTTGCAACCATTGTCATCTTAAAAAACCAACAAGTATATTTTGAGGCAGTATTTTGTATCACAACATTGTAAATGCCAGAGTGATTGTAGTGTAAATTAGCATTATTGTATGACAATGATTTGAGATGTTTGTTAATTATAAGCATTGTTAGGAAATAAGTTTACACGGCCTCACTGAAACTGACAATAGGAGCGGGTAACAATGAGCGAGGGGGTGAGTTGTTTATCAAATAGAAGAGACAAACAAATGACGTCTGAGTAGCGCGCATTTCTTTAGAAATGGAGGGAATATCTTCCCTAGAGCATATGTGTTCGTAATTTTTATTGGATAAAAAATAGACGCTAATGTTGGCGCGCTTTATTAACCAATAGCAGCTCGATTATAATGTTTAGACATATCGGGGTGAGGGAGTATAAATTCTGAAGCCAGAGACAGGTAACGCGCAGTTCAACAGAATCATTCACGGGTTACACGTCGCGCAGTTTAACAGAATCATTCACGAGTTACACGTCGCGCAGTTCAACAGAATCATTCATGGGTTACATGTCGCGCAGTTCTACCGAATCATTCACGAAGTACACGTTACGCAATTCTATAGAATCTCTCGCGTCGTAAAGCTAGTTATAAAATGTGAAATACTCGAATTAATAATGTGCGGCAAATAAGTGATTATAGTTACATTCGAAAATATAACAGTTTCAGTCAGGCGTGTATCAAGAGTAATTATGTGAAATTAATGAAGTGTGACCGCAATAAAAGTGTAAAAACAAATTCTTTTATCAGTGTTATCTTTTAGTAACAACTCCTTTCCGTTTACACACCCTGTTCAAGAGATTTGCTCGACTGAGTAATAATAGCTAGCCGGAGGACAAAGAACCCAAAATTAAAAAATAGTAAAACAATAACAGGCGCTCAGCAAATAAGATAACACGAACGATACCGCGACAATTTCAGCGCAGGATTGTATTACTCGTTTTTACAGGCACATTATTAAAACAGGGATTTCAAAAGCAAGTCGTTGCCTGTGATGTCATGAGACGTAGGTGCTTCTCTATAAAAAAAAACCGTTCTAATGGCGACGTTTGCTTGTTTTTCAATGTGTTACAGCCACCTACGTAATTACGGGAAACTCCATATACATTACATTAGATTTTTTATTTACCAGAAGTGCAAGTAATACATGGTTTCATCAAACTAATTGTGAATAGCTATAATTAATACAAATTATAAATAAATAAGTAATCTACGGATACAATTTAATAATAAAATATATACCCAAAGACATATGATGCGATAAAACAAAAGTATACATTAAAGAATTCTTCAACTGAATAAAACTTAAAGTAACGGTATATTCTTGAACTTTCTTTTAAAAAAGCTACTCTGTGCGTTTATTATATCAATTTCCACCCTTATCTGAGAGGAGTGATTTGCTTGGAGCACACTGACTGACTTGTAGCATTATTCTAATAATTCCTTTTTGTAATCTGAACACTTTAATGCCGTGACCGGAAGATTCCCGGAAGGGGATCCTGTGTGCCAATATTCCATAGGTAGATTTAGCGTTTAAACTCATATCGGTATCTTTGTTCTCACAAAGTACTACTGTTATTTGTAACTCGTGTAACTACAGGTTAACGCTGCCATTTTTACTTTCTCTACTACGTATAGTAAGTAGGGGAAGTATTGCGTTCCACCAAAAATTCGATACCGAGATTTCATCGGAAATACTTGTTTTGGGGTACCCTGAATCCAAATAAAGCATCTTTGGTAACATGCCCATGTGTGTGTCTGTCTGCCTGTGAACAGCATAACTCAAAAACGAAAAGTCGGATAAATACCAAGCTTGGTATTTCGATTTAGTATCCTCCAGGGATGTGACAAAAAGATTTTCAAGAAAATCCTCCCAACTCAGATTACCCTTTACATGAACATTTTTTCGAACATTTTGATTTTCTCAAAATGGCTCAAACAATTTTGGTTAAAATATCATATATTAAAATACTTTCATGGCAAATGAAATGTATATCTTGAATTTTCTGGGAATATTTCTAAAAGTCCTCTTCATTCTGAATGACTTTTGCATAAGTGATAAACCGTAAGAGATAGACAAAATTTTACTTCACAATAAATTTAGATCTTGTTAAAACACAATTTGTGTAGTATACATTTTTTTGTCGAGTGAACCATTTTCGAATATTCCTTGTTGTTTGTTTGAATTTTCCAATACTTATACATTTCTCAAATGAGAACTCGTTATTCGTTTTTTTATGTCCTGGACATGCAAAGAGAATGAAATACTCCACATAGCAACCGGCTCTTAAAATATTTGACCATCGCTTAAAGCCTACCATATTTCCCTTGCATCTACAAGAAAATTCTCAATAAGAAATCTGCAAATGTTTATCTCGATTAACATGAAGTAGATGGAGGTTAAACGTTTCTAAAAATAGTTCATAGAAGAGTAGAGAAAGTCATGTGAATGCAACACATCAGATTTTTAACATGTACATTCACTCTCTCATTCCCGGGGAGGGGGGAGTAGTCAAGGAAAAATGAAATAAATTTAATGGTTAAGGGACTATTGAGTAGGTTATACAATGTTTTCTAATCTAGTGCGGTAAAGTGCAATTATTTCGCTATTGACGTTGCAAATACGCTTTGCCGATTTCGCAGTGATACCATGAACATACTCATACTTGATTGGATTTGATCCATGTCGAGTAAATCTCGATATGAAAGTATTCTATCTCTGCAGATATAGGGTATAAGATACACAACGGGGGCACACCTCGCGCTCTGTTGTGGTTAATACCCCCCAGGAAGAAAGGATGAAGTGAAGGCACCACATGAGGTTACAGGCCGTACGCAGACAGGCCACAAAGACGCGCGGAAATCCCTAATAGTTCCAGTTCGAAGACTCGTCCCATTGCTGGAGCTGCCGAGATAGGACGATGAACAACCCGTCGACCAAGCAGCCCTCTAGTGCCCACGGGAATATACTCTTTCCTTTGATCAAGCATCCGCGCCATGTGTCCGGCGCCGCCGTACGGCACGAAACCTAGAAGCTCACGTGAAAGATGAGAAGGAAATGGAATGAAAGGGGAATAATGGAAAGGAAATCGTGGTAGATGAGGAACCACCCCAGCATTCACCTTCGGACCAGAGAAAACCACGAAAAACCCAAGGTCAGAATAGACAGACGAGGGAATCGAACTCAGGACCTCCCGAATGCAAACCTCACACGTTACTGTGGAGCCAGACATACTTCTGTCGTAGATTTATACGTTGGTCATTCATGATCTTTGCTGTCTGGCATATCCCGTAGCCAAATCTCTGGCAACTTGTGTCTTTAACGGAACGGCTGCTATTGGAGATTCAGAGTAATTTAAAAAGCTCTCCAGCATTCAAGCAAGATATTCTGCCTCCAGCGCAAGTTCATATGGATATTCTGTTGGCAAATGAATTGTAGACACTTGTATATCTTAGCGACTCAAGTAGCATTAGTTAGTGAGGACACGGTGAACACATTAAAGATTTATTAAAAGGAGAATCAAGTTTTGCAAAGTTAAGGCAGATAGGAAATGGTTCACTCAGTAAAGTTTACCGCCTGTCCGGTACAAGAAAACTATTAGTGCACAGGGTTCTTCCTGACAAGATCTTTTGGCCAGATTGTAGAGAAGTCCCCTCCCCCTCCAAAAGGCGGTTCGTGGCTGTTAATGAATTAAGGATATACTATTTCGTTTTAGAGATGAAGACTCAGCTTAAGCAATGTGGGTATCATGGTTCATCCAAACCAGGGAGAGACCGTAACAGAGAATACTACGCGGAATTGATTGAAACTGCGCGAAGCAATTAAAGAGTGGGGGCGTGGAAAAGTTGAGTCACGAAGTGTTGTTCCGCCAAAACAACGCCCCTCAGCAGAAATCCTGTATTGCCATTCGTGAGCCCAAGCTAGAATTTCTGGATCATCCCCCGTATTCACCAGACCTTTTCAATGACTGCTAACCATTCCCACGACTAAAAGTTCACTTGTGAGAAACAAGTTTTTTAAGCAGTGATGACGTGATTGAGGTAAGAGTGAATGAGTTTCAGGACAGTCAGGTCAAAAGCGTTTTGGAAGATTGTTATTCTGCTCACGCGAGAGCGGTCATATTAGGGGGGAGTTACTTTGAAATATAAAGTATCAACAGTACGTACCCTGTAGTATTTGGACAGAAATAAGAATCAAGGGAAGGTAGCTCTCTGAATAATTACGAGTATGGGAATAGCCAGGAATACTTATGAATAACTGAAAACTCTCTTGAATATTTCTCTTGCAGCATGTATGAACATTCGAAGTCCTTTAAGCCTGAGGATAACATCCTTTTTCTCAGTTTCTTTCATATGTCGCTCAAGATCAATTTTTCTTCAATTAAATATGAACAGCTGAATGTTTTAGATGCATTATTGCGCATAGTATTCGGGAGACCTCAAATATGTATTTCTTTATGGGCACCATGCAAAGATCTCACAAATATGCTCGATAAACTTTCAGAATTTAGATGTACGTAGATTCAAATCCCATCAATCGTTAAAGAAATAAGAATAAAAGAATTTCTGCATGCTAACACATTTTCGAAACAAAAATACCGTATAAAATCTTACTTCCAGTCCTGAATTTTCATGGAAAATAGCAAAATGTTAAAGTTAATGTAAGATTCCACTGTTTCTTGAAATATATATCTGGCAACTGAGCATCCACAACTGAATCTTGGCAAAGCATGTAAAACATGAAGGCTAACCAACAGTGCTTGCAGTCTCATTAATATAAAAACATTTATTATAATTTGAATTAGATGACAGCTACAACGTAGCACTGAAGATGTACACAAGGAAATTCCAATGTTGCCTGTTTTCATGCACCTTTATCACATTCGTCGTGCTGAATATGTTCTTCTTCTTCTTCTTCTTCTTCTTCTTCTTCTTCTTCTTGAGCAAGGCCGCAAGTGTGTCAACTACATGCAGAACCTCTGCGTGCCTAAAATTGCCAGTCTCAAAATGCTTTCACCCACATTGTTTGCTTTATCTCCCTTCTTCGGGCTTTGTATTTATGATCCAAATTACAGTTGTTAGAACAGAAAGAACAAATATTAGTAATAATTGAAGAGCAGATCCAATCAAGTACGAGTATATTCGCTGCTTCGCACGAAGTCAGCAACCAGTAATCGTAAACAGAGCATTAATAGCGAAATGATTTTTTCTTACGACGTGCAGCATTAGAAAACACTCTTTAACCTCCTGAATAGTCCAGTGACCAACGTGCTTACATGAACTTTGTCTACCTCACATTCAAGGGGTTCTGAGTTCGAAACTCGGTTTGAGTGAACTACCTGGATATGGATTTCCTGGGTTTTTCCCTTATCTTCGGGAAACAAATGTGGATGACTCAAGCTCTACGACCTCCAGGCTCATTTGAATATCATTTCACCTATTATATTCATTCACCATCCGGTTAAAGGACATAAAACTCAGAAATGAATAAATATAAAAAGTACTGCGATTTCTGACCACACAGCTGTTAATGTTCATACTACCGAAGGCAGAAAATTGCAGAATATCATAAAAATGCTAGCTTCAAGGCTAAAATAAGTTAGGAAACATGAACTTTACCGCGCAAAGCTTTCAAACCTAGGCTAGTTGAAGTAGGCGTAACCTGCTCACTAATGCTGTAAATCAGAATCCATGTGTCATTTATGCACTTAGGTCTGACACAATATGTACTCGTAGAACCGGCGATGTCACGCTCGGGTAAACGCATTTGAATCGCTAACCTAGAATAATTTTACAGGAGTTTTACTCCCTTGGGTGGCAACATTTGTCTGAGCAGGTGTCAGTTTCCACGGATACATGCTGTAAGCTAGGTGTAATACGATGCTGTAGGGCAATACATGCGTCTCTTTAATCACTCCACCGTGTCGCATAATGCAAAGCTAACATCAAGTTATTAACACATAGCCGATGCAGTGACTCTGACAAATTCTCATGAATATCAAGAAGGAAGTTTCTCAATCAGTCCTCCCCCCCCCCTCTCTCTCTGTCCGTCATTTCGTCTTAACTAAGCTGCAAGTAGACTTTGTTGCTTGATGTTTTCAAATTTTCAGTAGAAGAATTGTCTTTATACTATCGCTCTATTAGAAGTAATATCAAATAACTTACTATATCCTTGGAAGTTTCCATGTTCCGTCTCCTATGACTGAAAATTGTCTTAAGGATTGCTGATGAAGCTCACGCAGATCCAATACGTAAGGAAGCTATACAATCACATACAGTTCTCTGTATCCTATAAATTAATTCCATAGATATTCTCTAAAATTAATCATAAATGTGTATTTCTCTTTACTTTCGTTAAGCATGATAAATTAAATTAAATTTTATTTATGAGCTCTCTTTAACTGCTGTGGTTCTTAGCGTCCCATTCTATATTGGGTGTGAAAGATCGGTAATTTTTCTCAGAGGCCTCTTTATCAGGCTTAAGGTTCTTTTACGTGCCGTAAATCTACGACACGGGACCACCAGCATTACCTCCCTTACGAAGGAAGTCATGCTAAGGATTTTTACGCCCTAAAAAAAGTCCATCGCCCTCCGCCGGGAACTAGAGGCTAGCACGGTAACCACTGCACCACGGGAGGCGACAAGCATGATAAATGCTACCTCAGATGATTAATATATATTTTGTTTTTCCCACACAAGGGAGTATGATAGCCAATACGACAGTAAAATGTTTTAAAATCAGTTTTCTACACACCCTTTGTATTACCTCAGAGAAACAAAATAATGGTGACTCAACACTTCAAAATGTTCATGATTAAGTATTTGAAAATTCAAACAACAGCAAATAAGTAGTTAATGCTACAAAAAATTTCATTTCACAAAATAAAGAGGTCTAGATTTTTCCTTTAGTAAATATTCGTCTGTCTCTTAAGATTTTCCAAATATTCAAAATTATTCTTATTCAGTCAGAACTATTCCCAAAACATTTAAGCAATACGTTTTATTCTTCATAACAGTAGCTGAAAAACATAATGTTTTAATCAAAATGGTAGAGCCGTATTTTGAGAAAATAAAAAATGAGACAATTCTTCCTTCTAAAGGGTGATTTGGCTTCGTGGTAGTTTGGATTCGCATCCTTGAAAAATACTGGATTTAAATACGAAGTTTGGTATTTATCCCACTTCTGGTTTTTGAGTTGTGCTGTAAACAAAACACGAACGGATGGATGGATGGATGAACAGACCCTGTTCTAAAAATGTTCATGATTTCTTTTTTGTCTTGGGAACCTCAAAGTATGCATTTCCGGCGAAATCTCGATATCGATTTTTTGTTTGGAATAGAATTACTTTAATAGATGATCGAGGAAATTTTCCGAAGCGGCTAATGCTACACAAAACATTCACTTGACGCAAATTGTGCATACAAATAAGCTGTGCATGTTTTCCAGTAAGTTTTTAGTACTACAATTACAAGCACAGATCTATAAAATTAACAAAATTATTTTAATATTATGCGAATTCTACAAATATATCTGTGTATCTTCAAAGGAAAGGCAGTTTTTTGTTGGATGACATTGCAGACAATGACAATGATCTGCGGCATTTTTTTTTTAATAGTTCCATTTATAAACTGCCTTTAACTACATTGGTCTTATCGGCGACCTTTCCTTTGGAACTTGTTGCCTATTGGCAATGGTGTTAACTTGTGTAACTCTTGTCGTTGGGTTTCTTGTACTTTGGGTTTCTAATCATTAGATCATATACACATTCATACTCACGTTCATACTTGCAGGCTCTAGGGAGGAGAGGAATAATCTTGGCTAGAGAAAAATTCCCACCCACCCAGCCGGGATTCCAACCCGGGACCCCTAGCACAGCAGCAGTTGTTCTACCGACTGAGCTACGCATTTTTATTAGCTAAGCTGGCGCTGAACAGTGCAGAAACACGGACTCGGGTGTTGCACTTACGATCATATAAATTAGAGCCCATCGCAAAAGTAACTATTTTGTCTCCTGATTCCCTGTCTTGGCTTCATCTGTGTTTCGCTTCTACGTCTATAAGGTAACAGATTCACTATCCACATTATCAGTCTTATACCATGTTATTCTGCCTTCTTAGTATACTTTCATTGTATTTATTATTATTATTATTATTATTATTATTATTATTATTATTATTATTATTATTATTAAAACTTCGTGCCTTACATTCTGTACCTTTTCTATTCTTATGTGTTGCTCATTTCACCGCCCTTGTTCTCTGCCTTAAAGTCTGAGCTACGCTCATTTCACATAAAACTGTTGGAGCCATTAATAAAAGAAAGAAAAGGAATGAACATTTTTTATATTTTGAAAGTTTATAGTCGCTTTAACGTATTAGTCATATCGTGACTTTACAACTTTTAAAATAAATATTTAACAATAAAACAATGAGGTTATTTAACATACTGGCAGTTTTGAACCATTACAATGAACTTTTATAAAATGTGACACTATAATTAATCAAACTGATTGAACATTATATATTTTTATATAAATTTATGCTTTTGAAGAATTCATCTATCTTAGGGTACATCGAATAGTTGAGTGCTGTTTGTAAATCATTGGGTATCTGGCAGTGTTGTCTCCATTGATCGTATTGTGGATATTCCACGATTATGTGTTTCGTCGTTAACAGTATGTTACACAAATGGGTGGTTGGTCCTTTGAAAGAAGGTAACTGCGTGATCTTGGTATGGCGAAAATGTTTCCATGTGAAGGGTTGTTTAGGTTGGGAGAATTCTTTATCCAGCTCTCCATTTTTGAGTTACACTGTTCACAGACAGACAGACAGATACATACGACTGGGGTCTGAAAACACATTTCCGGTGAAAAACAAGGATGTGCTGCTACCGCCTGTGGCTAAAGTTTTTAGAACTTACGTTACGTTTTGTAAGCAAACTCCGCAGTTGTTTTCTAAATGCATTGTTACGGCTTGGAAAGTGGGCTTGATGCCACGGTACTCCCAACAATTCACCCAAACGAAGCGCTGTCCTTACGCCTATTGTTACAAACACCCAGCCTACAACGTCGATGTTTCTCCTTCATCTGTCACTCACGCAAGCTGGAGAGGCCGCTAATGAGCAGGAATTTTTCAACTCAATGACGCATGAGACTGCAATTTCTGTTACCGTTACCAGCTCCTGTTATCTTTCTGGGTGGTCTCTTTTAGCCCCTTTTTATGGATGGTCGCCCCTAAAAATATCAATCCATTTATCCATTAAAAAGTCGCTGTCTGGACTGTGACGAAGGTTTCTTGACGAGCACAACAAAGCATATCATTGTAAGGCAGTCGCGCTTGGACACGCGGAATGAAACGATGGCAGCGATATCGATGATCTGGAAGTGAGCGCATTATCTGCCACTTCGAGAAGCGGCAACTTCTAATTGGACGATCGGTTCGAGGCACTCTTCTGGTGCGCAACGCCGTTATCTAAGCAAAATAAAATCAATGGCAACCACAACGAATTTGGGTTGTTCATACTTTGTTCTATGCGTATCCAAGGAGGAGGAAGTATTGCGTTCAAACCAGTGGAAATGTACATTTTGAGGTCCAATGTATTCCCCCAAAATATTTAGAAAATGGTGTGTGTGTGTATGTGGCTGCGTGCGCGTGTTTATCTGTCTGTTTGTCTACTCCAAAAACCATAAGATCAATAATACTTAAGTACAAGGGCTGTCTCAGAAGTACCCGACCTAACAAAGAAAACAAAAAAACTTTGGGAAAAAACATCTTTATTTCTCTACATAGTCTCCTTTCAGCTTGATACACTTTTCCCAGTGATGTTCAATAGCTTCGATACCCTGTTTATAGTGAGAACCGTCGGGTTCTGCAAAATGCAAAATAACCATCAACTGGAAACTCCACCTCTTCATTGTTGGAAAATCTTTTACCACCAAGCCATTTAGACAATAAAAAATTTCGAGAAAGCTTTCACGTAAAGTGTAGTTTGGGTTGCGGATTTTCTTGAAAATCTTTGTGTCGCATCTTTGGAAGATACCGAACCTACTTGAACCTGAAGATGCTGAACAAGCTTGGTATTTATCCGACTTTTCGTTTTTGATTATGCTGTTCACAGACACATGGACCTTTTTCTAAAAACTCTTTTTTTATTCAGGGAGTACAAAACATGTATTTCTGGTAAAATCTCGGTATCGAATTTTTGTGTGAAATGCAATACCTTCTCTACCTACTATGTATGCGGCAGAGAAAGTAAGATTTGTTAAAATATAAGACTTATCTAAAATATTTTTAAGGCATTAACAATTTCAAAAACAGTCTCTCCCAGTTCAAAATTTCAAATTGCTGTTCACCTGTTACTCATGAACGCAGATATCAACCTACATTTCAAACAGTAGACGGGTAATTCAGGATCCTGTAGGCCTACAACAAAGTAATTTCTTGCGGATGTTGATGGCTGCCAGAAAATAGATTACTAAGCTTTAAAATCCTTATTCCGATAAACCTAAGAATGTTGTCTCTAGCCTTATACAGAAAATAATGGTTTCTTATACGTACACTCCCCAATATCGATAGATATTAGAAAAAGAGCGAGTAAAATTAATGCACACGTGGTGAAGTGCATGGAGAATCGCTCTCTGGCTGGTTTTTTAACATTGACGTAGAGATAAACATGAAAACTTTAAGCCTCCAAACTTCTATGTTTATGTTATAGGTTTATGGTCATGCTTATGTCAACGTCGGCCAATATGAACGCATCTATTAAAATATCATGAAATTAACTTATATACTTACGTTATGCCTATGTTTCATTGTGAATGACCCTAAGACGTTACAAAACAAACTAATGAAAAACATGATTTTTCTCTATCGGGCGTTTTTTTTTCTTTTTCTTTTCTTTCTTTCGTGGAAGTAGATTTTAAAATTTTATAGAAAATTCGGTGTGGCCAACTATATAATGACGCAATATCGCTCATTATTTTGAGTCTATTATCATTACCTTCTGTGTCTCCTACTCATGAGTTCATTCACTTGAATCTACAAAGAATCCACTTGCATTGTAAAAGCAGTTGTTACGTCACCCGGGCGTTGGCATTATGCAAGGTTAAACATTTTATATTTACAAAAATAAACTATACAAAAAACATTACAGAATTAGGCTTTGTGAAGTGCTATATAGAACGTTTTTCTCGATTTTGTGAAACTCATTTCACAACCTTTGTTGATATATAGGAACTATTCGAAAATTTGCCTTTTATCTGCATTTTTGCCTGCCTGTTGAAGAAGAAAAGGTCGAATAAAAAGTTTGCATCGAAATATACAGTTATATTTACTGTAACTATGAATAATTTAAGAATTTCTATTTTCAAGTAATTTGGGGCTAAAACCGGGGTAAAGTAGTTTGAGCATTACAGTATATTTGTGATAAATAACCAAATAAGTTAAGAAAAGGAAGAAGATGAGTATAACTTAGCAATATGGGAATGTATTGTACTCGCTGTTTTATCCCTAGCGAACACCTGTGTTTCACGCAGCTGGAACAGAGGCAATTTATAAAGTCGTAATCCGGGCAAGCACCTCTCTCCTGCAAACAAAAACTAGTGCATCTTGCACAACTCAGAGCCAAAGTGCTCTAACCCACTTACACACGTCTGCAAACCATCTCGTAAACCACTCAGTAATCACCCGTGATAATCACTGTTGGGAACCCAGTCATTTTCATTTTTCAGACTTTTTTTATTCTTTTTCTCTTGAATTTTATTCCTGTTCCTTTACTAAGGTGACAGGCATTCTATATTTCCTGGGCATATCCTACTTTTTAGCCCTCTGTTCAGGTGTCCGGATAAAATAATCCAAAACGTCCTACATTGAAAGTTCTGGTTTGAAACTGTACCATCTTCGGCGTGCAGTGTTTGCGCCAGTAATGTCCTGCTCTTCTTATTTATGTAACTTACTTATACGCATATGCTCTTGTAACAAAGGGGTCGCAGTATTGTTAGATACTGTTGTCTGGTTGCTTCAAAATCTGTCGCTTGGCGGTGAAAGGGATAAGGAAGAACCGCAGCGATAATCATTAGGCTCTGGAATCGCTAAGAGAAATTTGGTCCCAAAATTGTACGCCAGAACTTTCTAGAATCTCACTCAAAAGATCTGGAAAACCAGCTTTTATATAAAGGGGCAACTGCTGTCTGAGTGAAAGGTCGGTCTGTTTTGCAATCCTGTCGATGCGAAATGAAAGATTGAAAAAGCGAAGTAGTACAGAGAACAATCTGTTGTTAAGAGAATTTCAGAATCGAGGCAGTGCGGTCTTCATTTGGATATCCGCAGAACTACGCCAAATGGAATTAAGTGAGCTAAACGCTTACTTCATATGGAAGATAGGATAACCGAACAAGGATGAAACTTGTGGATTGGATACATTCGGGAAAAGAAAGGACATTCACCGGGGTAGTTATAACACTTTATTCAGTATATCATGATATCCTAAATAGGTTAACAAAGCAATGTTATCGAATAATTCTATCTAATGTCTATTTGCCTCAAGGTTCATGAAGAGAATTATGATAGTCAACTTCACATTTTGCAAACACTTGGCATGGTATACGTACAAGATAACATCAGCTGAAAATTATTTCCTAGTAGAAGATGATATATTTTGACACCTTTTATGATATGACAAAATAAAAATGAGTATTTCTCGACAAGGTGTCCTACTTTTTGGTGTAAGTACCTACAACATTTCAGAATCTGAAGTAACCTGGTCATCCTACAGAATAGTGGACCTAAATATTCGATATTCTATTTCAACAAAAAGACATGATTTGAGACCCAATGAATAACCTATATTTTCAAGCAGGATCCAAGAATTAAGTTTTTCTTTCTTGGAAGCTTAGTGCACTTTGATTGTTTTTAGTTGTTTCTTTTTTGTATATCATGTTTTATATTTATTTGCATTTTTCTTTGTCATTTTCATAAATATTTCAGCTCTGTAGATAATAAATGTATCTTGCGGTTACAGACACTTTAAGGATTATACAAAGTATTACAGTGTAAAGACATGCATGTGTTTGTACCACATGTGTGCGGTAGTAAACTATGTATCAAAGACTGGAGATTTTTTTCTACCAAATGGTAGCAGTAATTCATGCATGAAGATAAACTGGACGTCCGAAGATGACTGGTGTATCAACAAACAGCAAGGACTTTCACAAGGAAGCTGAGATATATATATGATGACACACACGCTTGCCTCACAAAACGTTACATACTTTAAGTGCTAAATGAGCCGAAACAGTGGCCGCGGAGAAAAAAAAATCCTCAAGGTCGAAAAAAACTTCATGAATGGAGGAACACAAAGAGGTTTCGTCTTACGCATGCTGTATATTTAGCAGCGAGTGCGATGGGTTATTTTAAGAGTTGATACAAAAGGGTAGAGTGCATGATAGCAAGTGTTTGTTACCATTTAATAGACCCACTACTTTTTTCCGGCTGATTATAGAGCGATACATTACAGGGTGCCGCAAAATTACAACCAACAGTTGTACTACTGCACATGCCTTGTGGGCTAGATCATTAAGATCATTACTACCAAGCGAGCACAAATTGCTTTTTGGAGTTTATAAGTAATGTTAAATATTGGTTCCAGTCTTTATTTATCCAACCTTCCAATATAGTACAAGCTGTAAAAAGATTTCTGACGTCCTAAAATCATTTATTAAAGAGCGTATATTTTCAATAAAGGATTTTTTTTTAAAATATGACTTTCAGACAAAAATAAACTACTTGCTTAGTTGATTATTAACGCATTTTTCTATTACTTTATCCAAGGATCCGTCATTTTTAAATGAAATTTTTCAATGGAAACAAGATATTTTTCTTTGTTGATAACAGCCCATTCTTGTCTTATTCTGTGGATGTGCTAGTTACTCTAAAGCCTCTTAAATACACTGTCTTACGGTCTTTTCAAAATTTCGTAAACATTTGAGACCGCAATTATATTTCCCAACTTACCAAACCTTACAAAAATATATTTTAATTATGTATATATTCATAATTTCTGTATGAAATCGTTGCATCACTCTGCATCTACACAGCATTTCTAGGCAAAGAAAGCAATTTTTATAACTAAATTATAAATATAATTATTGGTGGTAGCCAGGAAATGAATGCTTGAATGAATGTTCACCATCTACAGTTGAATTTTTATAAAGGGAGTCAGAAAAAAATGTACACCCTGTACGTTGTCTTTTGTTCGTCCACTGTTTAGTGTCACGCAACGAATTCATATAGTTTTACGATAAATTTATTGCACTCCATGAATATTCATTGTTATGACTATTTCACTCATATGACGTACATACACTGTGAACGAATAGCGTTTTAAAGCACGTCTGATATCAATCAACTGTTACTTTATTACACGCTAAATTATCGTGTGCGAAGAGTAATAATCATTCGATGATTATGCCTCCTCTATATTTACATGCATTTTTATCCTGCGTCATTTGCTTGCGAGTACAAGAGATTCGGAAAAAAATGGCAGCTTTAAGATTTGATCATAAATAATGATTTAGTCAAGCTTCTTAATTTAATTAATTTGTTTTAAAAATAAATATTCTAGCAGAGGGATTTGCGATTTATTCTGCTAAAGTAACATTTTAGGTTTGCTTTTGAGGTTAGGCATTGCTTCGTAATTTAGTAGTTGTACGAATGGTATTCGGGATGTGATTTGTTTATAAAACCTAAATGGAAAATGCTTTTGTTGTTTATATTTTGTAGGCACAACAACAGAAATATTATTTATATGAATTTTATTCGTAAACTAATGATAATAAAAACCTATAATAATTATTTCGAAATCGATGTGTAAGGATTAATTATTTCATTACAAAAGATATAAGCTTAGTAAATATGGTGTTTAATTTCCTCAGAAAGAACTTGTCTGATTTCACATGTTAATTTACTAACCAGTACAGAATAACACGTATAATAATTGCACTATGTTAAGAAAGAAGTGGAGAAAACGTGAGGCTTATTTCTTGGAACAAACCCAGGGTAAGATTGACATGTTTTATACATGCGAATTCTGTTCTGCAAAATCTGAGATCCAATCAGAAACAGATGCTTCTAGTATGCATCTACAATAACATACCTTGCAGTTTAGACCACCATTTACACTTGAGCGTTTTGCAGGACTAGAAGATCGATTTTCCGTCTTCTTTATTTTAGAATCTATGCTGTTGTAAATACGTATATTTTTCTCAAATTATGCAATTTGTTGCTTGTAAGGTTGTTTGTAAGAAGTCGCGTTTACGAATCTTAAGAAATTAATGTTCACGAAAATAAATATACCATAATGCACTTTATAATAAAATACCTTAAAGAAAATTAATTGGTTTTACCACCTCTACTCGTGAGTAAAACATGCATAAATATGCAAATCAATTCAAAACTGATTGAATTCTGCTGTTTAGTCTTACCTTTACCAAAGCTTCTGCGAGTGAAATAAAGTCCATACTCACCTGAAAACGAAACAAAATGCGATTGGTTATTACATTAATATAGCACAACGTGGAAAATAATGTAATTTATCAATGAGGCATTACACCTTAAGGAATAGAATTAATAATGTGCATGACAAATGAAGAATGACAAACTTTCTCTTGTACTATACTCTGGGGAAGTGATCTTTACAAAAAGAAAGTCTGTAAAACTGATGCATAATAAAACAAGCAGAACTCACTCTAAACCACTGTTAAAACATAGTATTCTGGACGCCCAGTATAGAATGGGACGCTAAGAACTATAGCAGTTAAAGAGCGTCCATAAATAAAACTCAATTTTTATGTACGACTTGCACTCCCCAGGACTTACAGGCGGATGCCTGGGGTCAGAGGCCCGTCGAGGAGCAGACAAGACACTCATGGAGCAGACAGAATATCCAGGATGGGTGATCAGCCAGATGCCTGGAATGGGAGGAAGGAAGTAGATGAAACGAAATGATGGTGAAATGGATGAAAGGAAAGGTGGAGCAGTTGGTTGAATGAATGGCGGGGGAAACCGGAGAAAACCCATCCAGACGCTGCTTCGTCCACCACAAATCCCACATGCGGGATTAAACTCGGGTCGCCTCGATGAGAGGCGAGCGGTCTGGCCACTTGGCCACGGCGCCCCCCCCCCCAGTGCACTCGAATTCGCAAATGTATCCTCTGTGTTTTTCTTCCACTTAAACGGACTGTGTTTTCTACATTTGTTTTATTCCGCACTGCTCACTGTTGTTATTTATTTCCTTAGGGTAGTTTTGTCTTCTACCAACAGTGGATGTCATCAGGAAATCAACATCTTCCTATTACCACTTCTCCTTTGTGATAGACACAATTATACACCCAATCTCCAAGTAGGTATTGAACAAGTGAATGGCGAGGAGCATCCCTGTCTCCGTACTCTACTTTTCTCTGGCTTATCTTCTTGTAGCCTGACTTTTCTTTACGTGTGTTTAACGCCTATCCTTACTACATAGCCACCACAGGCGGTGGGCACTGATGATGCAAAAAATGAAATTATAATTGGGTAAGGGAGGAAAACGTTCCAGACTTACGTTTAAGTACCTTCCCGGCATTTTCGAGTTATGGGGACTGACGGAAACCTGAAATAAGCTCAGCGAGGATGGTCCTGGCAGGATTTGGCCGCAGACCTCTCGATCATGAGCCCGTGTCTTAATGACTGTATATCTAGACTGACCAGCTGATTCATATAAAGATTACTTAGACGCCTACAAACTTGCCTACAGTTTCGCCAGCATTTCATGGACATTATGTTTGCTTGTGTAAAAATAATATTTGTATAAATCCATAATACTATATTATGAAATAACTCTATAACGCTACAATTGCATAATGATCCGAGTACGCTATTGTTTGAAAAACAAAATTATAAATATAAAATTAATATTGACTGCTTCTGTGCTAGCTTCCAAACCCAGAGGTCCATGGTTCGATTTCCGACTGGAAAATTTTATTTAGCAAGTGTTATTCCCCATCCTTCCTAGAGTCAAGAATATGAGTGAGGATGTATATGTGTGCGTGAATCTAATGCTTATAAAGAAAACCTAGTGTTAACAAACCCAAGGATACACAATGGTAAACGAGTAAACATCGTTGCGTTGAGGAATTGTTCCATTGGCAAAGCCGCCGATATTATGACCTTAGATGTTAAAGGCGGCTTATAAATGGAAAAAAAAAGAAAAAAAATTAATATTGTATAAGAAATCTCCGTGAAGTGAATGTGTATGTGGTTTTTATGTCATTATATGAAGATATTTCATTTGTTTGTTGATATTAAATGCAGAAAATATAGAAGACATTTTAGTAGAAGCTGGAAAAGCAGAATTATCCCCAATTCCAAGAAAAGCACATACTGGTTATAGAAAGAATACGAACGATTTACCAATTGGTTAGAGAGTGAAAAAGTTATGGATATTTCCGAAACATTGGTGTTGGATATACTTCAGAACAGGTTAATATTATCAAAATCTAGTAATTGTTTGGCTTTAGCATTAACTTATGTATTTACTTATTTAATTGTGACTATGTTAAATTTATTATAATGTGGTGTAGTAGCAGTGTTTAACGCCCGCTCTTACTGCATACAGCAGCACAGCGGTGGACACTAATTAGTGATTATATATACATTAAATGAAATGATAATTGAGAAATAAAATTTCGAAAACAAACATTCCAGGTCTAAAATTAGGGAACATCCCCGGCATTTGCCAGTCATGAGGACTGATTCGCAGACCTCCCGTGCACGATCATGCCTTAACGACCTCGGCTACTCTTGTTGGTTTATAGTCTAGTGTGTACAAGTCGTCATCATTATGGTGTTTGCACTGGAAAGTAAAATGTGTGTTAAAAATAAAAAAAGGAGTTGACCTTGCTATGTTTTCCAAGGTTGTGGCGTTTATGAAAAATGCAACGTAATTATTTTATAATGTAATTGTTACCAAGCTTATTGTATTAAACTAATGCCATTAATTTAGAAGATTGACGATGTTGACGAACAATAAAGGATGTTTAGGATTTTGGTATACAAAAAATGCGTTAATTATAGACATTAAATAACCTTGGGATAATAAAATACTCAGATAAGCTGTATGTAATTTTAGACTGGAAAATTTGCAACGGTCGAGTTCCTGGGTGTTCTAATACTATAATTAAGATTTAGTGCATGGAAGAATTTTGTTTCATCAGGAACTAAGCAAGGACGAAAATGAAATTTTCAGTCGATTACGCGATCGTCGTTAATTAAGACTAAAAAGTAACGGATTCTGGCAAGTCTCCTCGCCCATAAGTTAATTGCGCGATGTTCAGCTAATTAACACGTGGTTGCTATTTTAGTTGTACGACGCAATGTGGAGGATGATGTAAGAAATAGATTAACGAGGAAACATAATTTTTTAGACCAAGAAAAATAATTATTAGTATAGGTATGTAGGTGTCGTGTCGGCGCAACAAAAGGTGCGAAAATTCTCTTCCTCAAAAGGCGTGGCTGGTGAAACGGGTCCAGTTTCATTAAGAGGGCGGAGAGCGCGTTTCAACTGTCGTAAATTGATCATTTAAATGATTTACATACCGCGTCATTGTTAACAATAGCTGCTCCCGCATTGTAAACAAAGGACACTTGCAGTGTTTGATTTAGCAGCTGACTAACACGCAACATTGTCTTGCTTGCGCAATAGCAGCCATATTTTAAAATGCTTTTAAATAAATTTCCTTTATCTCTCTAGCCTTTACATAAACAACATGTGAAGCTAATTGGAGTCAAAAATAAAAGTGATGTGTAGCAGTCACACACCTTTCTCTTCCTGTTACCATTTCGTAGCTATTGTATTGTCTTTCCATGCAAAACGTTACCTGTGTTTCGACTCTATGCTAAATAAATATCTGCAAATAAGCAGTTGCAGTTGGATAATACCATAATAGCTGCTTAAAAGCCAAGTCGAGTGAATGCATATACGTGTTAATAGTAGAGAGGGAGAGAGAGTGTGAGAGAGAGAGACAGAGAGAGAGAGAGAAAGTAGGTTGGGCTCCTGAAGTTTACAAAGATTCAAACATAAAATAGTATATATACATATTTGTAAATCTCAGTATAAACGCATATAAAAACGTATCCCTTTAGGATACAATATTTCCCACAAAACGGGAAATTTATATATCTTGAGTTGTTTAGAAATAAAAATCCTTAACAGGATGCAAAATGCTGCAGATACATATAGTTCATTTAGTTGTGTTCCCTAGAGTGATAATCTCAATGGAAATGCAATTGCTTAGAAGGTTAGAAGCGTGTACAAAATTGGATACATATAAAAATGACGATATAAGGAATGAATAAACTTACTCCCAGTTATAGAGAAGATAAGAGTGTAAGCGGTTGTTAATTTTGGTTAAAAACCATTCCGAGTAGAATTAATAAGAAACGATTGCCGAAACAGGTACGGATTTATAAACCACGAGGGAGAAGATATGCTGGTCGACCAAGAGCAAGAAGGTGATTTGAGGACGGAACAGGAGATCTCCTACTCCATGAAGAGAACAATAATAATAATAAGAAGAAAGTAATCATCGGAGGACTCAGATTTGTAATCTAAACCCCTGGTGCATCGGCAACTTCTCTGACTTAATTGTTCAGCGTGGCGATCTATTCCACTAAAGGTGAAAGCTGTGACAAGCGCCATTATGTATCTGATGCATACTGTACGTATATCTAGAGATAATACGAAATCGCAGATTATAAAGCATAGCATTACTTTGTCAATAAAAATTTTCGACTAAATTCAGTCCTTCTTCAGGCAGTTAAAAAGATCAAACTAATCAGGCATATCCTTATTATTTAAGATAATAGGATTCATCGCCATCATCATCTACGTTCATGGATTAAATTCTAATCCGCTTCGGCTTAACTCCATTTCTTACTCCGACCAACATCTCTCACTCCTTTTGGTGTGTTATATAAAATTAAGTTTAGGATATCCAGCTTGTTCCATTCTCTTTGTATTCCTTCCAATTCTGCTTATATGTATCAATTTTGTCTGTTATAACGAAAATTTTAAGTTTATCCCTAATATTTATGGCTGTTATTCTATGTTCTAGTGCAGTATTTTGCTGATCTAAGAAATTGCATCTCTGTCGCCCCTATTTCAACCGCGTCTTTTTTTCTTCTTTTTTTTTTAACCTAGTTACCCGAGCTTCTGATCCATAGAGGAGCAATGGAATAGTGTCGCAGTAATCTGTTCGTGTTATCTTTTTTTGCTGAGCGCCTGTTATTGTTTTACTATTTTGAATTTTGGGTTCTTTGTCCTCCGGCTAGCTATTATTACTCAGTCGAGCAAATATCTCTGATCAGGGCGTGCAAACGGAAAGGAGTTGTTACTAAAAGATAACACTGATAACAGAATTTGTTTTCACACTTTTATTGCCGTCACACTTAATTAATAGTTCACATCTGTAATCTGTATACGCGCCTGACTGAAACTATTATATTTCCGAATATAATTACTATCGTACGTTTACTTCACATTTTGTAATTAACTTTACAATGCGAGAGATTCTGTAGAATTGCGTAATGTGTACCTCATGAATGCTTCCTTAGAACTGCCTGACGTGTAACTCGCGAGAGAGATTTCTTAGAACTGCGCAACGTTTACCTCGTGAATGATTCTGTAGAACTGCGCGATACTTGCTTTTGGCTCAAGAATTTATACTCCCTCACCCCGATATGCCTAAACATTATAATAGAGCTGCTATTGGTTACTAAATCGCGCCAACATTAGCGTCTGTTTTATAAGCCAATCATAATTACTAAAACATATGCTCTAGGGAAGATATTCCCTCCATCTCTAAAGAAAGGCACGCTACCCTGACGTCATTTGTTTGTCTCTTCTAATTGATAAACAACTCACCCCTTCGCTTCATTGTTACCCACTCCTATTGTCAGTTTCAGTGAGGCCGTGTAAATTTATTTCCTAACAATGCTTATAGCTAACAAACATCTAAAATCATTGCCATACAATAATGTTAATTTACACTACAATCACTCTGGCATTCACAGTGTTGTGATATAAAATACTGCCTCAATAGCCAGTGTTATAACGTTTCAGTTGCGCTTCTATTATTGTCTTTTTGTTTAATTGCAGATAGCCAGACATTTTGCTATTTTTTTATCTATTATATCTTTATCATAGTCGAATAATGACAGCCATATATAGCCAAAGAGAAGTAACACAGCCATAGCCAAAAATATCACAGCCCAGGCAGTTGAAATGACTTACTTCTTCAATTATTTTATTTCCTACTATTGTTTTTATCATATTTGTTGTTTTCCTAAGAATGTTATTACTTTTGTTCTCTACTGTTGATATTTTGAAATTATATTTTTGACAAATTTTTATTTAGTTTACAAATGTGTCTTTGTAAATCTTTACTAGCTATTATTGCCTAATTATATACTAATTCTTTTATGTAACGTAAATTATCTAATTTTATTAATTTATTTGCTTCTTCATTGCACTTTTTAATCACTCATTCTTGTAAAGTTAAATAAAGCTGTGAAAAGTTGCAGCCTTGTTTAACTCCTTGGTTAGTGACGATGTCGTTCTTACTTATTTTAGTGGGGTAACTGTAGCTGAATTGGGAATATGATAGAAAAGGCTTAGTAATCAAACATATATTGTATTATTGGCATAAGATCGAACCAAGGGAAAAAGGAAATATCGTCAAAGACTGTTTAAGGATACAAGAGAAAGCAAAATGGGAAATAAGTTACTAATCTCAAACAATGAAAATAATCCCAGAAATTTAAATGGACGAGACAGATAATCATTAATAGACGTGAATTATGGATCTGCGACGTTGAAAAGTCAGAAAATATGAGATGCAGTAGTATAGGAGATAAGAGTATTTTGAAATATTACCTACAGGAAGTTTAAGCAAAAACGAGAACGGGAAAAATATGTGGATGTTTGTAATAAAAGAGGTAGGAAAGGAATTGTATGGATCAGAGCAGAATACTATGATTAAGAGACACAAAAATGGCATTAAGTGTCTCCATTATGTGGAAATAAAGATAAAAATCTGTCAGAATGTCCAGAAACTAGAGTATGGGGAGAGGAAGTATGGAAGAAGTGGAACCATTTACAGGCAGAAACTTTGACATTAACATTTTTTGGAATTATTATAAAAGAATTTTTTCTACAATTTGGCAACTGTGTAACGAAGGTAAGAGAGAAGTAATGGAGGAAAGTCATTAAAGCAAAAGAAGAATTTAATGTTAGAGATAATGAAGAAAGCAAAGAAACAGAGACGGAAAGATGACGTCTCTTAGGAAAAGCTAAATATTGATGTTCAACTTTTAATAAAAAGTAGTATTAAGAGAGAAGTAGGATTCGGATACACAACTAGGGTGTTAGTTGTAGAGGATCCTAAAATAACAAGCACTCCAACTGCATTGGAATATGTTGAAAAATTAATGAAATGTAAATACGTAAAAACAATTCAACCACTCCTTCATACTTATTTTATTGCCTGTTTTTATTATAAATTTAGCCTTGGTGCATGAGCTCTTTATAGCCCATATGAGGCGTCGCAGAATTCCAATTTCTTGTAATATCAACCAGAGTTTTGTCCTCTTTAATCTATCAAAAGCCTTGACATAGTCAATAAAGGCTGTGCGTCTCTTTGTTAAGGTAACGTGTTAGAATCATTTGGCTTACGGTTTTACAAAAATTGCTTTGCATCTACCCACTAATCAAGCATTAATTGTGATATGTCAGAAACTAGAATTAAAATTAGAATTTGGAAATGTTGCAACCGTTTCTTGGTGTACTTGTATTTAATGTGCTAGAATTCAAACATTTGGCTTTATCATTTAAAAAAAAAACGGTAACGTATGCGATTAGCATCCGGGAAGTCCCGGGTTCAATCCCCGGCGACCGCCCAGTCTGGGATTTTCGTGGTTTCCCCGGGATCGGCAGGCGAATGCTGGGGTGGTTTCTTCTCTACAACGATTTCCTTTCCATCATTTCCCTTTCATTCCGTTTCCTTCTCATCTTGCAGGTGGCTTCTAGGTTTCGCGGTGTATGGTGGTGCCGAACAGATGGCGCGAATGCGTGCTCAATGGAGAGTAGATTAGTGGGTCGTTCTGTGCCTTTCTCGGCGGCTCCAGCAGGGAACGGATGTGCAAGCTTGGAAGTTTTAGGGTCTTCCGTGCGTGTCTGTGGCCTGTAGCCTCTTGTGGTTCCTTCACTTCATCCCTTCCGCTTGGGGGTGGTAGCCGCAATACATATGTACAGGTTGCAGCGCGCGAGGTGTTGCCCTCCGTTGAATCACCTACACCTATCATTTAAAGAAGTTAGAAAATTCTGTCCGGTGTATTAAACGCCGAATTGGGCAGTTCTTGTTCACAGGTACTCGAACATAAGCACCTTCTTGCAACGGAGAGAACAAATAATGATTTTTAAAACTCGTTTTCTTATTCACAGGAGACTGAATGAAAGGCATTTTCAATCCTGGACAAATGGCAGAGGAAGTTAATAAATTACATTCACAGTTAAAATAACGTCTGTCATGATTTCATGACGCGGGAATTTTTAAGCATATTCTTGAACAGGAAAGAATTCCAAAGCAAAGTTACATGTATTTGTATAAACAAGAGACCACACAGAGTCTGGGTTGAGAGGTCCTTGCCCACGCCTGCAGATGCCACCTGTGTTTCAATGGGGAGCATACAGAAGGCGCATTGAATCTTAAAATGCTTCTTTGTCCGGCGCTAAGCAGCGAGGTTTAAATTTCACGCCTGTCTAACGCATCCTTTTGTGATTTCGCAACAAACGCGCCATTTGTGTCCACCATGCGCTACTCCCTTTGTGGTCCCAAAGTCAAAACAGCACATCGAATCGCTTTTGTCGCTCTTGTCGTTGTTTGTCACTACCTTGACATGATGCTTACCTGAATGATTACAGCGTTGCCATTTCGAATGAGTAATAAAATGTTCTTGTAAGATCTTGTAATCTTAAAGGAAAGTCGACTTCGTACTGTCAGAAAAGCTTTCTTTGGTGTTCAGCTTTCTCCCATTAATCAACAATATCTTTTAGTACAATAACTGCACAATAATTTATTAGAAATAAATTATAATGTTCTTTTACTTGTTAACCACTAACACTGTAAACAAAATAATAAAAATAAAAAATATAATTTACATTAATCACAAATTTCCTCTTGACATTATCACTTTGTCAGATAACTCATAAAATATTTTTCTTTCTGCTTCCTGTTAATTCTAGTAAATATTTGTTAATTGTTCTTTCACATTATCCATGTGTAGGCAAGGTCGTCCTCCTTGGTGTAATGGTTACCATGCTAGCCTCTAGTTCCGGAGGTCCTTAGCATGGCTTCCTTCGGAAGGAAAGTAAAGCTAGTGGACCCGTGCCGTAGATTTACGTCATGTAAAAGAACCTCAAGCCTGATAAAGAGGCCTCTGAGCAAAATTACCGGTCTTTCACGCCCAATATAGAATGGGACGCTAAGGACCACAGCAATTAAAAGAGCGTCCATAAATAAAACTCAATTTAATTTAATTTGTATATGTAGGCAATAAGTTGCATAGTGGAATCAGACTTGAAATTTTTAAATTTGATTCATCTTTCCATTTCTGATAAATTTTCCTCAGAAATGGTTTCAATACATACCTACATAGGCACATACAGAAGGGTGAGACTGCATCCATCTACTTTCTATAAGCTACCCTTGGTATTACATACTTAAAAGAAAGAAAATAAATCATTCAGCATTTTAAAATGTATTACTTAAACTACTAAACATTCAAACGAACAGCAGCACATTTTTCTGAAATAGTTAATGTCACAATTTTTAATTTTTCCATTATTATAGCCTCCTTTGACTACTTCACGGCTTTCATGTTTCACGTTAGAAAAAAAAAACATTCAGATGTTCGTAACTAGCTTACATTGAATTAAATAAACTCCGAATTTACTTGAAACACTTATTCTTTCTGCAAGACTCTAAGGAGGGAAGTCATTGTAATTGAAGAATAATCAGCCGGGAATAGTAACTAGGACCCCAAAGAAATTTAAGTCAGAACGCTGGCAACTAAGAACGACATAAGCTGTACATTTTAAAGAGATCTAAAATTTTCAGAGTTAGCTTTTATCTATTTATATGGGATTCTATAAGAATGGAGAGGATTCTACAGGCTATTGATCATACAAGTATACCAAACTTATTGTATTTTAATCATAATTGTCAGCCAATTTCAAGAAAATAAAATATACAGAAAATTGTTCTTGTAAACGGTTACTTGAAATAGCGCGATATTTTGAAAACCAAACCTTCAGCCTGCATTCCTAGAGGTTTTCTTTTAAGGATTAAAGGCGAAGATTTTCAGGAAACTTCCCCCAGCTTTACGTGAGAGAGGCTTCACTTCTTTCTCATTCTTTTGTGAAAATAATGTGCGATTCTGATATAAACATCGCCTTTTGTGATAATGGAATAATAAATATTTATATCTTGTATTTTCTGTAAACTTTAAGGTGGTCAAAATACGACTAAAATTATTTTCAAAAATTTCTTCATCCTCAATATTGTTGTTTTTAAACAGAAACGACTTTGCAAGCAAAATTCATCCAAAACACATCACAATTAGTTGTCGCAATCGTGTGCAACTTTCACTAGTGCATTTTTGCTTAAATAGAAATTATTTTCTATCTATAGTCACAGAGGATAAATTTTGAAGTTAGACATCCAGGTATCAGAGATGTAGCCAGGAGTTGTCTCTGAGAAAAGGTTTGAAGACTTTTTAAAAACTTACTACTGTTATTTATTTGTTTATTTAAATCAATGGTTCCACCAGAGGCAGTAGGAACCTCCTCCACCTTGTTTCAGAAGTATAATGTTTCTATAAAACTGATCTAATGGATAAAAAATTATTTACGTTGATTAACTGATATTTGTTCCACTTTCTCAAGCAAATTTTATTATGTAAGCAATAAATATGTTTTTGCTATATTTGATTTTATTTTCATACACACTCACGAAACTGAATACGTTTACTAAACCTAAATATAATCCGAAAAACCATAAAGATTGCAGGTATTGTTCATTCTACATAAGGAAAAAGATCTGCTTTGAGAATAAATAAATTTGTAACTTAAGCTTTTTCGTACCTCTTAGTAAACAGTCTTTGAAGTTCTTTCATTTTGTTGAATTTCATAACTGCAAAACCTCAAGAAATTGGCAAAAACTTTAAGAAAATGTAGTTTTCATCAATCCCTTAATGCCTAACCTCAAGAATTTGCGTAGTACCAATTTAACTCCTTTACGAAGTTGTGTGATTTTTGGAGTCCCAGTGTTAACAGACAAGTAGGAATGTAGATCGCGAATCCAGAAGGTCTCTATAGGTAAGAAAAGATAGAACAGGGAATGGCAGGGTCAGACTCTCTGGAAACACAAACACAGGTCTAAAAATGAAAGACCAGTGTAACGGTCCAGCAAAACTAATAGTCCATAGTCTACCCAAGCATCGGGAGTGTTCGTTCAAATTCTTTAAATGAAATAAGAAAAACTCTAAGAGACCAAGTAATTAAGAAAATAAATTCTGTTCAATATATTGCAGCGCCCCAGTACTGGAAACGAACCCCAGATATAGGCAACACTATGGTATGCAGTCAATCCTCACAGTGTAGGATTTTTAAGCTGATCACAGGGGCAGACCACCACGACACCCGATACAGAATGTCTCCACGCCAGTCGTGGTCACGAGTATTTTTTTAACGTGTGATTAAGAAGCAACATCCTCGCCAGACAGGTATGTATAAACCGAGGTGCTTACAGACGGGTCGTAGGCCTTTAAAATGGAATAGAGGTTTCAAGGCATTGGGTAGTAATTTTACTTGTAGTTCTTACTGTCACCGGAACCCGCACCCCCTTCCCGAGCGCTCCCCCTTAAGCAATTGCTCTACCTCTAAGTTACATCCTCCGTGTAGCATGCGGTATTTCCCCGTTCGTTACGATATGTATGTCGAAGTCCATCGGTCTTAATTGTATTGCTTTTGATGTTGTTTATGGCCCAACTTGCCAATATTAAGCTCATTGTCTAAATTTTACTTTCTCTTTAAAGTGCAACTTAATTCACGCAATAAGGGGTTAAGATAACTTACTGTCAAATAACATTTCTTATGGTATTAATAGTTTCCGAAATGTGAATACATTTATAAATATTAAGTAGTCGCCAGTTTATTTCTCGTGAATTCATACAACAGAGCGCCTAATTTCAATGATTAGCGTATAATTATTGACCTGAATCTAAGCTGTTGCCCTATAATCAGGCTACAACATCTGCATCACCCAGACTTACTTATTTGAAGCAATTTATGGCACACTTTTATCATTAATAGACACTACATGGACAAATAAATCTTTTTATTTATGAATATCGATTAGATATGAAAGTGGAAATTTTTTTTCTTATTTATGGACGCTCTTTAACTGCTGTGGTCCTTAGCGTCCCGTTCTATATTGGGCGTGAAAGACCGGGAATTTTGCTCAGAGCCTCTTGATCAGGCTTGAGGTTCTTTTACGTGCGGTAAATCTACGACACGGGACCACTAGCTTTAGTTCCCTTCCGAAGAAAGCCATGCTAAGGATTTTTACGCCCGAAAAAAAATCCATCGCCCTCCGCCTGGTTTGAACCCACAACCTCGGGAACTAGAGGCTAACATGGTAACCACTACACCACGGAGCACGGCATGCAGGAAAGACGATAATAGGGAGAGAAAGTCGTGTTATCAAATTTTAAAATTATTGTGAAGTACAACAATATTTATGTTGAAATCTGATGTGCTGCATTCACATGGCTTTCTTTAATCTACTCTTCTACAAACAGTTATAAAACCTTGTTCTTCTTCTTGTCACTCAAGATAAACTTCCATCGCACATTTCCTTGTAGATATAAGAAGGATACAGAGTAGACTAAAGCGGTAGTCAGATTTTTAAAAATCGGGTCGCTATGTAATGGCTTTGGAATTTTATGCTTCTTGCATGACCACGGGGGGAAAAAACGAATAGCAAACCGTCCGCTTGAGAACATTATAAGTATTTAAAATCGTAAGTTAATAACAAGGAATATCTGTTATGATTTATCAATTATACAAAGTCATTCAGAATAAAGAGAACTTCACGTCTGTTCCCAAAAAATGCAAGATATACAGTTTGTCACGTAAATATCTTAAACATATTGGTGCTTTAATCAAAATCGTTAGAACAATTTTTCAGAAAATAAAACATAACAAAGCATTTTCCAGGTAATGGGTAATTTGGGGTGGGGGATTTTCTTGAAAATCTTCGTGTCGCAACCTTGGAAGATGCTGAAATACTAAGTTTGGTATTTAACTGACTTTTCGTTTTCGAGTTATACTGTTCACAGACAGACACACGTATATACACGCGCGCGCGCGGGCCTTTTTCTAAAAATGTTTTTGTTTTGGATTAAGGGAGTTTCAGCACGTGCATTTTCGGTGAAATCTCGATATCGAATATTTGGGTGGAATGCAATACTTCCTCTACTTACTATAGCTAAGTAGTAGAGAAAGTAAAACAGTTTAATTCAGGGAGCCTAAAACGTGCATTTCCGGTGAAATCTCGCTATCCATTTTTGGGGGATTGCAATACTTCCTCCGTATAGGCAG
Source organism: Deroplatys truncata (assembly GCA_030765065.1). NCBI lineage: Eukaryota > Metazoa > Arthropoda > Insecta > Mantodea > Mantidae > Deroplatys > Deroplatys truncata. The sequence goes on along the minus strand of CM060975.1, from coordinate 72,105,504 downwards.
TGTATAGTAAGCAGAGTATATATATATATATATATATATATGTGTGTGTGTGTGTGTGTATGTGTGTGTGCTATATACTAGTAGTAGGGAAAGTAAAGATACGATATGACATGCCTGAAATGGAAGAGAATGCTTAAAATAAACCTGTGGTATATAGTTTACTCTCTGACTTGAATTAACAAGTTGCTATGAGAACAATGTCTCGGTTGAAGACAAAATGGCCGGCAACAGCTACGTGAAGCCCTGCCTCTAATCAAGAGACATTTGCAACACAACCACGGTAAGGTATTTGTTCATTTCCCCGTTGGCTATTGTTTCTAAGGAGCTACGCCCTAAGAGAAACGAAATTGCGTCATGCCACACCACAACACCCTTGGGACGAGGTGCTACGTGCGTTGCGTGCGTTAGGGACGGTGGCGCTGCGCTCGCTAAGTGAGATGAATGGTGCGCCTTCCTTTGATGACATTAAGGCACTTGAGTCAGCTGCCAAGATTTGTACTGGTTCCCACCATATCCTCATCGCAGGAGAGCCTACTTTCATCGCCGTCAAACTCAGCCCTTTGCATAACCTTTTAAACTATAAACCACATCGATTTCTGACGCACAGGTCAGGGGTGAAATCTTAAGAAAACGATGGACGATGGACAGTTGACTGCTGTGTGTAGGCCCATACCGCTTCTGGATTCTACTGAGTATATAGGCGGGTCCTCTCGGACTTCATCATCTTCCAGATTTAGGCCCTAAACCTGTTCCATTTATGGAATAAAGAATCTTACCGTCCTCGTCCTGGTCCTTTTAAAGGGGTGATGAAATACAAATGTTTCTTCTCCGAGGGTGAAACTTTTTTCCAATATTGAACATTTACAAACTAAAGCTTTGGAAATTTAACTTTTCAATGTCTCAAAGGATTTATAGCTTCTTCTTTTTCTTAACAAAATTCACTCCGAATTTAGTGTAGGAATTTAAGACAGTAGGTTGACACGAGATAAAGAGGATGGTAAAATATGTCATTTACTTCTGAAAAGTCTTATGAAAATAAAATTAAACAGTCTGGTGTATCGTTTATTTTTATTTTTCTTCTGCAAATCACTCTTAACATAGCTTATTTGTTTTCTACCTAATGTTATTCGAGATAAACGTTTACAGAAATGGTGCCACTACACATCTCGTAGTAGGTACAAGGGGGCGCATAGAAGACTCAAGCTATAGTCAAATCTTTAAAAAGTGGATTTTTATTAATATGCTGGCTTTGCTATTCCATACTCAAATAGCATCGGAAGAAACAAAAGCACTTCAGAAAACGTGAAATGAGGTATTGGAAAATTCAGATTAATAGCAACGAGAATCTCGGAAATAGTTCATGTCAAAATCAATTCAACACAAGTTTTATGTTTTGAGCAGTAGCACGTTTTCGTAGTAACTTATCGTTCATTTCATGTTTACCAGTTATATGTAAAATTCATTAAAAAGAAGACAATTTTACAGGTTATTCGTACAAAATTCATAGGTACACTTTTTAACTATGCAAATCTTTTAAGCATGTGGTGTATTAATAAAAATTGTTAATATTTTTAACAAAATCAAAAATAAAAAGAAATATCCCATCTGAAGCGCAGTTTTGGGTGGAGGGATTGTACGAGGGACGCTATTTATATTGTGAGTCTAATGATTAAAACAAAGTAATTTCTGATTGAAAAGTGCTTTATTGCTTTTCAATATATTCTCCTTTATGATCAATACACTTTTGCATCCGTTTGAATCATTTGTCAAAGCATTTATTCCAGTCTTCTTGAGACACCTCCAAAACATGGTTTTTGAAGGCATCAACGGCTTCTTCTGCCAACGAAAATCGTTGTCCACGCAATTTATTCTTGATGTTCGGGAACAAAAAGAAGTCATTGGGTGCCAAATCAGGACTTTATGGCGGATGACCCATCAATTCGATATTTCGAGCCTTCAAATACTCTGTTGTTAGACAAGATGTGTGTGCGCTCGCATTGTCTTGATGAAGAACGATCCTACGGTTCTTGTTGGTTTTCCTTACTTCACCGAAGACTTCCGGCAAACAAATGGTTGTGTACCATTCGGCATTGGCCGTTTTACGTTCCTCTAAAGGCACTGTTGCCACATGGTCAGTTTTGCTGAAAAAGCAGGCGACCATTTGCTTCCAAGTGCTTCGAGTGCGAACAACTTTTGTTGGATTTGCTTCATCTTGAAACACCCATACAGTCGACTGCTGTTTACGTTCCGGCTCATACGCATAGATCCATGATTCGTCCCCTGTTAGAATCTTATATACGTCTTTTGAGGCACCGCCATTGTATTTCTTGAGCATTATTGTACACCAATCGAGACGAGCATCTTTTTGAGATTGCGTCAAATTATGTGGGATCCAACGAGAGCAAACGTTTTTCACGGCTAAATAATAATGCAATATTTCATATATACTGATGGAACTAATGCCTAGGGTTGCCTCAATCTCACAATATGTCGCATGACGATCTTTCATTATTAATTTTTGCACAGCAATAATGTTTTCTGGTGCAACAACTGATTTTGAACGACCTTCACGAACTTCATCATTGAGCGCACGGCGTTTCACAGTGTCAAAGGATGGAGCTTCGTCACCAAATGTGGAAGTTAGTTTATCGATGAACTCTTGTCTTGATAATCCACGTCGAAAGTCGTAATAAATCATTGCACGAACTTTTTCACGAGTTAATTCCATGATTTTGTTGACACACAATTTTCAAGTTAGTGTAAACAAAACAAATGACGCTATATTGACAAAATGTTTGAAATAGATTATGGTCGAAAATGTCAAACTTTCCATTGGAAACGTCAGATGGCACCTACAACATTCAAGGTTGCCAAGGCTCAAAATATAAATAGTGTCCCTCGTATTGAAAAACTTCCTGTCGCATCCTTAGAAAATGCTGAACTTAAATAACAAGTTTGATATTTATCTGACTTTTCGTTATGCTGCTCACATATACACACGGAAGATTTTTTTACCTAACATATGCATGTGGTAGTGAAACGGCAACTCTAGGCTGAGCCCAAGAACTGTAATAACAGATAATTTATTAATTAACTTTTAGTGATGTTAAATCGTATTATGTAAACATCTTTTTCTCATACTGCTTGTATATTTTAAGAAGGGTGATTTAACGTTATGTATCTATCTAGGTTATTAATATTAGTAGAGTTATAAATGGTTTAATGTAAATAATTTAAGCGCTATGTTAAAATACTGTCCACGAGGGAATGTTTTAGCTACAGGAATAGTGCTTTCGAAGGCAGAAAACCTAGTTTTATTACCTCTCTTCGGTCGCAGTGCTATTATTCCTACAGCGAGGGTGTAGAGCCTTTGTCCCATTATTTGATAATTCGCCGTGACCAAGTGAGCGAGAAAGACAACCTAACGGTAAATGCAGAAAAAGCCGCGATTTATATTAAACTTGGACCAATGATATCCCTGAAAGTTTATTCGAAATAGTTAGACGCGTCGAGTCGCGCTAAAAATGGACCAATAGGAAAGGAAGCAGCCTCAGAAGCCTGCGACTATAAATGAATCTGTTTGGGGAAATTTCGGGACAGTTTATGTCATGTGTGGTCAGGGAGAGATGCTGCAGGATGCGTGAGATATCGCGCCAAGAAGGGAATCAAGTCAGCTTTGTAATGTCAGCTTAGTATTGCATTTTATTCGAGAGTTTTTCGTAATGTGTGGTCAGGGAGAGATGCTGCAGGATGTGTGAGATATCGCGCCAAAACAGGGAATCAAAATAGTTTTAGCAACACACCTAAGATCCGCTACTCTGAAAGCGACAATAAGAATAGTTATATTTCGTGCCATATCCACGCCATAGTTTAACAGCGGTGGACAGTATTTTACAGCGGCAATACCAGTTTTGTATACTACGAGTGTTAATTAAATAAAAAGAAACGGCAGTGTCATCTTTTCATAAACAAAGCAAGTCTATGTCTTCCTATATCACCACCCGAGATCTACGTTTTCCTTTACCGAGGATAAGTCCATGCTCCCATATAGTTTAAGAAAAATTACTGCAGCTAGCCGAGGATAAATTGAAGAGAACCAACCCACTGAGAACTTCTGGAAGCAACGGGAGAAGCATCAAGGTAAGCCTAACAGCACGGATGAGGAGGTGATCGCCGCAGTAGGGAAAGTAAGAATAATGGAAAGCAGCTCATAAGGCACTTTTAAATTTGTTTCGCTTCAGTAGATCTTTTTTTATCTTATCGGGGGCTTTTACTTGAGAAACAACGGACGATTTTAGCGTTTATTTTTGTTCGTTTTTGGCATGAAACACACTCATTTTTATACTTCAAGACTGCAGAGGATAGGGAATGATTCTAGTGTGAGACTATTTGTGCTTCTGGAGAGATTGTAAATAATTTAAGATTAACACAAGGGTGCGTCCTATGAGCTACTATCACTATGTAGACGATAAGAAGACGCAAAATTTTAGTTCGCCCTGGAATATTTTAGGTAGTGGAATGCATGTAAACTCTCTCTTAAGCCGAGATTACGATGAACTTAACGTGACATGACTTAACTTAACGCGACGTAACGTGAAAGTCTAACACACTGTATTAAATGGAGCTATTTAGGGTTGACTTAACGTGACGTAACTAAGAGTTTGGCAATGTCAAAAGTTTCCTTCCCGTTACGTCAAGCTTGATGTCACACGGTAATTAGAAGCAATCGCGTGAAGTAGTAGCACGAAATAATGAAAGAACTACCAATCAAGTGTCATTCTCGTTACGTTAAGCCAAGTGCATCCTAATTAGAGCTTTAACAGAATTTCTTAAAGTTCACGTTATGTCCTGTCACGTTAAGTCACTTAGGGCCGGTTTCACCAAACGCGATTAAAGTCTAGAGTAGTAACTCCAGAGTAACATTAACCCGGTGGTTGTTACTCCCGAGTGGCATGTATTCGTTTCACCATGCTTGTGTGGAGGTTAAAGTACTCTCGAGTTAATACTTCAATAATTATACCAGAAAAGTTCCGATCGCGAAGTTTCTCATAGTTTGTGAGCCATTTTAAGGAATTTAGTGCGAGTAAACGAAAGTTTTAGAGGTTAAAGCTACGCAGAAAGAAGTAAACGAAAGCACTGGTAAGTAGAAATACATGGTAATAGCTAACATTTTCAAAAAAATGTAACTTAAACTTTCGTTATAATGAAATTATGCTGTTAACTTATACTTTTTGTATGTTAAATTTACAGAATCATGTCAGATGAAGGAAAGCGAAAGAGAAGCCTAAATTGGCATTCTTCTGAAAAACTCCTACTGCTTTCTGTGGTAGAAGAATTTATAAGTGTGTTAGAGAACTAGAGAACAGATGGTTCAACTATGCGCCAGAAGAACTATACATGGGAGAAGGCTGCAGAAAAATATAATCCTAGCTAGCACCACTATGGGACTCAGAACTGCAGCTAATAAAGGCAGAGTGGGAGCTGCTAAAAAAAGCTGCAAAGAAGGATTTAGCTAATAAACGAATAGCTGCAATAAGACAGGTTATACATTTGTTTTCTTTTTAATATGCAACATGAATATGTAGTGTAAGCGTTTGTTCTGTTCTTCTAATTTGTAGGTGGTGGACCTCCAAGGCCAGATCATAGTGATGATCCAGTATTCACCAAAGTACTGTCTCATTGGTAAAAATCCTCATCTTCATCACTAGAACTGTCCTCAAAAACCATTCTCATCAATCCTGCAGCGGTGCAGCCATTGTAAAATGCAGTTACTCTGTAGTTTATTCCACAATATTTCGCCGAGTAACGTTACTCTGTGATTTACTCTCGCATACGCCATTTATTCCAGAGTAAGTTGTTGGTGAAACGCTCAAAGGGCTTACTCGCGAGTAAACCACGTTTTACTCGGGAGTAAAAGTTACTCGCGTTTGGTGAAACCGACCCTTAGAAAAGTTAATCATAAAGCCGGCATTATTTGCTGACGATCTGGTAATTTTACAAAATAATGAAGATGATATTCGAAAAGCAGTTTATCAGCTCAGCCAACTTTTTAAGGATTATAACTTTAAGATATGAATTCTGAAACCCAAAGTAATTGCTTTTATCGGAAAGTCTACAATACGATCCAGAATTGTGATAGAAAATGAAGTTAAAAACAAGTATCTCGCTTTAAATACCTAGTATGCGTCGTAAGTTATATGTATGATAAGGATATTCAGAGTAAATTGCAGTTTTCTGCGCCATATGCGGCACAATAAATAGAATTTTGAAAACTAAAACAAGGAGTGATACAAAGATGAAATTTTACAACGTTGTCGCAGCACCAGTGTTTTATATGTATCTGTCCTATTAATCGATAAGAAGTAAACTAGAGTCAGCATAAATGAGGCTTTTAAGGAGGATAGAAAGCTCTACAAACCTACATAGAATTCCAGATTAAGGCATTAGAAATGAGTAACAATTTACATACTAACCGATAAAATAGAGAAACGTAGAATGGAATGGAAAGAACATATTGAAAGAATGGAGGACAATAGGATGTTCGAGAAGGCAGCAGGAAGAACTAGAGAAAGAAGATGTCTGGGACGTCCAAGAAAAAGATGTCATATCATTTGAAGCAGTACCTACTGCCTATTCCATTGAGCAGAAGAAGAAAATCCTCACCAGGCTGGGAATAGAACCAGGGATGTTTTGGTTGAAAAGTCATAACGGTAGAAATTCTACCGCAGAAACAGTCTACGTGAGGTTTTAATTTCGTCGTCATCTATACTTCAGACTAAGATGGTCTGTCCATTCTCCAAAGATAATACATAGTTTTTGTTTCGTGGCCTCCAAGCTGCGTCTTCTACCAGGTTGGTAACTGAAGATTACAGAGAGTATCTGGTCAATATACATTTTTAGCAAGCGCTAGTCATTGTTGTCTATCAGTAATATTTAATTTGTATTTAAAACCATTTCCTCCTGCCTGTGTCTCAACAGTTAGTACGGCTTCTTCCACTCTCTCTCTCTCTCTCTCTCTCTCTCTCTCTCTCTGATTTTGGATTTCTTTCTTTTTTTTACTCTATTTATTTTACGTCACTTTAACTACAGGATCATATCGCGATGGATCTGTTAATGGATAACTCTTAGATCGAGCTGTGGTGGACAGTTAGCCTTATAGGTCTCATCTCTGTAACCAGCCGCTTCATCGTGTCCACAAAGACCCTAGTGCATAGCAACTGGATCTTCTGCTTGTGTGCCGTGAACATGGCATTAGGGTGCCGTCCAGTCTAACTACCGCTTTCATAAGGTGGACAGCTAGCCTTCTGGGTCTCATCCCTGTAACCACCTGCTTCGTCGTGTCCACAGAGACCTAGTGCATAGCAACTGGATCTTCTGCTTCGTGCCATGCAGATGACATTAGGTTGCCGTCCAGTCTAACTGCTGCTTTCATATAGAAAGGCGGACAGTTAGTCTTCTAGGTCTAATCCCTGTAATCATGCCATCTTGCTTCGTTACGTGTCCACAGAGACCCTAGCGCATAGCAGCCGGATCTTCAGCTTCGTGCCGTGCAAATGGCATTAGGGGGCCGTCCAGCCTACCTGCTTTCATTGTCTGTGAATAGATGGCACAGCATTCGCTATTACCACCTATTTTTCATTTTTACTATTGTTTTAGACTGAAGGTGGAACTTTAGGTCGTGGTATTAAATATTCAATCCGGTATTTACATTAGCGGCTGAGGGAAACCACGAAAAAGCCTCAATCAAATTGGTCGGCCCATGGGATTTGAACCGAGAACCTCCCAAATGCGGGTCACAACGTTACCGCCCGAGCCAACCCGCTCAGTGATTTATTTCTGTTAGAACTTCGTATAGATCAACCAAACGACGACAAGAAGGAGCTGGTAAGAAGTTTAATCTCAGTCCTAAAGGCTGCAGAAATTGATTGTATTGCCTATATCATTACGTTAAAGAATAACTTATAAAAGAACAATCACTTCACCTAGGATTTTAGAGAAGCTTCCTTCTAATGTATGTAATCTTTCCATATCAGTTATGAAAAATACAGTTTAATTTATTTTGTAGCTTTTAAACATCTGTTTTGAGTGTTATAGTTATAGGAAATCAGCAACGTGTACGTGTATTGATGCGTGTATATTGCCTACAAATCACTGAGATCGAGAAAGCTATCTTTTTGTAAACAGCAAGTAGTTATGTATTTTTAATCAAGAAAGGCGAAACATTTTCTTGGAGAGGAGTGTGTTGTTTTGTCCTTGGGTTTTGATCGATGAGTCGTCTTTAAGAAAGCGAGTCTGCGGAAGAAAGATTCGTTTCGAGTGCCTCCCTAGCGCAATCGCTGCGAACGCAATATGTCAGGCGAGCTATAGACAATGACAGCTGTCTGAAGATATGTCGCGATACATGGCTTTCATGGGAGCAATATCGTAGTAGTACAGCGAACACTCACTGTGCTGTTAACAGATCACGACTTGAGGCCTAGAAGTAAACGTTGGGTCAAAGTTTGTGGCACCTATGAGTTTAAATTATCTGTAACTGCTTAGACGAAAAATAGAACCCTGATGTGGAGTCCACATATGTTTTAGGTTACGGGTTTTAAAGCTCCCTGAATCTGTAAACAGCACTACAGTTTAAAAATAAAGTTCGTATAAACACTAAACTTGATGCTTAAGATACCATAATGTAAGATTTTCAGGATATACCTTCCCTAATCAATCCTTTCTTTAATAAAGTTCGAGAATTTTAGTTTTTCTCAAAATTGATTTACAGCATAAAATCTGAGATACCAGTGTCGCAAAATGATTGTAAATCCCGAATTCTCTGCAAATAGGTAAATTTCTCGTGATCTCTTCGAATTGTTAGCAAATGAGAAACCGTAGGTGAGAGACAAGAACCTGGTAAAAGTAAAATGTCGTCTTAAACCGTAGGGTCCAACAAAATGTTTATTAGTATTAACCCTTTATCCGAAATATTTACTTTTAGTCGTTTACATTTTGCAATGGTTTAAGCAAGTTTTGAGAATGCTTGAAGTTTAATCTTTAGTTTCTCATAAGCTCATTCAGAGAGTTATTATATAATACCTGGGGTAAAATACATTATTTTGACATTTTTAAACAATCGACTGCCTCAGCATGCAATTTATGTACCTAGAATGCTGTGTTTGTGACATCAGAAGACCGAGCGAGGTGGCGTCGCGGTAATGTGTGCGACTCGCATTCGGGAGATCAGGGTTTGGATCCCCAGCGACCGCCCACTCTAATCCATGGTTTTTCATAGTTTCCCGCGTAGGCAGGTAAATGCTGGAGTGGTTCTCTTCTACCTGCCCCTCATTTCCTGTACCATCTTCCTAGTCATCTGTGTCAGGGTGATGGACCCAGGCGACAGTGTTCGGGGGTTGCGGCTGGGCGTTGAATGTGCGCTCTGTATAGTTAGAGGTTTCTTCCCTGACGTCGTTGCGGAACTGAGTTAAGACCCGCCTCCGGGTGCTCTCTGGCGGTCGCCCCTTTGTGGGGCCCCAGGGATTAGGGCTTGTGGGTGGACCCTGACGGCGTCGGATGCGTTCGATCTAGAAACGTTAGGGACCCCGTCCATGCTTGAGTCCGTCGTCATCGGATCTGGTCGCCCTTCGGGTCTCTCCCCTCCTCCCTCTCTCACAGGGGTCACATTAGAAGCATAAAGGGCCATTGTGGCCTACTTGCGGGTTCTCCTCCTGTTTCGGGGGCCTCTCCTTTCGTCCGGAGACCCTTACGTTTATGACATCACAAGAAACAAAACAATCGTGACTTCACACTTCAAAAAGTGTACGACAAAAGTACCAGAAAGTTCTAACCAATAACAACGAATATCTCCGAAATGATTAATGCCATATATTTAACATAAATTGTTTGTTTTAATAAGCTCTGCATGGCTTAACAGGTATACAAAATTACACAGCACTTCTCATGCTAGTCACAGAAAATTCAATGTTTTTTACTTTCTCTACTACGTATAGTGAGTAGGGGAAGTATTGTATTCCACCCAAAAATTCGATACCGAGATTTCAACGAAAATATATGTTTTGAGACCCCCTGAATCCAAAAAAAGCATTTTGGAAACATGTCCGTGAGAGTGTCTGTGTGTGTGTGTGTGTCTGTGTCTGTCTGTCTCTGTGTGTGTTTGTGTGTGTGTGTGTGTGTGTGTGTGTGTGTGTGTGTGTCTGTGAACAGCATAACTCAGAAACGAACAGTCGGATAAACACCAAACTTGGTATTTAGGTTCAGTATCTTCCAGAGATGCGACACGAAGGTTTTCAAGAAAATCCCCCACCCCAGATTACCCTTTACATGGAACATTTTTCGAAAATTTTAATTTTCTCAAAAATGGCTCTAACGATTTAGAATAAAATATCATATGTTTAAGATATTTTTATGACAAATAAAATGTATATCTTGAATTTTCTGGGAATGTCTCCAAAAGTATTCTTCACTGATAACGACTTTTGCATAACTGGTAAACCATAAGAGATAGACAAAATTTTACTGCACAAAAAATGTAGATCGTGTTAAAACACACAATTTATGTAATATACATTTTTTTGTTGAGTGAACCATTTTCGAGATATTTCTTGTTATTCCCTTAAATTTTTCAATAATTTTCTCAAATGGGAATTCTTATTCATTTTTTTGTCTTGGATATGCAAAGAGTGTTAATCTGTGGCAAAGAGAATGGTGCTGCACATAGCAACCAGCTATTAAGATATATGTCGATGCTTAAAGACTACTATATTTCTATATTGTCCTTGCAAATACAAAACAAGGGGAACATAGTACGCCTTAAGCGATACTCAAAATATTTTTAGAACTGAACGCTATGTGTAAAATGTAATTCTCTTTGCATGTCAAAAGATCACTTCTGCAAATGTTTATCTCGATTAATATGAAATAGATGGTGAATAAGAGTTGGTAAAAATAGTTTGTACATTAGTAAGAAAGTCATGTGTGTAACACATCCGATTTTTTTTTATCAGTATGCAAATATCTTAAAACAGGTGATAATTTAGCCAACATTGCTTGAGCCATTTTTGAGAATATCAAAATAAAGAAACAGTTTTTCATGTAAAGCTTAGTTTGGGATGGAAGTTCTCTGTGAAAACTGTGCCGCATCTCTGGCAGATACTGAACTTAAACACGTGTTTTATTTATCTGACATTTTCTTTTTGAGTTATGCTGTTTACAGACTTGCGCGCAGACCTTTTACTAAAAACGCTTTTTTTATGGTGTTTTTTTCATATGACCCCAGAATATATATTCGATGATGTCTCGATATTCGGGTGGAATACATGCTTCCTCCATCTACTGTGTAAGTGGTAGAGAAAATAATAAGCTTTTGTGTGTGTGTACTTTGTAGATTGGTAATGGGGATAAAGAGCGATTATAGAAAAACTCAGGTAATCATTGCATATTAATATTTGTCTTTAGTTGTTCTCTTTTACCACCGAATTGTAAACTTTACCAACGAAATTACATGAAATATACGCAAACCGAAGAGAATATATTACTGTCAAGTGACTGGTAATGCTAGGAGTTCGACCACATTGTATCTACATCCAAGAAGCAGAAAATTGCTTGTAGGAAGATAACCGCCGAGGTTCTTCTTAGCCTGAAGGCAACTAAACAGGCAAACGTTATATCTTTATGTCGTTGCCTTCCTTCGCAACAGCAGCGCGCGTAACAGTTGAAGCGTGCAACATTTTTCATTAAGGGTAGAATGTCATCAAGTTAGTTATTTTTGTTGAGTTTAGGACGACACCCAACTCGGTCAAGCCTTTCCCACAGTCTGCATTTCCTCCTGACTCATCCGATTTTACAAGAATTCCAAGTGTTTATGTATGTTTGTGTTCGCCGCCGGGAACAGCTACAACACATTTCTGATTACTTTCGATTTACACACAGGCTTTCGCAGAAACACAAATGTTAAGGACATGTGATTTGCTTAAAGGAAACGTTCTTGTTTAGGCTTCTTCAGATGGTGTTTGGATTGGAAAAGCAAGTTCATTCTCCTCTCAGATATAAACTAAAAGTTCCTGAAGCAAACATGCTTTCTAATGGGACTTCTGCAGAGGCGTTCGTAATGAAAGTCAATTGGAAACAATGTCGCAGATATGCGCTCCAGAATCTAAGAATGGGATTTCTTATCAGTAAAGCGAATCTTGGACAATTGAATGCATATCGTTAGAACAAGGAAGGGGGTCGTGCTGACTAGTTTATTTTTCAAAGAAAATACAGATTGTATACTTCAATTTTCATAGAATATTTTTCCCCTGATTCATATCTAATTTAATTCGTTCCACATATCTGAATATAATCTTAAGAAATACATTTCTCAAATAAACTTACAGAATGAAAGGAGAATGCACTTCTAAACTTTTAGAAATCACAAGAGCAAAACGCTAAAAGTTGCAACTTGCAGCACATCTACGTTGTAAGCATAGGATTCCACCATGTATATGGACAATGTTCCCAAGAGTATTCTAGTTCAAAATCCCAGGAGTTACTCCACTTTGTAACATTAATTTCTGAGAAAACAACAGTAGAAAAAAGATTATTAAAAGGAGTTTCTCATTGCCATCCTGGACTAACAGACAGAACAACAGTCATCAATAATTGTTACACGATTTTAATAATGTGAAATGTATGATGTATGATGACTGAATTTTAATTTATTACCATAAGAACTTTCATAGAGCAAAAGAGTATTAGACCTACATGTCCATTTTGTTGCAAAGAATTAAACCTTGAAAGAAAATATTCTAACTCTTGCATTGCATAGAAATAATTAGTCAGCGTATATAGCGTGTTTTCTTTCTTTTTGTCTTTCTTTCTTGTTGTTGTTATGAGTGATAAACGCGAAATATGTTTACAACTTCGACTGCAAGTGTCTATATGTTTCACAATAATTGTAGACGATTTAAACCTGAATTTCTCGCTTTTTTGTGAGTTTTTATTTGCACGATAAAAAGGAAAATTTGCTATTTTAGAGATAATTACAAAACTTTATTGCTGACAATAGAAGCATTTATTTTGTTTTTGAGCCATCAAATCAATTGAAAAGCATAGCAATCTCAACTTGGCAAAGATTATGTATTAGCAGCCACCTGGATTTCAGAGCGAACCTAATATGTACTTTTGTGTTATATTAAATTCTGCAATATGTCAGAAATTTGTAACAGGATAGTAATGAAACTGATGATCGAACGGGATGGCTCAGGCGGTTACGTCTGTGGCCCGCTTTCTGGAGGTCCTGGCTTCGATTCCCGTGGCCGACCTTCCTGATCCATGGGGTTTTTTCGGAAGTTTCCTCGGGTCATCAGGCAAATGCTTGGAAGGATCATTACATTCCCCAAATTTCCTGTCCCTTCATTTCATCTCCATTCTCATTTCACTTCACCTTTCATCTGGTTTCTTTCAGGGTTGCAAGTGTCGGTGGGAGGTCTCGACGTGTGCATGGCAGGGGAAAAGGATGCTCCATGGAAACCTTGGTCCCCCGGACTGCGAGCGGTCTCCGGATCCCGGACCCCCCAGGGGATGTGTAAGCCTAAGAGGGGGATGTGTAAGCCAGCACCCGAGGAGTTCAAATCTGTAAATGGTAGGAACCCTGCCCTCTGTCTGTCGTGCCTCCTGGTCCGGTCGCCCTCTGTCTCCTCTCACCTCATCCCTCCCTTCCGTATGCGCCCCGTCAGGGGCACAGGCACAAAAGATCCGCGTAGGTCGAAGTGCTAAGTCCCCCTCCGTACCTGATCCTATCCTATCCTAATGAAACTGATGTATCGACATTTAAAGTTAAAGGTAATCAGTTGCATAAACTTTGTGAGATATCTGATCACGCCTTATGACAACCATCAAGTGCGGACAGTGAAAGTTTCTTTTCGCACTGTAATTTAGTAGTAACTGATGAGATCTTAAATGGCCCGAAAATGTTCACTTTTCTTTGGGGGGTGGATTCGGTCGCCCAGGACCAATTACCCATCTGGATGCCATTTAACTTGCTTGCTTTGATGTTTAACTAACGTCCTTTAACCCGGCAGGTCATCATATCGGTTGGTGAATGAACGAAATGGTAAAACGTTGTTCAAATGGGACATTAGTCCTTAAAGCTTAAGCTTTACCCGACATTTGTCTTCTCTGGATAAGGGAAAACCCCGAAAAAAACCTTATCCAGGTAACTCACTCTAACCGAGATTCGAACGCGGCACCTCTTGATTCTGAGGCAGACATGCTACCCCCAACCCAAGATGGGCTTGTAACCTGTTGTATATTGCAATTTGGTACCATGGGATAAGCAGTTGGGCTGAATAATATTTAATTTAAATTTTATACCAAAAATTAATATCCTTTCAAAACTAATTTGCATCTCTGTGTAATCTCAGATAAATTACTGGTCGTATTAACAATTCAATTTTATGAATAATGCAATATTTGTATTGTGTAAGATAAGGCAATCTTTTTGTCCAAATAATTTAAAAGTCGGTTAGTGCACGAACCGTGCATATATATTTTATTTTCTTGCGAAATTATTGTGAATATATATATATATATATATATATATATATATATATATATATATTGTATTTTAATGCGAAAATGCGAACATTTAAAAATGAAAAGCGAATTCTTTAAAAAATTATAACCAATAAAACGCGTCCCCTCTACATAGGTATTATCTAAATTATTAATATCTACGTTTTCATTAATCACTTGCCTCGCCACAACTGTAAAAGGATACCCCAAGAGTTATAAATAACAATAATAATAACATCCTTTCATAGACCTTAGTCGCCCAAACCAACCATCAACCTCACGCTCTCATATGCACAGAATGTATGGGTGGTTACTCTACTGGTTATGATGCGGTCTGCATCACACTTACCCCAGCCATTATGTTGGTGCACTGAACTTAAGAGATGGTTACCTATAGCAACTTCTCAAATTTCTCATAATACTGAGTAGACATAGGTTCGTAGCGAACATTCGGGCACTCCATGGCAGGAAATGTCCTCCGTGGTGTAGTGGTTACCATGCTAGCCTCTAGTTCCCAGGTATCGGTTCCAGCCCGGCGGAGGACGATGGATTTTTTCGGACGTAAAAATACTTAGCATGGCCTCCTTCGGAAGGGAAGTAAAGCCGGTGGTCCCATGTCGTAGATTTACTACACGTAAAAGAACCTCAAGCCTGATAGAGAGGCCTCTGAGCAAAATTTCCGGTCTTTCGCGCCCAATATAGATTGGGACGCTAAGAACTACAGCAGTTAGAGCGTCCATAAATAAAACTCAATTTTATGGCAAGAACTTAAGCACCACGCTTCAATCCCAATGACAGATCATCCGTGGAGCACGAAGTAATTCTGAATTTATCTACAAATCCAGAGTCACCAGCTGGTTAAGATTATTCCACGAATAAAATACAACTTATTTAAATTATAGTTGTTATAGAATACAGTATGAAATACAGTAATCAAATAATATTTGCTTTTAAACGGAAGTTATGCTATTTAAAAACTAGCCGTAGTTATCACTAAATACGACGGATTAGTACCAACGTTGAAAATGGAGAATCTTCTACCTGATTGGGTCTTAAAGAAAAGAGGAACGTGCTGATTGATAAACACTATTTTTAATAATTACTTTCTCTACTACGTATAGTAAGTAGGGAAAGTATTGTATTCCACCTAAAAATTAGATACCGAGATTTCACCGGAAATACATGTTTTGAGACCCTCTTCAACCAAAAAAAATTTTTTTGGAAACATGTCCGTGTGTGTGTGTGTCTGTGAACAGCATAACTCAGAAACGAACAGTCGGATAAACACCAAACTTGGTATTTAGGTTCAGTATCTTCCAGAGATGCGACACGAAGGTTTTCAAGAAAATCCCCCCACCCCAAATTACCCTTTACATGGAACATTTTTCGAAAATTTTAATTTTGTCAAAAATGGCTCTAACGATTTTGATTAAAATATCATATTTTAAGGTATTTTCATGACAAATAAAATGTATATCTTGAGTTTTCTGGGAATGTCTCCAAAAGTATTCTTCATTGTGAACGACTTTTGCATAACTGGTAAACCATAAGAGATAGATAAAATTTTAGTACACAAGAAATGTAGATCGCGTTAAAATACACAATTTATGTCATATACATTTTTGTTGTTGAGTGAACCATTTTCGAGATACTGCTTGTTATTCCCTTAAATTTTTCAATAATTTTCTCAAATGGGAATTCGTTATTCATTTTTTTTTGTCTTGGATATGCAAAGAGTATTAATCTGTTGCAAAGAGAATGGTGCTGCACATAGCATCCAGCTATTAAGAGATATGTCGATGGTTAAAGGCTACTGTATTTCTATATTGCCATTGCAAATACAAAACAAGGGGAACATAGTACGCCTTAAGCAATAGTCAAATATTTTTAGAACTGGTCGCTATGTGTAAAATGTAATTCTCTTTGCATGTCAAAAGATCGCTTCTGCAAATGTTTATCTCGATTAATATGAAATAGATGGAGAATAAGAGTTTGCAAAAATAGTTTGTATAAGAGTAGAGAAAGTTATGTAACACATCAGATTTTTTTCATTGTCACAATTAGTTGATATCTAAAATTCTTTTAAATTTATTAGGAGAAGTTGGATTGTTTAATAGAATAGTAGGTGGAATAAGAACCTGATTAATCTATGTGTGTAAACTTAGTTATTTTGCAACACCCTATATGTGCAATGAGTGGAATGAAACTGCCTTAACTGCTAAGCCACAAAGTGACGCTGTGATGTATGCGCAGCACAATCAGAGAGGTTAATAACGCATGCGCCGTAGAGTGGACGGTGATTTATGTCCCCGGATGTAATTGAAAGGTGAGGTTTCCTTCCTGCGGCGTCGGCAGCTCTCTAAAATCGATTATCGCACATCTCTCGATAAGATACAAAGGAAAAAAAAAGTCGTAGACATGCTTTCCCTTCATTAGTAATACGACACGGTGGTTAAAGTTTTCATATTCATTTAACGAGAGATTAGAGATACCACTGCATGCCTAACAATGGATGCTTATTTAGCGTATATAATAAGGTAGGAACCGTGTCTGTTATGGGAATAACGAAAATCTGAAGGACAGAATGTGGAGCCGTGGGAGATATCGATACAGAAAGAATATCAGTCTAATACGTTCATTAGGTTTTCTTTGAGTGTGCATCAATAGGGTAGCAACTGGTCTGGGCAGTAGAGCTCTGCATGCCATAGCGCCACCGGCGAATGACGTGACGTCATCGGCACGTCAACCAACTGAATCAGAGTATATCGTCTGTAACTGAGTTGCGCATGTGTCACTGCGCTAGTTCACATTCTTTCCGCGGATCCACTCGCCTTGGACGAGTAATACACCACCCACAGCTACATATGTAATGAAACGTACAGTGGGCACACACAAAAGATCCTGAAAGCATGCGTTTGGGTACGTTACATCCATGGTACTTAAGCGCTTTAACAGGAGAAAATGATAATTTCGGAGTTTTTGTTAAGTTATTCTTACTTATTTTACTTCTTTCAAGTAACCGAATGGAAATGGGACTGATCCTCGGAATATAATTATTTCCTTCAACTTACATATACTAATTCTGACAAAAATAGCGTGACTTTATTGACACATCGACGCAGTATAGTTTCAAGTTCGCAAGCCTTCGAGTTGGTGTATCATAATCGCGTGCGCGTAAATTTGCTCTTGAATAAACTTGATTTGCGACATATTACCCCTGCTGCAAAAGAGCTGCAACCAAAGAAAGAAAGAGAGGTACACCTCTTATTAGATTCCTATTTGGACATATTTTATTTTGAACAGAAGGAGTAGTCTGATAATAATTACTTGTGCCACTCAAAATTTCTTCAACATTTACTTTCCCAACTACATAGAGCTGCGTGGTTGTCTCTTGAGTCATTTTCAAAAAGTCAGTATAAGTTAGCTCAATTGCTTAAAACCATTTGAAGCTATTGAAATGGACAGCAAATACTGTCGGGTCACATTAGATGTAACACATTGCCTTAAAATTGAAAGTTTGTTGAACGTACTCCAACACACATTTATGAATTGTTTCCAGAAGTATAGGGTCTTTCGACAAGAATGTCTTATCTTTAAACTTAAATAAAGCACGTTCTATAATTGATAGAGGTTTATTTCTTTTTTATTTTTGAACATAATCAATGTCATTACGTGTGGAAGAGAACATCAGTTAAGTGACCGCCGCGATTTCGTTGGGTTGCGGGTATACGGTTGACTCAATTTTCAATGAAAGAAGAACGTAGATTAGGTCCAACTTCACGAATAACACGCGTGATGTTATTCATAAGATCATTTGCTGTTTCTAGCTTGTTGACATAAACTCGAGATTTAACATAACCCCACAAGAAGTAATCCAACGGCGTTAAATCACATAACCTCGGGCAGTTAACATCATCACCACGCGAAATGATGAAACCTCTGAACATCTCCTTCAAAAGATCGATTGTTTCGAGAGCAGTATGACATGTGGCACCATCTTGCTGGAACCAGATGTTTCTGAGATCCATACCATCCAATTGAGGCCAAAATAGTCCGTTATAACAGCCCGGTAGCTTTCTCCATTGACAGAGCTTCTCCATCTTTATCTTGGAAAAAAGTGGACCAATGATTCTACCGTACCAAAATCCACACCACACAGTAACCTTTTGGGGATGAAGTGGTCGTTCTTGAATCTGCATCGGATTGTGATTGCTCCAATAGCAGCAATTTTGTTTGTTAACACAACCATCCATCCAAAAGTGGGCTTCGTCGCTGAAGATGATTTTTCGACAAAAATCCGGGTCAGTTTCCAATTGCTCCATAGCCCAGCCAGCGAATACACGCAACCTATCGTCGCTGGGCTTTAATTCTTGAGTTAACACCATTTTGAAAGCGTGAAACTTCAAGTCCAAATGCAGAATTCGAAAAGTTGTGGTCGGCGAAAGCCCCAATTCTTGCGCTCGACGAGCAATTGATTTGTTTCCGTTCTCGCGTACACTCTCACGAACGGCGCCTATGTTTGCGTTGGAGCGCTTACGTCGATTACGTACAGGCGTTCTTTGATCGCTGACAGAACCACTTCTTTCAAATTTATCGATCAATCTCTCGCAGGGACGATTATGCACACCGGAAACTTCACGCAATACACGAAAATTTGGCGAACAGATGATTCATTTTGATAAAAAATTTCACAATTTCTACGCGTTGCTGAATGCTGTAACGGTGCATGGTTATTTGTCAATAACAACTGTAACCACGTGAGAAAAATGACTGCTGTAACTCAATAACAACGGCAGTTATCACATGTTAAAGATAGGACACTCTTGTTGAAAGCCCCTTTATATGATGATAACTCTACATTAGACTGTAGCACTATTTCGCGGTGATCAAAGCCTTGTAAAGGTGTTTATTGCCAAAGCAATACGTCTGGGCACACCCAGATCGTCTACGAACTGCACTGCAGATGTCACTGTTACCAGTTATTTGGAAGTGGATAGATGACTTGTGAAGAGGTAGACCCTTGGCAGAAAATCCTCCAAAGAGAAACGTCGCTGTTTCTCCACAAAGCCAGATGTCAATCCGATGCGTATGTGTTGAACGATTGCACTGGGGGAGACTTTCTCATCCAACTTACAGTCTAGACCTGAATTTACAGGCATATACAGGTCTATTACAGGTTATATTTTCTTGAACTAAAACTCCACTTCGGGCTCAGCTATTCACAACATTAACGGATCTGAACACAGCTGTGACCTGACGCATTCCAGAGTTTAGCTTTAAAAATAATTAAATAGCATCCAACAACTGCCACAATGTTGAAAAGCAGTCATTATACCTAATGTTTTGTAGTGTTTAACGCCCGCTCACGGTACCACAGTCAGTGAACCCTGGTGATATATAAAATAAAAGGAAGTTCGAGAAGGAAACGCTACAGGCCTGAGTGCAGCGTACCTCCCCGGCATTTACCATTTCTGAGGACTGAGGGAATCCTGGGAAAAAATCTGTCAGAGAGGACGGTCCTCGTAGGACTTCAGCAGCCACACACATCCCGTTTACGAGTTTGTGCCTTAACATCTCGGCTACTCGTGTCGGTAATAAACCTAATAGTAATTATTTTGAGCAGTGTTAAGCAGATTGAAAAAATTAAATAGTGGTAATTAATGACTCCGTATACTTATTTTTGGGATCGCATAGTTCCTACTATAGCATTATTGGTCTCTTTCACTGTAGTAGGCCAACGTATTAAAATAAATAGCTTTCTTTTTTTAATTCAAATTCTTTGAAATATTAATGGGAGACTAATGGCGAAAATTGCTAAAAAATAGCAATTTTAGTTTTATGGAGATGTATAGTTGGAATTTTTTCCTTTAAATTGATATTATTTTATCATCTCAAGCAAATACTTACATTTTAAGTCTATTTTTAAAAATTGTGCTGCATCTTTGAACAGTGAACACTTTTGAACACTTCGCAGAAAATAAATTGTAACTTCTACGCACTTTGGTGTAGGGATGTAAGCTTTAGCGCATATTTTAGGGGAAGATTTCCTCTATACATTGGTACTGCTGTACGGCAACTTCTGTTTGCTCAAGCCATGTGGTCCCTTTCTTTGTAAATACAGCCTTTTCTGTGAATGACATTTTCTGGTATAAATGTCCCGTTTTCACAGAAACTATTGAAGAGAGCTAAATCGAATTTTAGTGTGATAAAAATAACTCCTAAGTGCTGTTGTAGATCTATCTTAGTGTTAAAAACGTGTTTGGTTATTAAAAAAATAAGCTGATAAGTTTTAGTCAAAACATAGCATAGAAAATAAGCTTATCTTTCTTAATAAAGAAATTTATTGGATTAAAGGAAATTAGTTATCTTAGAAGGTAAGATTCCCATCTGCATCCTGAGAAAATGTCAGTCTGTCGTCTTAAATGGTTTCTGAGATAATGGGTTATGAATTTAGTGATTTAACATTGGCAGGATAGAATTTTAATCCCCACTTAAGTGTCCACTGCAAAGGAATATAGTGTTGTTGCCCTTTTATGATCATAGTGATGTTTTTGTTTAAAGTTCAATCTTAGGTTAATATTTTATTTCAGAGGATTTTCCACAATATCTCTTACATCATCTATGACCATAAACCTTCAGAATTTAACTATTAAACGAATTACTTGAAGTACAGCTGCACCATTTCGTAGATATATAGACAAACTGTTTCTTTTAATTTAGTTGTACTTAAGCTCAGTTAATGCAATGGACATTAATGCATTACAGTAAACATTATTCTGTTTTATTCTTATATATCATCCTGCAAATGTTAAAACCAAAATGAACAACGTAACCAAATAAAGCAATTAACAGAATATCACGAAAGTGTTCAAGGAAAAGTAAAGAACATGGAAAATAAGAGGGGTGGCCTATAAGCTATGTAAACCAGAACTAATATCTCTGCAAAGTTTCTTCAAGAAATTGCAATTATGTTCAGTAATATAGCTATATGATCTATAACAAATACAACACTAATCTGCATTTTCAAACTTTTTGTCAGATGATTTCTTAAAAGTAGGTGTTCTTGAATCAAGTTTTTATGCTGATTCCAGAAATAACTACTGATTTTTTCTATCACACCAGGTTTTTACACAAAATAAGTAATGTTTTGACAATTTTACTAATGAGCGTAGAAAAGTATTCAAATGCTATTTCACAGAAGGTAAGTTATTATTCAAGAAATATTTTAAGAATACTCTCAAGAACTCCCCTAATTTATTTCATGCCTACATTTTAACTAAACAAGAAGCCAAAGTGTTTCATTTATTTTTTTTCAAACTTTCTCTTCTTTGACTTCCTTGCAGATCCTTGAAGATGACTGTCCCTCCTCAACATCCAACAGTAGTCGGCCATCATAGTTTCATTCCATCTCTCCTGGTTCCTCCTCTCCATTTCCTTAGTATCCTGGTGAAAACGTTCAGCCTGCTCTTCATTACAATGTCCCAGATTTTCTGGAAAGTAGTCGATGTGTAAACGCAGAAAATGCATCTTTACACTCATGTTACAACACATCTTGAAATTTTCCAACATTTTTTGGACAATGGCGTTGTAATTACGATCTTTGTTATTGCCTAAGAAGTTTTTAGTAACTGGTCGGAAGGCGGTTCGTGCTTCTATTTCTCTTTCATTCATCAATTTCTTTATTTGAGGACCAACAAAAATTCCAGCATTTAATTTGTCTTGTGTAATGAAGGGAATTTTTTGAAAAGGTACTTGAAGCAGGGTCCATCCTGTGGTGGAGCCTTTACTAATTGCTTCATCAAGCCCAATTTTATGTGTAGTGGCAGAAGCAATATCTCTGTATCCCTATATTTTTGAAGTGAAATTGTGAAAAAATTGTATGTAATAGAAAAAAACTAAAGCAGTTCTGAAATCAGCATAAAAAGTGAGTCAGAATCACTTATTAGTTTTCAGGCATCCGATATCATGCAGACTAGTGTAATCTCTCTATGTACATCAAGAATATTAGAAATTAGTCAAATCATCAAGTTTCTAAATGAAACAGGAGAATACTTGTAATTCAATGGATTCCATCTCATGTTTGGTATTAAGGGAAACGAAAAGCTATCTGGCAAAGAAAGGAACAGAAACAATGATCACTAAAAGAACACAACTGTTTTTCAGTCTGCGAAAAACATATTAAATCTAGCTTCAGCATGCAAAGAATGAGATGATTCAGGAAACAATATGGGGTAATGTCATAAAAGTGAAGAACAGTTTTCTAGAGTCACTTAGAACTGAAACTGTAGCGGGAGTCAGTATGATTATCTAGCCAAACATCTACATCGACATAACATCATCAGCTCACCAGAATGCATGATGTGTAAGGAGAATGATGCTGTAATAATGAGTTGGGAACATCTCAGGCGGTGTCAAGCGCTTCAGAGCCTTTGGAGTAAAACCAACGGGAAACTGTACTGCGAAACCAGGAGACAAATGGCAGGTACGAAATGTTTGAGCATATGAGTAAATAAGTAAATATTGCAATGTGAAGAACACAGTGTGTCTTGAATCCCTAAAATAAAGTGCAATAATGAAATAAAGGAGAAAAATTACATGAAAGAAGAAAGAGCTTTTAACGAAGTGAATGGAGCAGAATAAAGAAAGAATATAAAATAATCTAAAATCCACATTCGCGCACCATGAGTGTTGCTAACACAAGAGTAGAGATCAAACCGATACTCTAAACCAGTGTTCCACTCTGCTGTCTACGTCCCTTTCTGTAACTGCCAGACCAAATTAGTGACAAGTAGCATACCTATCCGACATGCAATTTTCATCTCTGTCTATCGAGAGCTGATACATTGCGTAATTTTGATCTGTTGAAATTTGAGGTGGTACTACCACTATCTGATAAGCTTACAGAAAAATTGCTTTGTATGTCAGGCTTATGAAAGATATCGTGTTTAAAGCATCAAATAAGGCTGGTTTTAAGAATACCCATGTATAAAAAGACCAAAAATTGCCAAAATTCATAAATATGGATTTTAGTGTTATTAAACACTACAGTCGTCGAAACTTCTGCCAGAACGCTTCGACCTCGCCACTGCTACTGAAGATGTCTGCCGTAGCCGCAGACGAAACGTCTGGGAAGAAGGAGCCCAGTAGATCACGGCTTACAAGCAAGTATAATACTTCATTTAATATAAACACTACAATATTACTGCTTTAATGCTATGTAGCTTTTATAGCTACACGACATTTTAAAACATATTATGTAATGATTTGAATATCTGCCTATAAGTCTAGCTTTGTATAACATTGTGCTAAAAACGTTAAGTTCTAACTGCACTTAAGTAAACAAACCATTCACTAGAGGCCTCAGAACTTGCAGAATTAATTTATTTCCTTAACAATAAATTTAATGTGATACATTCACATGACTTTCTCTATCCTCTATGGCACATTTGTGATTATACAAACTATTCTTACTAATGCTTATTTTTCTATCTACTTCACTTTAATCCAAATAACCCTTTCTTCAAATACTAAATTAGTTGCAGAGGAACAGAAAAAACAAATAGCATTCGTAGACTTTGAAAAAGTATTTGATTTATTTTATGAATAGAGAAAGATTATGAAATATAATGGACAAAGAAGAATGTCCCCACAACATATAGTAGAAGGGTAAAGGTACAGGTACGTTTCACAGAGGGGCCCCCGCAATTGGGAAAGAGTACACCACAAGTAGGCCAGTCGACCCTTTTTGCTCCCAACGTGACCCCTGGAAGGGAAGGATGTGGGGAGAAACTCGAAGGCGACCAGATCCGGATGTCGACGGGCGCAAGCATGGATGAGATACCTAACATTTCCAGATAGAATGCATCCGACGCCGCACGGTCCCTGCTCACAAGCCAGCAACCTCCAGGGTCCCCCGGAGCGGAGCCGCATGTTGAGGAGAGATCTAACTGAGCGGTACCGCAGCGACGCCAGGGAAGAAACTTTACAGAGCGCAAGTCACCGCCCAGCCGCAACCTGCCGAACACCGTCACGTAGATCCTACAGCCTCGAAACAAATGACAAGGAAGGTGATGGGTACAGAAAATGAGAGGAAGAAGAGTTGTGGTAGAAGATGAACCACCAGCATTTGCCCCTGGCGACCCGGCGAGAACACGAAAATCCCGGGACCTCCCGAATGCGGGCCACAGGCCTAACTGTCTGGGTCATCCCGCTCGGTCCTCATATAGTATGAGTAATTAAATTTTTATATAGAGGCACACAAATTATTATAAATATAGGCACGTCAAAAACAAAAACAGAAGTGAATCAAGGAGTAGGGCAGTAATATAGCCTTCCTCTAGGCTATTTAATATATACGCGGATGATGTGACGAAGATTTGGAAAAAAGGAGGTGAGTAGGAATACAGCTGAATAGAAATACAAATTTAAATGTGATTCTCTACGCTGATGATGTAGCAATAATACAGGACAAAGAAGAGAGTCTATAACGTTCCGTGTATAAAGCGTATTTATTGGGAAAGGAGTATCATTTAAATATACCCACAAAGAAAGAAAAAAAAATGGTACATCGAGGAAAGTATCGGTAAGATCAAAAATAAGTGCCTGGAACCACTCTCGAATTTTAACTATTTGGACTGTGAAGTAAGCTTTGATTTTACACAAGGATTTAGAAAACAAGATAAACAAGTTTCAGCAGATATATGGAGCCATAGCAAGAACTTTGAATAATACAAAAAGGAAAGAAACGAAACTAAAATTTTATAAAATATTGGCAGTTTCAGTGCTCATGTATGGAAGTGAGTTCTGGATATTAAAGGGAAGAGAGAAAAGTTAAATACAGGCAGCAGAAATGTGGTTTTGAAGAAGAGTTCAAGAATGCACCAGACGAGGTTTAATAAGAAATGAAATAATTCGGGAAAAATTAGGCTTATATAAACTGCAAGATAAAATATAAGAAAATAAACAGAATTGGAAAGAACATACGAATAGAATGAGTGAAGAAAGAATACCAGTATTAATAAGAAGATACAATCCTGATGGAAGAAGAGGTGTAGGGCGTCCCAGAAGATGGGAGTAGTTATTGGAAAATGAAGACGCAACAGGTAGAAATGCCATATCCCTTAAGCGAAAAAGAAGAAGGAACAGAAAAATGAAGGATGCTTCTTAAGCAGCATAACGTCAGAAACAATGTTATTTTAGCATCGGGTTTTCATTTGTGTGCACATTCTCATTTTCAAATTGTTCCGCACGATGCACTTTTCGGTATAAATGATTGAAATTTTGTATACTCCCTTGTTAATACCAGGATAAAAAATTTATGAGTTGAGTTTTATTAACATTATTAGTTGTGAGGTTGTTGAACAATAATGCTCATAATGTGTAAATTTAAAGTAAAAAGATTGAAGTGTCGTATTTAACATTTATTTTCTCCCAGACTAGTAGGATACTTAATAATGCATCTCTTCAGTTTATTAATGTACTATTAAAGGGTTTAATTATAAAATATTACAGGTTCAAAAATAATTGCATCATATGGAACAATTTTTCAAAACATTAAAAAGAAAAAAAATTAATATATCTGGAAGTAATTTTAAAATGTGAATGAAATTTTGTTTGCATTATAAACCCTGATCCTGTATTAAAATTTCAGATGAATCGACTCTGAAATACGAAATTTCACAGATGGTATCAATGAAACAATACAAATGAACACTGTGTTATTACGCTCCCCCGAATATCGTTTACCATATGGGGAGCGTTGAAACAACAACATTAACATGGCTTGGTCTATCAATGATGAATTCACATTTATCCGTTATGTGTTTTACCTTAGACGCCCTATAGTGATTCTGATTCTGCTCTTTCGCAAATTTAAATACCTATGCCCATGAAGGTATTTCATTCCAGAACTACTGAAACTTGGTATAGCATTAGGTAATAGTTAGTGACTTACTACTAATTCAGCTTTCAACAGCCCACATAAATTCAGTTTTCAAATAAAAAAAATATTTGTATATTAGTTTCACCCTTATGCATGTTCATAATTACAAATTTTGCTGAGATATAATAATTTCAAAGTATTAATAAACGTTGAAGTTCGAAAGGCAAAACAATAAACAACGTATTTTATTTTGCATGCAGATGGAAACTGCAATATTTAAGATGACATCTAGAGGTCATCACCTTTCATGTAGCACCATCTCGCTCGTGGAAACAGAGCTCTCCCGCAGAGTAGCTGCACCATTTTACTCCGTTTGTGGTTTATTCTCAGACTCACTCGGAGCTGCGCGATAAATATTTTTATGTGTTGCAATCCCGACAGTTGGAATGCCTGTTCTTTGTTTTCGCCATAAGTCTTCTCCTTGTGGCATTTAGTGCGATTATCGTGCTCTTCTTGCGCTCTTCCCCACAATCCTTTATTCTCTCTCATACAAACACACAGAGGAATGTACTTTATTCCAGTAACAGCAATTTATCAGATTCGCTTCGTTATTTCGCCTAATTTAAATATATAAATTTCTGCACAGAAATAGCAACGTGCATTCTTGTAAACCACATGCTTCCAGGCTTGTTTATGGCGCGCAATAATTTTTGCATTCATGTATAAACATTTTATCTTACATAATCGCATCATTTAAGTTTAGTTTCATATTACACTGTTATGTTAATCCTTGAAAGAAACATTGTTATCTAACGACAAAAAAAATAGAATATCACACTTTATTTCAGCGCCACAACACAGTTAGTGAACGACTATGTCAGAAACACGGTTCTCAGTAATTTGCTACACAATTTGCAATAAGCTGTTGGTAACAGAGAATGCTTGTGATCCATATGAGTTATTCCACGTCAAGTCGCACAAATTTTCACAAAATCTGACCTCATATCTTCGATTTGCTACAAATGTTGTCCATGGATTACAAAAACAAAGTGAATTATGCTTTAAATTCTTATTTTTTTTTAAATCTCAATAGTTTAAAACAAGTTGCAAATCCTACTTGTGGAAAGCGGCACACCTCTCTACCTTTAAATTATAATACCTCACAGGCGATAAGTGGTAAAATTATGTTATAAAGTGCAATGCAAAGCTTAATATGTAATCTTTTACTTAATATTTATTATAATTGATATAATTAACTATTTACGTCAAATTTTAAAATATAAACAATATAAAAAACTATATATCCCTATTAACCCCCAAGTTTAAATTTCTATAAAAATTATAAATTAATTCCTTGTAGTTTTTTGTATATATTTACATAAAACAAAGATGTTATCTTGTATAGTTAATTTTAAGTAAAATAACTTAGAAAGCGGTGCATAGCGAGATTTCAGCGCGGCGCGGCTGGAGAGTAGCAGCAGCAGCAATCTGTCATTGGGTGCCTTATTAACTGTTTACAGCACTTTAGTTGGACTAGTTTGTTCACATGTAACTTAAATTTGGCATATGCGTCAGTAATGAACTCAGTATGCTTTGGTGTTTCTATAGTAGTTTAACATAGGTACTAAAAGTGGATTGAATCATATCACCATTACATCTCTAGTATCACTATAAATCAAAATTTGATGTGATATTTAGCTCAGTGGGTCTCGTTCTGAGAGTCCGGGGTCCAGCTACCGGCTTTGGGGTGGCGATTTCAAGTCGGCCCTATCCTAGCCTTCACCTCTGACGCTCATGTGAAGTATCCCCAAGACTCAACGTGGTTCGGAGTCCACGTTAGAATCTGCAGTTTCTCTAGTTCCATCGCCATTTTCATTATCACACTGTCATCGAGATAACGGACATAGTCACTGGATGCACCCATCAAATAAATGGATCCAGCCATCGCTTGGTAGAATGTCGTTTACCATATGGGGAGCGTTGAAACAACAACATAACAAAGCTTGGTCTATCAATGGTGAATTCACATTTATCCGTTATGTAGTTTACTATTCATGTAACAAATGACTCTTCTATCCACGTTGCGATTCCATACATTTTCCTTAAGAATGATTTCAAGTTTAGCAATAAGTGCTTGGTTACAATATGTGAAAACGGCATTCAAAGCTCCAGGGACAGCCAGAAAAAAAGGACAAGAATTTCAAAGTTTCAAGCAGTCCATTAAAAGTCGCATCACATTTAGGAAAGTGCAAACTTACAATCTGAAATTCTTTTAAAACGGTTAACGTTACGAAAAAGAAATATTTAAATTAATTTGTTTTTCATACCAAAAGCTATCTGTACGGTTTCCTAGTTATACAAAATTCTACCAAATAAAGGGGACTTTATAGTCTATTCGCAGAAAACTTGAGATAGGTGAGCATTTTATTAAGAACGGGAATGTCCTAAATATGTGGCACTCTTATCAAAATCGTTACAAATGCTTTTGAGAAAATAAAATATAACCAAAAGTTTCCCATGTAATGGACAGTTTATGGTAGGGGGATAATCTTGAAAATCTTAGTGTCACATCGTTGAAAAACACTTAAGTTATATACCAAATTTGGTATTTATCCAACATTCCGTTTTTAAGTTCTGCTGTTCAGACACATACACATACACGTGCAGCTTTTTTTTTTTAAAAAAAAATAGTTTTTTTATTCGGGGGACCTCAAAAAGGTATGGTGAAATATTGATATGAAATTTTTGGATAGTACACATGTTTCCTCTACCTACTAGATATCTACGTGGGAGAGAAAGTGAAACATAACATATAGCCTTCCGCGTTACTGTGATGCCATTCGCGACTTCTAATTGATTAACTTGTTGCAGCTATAAGACAGAACCATTGTCCTTAGATTACATTTTCTGTAACATTTCTCTCCGATTTATGCATAAAATAGTTACAGAAGACTGACTGCATAATAGATTTCCAGTATGAGGTTTATTACTGAGTGCTAGAAAAAAAGAACTATCATGTTTACATTCACATTATCCTCTCTACCCACTTTGTTTATTTCTAAACAGCTCCTGCAAACTATTCTTATAAAAGCTTATTTTTCTATCTACTTCATGTTAACCAGGGTAAACTTTGGTAGTAGTAGTTATATTACACATTTCATGGTAAATAAAAGGGGAATGGAAGAAACCGAGTCGATAGTCAGATTTTTTAAAAGCTAATGGCTATATGCTGGGCTTGAAATTCCATATTCTTTCCATAATATCGAGAGAAACAAATGAATAGCAACATCGCTCTAAAACAAATAAGGCATTGATAAATTCAAGCCAATAATAAAGGATATTTCAGAAATGGCTGATGCTATTAAAACCTTTCTCGACATAAACTGCATGCTTTAACGAGATCTGCGTTTCTTGTTTAGTCTATCTCCCACGGTTTACCAGTTATACAAAAGTGATTCAGAATGAAGAGGTCTTCACAGGCTAATCGCAGGAAATTCAAGATATACATTTTATTTGTCTTACAAACGCCTTAAAATGGTACTTAAATCAAAATCGCTAGAGCCATTACTAAGGAAACAAAAAAATCTGATGTGTTACACTCACATGACTTTCTCTACTCTTGTACAAACTATTTTTACAAACTCTTATTCTCCATCTATTTCATATTAATCGAGATAAACATTTGCAGAAGCGATCTTTTGACTTGCAAAGAGAATTACATTTTACACATAGGGACCAGTTCTAAAAATATTTGACTATCGCTTAAGGCGTACTATGTTCCCCTTGTTTTGTAATTGCAAGGGCAATATAGAAGTACAGTAGCCTTTAAGCATCGACATATATTTAATAGCTGGTTGCTAGGTGCAGCACCATTCTCTTTGCCACAGATTAATACTCTTTGCATATCCAAGACAAACAAATGAATAACGAATTCCCATTTGAGAAAATAAATATTGAAAAATTTAAGGAAATAACAAGCAATATCTCGAAAATGGTTCACTCAACAAAAAAATGTATATGACATAACGTATTTTGACGCGATCTACATTTTTTGTGTAGTAAATTTTTGTCTATCTCTTATGGTTTACCAGTTATGCAAAAGTCGTTCACAATGAAGAATACTTTTGTAGACATTCCCAGAAAATTCAAGATACACATTTTATTTGTCATGAAAATATCTTAAACATATGATATTTTAATCAAAATCGTTAGAGCCATTTTTGAGAAAATTAAAATTTTCGAAAAATGTTCCATGTAAAGGGTAATCTGGGGTGTGGGGATCTTCTTGAAAATCTTCGTGTCGCATCTCTGGAAAATACTGAACCTAAATACCAAGTTTGGTGTTTATGCGACTGTTCGTTTCTGAGTTATGCTGTTCACAGACACACACACACACACACACACACACACACACACAGACACACACACGGACATGTTTCCAAAAATGCTTTTTTTGGATTCAGGGGGTCTCAAAACATGTATTTCGCGTGAAATCTCGGTATCGAATTTTTGGGTGGAATACAATACTTCCCCTACTTACTATACGTAGTACAGTAAGTAATAACACACACATATACAAGCGGACTTTTTTCTGAAAATTAATTTTTTATTCGGGTACGCTGAAGCGTGTATTTATGGCCAAATTTCTTTGGCAACATTTTGAATGGTATACAATACCTCCTCTACCTGCTATAGAGAACGTAAACGAACGAGAATATATATTTTTCCGCAATAGTGTGATGCCATTCTCGCATTCTAGTTGATTAACTTCTTACAACTATAGCATGAGAACCCTTGTCCTTATAAAAGAATTTGTTTAACATTTCTCTTCGATTAGTGCATAAAATACGAAATTGCAGAGCTGGTCGGACTGACTTTATAATGGATTTTACAGATTGAGTTTTTATTGCTGAACACTAGAAAAATGTACATTAAATAATACCTTACCGTAACAGACTTCCTATGACGAGGCAAAGAAGTTTGTTTGATTTTTGCTGCTTTGATTGTTTTGTTGCTAGGCGTGATTTTCATTTTGAGGTTCTTTAAATGTAGAATCCGCATGCCAACCTTAGCGTATAACTTACTTGAATTATATGCAAGCGTGCATCATAGAAATCATTGCACAGTACTTGGTGTAGGTTATGTTAAATCAGGTTCAAAATGTATAGTGCACATAAATGAGACTTTAGGTTTTATATTTATTAAAATACTAGCTGTGTGTTTCAAACCAATAAACCTGTTTAATAAATAATTTAAAACAATGATACCCGCCTTTAAAGGAACACGTGGGTACGTCTAGAAACAGTATGTAACCAATACATTATGTGAAGGTATTCCTTTAGTGTCAGTGTGATATTGTTATTGCAGATGCACATAAATATGAAGAGCTGCACGCATGCAGTACTCCAGCTTGTGACTTTGCTATCCCAGTGAAGGCGTCGTTGTCGGTAATTTCACTTTTTATTCGTGTGTAGGCACTTGATGTATACGGCGATCTTTGAGATTGCAACCTTTAAAGAATGGATTGACCAAGTTGTGAATTTATTTTCCCACCTCATGTATAATACATATGGTCACTAACACTTGTTCGGGAAGCAATAATTCTTGCCTTGACAAGTAGCTCAATTTATACTCTTCGTGCTGTTGTTTCATTGTTATGTTGAGTCATATGCCCTCTGCCTCGTGATTTTCTGATATGTGTTCAGGTCATGGTTCTTTGTTTATTTTCCGCAGTTATTGCCTAGGTACATTTGAATAAACTCATCTAAAGTATATTAAATGTTTTTCTCATAAAATACCATACTTTGTGGTTTCAAACTGTCACACTATTTTACCTCGAACCCTTATATCATCTAAATTCCCTTTACAACCTGTCTTACTTCCTAATTCCTGTATTTTCTCTTTCTAATTCTAAAATAAACTGACTGGTATTGAGTTTTTAAACGTTTATAGCATTTATTTAAACAATTTTAAATGTATATATTATATTTACATCTAAAATACTAATGTATTACTCAAACAGTAATACAGTACTACAAACTCCTTTATTATTTTAAATTTTAAAGCCTTTTTTTTAACGTTGTGCCACTTAAAATGTAAGCACGTTCCATGCAGATGTTCTGTAAAGTTGTCCTGGGGTTTAGGATAGTACAAAATATTTTAGAGGGGAAAAATTTAATGGGACGATTATTATTTTTCATAAAATCTTAAAATGCATTCACACAACTTTCTCTCCCCATTGCTCATGTATATTACAGTAGAAGGTAGGATTTAGGATGTGTTTATCGGAGGGGGACACCTTGCCACTGAGACCAGCTTGAAATATTGTGGCTACACCCCCCGGAGGCAGGGATGAAGTGAAGGAGCTGTAGGAGGTCACAGAGAGGCGCGGAAGTTCCTAATATTTTCAGTTTGAACACCCGCGCAACAGCAGAGGCAAAGAATCCCGGGAGAGGAAGACGGAGCGATCCTAACGGGCGGGATAAGCACCCTGCCGTTGACGGGGAGAAACCTTTCCAATATGCAAGCATCTGCGCCATCTGCCCGACACCGCTGCACCGCAGGACCTGAAAACACATATGAAACTTAAAGGGAGAGATGAGAGGTAATGGAGGAAAGGAGAAACAGTGGTAGAATACACCATCCGGCATTCGCCTAGGCGACCAGGGGAAAACCACGAAAAAATCCCATGGGCAGTCACCGGGAGTCGAAACCTGAACCTCCCGAATGCGGGCCACAGACGTTGCCGCCTGAGCCATCCCGGTCGGTTATATGTATAGTATTCCTATAAAAACGATTCCTCTATTCACGTTACGGTATATATTGTACATTTTTACTTTCTCTGCTCTTATATAGTAGGGAGAGAAGGTATTGCATTCCACCCAAAAATTCGATACCGAGATGTCACCAAAAATACATTTTTGGGGCCCTCTGAATTCAAATAAAGCTTTTTTTATGTCTGATTTTATGTCAGAAGTTAAATTCATTTTTCCAACCCTTCAAAGTATGTACTGTCAATAGAAATATTGAAGAAAAAACTTATTTAAGGCAAAATAACCATTTGGCAATATATACTGATGGCCCACTCATAAATGGGAAAACTGGCGCAGGTATTTATTCGAGTTAACGGGAAATGCTATAGCATAAGCCTAGGAAGATTCGCTAAACTTGAGATATTTGCTATACTTAAAAGTCCACGCCTATACTGGGAAAAGAGAATTGTAGGGAAATATATCCTTATAAACTCTGACAGCCAGGATGCACTAAAAGCTCTCAGTTCCTAACACTTTAAATCACAGTTAATGTAGGAATGCTATCAATATTTATCAAACCTACAATAGAATTGCGGTGGGTACCTAGACACACAGGTATCGTGGGAAGTGAAAAGGCTGGCTCCTTAACAAAGAAGGGAGCATCTCTCATAGGACCTGGTTACCATGCTAGCGTTTAGTTCGCGGGTTCAAATCTGGAGGAGGGCGATGGTTTTTTTCGATCGTAAAAATCCCTAGCATGACTTCCTTTGGAAGGGAAGTAAAGCCGGTGGTACTGTGAAGTAGATTTACGGAACGTAAAAGAAACTCAAGCCTGATAAAGAAGCCTCTGAGCAAAATTACCGGTCTTTCATGCCCAATATAGAATAGGACGTTAAGGACCATGGTAGTTAAAGAGTGTCCAGCATCTTTCGAACACAAACATTAATACCACTGCATATTTGGCGCCCAGAACGTGGGGCGAATTAACCAGGAAGGAGGGAAATAACCAGGAAGGGGCGAAGGAACCAGGACGTGGAGCGAATGGAGCAGTGAACTGAACTACAAGACGCAGATTCCAGAAACAATTTAAATTTGATTTTTCTAATAAGATCAGAATCCGCCTGTGGAATAAGCATTTTAAATGCCCCCAAAACACTATTAGACTTTGGGCTCGGAAACCAATCCAAAAGAAATGGAAAACCATACCCAAAAACAATCTCTATAAGCGATTAATTAATAAGCCTGGAGAAAAATTAAGTAATTTACTTACTAAGCTTCATAAACGCTCACTCAAAAGAGTTATCGGATTCATAACTTGCCATGGAAAATTCAGAAAACACTTGAAGACAATGGAATTATACCATATGGAACCCATTGCGAACACACATTCTATTAGATTGCGAAGCCACAGAACGGAAAAAAATACCAAGTTCTTAGAGTTACGCAAAATTAGAAACAGGTCCTAATTTAGTGAGACAAATACTGCAAATAGCTAAACATATAGATATTTGTTCCCAGTAACCAGGAAGTGCACAAAAAGTCTTTTAGGCTGAGGTGCTAAATGAAGAATCTGCTTCCTAAATACTACTATACTAGAGCAGATATAATAATACAGTTGTTATAATTTTGAGTGCTACGATCCATATTCAGTTTAATTATTTATCTACAACAGTCAGGAACTTGCTCCAAAAGCAAGTAGATATTGAATTTACGTTGGAGTTGTTTGTTTTTGCTCCACATATGGAAAACCAATTAAGAAAGTGTTCTGTTGTTGAAGTTTTTGCACCACGCTTTGGGCGTTAATTTGAAGAAGATTGTTTGTTAGGTAATATGCTGCTACGTATGAGAAGCCGATTTGAAGATGTATTTTTGTTATTACTCTCCAAGTTAAACAAATATTATATTAACTTTGTTATTAAACTGCTTCTATAGATATTGTTTATGTTTATGTTTGCCTCGGCTGCGTCAGTATTACTTTAGAGACACGTTTCTCTTAATCAGGACGTGGTGCGACAAGAATGTAGGCTTACACAGATTTTAAGTTTAAATTCACTTCTTTTTATTAATCCTTGACACAAATTAAATAGCACTACACTGATATCAAGAGCTGTGAGATTCTTTAATTTAAAACTTGTGCTTTGTTAACGCGTATATTTAATTTACGATTCACACGAATACGTAGTATTTCTTTAGAGAACACATCTTCCATCCGGTCATTACCAAGGTCTGCCAGCAACTGAACATTTTTCAACCGTCAAAAGCCGTAAGCTTCTGTATTTCAAGTCTCTGATTGGCTAATCCTAGTCCAATAGAATACCTGCATTTAATTAAAGCTTTTTCTGGCTGTTGATTGGCTATTTTAAACTGTCACAAAATTTACATTATCGTTGCTCTAATCATGACTAGTAGTATTCAGACTCGCAAACTCATTATTGCCTCAAGGTTACCTCATTGTTACCACATTGTTAGCAACGTTATACTTATTATTCTCACAGCTCTTGCACTATTAAGTTACACAATGCATTCACATAACATTATTAAACATGTTTACAATAATATAAGCATATGCAATGACTGTTATATACATTTTAAAAATTATTACATACATATTGCTTCAAGGCGGGCTGTTATTGAATATATATATATATATATATTATATAATACAATTGAAAT
Organism: Deroplatys truncata; assembly: GCA_030765065.1. Classification (NCBI taxonomy): domain Eukaryota; kingdom Metazoa; phylum Arthropoda; class Insecta; order Mantodea; family Mantidae; genus Deroplatys; species Deroplatys truncata. The sequence goes on along the minus strand of CM060975.1, from coordinate 72,069,645 downwards.
TATTCAAGTGTTAAAAATACTGCCTCATAGAACACATTAAATTTCAGAGTCAATTTAAACTGTGTTATCCTTCACATTACACTCATACATACCCTGAGAAAGTACTCATAGCTCTATCACTGGAGCAGCTGGTGCACGAGACAACAGAACGAGCTACGAGATAACGGCAACATTAGAAGTTGGTAAAATATACTGCTTCAAAATTGTCGCACCATCGCGCGGCTTTAAAAGTTCAGATAACGTAGTACGTTATAATGGCTAAAGCTACAACGATTTTATCTGTCATTTTTACTTTCTCTACTACGTACAGTAAGTAGGGGAAGTATTGTATTCTACTAAAAAATTCCTTACTGAGATTTCACTGGAAATAAATGTTTGAAGGCCCCCTTAATACAAAAAAAACACTTCTAGAAAAATTGTGTGTCTGTAAACAGCATAACTCAAAAACGAAAAGTCGGATCAATCCCAGAATTGATATTAAGTTCAGTACCTTCAAAAGATGCGACACGAAGATTTTCAAGAAAATTCCCCTACCCCAGACTGTGCTTTACATGGAAGATTTTTTGAAAATTTTGATTTTCTAAAAAATGGCTGTAATGATTTAGATTAAAATGCCATATATTAAAGATAATTACATGACAAGTAAAATGTATATCTTGAATTTTCTGGGAATAGCCTGTGAAGTCCGCTTCATTATGGAGAAGTTTTGGATAATCATGTATAAACTGGTAAACGTTAAGCGACAGACGAAAACGTACTCCTATAAAAAAGTAGATCTCTTTAAAACACTATTTATTTAAAATAAGTTTTTTTGTGGTTTCTGAGATATCCGTTATTAAAGGTTCGGAAACAGTATAGAATTTTTTTAAGATCAGCATACAGCGTCCAGTTCATAACATTTGACTATCGCTGTTCCCTTTGTGTCTATAACGAAATGTGTAATGTAACCTTTTTGCAAAGGTTTATTTGGATTAGATAGAAAAATAAGCTTGAGTAAGTATACTTTGTATACCCACTAATAAACACTACAAGGTAGAGAAAGGCATGTGAATGTACCGCATCAGATTTTTTCTACCTATACCTTAATGAGATCTTCATTTTTCCATAATACGTTTTTGGCTATCTCACAAGGCTTCATAGGTATGTATACGAAATGAAGAAGACTTCAAGATATACGTTATTATCTCATAAGCAAAATATTTAATCAAACTCGTTAAGAACGCTATAACCAGTTGTTTATATGGGGATGGTTTCCTTCAGATTCTCAGTTTTGAGGGGTCACGTTTCATAGATCTCTAAATACGAAATTTTGTATTTACACGAATTTTCGTTCTTGTGCACGGTGTTCACAGATTTACTAATAGACACATGCACGCACACGTATACAGGTACGTTTATTCTAAAAATTGTGTTTTCGGTGAAGTCTTGATATCAGATATTTGGGTTGAATGCAATACATTGTCTATGCGGGAGAGAAAGTAAACAGTGAAATGCTTCCAAATACGGTATCTCAAGTATTGTAGGCCCGCCTCTGTGATGTAGGGGTAGCGTGTCTGCCTCATATTCAAGAGGTCCCTAGTTCAAATCTACGTTAGGGTGTTTTACCCGGATAAGGTTTTTCCGGAGTTTTCCCTTAAACTGAAAGACGAATGTCGAGTATCTCTATGGACCCCGGGCTCATTTGAGCATCATTTCACCGCTTTCATTCATCGGTCGATATGCTCGGTTAAAGGACGTAAAACCTTAAAAAGGAAAGTAATATAGAAAACGCATGCATTTCCGGATAAATATAATAAGCCGTTTTTAATAGAGACATAATAAAACGCAGTTGTGTCTATTTCTGTCGCAACCATCCTGACTGAATAACCAACAGAGGCGTATTTTATGTCGGTAGTATTATTATGTCAATTTTAATATTTATAGCAAGTAAAGCAAAATTGGTTTTTAAATTAGTAATACTCGTACATTGGGAAATGAACTGTAACGATAATTTATCTAGGAATTCCAAAATCACAAGTTAGATTTTGAAGGCTTTTTCAGGAATACAATTTAACAAATTGTATACATTTATAATAATTATAACTAATATAATTTTCCGGGCTGTTATGCCGTGGTCTGCTGAAGAAAGATTTCCCAGACGTTTCGTCCACAACTGCGGTGGACATCTTCAGTGGCGCGGACGAAGTCTTCTCGGTGAAAGTATCGTAGCGTCTGATGCGTTGGCCGTTAGTGCCGCTCTCTTTATAGTGTGGACGCTCTCTGCTGATTGGCCCGCTGGTATGAGGGGACTGGCGCCGGCTGTGTTGTTGCTCTCTTCTGATTGGCTCGCAGTGTTTTTCGGTTTTGTATGACCTTTCTTGTTTTTGATGACTAGCGGCTTCAATACGAACAAATCCACCGGGGTACTTTTCCTGGACATTGAACGGGCCTTTGACCGGGTCTGGCATCCTGGACTCCTTCGTAAACTCAACACGCTCAATGTACCTGACTCTATGCTCAAACTTATTGCCAACTACCTGCGAGATAGGAAATTTGTCTCAGCCGTGAACAACACGCTTTCCACAACACGTCCCATCGAGGCGGGCGTCCCCCAGGGCAGTATCCTCGGACCCACCCTGTTCAACATTTACATAAATGACATACCTAAGACCCAAAACACTAACCTCTACCTCTACGCTGATGATGCAGCAGTTGCTGCTCAATCGGGCAAGCCACTCTTTTTACGTAACAGACTACAAACCTTCCTCGCCGACTTGGAAGACTGGCTCACCAAATGGCGCATCAAGGCCAATCAAGCTAAGTGTCAAGCAGTAGTTTTCACGAAGCGCACAACCCACAGACAAGCAACACGTGCTCTGCCCCCACTTCAACTACTGGGCAAAAACATCGTCTGGACCAACAAAGTCACGTACCTCGGCGCCGTAATGGACCAAGGTCTGACCTGGAACGAACACATAAAGCAATCCCGACACAAAGCGCAAGCTCAACTGCGGAAAATTTATCCACTCCTCCGAACTGGCTCACATATTTCACCTGGACTTGGACTTACTTTGTACAAGACGCTAATACGACCTATACTTACATACATCGCCCCAGTCTGGGGCTACGCAGCCGCAACCTATATTAAGCAGTTAAATAGCTTCCAAAACAAGGTTTTACGAATCATCACCGGAGTACCCGGAATAGCACCCGCGTACAAACTACACGAAGAACTACACATGCACACTGTTGAGGAATTCATCAAGAAACTAGCCTCCGACCTTTACACCAAGACCTCTCGAAACTCAAACGCACTTATCTCAAACTTAGGCAATTATGACCCGGACTTGCAGAGGCACAAAACCCCGCTCCACCTATTTGAGCGATCCTTAACTAATGACCACTCGATCATCGATGCTAAAGTTCACCTGCTGAGACTCATGAATCAAGACTAACGCAATAAGCCTTCCTGCTTTCAGGCAACTCATCATAGCACACCGTACAGAACACCACCGAAATCAGGTCCAAGAAGGTACAACAGCAACAACAAGCTCAGCAGAACTCTACGCTACAGGTATTTCACAACGCTCAGACTCCTGCCCCCACCATCCTACCATAGCGCCACGTGTAGACGATCCTAATTTACTCTATCATCACACCTCAATAACTTTTTACCCCCCTTTATAACCAAACTACTAAACCACTAACCTACTAACACCATCTATTCCCCCTGGGTGCTGCACAGACTAAGGTATGTGCTGTCTCCCAGGACCCAATTCACGCGCTCGCATGCACGGCATGCCAGCTAGAAACTAACATTTACTAACCGGGGTGCTAACGCGGAACCCGACCACTAACTGCATGAAATCCCTCGACTAACATAGCACCCTGTCTCCCTAGACACGCATGATTAGTTTACTAACAGCATGTGCATGGGGAGACGATGTAGCCTCTGAGGATGATCGTCACCGGGGGCGGCGGGTGTGGGGCCACCCCCACTTGAAAAAAAAAGACTAGATGCCAGTTACTGTTGAGTTTCAATGCTTCTTCTTTCCTATTGAAATTATTGGGATGTTTGTAAATCTCTATTGCTTCGCGTTGTAGCCGGGTATGGTAATGCTTTATGGAGGAAATAATGTTGGTGTCCTGAAATCTAATAATGTGTTCGCCCTCGGCTTCAATGGCATGTTCGGCGACTGCCGATTTTTCTGTATGGCCCAGGCGGCAGTTTCTTTTGTGTTCGCTAAGTCTGGTGTTAGCGCTCCGCTGTGTGGTACCAATGTACACTGAACCACAGGAACAAGGAATACGGTAAACACCGGCCGATGACAGGGGATCTCGGGGGTCTTTGGAAGAGCGCAGTAGGCTATTTAACTGTCTTGTAGGTTTGAATACTGTTTTGACGTTATGACGTTGAAGTATATGTTCAATACGGTCAGTGACATTTCTGAAATATGGCAGAAAGACAATGGACTTGCTTTTGGGTTGGTCTTGAGTAACCGGTCGGGGCTTGGCCGGACGGCAGGCTCTTCTCACCTCTTGGACTGAATAACCATTTGATTGTAGAGCTGTTTCTAGGTGTCGGATTTCTTGTGGAAGTAAGTGTGGTTCACAAATACGGGAAGCACGGTTTGCGAGTGTCTTAATCATAGCACGTTTTTGTCTAGGATGGTGGCTGGAGTACTTGTTAAGGTAACGGTCTGTGTGTGTGTGGGTTTGCGGTAGACAGTATGACCCAGCGTGCCGTCAGCCTTCCTGCTAACGAGTACATCTAGAAAGGCTAGTTGGCCATCCTTTTCTTGTTCCATTGTGAACTGTATACGCTGATTGATGCTATTTAGATGTAGCAAAAATTCTTGAAGAGCTTGTTCACCATGAGGCCAGATGACGAAGGTGTCATCCACATAGCGGAACCAGGCTGTTGGTTTGAGTGGAGCTGAGTTTAGTGCCTTTGACTCAAATGCCTCCATGAAGAAATTGGCCACAACAGGGCTAAGGGGGCTGCCCATGGCAACACCGTCTATTTGCTCGTAGAATGACCGGTTCCACTGGAAATAAGTCGTAGTCAGGACATGGTGAAAAAGTGTAATGATATCATCAGAGAAGATGGGTTGTAACAACTTCAGAGTTTCTTGTACTGGAACCATGGTGAATAGAGACACAACGTCAAAACTAATTAGTAAATCCTTAGGTAGCAATTTGAGGTTGCGGAGAATTTGAATGAAATGAGTAGAGTCTTTGATGGAAGAGTCGGACAAGCCGACATGGGGTTGTAGATTAGTTTTCCGTAGAATACGGGCTGTCGGATCACGTTTAATCTTATGGTAGGTTGCTGGTTGCAGGAGTTCAGAGATTTTCTGTTGGTAGTCTTGTTGGTTAAGAATAACTGTGGCATTACCCTTGTCCGCTGAGCAAACAATGATGTCTCGGTTGGAGTTCAGCTTCATTCTACGGAAAACTAATCTTTTGATCAAGAACTCCTCGCTTTCGAAGGAAGACAAACGCCGCCTTACCAAGTCCGAAGCTCAGCCGCCTAGACTTTACGGGCTACCCAAGATACATAAACCAGATGTTCCGCTCAGGCCCATTGTTAGTGGTATTGGTTCTCCCACATACGACATAGCCAAATACCTAACCGGCCTTCTACAACCCCATGTCGGCTTGTCCGACTCTTCCATCAAAGACTCTACTCATTTCATTCAAATTCTCCGCAACCTCAAATTGCTACCTAAGGATTTACTAATTAGTTTTGACGCTGTGTCTCTATTCACCATGGTTCCAGTACAAGAAACTCTGAAGTTGTTACAACCCATCTTCTCTGATGATATCATTACACTTTTTCACCATGTCCTGACTACGACTTATTTCCAGTGGAACCGGTCATTCTACGAGCAAATAGACGGTGTTGCCATGGGCAGCCCCCTTAGCCCTGTTGTGGCCAATTTCTTCATGGAGGCATTTGAGTCAAAGGCACTAAACTCAGCTCCACTCAAACCAACAGCCTGGTTCCGCTATGTGGATGACACCTTCGTCATCTGGCCTCATGGTGAACAAGCTCTTCAAGAAATTTTGCTACATCTAAATAGCATCAATCAGCGTATACAGTTCACAATGGAACAAGAAAAGGATGGCCAACTAGCCTTTCTAGATGTACTCGTTAGCAGGAAGGCTGACGGCACGCTGGGTCATACTGTCTACCGCAAACCCACACACACACAGACCGTTACCTTAACAAGTACTCCAGCCACCATCCTAGACAAAAACGTGCTATGATTAAGACACTCGCAAACCGTGCTTCCCGTATTTGTGAACCACACTTACTTCCACAAGAAATCCGACACCTAGAAACAGCTCTACAATCAAATGGTTATTCAGTCCAAGAGGTGAGAAGAGCCTGCCGTCCGGCCAAGCCCCGACCGGTTACTCAAGACCAACCCAAAAGCAAGTCCATTGTCTTTCTGCCATATTTCAGAAATGTCACTGACCGTATTGAACATATACTTCAACGTCATAACGTCAAAACAGTATTCAAACCTACAAGACAGTTAAATAGCCTACTGCGCTCTTCCAAAGACCCCCGAGATCCCCTGTCATCGGCCGGTGTTTACCGTATTCCTTGTTCCTGTGGTTCAGTGTACATTGGTACCACACAGCGGAGCGCTAACACCAGACTTAGCGAACACAAAAGAAACTGCCGCCTGGGCCATACAGAAAAATCGGCAGTCGCCGACCATGCCATTGAAGCCGAGGGCGAACACATTATTAGATTTCAGGACACCAATATTATTTCCTCCATAAAGCATTACCATACCCGGCTACAACGCGAAGCAATAGAGATTTACAAACATCCCAATAATTTCAATAGGAAAGAAGAAGCATTGAAACTCAACAGTAACTGGCATCTAGTCATCAAAAACAAGAAAGGTCATACAAAACCGAAAAACACTGCGAGCCAATCAGAAGAGAGCAACAACACAGCTGGCGCCAGCCCCCTCATACCAGCGGGCCAATCAGCAGAGAGCGTCCACACTATAAAGAGAGCGGCACTAACGGCCAACGCATCAGACGCTGCGATACTTTCACCGAGAAGACTTCGTCCGCGCCACTGAAGATGTCCACCGCAGTTGTGGACGAAACGTCTGGGAAATCTTTCTTCAGCAGACCACGGCATAACACCCCGGAAAATTATATTAGTTATAATTATGACACCGGCCGTGAAAGCCTACGTTCTTACATTTATAATAATGGTAGGTATTATTCTCAAATACAATAATAAATTAGTTCTGGATTTTAGAATACTACAGAGAAATTCTGTAGTTTAAAAAACAAAGAGCTATTACATGACAAAGGTTTAATGTTATCAGAAGGAAATGGCAATCTCAAAAGTAGGAGAAGCTGAAATTTTAAAATAAAAAATTAACATGTTTCAGAAACTATATGCAAATTTCTCCAAACCTTGTTTAACGACCGATTAAAAGAACTGTGCTCAACTTAACTGAGCTTCTTTGGGAGGTATTTGTAGAATCAGCATTACAGCGATATCAGAGTTTCCAACTTATCAACAAGGCTTACGCCCTTGTGCCTTTCACACTTAATTCAAGATGTACCTAACTACGGCGAACATATTTCTCATATATTATTAGCGCGATTCATGATATTATCCAGGCTGTCATATGGTGTTAATTCCTTCGTCCCTCTCTAGTCCTTAGATACACCTCTCAGGGATGTTCTGAATGGAGCAGAAGATATTCTCCAACATGATTATACAAGAAACGATCTTGGCATTTTCAAAAATGATAATTTATAGTGTTTATGGATGATTGATACCTAACAAGATCTTATAACTAAGACTCGGAAGTTGGTGCCTAAACGACTAGTATGCAACGTCAACACACACCTCCTACCGACACTGAGTATGCGTTGTGTTAGCTTTCATTATGCTTAACTTGCAGTCCAGGATCCACAAGCTCCGAGCCTTTCTTATAAGTAATTGATCCATTTTGGATTATGTACTATGTGTGGCATAGTTATTGTTGTAATCTTCAGGCAACTTTGGTTTTACCTTCTATTCAATATACCACTTGATACTAAGATATATTAAGTAATAGGGAACTTGTAAACAAAATATCTGATATGTTACACTCACATGGCTTTCTCTACTCTTGTACAAACTATTTTTACAAACGCTTATTCTCCATCTACTTCATGTTAATCGAGATAAACATTTGCAGACTCTATCTTATTGCTAATTTTCTTGTAGATGTAAGGGGAATATATATTTACATGGGCAATATAGAAATACAGTAGCCTTTAAGCATATACATATCTCTTCATAGCTGGTTGCTAGGTGCAGCACCATTCTCTTTGCCACAGATTAATACTCTTTGCATATACAAGACAAAAAAAATAAATAACGAATTCCCATTTGAGAAAGTAAGTATTGAAAAAATTAAGGGAATAACAAGTAATATCTCGAAAATGGTTCACTCAACAAAAAAATGTATATGACATAAATTGTGTATTTTAACGCGATCTACATTTTTATGTAGTAAAATTTTGTCTATCTCTTATGGTTTACCAGTTATGCTAAAGTCGTTCACAATGAAGAATACTTTTGGAGACATTCCCAGAAAATTCAAGATATACATTTTATTTGTCATGAAAATATGTTAAACATTTACGAAAAATGTTCCATGTAAAGGGTAATCTGGGGTGGGGGATTTTCTTGAAAACCTTCGTGTCGCATCTCTGGAAGATACTGAACCTAAATACCAAGTATGATGTTTATCCAACTGTTCGTTTCTGAGTTATGCTGTTCACAGACAGACACACACACACACACACACACACACACACACACACACACACAGACACACACACACGGACATGTTTCCAAAAATGCTTTTTTTGGATTCAGGGGGTCTCAAAACATATATTTCCGGTGAAATCTCGGTATCGAATTTTTGGGTGGAATACAATACTTCCCCTACTTATATACGTAGTAGAGAAAGTAATAAAGCATTTTTGGAAGCATGTCCGTGTGTATGTCTTGTGTGTGAACAGAATAACTCAAAAATGAAAAGTCGGATAAACACCAAACTTGGTATTTAGGTTCAATATGTTCCAGGGATGCGACATGACAGCTTTCAAGAAAATCCCCCACCCCTTACATGGTACATTTTTAGAAAATTTTTATTTTATCAAAAACGGCTCTAACGATTTTGATTAAAGTATCATACGTTTAAGACATTTTTATGGCAAATAAAATGTATATCTTGAATTTTCTGGGGATGTCCCCAAAGGTCCTCTTCATTCTGAACAACCTTTGCAAAACCGGTAAACCGCAAGAGATGGATAAAATTTTACTACATAAAAAAATGTAGATGTCGTTAAAACACACAATATATGTCATTAACAATTTTTTTGTAAAGTGAACCATTTTCGCGATATTGCTTGTAATTTCTTTGAATTTTCCAATACTTACACTTTTTCTCAACTGAGAATTCGTTGTTCTTTTTTTATGTTCTTGACATGCAAAGAGAATTACATTTTACACATAGTGGCTAGTTCTAAAAAAAATTGACTATCGGTTAAGATGTCCTGTTCCCCTTGTTTTGTATTTGCAAGGGCAATATAGAAATACAGTAGCCTTTAAGTGTAGACATATCTCTTAATAGCTGGTTGCTAGGTGCAGCACCACTTTCTTTGCCACAGCTTAATACTCTTTGCATATCCTAAGACAAAAAAAAAATGAATAACGAATTCCCATTTGAGAAAAAGTATAAATATTGGAAAATTCAAACAAATAACGAGGAATATCTCGGAAATGGTTCACTCCACAAAAAATGTGCATGACATAAAGTGTGTATTTTAACGAGATCTACATTTTTTGTGTGGTAAAATTTTGTTTATCTCTTGCGGTTTACCAGTTATGCAAAAGTCATTCAGAATGAAGAGGACTTTGGAAACATTCCCAGAAAATTCATGATATACATTTCATTTGCCATGAAAGTATCTTAAACATATGATATTTTAGTCAAAATCGTTGGAGCCATTTTTGAGAAAATAAAAATTTTCGAAAAATGTTCAATGTAGAGGGTAGTCTGGTGTGGGAGATTTTCTTTAAAATGTTCGTGTCGCATCTTTGAAAGATACTGAACCTAAACAAAGTGCCTTTTTTTTATTCAGGGGGCCTCAAGACATGTATTTTTTCGGTGAAATGTCGAAGTTTTGGGTGAATGCAATACTTCCTCTTGTTACTATACGTAGCAGAGAAAGTAAAAATGGAGTTGTTTTGTTTGGTTAACTTGTAGGGAGTTTTCATTATAGGAGTCTGGCAACACTGACCAGCTAATTGGCAACAAAAACATAAATATTATTACATACTTGTTGCCTCACCGTAAATGTTGCTTTAAAAGAGTTCAGTTTAGGATATAGTCTCTAAGTGAGACTAGTGTACCATATTTCCAGCATATTCCTTTGCATGTGATCCACGGCAATTAAAAGTGAAGGGATGAAAGTGATTGACCAGAGGGAGTTGGTTGGAGTTCACCAAGCATATCTCCTTTAACAACCGCTTGTTTAAAGATCGCAGCATTACATTTTCTTAGTCAGTGGACGGGAACTGGTGGTATTCCACCCACATAGTTACCATGGTAACGGCTGGTTATAACCATTGTAGTCGCAGTACATAATGAAGTCAATAATTTGTTGCAAATCCTGGGCGTATGTGACCTCATTATTAACCATTACATCGAACTCAGTCAAGGTTTGCGTATTTATAGGCAAGTAATAAGATGTTCACTGTCTGCCACTTCTGTTGTTGCCTTTTATATGCAACTTCCGCTTAGAAAGTGATTGTTACCATCCGCTGTAACAACCAAGAGATGCAGTTGTCTGTCGCATAGTTCAACATTCGTTTCAGTTTTTCAGTATACATTCCCGTATACTGCCTTCAACCGCCAAGACCAAACAACTTCTGCTAGATTACGAATAATACAAAACTCACTCACCTCTACCTCTTCACCAAAGAACCACCTCCTGAATGTTGTTTATGTACTACAAGACTCACTGTTGAGCATCTCTTATGCAAATGCCAACAATATGATAACTGTCGCAGAACTGAAAAGATTTCCTCCACACTGCAATAGATACTCAAGTTGTCTATTTAAAACTAAAGAAATTCCGGCAGAATATCGGTCTTTTTAACAAAATATAAAATGCTTCAATATAATATTTAATATTTTCTCGTTCATACCTGAATAGCAATCTTAATATACATATTTATTTGACGATGTTAAAATTAACGCTGTAATTCCATCATATATTTTATGTTCTCTTTATATCCAGCTACTTCTTGTGTTGTATTATGTTACAATTAATTTGTTTTATTAATTTTGTGAACACGTAACTGTTTGTCTAATTATGAATTAATGTAATTATTGATGAATCGCATATAACCATGTCGTTAGCGCCATTTTAAATAAATTAAAAAAACACAAACGCCCAGCAATTTAAGTAGATTCTGGACACCCTTATTTAGGCCTTTTAGCATTTCACTTATCTTAAAAGGGGTTTTCCTCTAGTTTGTCGAAGAAATATCCCCAATATATAAATTACTGACAATTAAATTATTAAATTCGAAGTAAATGTTTGAATAGGTAGTGGAATACTTCATAGTATGGCGTCACGTAACTGAAAGAATGTTAAGGACCTTGAAATTTAGTTATCTAAAAGGAAATATGAGTGGAATCCCCTTTTAATCTTGGTTATAGCATGTAGTCACACCATTTTAGAAAGTCAGTGATTATACATTGCAGTAGGAATTACAAAAGCTGTCCTGAAACACAACCTTAAATTCGGTGAACAAGTGTTAGTAGAGCGATCCCACCATCTATTGCAGAAAATCATAACCTCATATAACAACAATATGATAGCTATGAGCTGGCCTATGTTTAAAGGTGCCTTTAAAAACATTTGGAATGCGTCGACAAATTTTCTTTGAACTGTTATATTGAACACAATTTCAACTTCGTACACGCAGCTGTTCTTGCGTTCTATCATGCACAGACGAACAATTGCTAATAGGTAACTAAAATTCAAACTTTTTTATTTACAAAATATCAGTTTTAAGAAATACCTGCGGATTTTTTTTCTCCAAAATTTCGAAAAACGTACCACGAGGAACATTTTCGGTAGATTATTTAAAGTGATTATTAGGAACTAATAATGAAAATAAAAAGTTCCGAAATTTTGTTTTCTAAAATAAAATTAATTGCTAATAAATATATTTTAAATTTCACATGCAGGTTCCTTATATTTGTTGTTCTTTAATTCTGTTATCTACGTATATAGATACTAAAAGCCAATTGCGAAAAAATGATCATTTTGAAACCTTTTGTGGAAATCTGTAACAATCAGCAACTATTTTCCAAATAACTTTTCTATGCCTGCTTCGAATTATACCTGGAGGTTCAAATCTACTTGACAGTAAATAATTGCAGATCACTGCGCCGAAGTTCTGCCTTTCCTACGTGTTGGATAAAAGGGTGGAAGCTTTTCTCCCCGTCTATTTCATTCATTTCGTTTAATTTTATGGGGTATAAAAAGCGTGACGCTATGCTGTCTCGGCCCCCTGGAATGCGAACCCACAGCCAGGTGCATGTAACGTGAGCGAATCGTATTTTAATGCTCATGAAGCTGAAAATTAGTTTTGTTCCTCGGACAAATGAGAATCGCTGTTTTACGATGTATTGCCGTGTGAGTGTTATGGATGTTATTGCTTGCTAAGCCATCGCAACGGCACGGGTAATAATGTCTGCGCACAAAAAATAGTGCAGTTTATTTTCTTTGACCTTTTTGCCTCCATATTTCATTCGTAGAAACATTTAATGAGCATTTATAATGAAGCTAGGCACTTGTTTAATAGCATTAATTTATTCTTGCAGTGTCGTTGTACATTTCATATTTCATACCGTTCATTTCATCGGCTTTTAACGATTTTATGCACTGTTTGTACATCATTATCGTGCATTATTCAGTTACTTCGCAATTAATATGGTAAAAATGTTTACGAATATCGAAAAGTTCTGTTCAAAAAGTTACAGCTCTATTTTATTTCTTCACATACGTAAGAAAAAAAAATACAGGTGATTCATTTGGGAAGACATGAGATATAAACATAGTGAGGGTAATACAGTTTTGAGGTTCACAGAATAAAATAGGGGAGGTTTTAGAAAATACCCGTGTTTTTCTTATGTGTGCGTGCATGTGTATATGTACATACACACAATAACAACGTAACTCAAAGCGAAAATTTCGGATAAATACCAAACTTGGTATTTAAGTTTAGCATCCTTCAAAGATGCAACAGCTAGATTTTCAAGAAAATTCCCTTATTTTAATTTACCTTTTAATTATTTCTTCAAAAATAGCTCTAGCGATTATGATTAAAATACCAATTGTTTTGGAAATTTCTAGGACCTTGAACTTTCTTGAAATAGCTTGTAAAGTCCTTTTCATTTTGAATGAATTTTATATAATGTTGTATAAGGTTAAATCTTAAGAGAGGGGCAAAAGCTTACTACAGAAAAAATGTAGATCTCTTTAAAATACACTTTATGTTAAATGCTTTCTTGTGGAATTAACCATTTCCTAGATATTGCTTGCGGTTTGTTTGAATTTTCAAACACCTGCTATTTTTTGAAGCGCTAAGTAGCTACTTAGTTGTTTTTCGTGGTCGTGTCAAGCGAAGAATTTCAACCACTTTTTAAAGATTTGACCATCACTTCAACCTCTAATATCCCTCTTGTACCTATTGGGAAATGCATAAAGAAAACACTTCTGCAAACGCTTATCTCAGTTAACATGAAGTATAGTGAAGAATAGGCCTTCGTAAGAATAGTTTATAGAAGAGAGGTCAGAGTAAGTCATGCCAATGTGACAGATTAATGTAAGTGCATTCTAGAACGATGATAAATCTGTATCGCCATTGATTCTGCATAAGAAACAAAAGAAGTTACTTAACAACATCTAAAAGTAAACAAAATGCCATTTACAGTTCGGAAACGAGCTAAATGTTTTTTGTGGTTCGATAAATTTTCGCACCATATCTGCGAGAGGAACATAATACATATACGTATCTTCTTCTAAAACGATTGGGCAATGGACGTTCGTGATGAATTGAATGACACATTCACACAAGTGATGCTTTGAGGTGTAGCCAATTATGTACCTCTAAATTGTCTATATCTCTCTCTTACCACCCGAGTTCTTCTTCTGGCGTTTTAGTGAATGTCGTATGTGCACGGTGACACGTGGAAATATTCCTGATCGCAGGGAAAATGTTCAGCACCTTTAACGAATTACAACTGTGTACAATAGATCACAGACGGGAAGATTTTACCTCAGGTAAGAATTATTGTACCGTGTACGTAATGGTGGACACATTGTAGTCTAGTCCTTGTATAACATGTTTACAAATCAAGGAAAAATAAATAAAAGCGAATATGGCGTTACAGTGTTTTTATTTTGTATTTCCAAACGGATGAAGATAGTAATTTATTAGCACCACTCTTTGGGCGTCAATTTGAAGAAGATGGTTTGTTACGTTATTTGCACCACGCTTTGGGCGCCAATTTGAGATGGCTTGTATTGAAGGAGTTGTATTATATTTCAACTGTTGGGGAGCCGAACTTGAAGTTCGTTTGCAACCGCACGTATGGTACCCAGTAGCCTTCATCCAAAAATTTAAAAATATTAACTTTGTAATTTGACTGTTTCTTTAAGTATTATATATTTATGTTTGCCTCGGCTGCGTCAGCATTATTGTTAGAGCCACGTTTCTCTTAGCCGGGTTGTGGTGCGACTAAGAATGTAGGCTTACACAGATTATAATTTTACTTCACTCCTTTTATTAATGCTTGATACGATTTAAATAACACTTCACTGATATATATATAGAGAGAGAGAGCTGTGATATGTTTTTATTAAATACTTGCACTTTTTAATATGTAAACTATTTTCGTCTCACACGAATACGTATTATACTTCTCGAGGACGTGTCTTGCGTCCGGCTAGGAACACTGTTTGCAGGCAACTGAATTGATTTCAACCGCCTAAGCTTGTAAATTTCTGTATTTCAAGTCTCTCATTGGCCAATCCTACTCCAATAGAATACCTTCATTTAACTAAAGATTTTTCTGGTTGTTGATTGGCTATTTTTAAACTGTCTCAAAATTTACATTATTGTTGCTCCAATAATGACTAGCAACATTTAAACCTTCAAATTCATTATTGCCTCAAAGTTACCTCATTGTTAGCAACTTTTAACCTATTATTCTCACAACTCCTATATTATTAAATTACGTAATATATTCACATAACATTATTACACATGGATACAATAATATAAACATATACAATGACTGTAATATACACTCCTTATATATTGTTACATACACATATTGATTTAAGGCGGGCTGTTATTGAATTTATATTTATATAATTAGACTAAAATCATGTAAGTGTTAAAAATACTGCCCCACGGATCAGCCATAAGCTTTCGTGAATAATATTTCTAACGAGATGGTAAATGTGCGAATAGCGCTAATTTCAGGTGTCTTCCTTCTGTGTAGGTAATAGTATCATAACCTTGATCATATATGAAATATATCTTAAAAATTGTAAATTTTAGGAGACTCCCTGGGTAAACTACCCTTAATGTTTACCGATTTCAAATGTGTCGACAGATATTCTTTATATTCTGCTATTGTACAAAACTTTAACTCCCTAAGCGCAATGGCTCTTGAGTTGTGTGTAACATAATTTTAACAATCTTTTAGAAAATTTGATTTAATTGTCAATGTTAAAATTGCATTTGATTTATTCGCTTCAAACTTCAACATCGAGTTTTCATCCGAAATTCGTGTTTTGATGAAGTCCCCTGAATGCAGTAAAAACATTTGCAGAATAAAGGCCGCTTGTGTGCACACGCGCGCGCGTGGTGTGTCAGCATTAACTTAAAAACGAAAAGTCGAACAAGTACCAAATTTCATGCCTTAATCCCGCTGCTTTTAACGACGCAAGGCGATTTTCCATGATTTTTTCCCACCCAAAGTACCCTTTACATGAGAACTTGTTAGTGACGCCACGCTTTTGGTTAAGTTTTCACATTTGAGGTATTGCTATGAGGAATAACAAGGGTGTCATGAATTTTCCTTGAACGCTGTTATGTGGTTTTGATTCTTAAGGAATTTTCTGTTGCATATACAAAAACTTATCAGGGGAAAACATAAAATCTCATTAAAATGCCATTTATGTCATAAGCTTTTCATAGCATTAACCATTTTCTAAATATGTCTTCGTTTGGATTTCGCCAGTATCATTATTAACAAGGGAGTAAGCTTACGTATGAACAATTTGCATAATAGCCAAGAAAATAAATTATTCTTTGTACAGGGCATTTTATGATTGCTAGGCATTACAATTTTTATCAACAATATCTGCTTCTATGCACGCAAACTACGAGTTTTAGCAATGTTTCTCAAATGGTGCTTCGCGGCACATTAACGGGCAGCGTAATTTTTGGGGTCTTAACTTTATGAGCTCCGTGTCGAAAACTATTGCTTCATACTAAATCTCAGGTAAAACATTATTCTTGTCTGCAACATGCAAGCTTAATCAAGAGAAGCTATAGTTAATTTAATTCATATTTATAATTGCCCTGTTGCAAACTTTCAGTATTTAGTAAATATGTTCAATTATTTTTTTGTCATTAACGAGGCAGGTTCTATACACCCCCTAACACTCTAGATTCTTTAGTATCTTCAATCCCATAGTCACCCTTGTTGTTGACCAAAAGCAACATGGCGTGATGCGACGTTGAATAATTGCTGGAACATGTGCGAAGGTCGGCAGGATGTGACGCGGCGCCATAATGGAGGGTAAAATATCTCTGGCATTTCGAATGACCCCAAGAAACTCAGCTCTCAATGAATTTGATACGTTCATGACATCACACCATTGGTGTTCCCATTTAAATACGTGCCAGCTATATTATTTATGTCACAACAGCTTGACTACATTTCTCAGGTTACTGGGGAACTGGGGAAAAGCTTTTCAAGGTCGAGAGCAAATTGCAGCTCGTCAATATTTGCATCCGCACGCTCAAGGATGTTTACAAATGTCAATAGCTAATTGTGGATCAGGGAAGAATTCATAACGATTAATTTACGCTACGGTCACTTTAAAATTCTACTTTTATCTCTTTAAATGTCAATGCCAGCACTTCAGGAAAAACTAATATCATTAATGTTAGTATGTTATTTGCTGCAGCTTACATAACCTCAACTTGCTTTCACTCAAGCAATATTTAAATAACAATTTTGTGCAGTTGGTTGTGTTTTTTATTCATCAGCAACTATCTTAAGCAAAGCTAAGGCCATTTTGAATGTTTCTAACAATTTAAGTAATAAAAGTTGAATTTATTAGGATCACTCAACAAATAAAGCATGCAGTGATAAAACATGCTTATTTTCAATAGAAGTTCAGCCGTTTAAAACAACTCTTCGGATTACAGCAGGCTGAATTCTGTGAACTTTACCTCGGAAGTAAACAGAACCCATCATCTTACAGTAGCAGAATAAAATACCAAAGCTCTGCAGCAAAGACACGTTGAAATATGTATACGCTGGTCCAGGCATCTTTCTTTTGGATTTACCATTAGCAGAGAGAAACATGTGGCGTATTTTCGCATCCAGCAACGGCTAATCCATCATTATAAGGAGTGTATGAAAAGAAAAGATAGCCATGATTTGTATGTACACGTATAGGTATGTGAAATTTCAAAGAGACGCAGAAATCCAAGAAGGTTTGAGAAGACGTTCAGATTTATTCTGATACACATAGCAATTATGCAACTAATGAGATATGAAAATGAGAATACTGAGGACTTCACTAAATCTCATCGACTGGCACTGAGATGTCTACAGATGATGGCTGAAGAAATACTGCCAATCCGTAAGAGGAGTGTTAAGAATGGCCGGTGATACTGAAGAGGAGGAGATGGTTTTTCAACTTTTGAAAGATCTAGAAGCAACTAGTTGATAGTAGAAAGCAAAGGAACGGAAGCAACGAGCCGAATTATTGAAGATGTTAAAAACACAAAAGCATGCACAAGAATTATTCGCAGGTCTACGTAGAGAATTACTGGATATGAAGGTTTCCAACAACGATTGGGAAAACTAAACTAGCCACTTGACGATTTCTGTCATCTTCGAAAATTCACTATGATCATTCACATTCACGTGGATTATAAATGGAGCAACAGTTAATATTCTCCAAATTTGTCTAAAACCACACTTCATGGTGCTAATTGATGTGCTTTTATCTTCATTTTCCTCCCTTCTCTCCTCCTATCACTAGCAACCTCATTATGGGCATAAGGATCATTCCAGGAAATTTTCCTGAAGCTTCGCACGTCCCTTTGTTCAGCTGGTCTGCAGATCAATGTCGTTTTTTGTTTTTGTTAAACATGGTTGTCTTTATGGTTTCATTTCATTGCAGATGTGATACAACATAAAAACAATGGGAGTTAAGCTCCACGTAGATCGGGTTTACGATGAAGAAGACAGGCAGATAGTACATCACGCTCAGTGTGAACACGTGCAAATGAAGTACATGTGACTTTTATGGGCATTAAATGCTAGTGAACAAAAAAAATAGTAAATAAAATAAGTGAAAGTAATGCTCGCTGTTGAGAAAAATCTAACAACATAGTTCTTTACCGAATACATACAAGATGTGCAGCTGTGTTACATGTGCGTGACCGACACTCTCGCGTTCATTGCAAATTTGACAGAAGGTAACAACTGCAAATAAAATACATTGTCGATGTGTTTGTATCATGGACAACTAAACTGGCTAAAGAGCTACTCAATAAAGAGTAGTTTTTCCTTACTTTTAAAAACCAGGGAGCATTTATGGGTATTGTACTTATTTTGTGTTATGATTTCCATTGTAACTGTAGATTTTTAAGGCAGAATACGTGCGAGAGTGTTTTAATCAGAATAGGAGCTCTTGCTCCAGATTGGAAAATGAATGCATCCGCCCAACATTATGTGTTTCATTCTTGAAGGTACATATTTGACGACATAAGATATATCTACTGATGGATTCAACTGGAAAATTTCGTACTCTCCTGATCCCACGTGGGCCTTTTAAAATGCACCATGGTGAATGAATTTCACCTTGAGAATTGAAGGTTTACTGAAAGGAGCTTGTTCATGATTAAGTGGCAGACGTGGAACATTATGCACATTTACAGTATAACAAATGTTATCGTACAAAAAGACTGGAAGGAAAAGAAGCAGAAAAGAGCGATCCTTGAAGGCTGACAACCTGCTAGTCCGTTATTTCGAAGAACACGCCTTCTCAGCAGAAATCGAGTCTCAAATGGCCCGGTTTATTCAGGCGAGGGCAGATAATAGATTCACACTCTGAATGTGTACTTTAATTAGACTCCCTTTGGTCGCAGAGTTTAGAAGGTTCAAGGTTATATCCTTCACAACGTTGGCACTTCATTTTCCTCTCAAGGTCCATAGCTCTTTTATTGTTTTTGCTGATATTGTTGCGGAATTGGCCAAAAGTTTCGTTGTAAATAACTGTATTTTCTTCAATGGATATGAATTTTGTTCCCCGTTTTTCAAACTAGAGTACTTGAATCTCTACTGATGCGCCTTTCAGCAGGAAAAGTAACAGCTCCCAAAATCCAAACTACAAAAAAAAAAAAAAAAAAATGTCGCATCAAAAGCGCTTTGCCCATCCTATAATACTGGAACTTTTATTTAAGCAAATCTACTTGCATAATTGCACTGTTTTAAGAAAAGTAGTACAGTCTCTGTGAACCTGTGAAGTTACAAGGAACATTAAATTCTTCTGGACAGGCATCGGAAAAGACCACAAAATCTGTGCAACGCAATCCAAACTTTTTTTCAGTTCATATTTTTCAAGAGTGCGATTACGCATTCGTACTTCACAGGTTAGTTGTTAGAATTATTTTAGTGCAAAATTTGGAATCTTTAGGATGTTTTTCCATTATTTTCATAAATATTTAGGTTAGGTATAATTATAAACAAAAAAAGTTCTAATTTATGTAAGGTAACACGTTCTGATTACTGGTGTTTCTTTGATACTTCTGCAACAACGAACAATCCCCATATAAGTTTAAAATTTCCGTTTTGTTGGCTGAAATCCGGAATTCTTCTTTCAGTAGTTCCATTTGGGGAATATTTTGAGGAAATCTCGATTATTTAGGTCATAGAAAGCATTTTGTAATCGGTTTAAGATGTTAATCAGATATTAAAATAATTAGACTTCTATATCTAAGCTCAGGTTGACCCTTCGGCCTGTAAATGTATTTATGTCTGAAGAACCCCCTTCTCTTTGATTAGCAATGCTCATATCTCTGGTCAGTTTTTCAACTTGTACCATACTAAGCATCCAATGCCTGGATACCTTAGTTACCTCGATAGATCTCATTTATGGTTTCCGACATTATTTTATCAATATAATTTTATTCCACATATTTAGTTAACTAACAGATATTATCCATACAGTTTGGCTTATCATGAGCTGAAGAATTCTGCTGTTCTGCTCTTGTTCAATGGTTATGTTTCAAGTTAAAGTATTATGAAGGTTTTCAGTAGTTTGGAATAATTAAAACTAAGATAATTTTCCCACCTATTCCATCTATTGACTTCCACATTTTTCATCCTCGAGAAAATTTAAGCCATTACTCAATGGTAGCTAAAATCTTTGAGAAATACTGGATAACAACGCGCTGGTGGCTTCGGTTTTCTTTTCCTTTCTTGAACTGGCAGAGTACGGTTGTACTCAAGTACAACAAAGCATTGATGGCTTGCATTTAACGAGCAAGCTGCAAATAAAACAGTGTGTTCTTTTCAGACAGTAGCATGTTTTGTGATTCTGTTTTCGTAAGAAAGTAAATATACCTATACCTCCGCTACTTGCGCACGGTTTGTCCTAAGGTGCCTCCTGAGACAGTTTGGCTGTGTGAGTCATCCCCCCATATGAAATACAAAGATACGAACAGATCGTTCAAGAAAATCTGAGAGATTTAAAAAAAAACGGGTGGAGTTTTATTTATGGACGCTCTTTAACTGCTATAGTCCTTAGCGTCCCAATCTATATTGGGCGGGAAAGGCCGGTAATGTTGCTCAGAGTCCTCTTGATTAGGCTTGAGGTTCTTTTACGTGCCATAAATCTACGACACGGAACCACCGGCTTTACTTCCCTTCCGAAGGAAGCCATGCTAAGGATTGTTACGCCCGAAAAAAGCCATCGCCCTCCACCGGGTCGTAGGAGATTGATTCGGCAATTGTGGAGTTGGAGATTTTGGAAATTCAAGGCAACAAATGACTAAAAGGTTGAAACTAATCATTCTGTTTTGGAAACAGGTAGGTACCTCAATATCCATTCCCAAAATTTGCGGGAGCATGCGTTCCATCAGGTTATTGTGAGTTAACTGAATAAAGGCTCCCACCCCTCGAAGTTTTCCCCTTTTTCTGAGAACATACCGATCCCCGTGGTCAGATCACTATACGTTTGACTTGGTAATCCGTAGCTCAGACTGTGGGTTCGAGTGCCGTCTCTGGCATGGGTGTTCGTGTCCGTGTGAGTATCATATAAAGTAAAATGAGAAAAAATAACCATAGCAACAGAAGAAAAGGAGAGCACAGAAGCTAGGGGGAGAAACCAATATTAGGATACTCTAAGGACCTGTAGCTCATTTCAGTATCATTTTGCCTGTTTCATTCATTCGCCGTTCCATATAGCCCACTTAAAGGTGATAAAAATCTACTTAAATAGGAATATCCAAAATTCAAAGGAATAATAATATACTTATCTCGTTTTTGGGACAACCTTCATGTGATCCATAGTATTTAGCACTTCAAGTTCATTAAGTCTAAGTAGTGAACTGTTTTAAGTAAAGAGCATTTAAGGGAGCTTGCTTTAACCGTGATAAAACATTTTAATCAGCTAGCAGTTCAAGATATATATTTATAATCTCCGAAAACATGCAGCTAATTTGTGATTTCTGGAATAAAAATGTTCAGTTGTGTACTTCAATAACGGATCACTATCTATAACCCGAAGATTTGTCACTTAGAAACAATATTAGGATATAATAGGCATTTTGTTTTCATTTTAGGAGCCAAATTACGTAGGGAATTTTTAAATCTTATCCTAAGATTGCCAATCCCAAAAGTCTGACTGATAATTGGTCTGCTAACAAATTAACTGGAGGAGTTTGGACTGGACAGCGAAGTTAAGGAGTTGTCTACAGAAATTTCTCTAACTTTCTCATCGGTGTGAATGCATGCAACCCAACATAAAATGGTGTATCGTTAGTCCAGATTGTGGTGAATGGTCCACTTTGTAGAGATTGGTAAACCAACAACGAATTGTGTTTTAGTTACTAGCAAATAATTTCGTTCATGGAAACTTCGCCTCTGGGTATCGTTAATTGTTAATGTTAGAGTTAGGGATTAGAAATAGAGGAGTGCATCTCTCATTTCAGCGATCTGCTGAGTACAATGTAGGGCTGGTAAGTACTCAGGTAAATATCCTCACCTTGGTGGCATCTACCGTAACTGTTGCTGCACCTTTCCTGGACTTGGAAAAGCAAAACACCGCGTATATCTGACTCGTAACAGTACATCTATTCACAACATTTCTATATTGTTAAAGAAGCAGCTTATGCATTAGGTGTTACATTCACATGACTTTCTCTATCCACTATGGTTTATTTTTATATAGCTTATACAAACTATTCTTACAAATCTTATTTTTCTATCTACTTCATGCTGGTCAGATAAAACTTTGCAAAAATGGTTTCATTGCATATTTTGTTGTAGGCGCAAAGGTGTTAGGGGAAATCTAATCAGTAGTCAGATGTTTAAAAGCGGGCCGCCATATGCTGGCCTTTAATTTTCCATACTCTTTCTGTGACATCGCGAGAAACAACTGAAAAGCAACAGGCACTTGAAAGATTGCAAACTATTGAAAAATTCAACTAATAATAACGGATATCTTGGAAATCAAAAAACTTACTTGAAATCTCTTAGCGTTCGCCAGCTATATAAAATTATACAAAATTCCTCCCAAATGAAGGCTATTCCCAAAAAAATTCAAGATATAAATTTTATTTTTCATATAAATATCTTAAATATGTGGTATTTAATCAGAATTATTAGAGCCATTTTTAAGAAAATAAAGAATTGAAATTTTTTTGCGTTAAGGGTAGTTTAGGGTGTAGGGAATTTTTGAAAATCTTTGTGTCGCATCTTTGGAAGAAACCGAACTTAAATACCAAGTTTGGTAGTTATCGGAGTTTTCGTTTTTGAGTTTTGCTGTTCACGGATCTTTTTCAAAAAATGTTTTTTTATTCAGGGGGCCTCAAAACATGTGTTTCCCGTGTAATATCGATATAGAATGTTGGGGTGGAATATAATCTACTAGGTACGCGATAGAGAAAAGTAATAACCTATGGCGCAACTCTTAGGATATCAGATGTGCAGAAACGCTGAGCCCACCAGGAAGTGCGCATTTGTCTGAGGACGAGATGGAGATAATCATAAACCTTGATGAAACGCTATTTTTAATGTGGAACAGGACAAGCCCAGGAAAGGAAGAGGTGGGTGGTAATATCGGCGACCAGCTTGTTAGTGATGCTTGTATCACGCTTACAGAGGGAAACAGCTATGTGATATGGAACTGGGGCATACTACCCGGAAGTAATGGAGTTAGTATTAAGGTTTAAAAAATTACACACGAGGAATATTTCAAGTTTGTAGAGAAGCCAAAATAAGGAAAGGAATACAGCAAATAAATTTAAGAAATTAATTCATATAATAAGCATATAAAATTAACAGAATTCGCTTTCTGTGGTGAATTGTTTATAATTGAATCCTACCTTGACTGCTTCGGGAAATAAATTAATACTACAGAGATTAATAAAAGGAAATCTTATTTTCTGTCTCAGATACTTTTTTATAAATTTAGAAATATAAGCGTTGTTGCGAAGATACTATTTGTTTGAAGCATATAAGACAAACGAAAGAACTGCACAGTTTGTTGCTTGATGTGTTTCGTTTTGGCTAACACTAATTATAATTGGAATGTGTCAATTCGAATATGTTAACTTATTACCGCTCATGAAAAGCACATTTTTATCTCGGCCAAAAGACACGTAAAAATTACACTTCATTTTTTTTCCTTCTAATTTTTGATTTGGTTTTCTAACAAGAACGTTGGTAGCAGAGCGTGGTTATTTAACAAAAAATACTAGTAGCAGAGCATGGTATTAACAAGTGTTGGTCATAGCATATTCTTTTCTTGCATGGAAGTAAATTGTGTTTAAATTTGAAAAGGGCTCTTTGTGGTTTAGGTGAACATCGGACCCATTTAACTTACTAGTGTTTAAGTACAGTCCGTTTAGTTTAAGTACATTAAGTGCCATACTAGTCACTGTAATTGCTACAAGGGATACACAAGGTTTATTTATAAGTCTTAGCGTGTTAATGTTATAGGAACAGTTCTCATGGAATAACCACCCCACTCCCCTGTAGAGTGCAGTGATGTGTGATTTACGGGAGCGAAATGTTTTGTTTCTATGGGAGCTTTCCATTGAATGAATTGGTGTATAATAAAGTTATGGCACTAGTTTGCTTCCAGGCTGGATGGTAGGCAGGCTGATGTCAGCATTACTTCGGAAAGAGGCCAACTACAAAACCACGAAAATGAGCGGGGAGAAAGTCGCCTCTTTGAGAGAATTTCTTTCGCATGCATGCTGTGTACTGGCAAAACCTTAGAACACTCACACATGGCGTAGTCAAAATTTGAAATAGATCAGCTAAACAGTTGAATTTTAAGGCTTTCACAGATGCATTGCCTTAAAACAAACGTTTTGAGCGTTTGAAGAAAATATACAGGATTTCTAAGCTAGAGATATTTTATTCTGTTGTAGATGCAAATCACGTTCATGAAGCGTATGCATCAAGCTTTATTTCCTGCGTGACCTCCATAAAGTGGTTCAATACAATAATTGCAACACTTTTTCAAGAACAGTTGATTAAAATAATCACCAAAACATCCGTTCTGGTAAACGATAGCTGGGCAGTTTATATGCTAAAATATCAGCCTTTAAATGTAGGTCGGAAGCTTTGGCCCATCATGTGACGAGATAAAATATCTACCAAATTATTTTGCTCTTGCGTGGTTTTGTGAGCAAGAGAAAACACGATTCAGCCATCAGTTGAAGAAGCACTACTGCACCGCTGATGTACGAAATAACTTCTGCTCTCTGCCCCGAAAAGGAATGATAAACGCGATCTAAGTCTTTTAGCATGATCAGCTATCCAACTAATATCCCACGTTACCCCAACGCTTATATACAAATCACATTTTTGTATGAGTAACTGTTGTGGGAAGCAAACTTCAAGCTGATGAAGCTAAACGAATATTTTGTAAATTGCTTATGTTACGAAAAATGTCATTTTAACAAGTTGTTTATTTTTGTGAGTTTGTATTTACCATGGAGTAAGTTTTGTCTGTTATGGTATCCCAGTTGTATAAAATTAAGTGGGAATTAAGAGGATTTCGGAGGCTGTTTAAAGAAGGTTCAGGATACATATTTTATTTGTCATGCTAATATCTCAAACATGTCATTTTAATCAAAATCTTTTAGAGCCATTTTTGTGAAAACTATAAATAATAAAATCCTTTAACGCAAAGCACTGTTTGAGATGGGAGGAATTTCGTAAAAGGTCTTCGCTTTGTTTCCTTCAGAGCCTCCAGGATTAAATATGAAGTTCAATATGTATCCTAATGTTCGGTTTTTAGTTATTCTTTCCTCATACGCACACGTGCACGCGCACACACAAAACCGTTAAGATTTTTCTAATATTTATTTTTTAAAATTCAAGGTACCTAAAAATGTGTAGTTTTGATGAAATTTTAATAAAGAATTTTTGGGTTGATGCAGCATTCCCTCAACCAAAGCCAAGCAGTAGGGAAAGTGAAAGAAGTTCAATACAGCCAACAAGCAAGCATGCATGCCAAGCGGCGAATTAAAGACAGGTTAATGTGATTTATCCAAGAAACCACTAATACCAAAAAGGATCAATGTACTCTAATTGAGTGGACAAAAGTAAAGGAAGCTATAATTACAAAATATTCTGTAGATCGAGAAATATCTTACTGAACTTTAATGCAGATTTTTCCAATGTCCAGTGGTTCCAGAACCACGCTCTGCATCACGATATGACTATTTCTTCTATTCTAAATAAACAGTAAACATCAATTTTGAGATCAAGAAACATGTACCGCTTGCACACGCTATTTTAGATATTGCTTAAATACACAACTCGAATTCCAAACTTTTTTGGAATGTACGAGGGCGATACTGAACCTTTTTAGAATGCCATGTTTATTTAATACAAATTAAATTTGTTTATGTTTGAAAGCTACTTTCTATGTTTTGCGAGTTGATTGCCGTGTAGTCCGTTCGATTTGCTATAATAGTTTGTTAATTATTATCATTTAAATATTTTGTGTTCACCCAAAAATGATTTTAACTAGAGAATATTTAAGGGTTATGACGTTTTACGGTTTTAAAACGTCATTAATGCCTAAATAATGTGAAGATCGACTTAGAAATGCATTTGGCGAAGAAGCCCCATCTAAGGCAATAGTTTATAATTGGTACAGCGAATTCAAAAGAGATCGGTTTTTACTTTCTCTACTACGTATAGTAAGTATGGAAAGTATTGTATTCCACCCAAAAATTCGATACTGAGATTTCACCGGAAATGCATGTTTTGAGACCCCCTGAATCCAAAAAAAAAAGCATTTTTGGAAACATGTCCGTGTGTGTGTGTCTGTGAACAGCATAACTCAGAAACGAACAGTCGGATAAACACCAAACTTAGTATTTAGGTTCAGTATCTTCCAGAGATGCGACACGAAGGTTTTCAAGAAAATCCCCCCCACCCCAGATTACCCCTTACATGGAACATTTTTCGAAAATTTTAATTTTCTCAAAAATGGCTCTAACGATTTTCATTAAAATATCATATGTTTAAGATATTTTAATGACAAATAAAATGTATATCTCGAATTTTCTGGGAATGTCCCCAAAAGTATTCATTGTGAACGAATTTTGATAACTGGTAAACCATATGAGATAGACAAGGTTTTACTACACAAAAAAATGTAGATCGCGTTAAAATACACAATTTATGTCATATACATTTTTTTTTTTGGGTGAACCATTTTCGAGATATTGCTTGTTATTCCCTTAAAATTTCCAATACTTATACTTTTTCTCAAATTCGTTATTCTTTTTTTTGCCCTGGTAATGCAAAGAGAATGGAATACTTCACATAGCAACCACCTCTTAAAATATTTGACTATCGCTTAAAGCCTAGCAATTCCCCTTGCATCTACAAGAAAATGATCAATAAGATTAACATCTCGATATCTCGATTGACATGAAGCATATGGAGAATAAGGGTTTGTAAAAATAGTTTGTACAAGAGTAGAGATAGTCATGTGGGTGTAACACAGCAGATTTTTTTCTTAGTGGTGAATTTTGTGAAGGGGCCCAAGAAGTGCTCTTACTGATGAAAATATTGCCGTTGTTCGAGCAATGCTTTAAGAAGATCAACGGACGTATTATAAATGCGACATTGGGCATTGATGTGAGTCAAATCCAAAACATTTTAAATCAACGGTAGACGTGAGAAAACTTTGTTGTCGATGGATTCCACATAAACTGACTCCCGATCAAAACCAACAACGTATTGATTGGTGCAGAAAAACTCTGGAAAAATTCCAATAAATCTTGGATTAATTGTTATGATCCTGAAAAGAAATATCAATCGGTTCAATGGGTCTTTCGAACAGAACAAAAATCCGATGAATTCGCAGTGCTAGTAAGCATATGGTTGCTATTTTTTTTTTCTAAAACGGGCCATATTGCTACTATAGCATTAGAGGATAGACTGCCGATTACTGCAAGTTACTGCCGATGGTATACACAAAAGTCTGTTTACATCAAATTTTTGAAAAATTTCGTAAAAAAACCCAAAAGGAAAAATAATGCTACAGCATGACAACGCATTGCCCATATAGCAAAATAACACTCGGTATCTGGATACACTAAAGGTCAGCACCATGAACCCTCCACCATACAGCCCTGACCTAGCTGCTTGTGATTTATTTTTGTTTCCAAAAATTAAAGATAGAATGCGTGGAATCACTTTTTCGTCATCAGATGAAGCAGTGGAACATTATAAAAACCTGGATTCTGCAGTGCCTCAGGAAGAGTGGCATCATTGCTTTAAGGGCTGGTTTCATCGAATGCAAAAATTGTGTTGATGTTAAAGGGGAATTTTTTGAAAAACAATGAATCATTTGAATTTTTTAAAACTAACCCTTGTTTGAATTTCTAAAGAATTTTAGTGTCGCCCTCGTAAATATGTACGTTCCAATTTCCAGTTGAAGGAGAGAGAAGTGGGAGGAGAGACGAAAAAGCAGCGGAGGGTGGGGTGTTGTGAATTAGAGGACCCGGCTGCAACAAGTCTTCGGTAATCGAATTGCGAATTTCGATTTCGCCCATGGCTCGGATGCATTTAATCATTCTGCCGCACTGTTTTCTCCAGGTAGGTGGTCGAGGTGCACGACGCTGACGTTCGCTTTCGCAAGAACTGCAAAAGACCTCGGGGCAAAAGTAATTGTAAACTTGGGGGCCCATTAATAAAGTCGGCCGCTACATGGTATGCAGACCATGGATTTGACACAAGTGACAGAAGAAAAACGACGGGTTAGTTGTACAATTTGTTATAAGTATCTACCAGAACAGCGCGTTTACATGCATACAAGTATGTGAACTAGAGACGGGTGCTTTGTGAGCAGGCTGTTCATTTGAGCCGTTCGTTCAAAAGAGCGAGTGGTGTTTCAGTCACTCTTTTTTAATTAACAGTTCACGCATACGATTCAGTGGAACTCAATGCATTTAGGAATGTACGTCCTGTTTGTCCAGCACCGCGTTCACAGAAAGCCAATAGCAACCATATCAAAACTTATGTAAAATAAGCATGCTTTCACATTAAGAAACGTATCTTGCTCCTTACACGCATATGCTAAATACGCAGCTCGAATTCCAAACTCTTCTGGAATATGAAGTTGCGTATTCCACTTTTCAAATTAGCTTCTGTGGAGCAGGCGACAGAGGTAAAAGGTTAGTTGTGCTATTTGTTATAATTACCAAATAGCTCGTTTCCAAGTGTGAGCTAGAGACGGGTAATTCGTGAACGAATTATTCATTTCATCGATTCGTTAGAAAAAAATGAGGGTTGTTTCAGCCGTTCTTTTTACTTTCTCTACTACGTATAGTTAGTATTGCATTCCACCCAAAAATTCGATATCGAGATTTCACCGGAAATACATGTTTTGAGGCCCCCTGAATCTAAAAACGGCATTTTTAGAAAAAGGTCTGTGACTGTGAACACCATAACTCAAAAAAAAAGAAAAGACGGATAAATACCAAATTTGGTATTTAGGTTCAGTATTTTTCAAATATGCGACATGAAGATTTTCAAAGAAATACTCCTACCCCAGACTACCCTTTACGTGGAACATTTTTCCAGAATTTTAATTTTCTCAAAAATGGCTCTAACGCTTTTGATTAAAATATCAAATGTTTAAGATACTTTCATGGCAAATGAAATGCATATCTTGAATTTTCTGGGAATAGCTTGTGAAGTCTTCATTCGGAATGACTCTTGGATAATTGGTAAACCGTAGGTGATAGACAAAATCTTACTACATAAAAACGTGTAGTTCTCGTTAGAGCGGACAAAAGTCGTCTTTATTCTGAATGAATTTTGATAACTGGTAAACAGTAAGCGATACACACAATTTTACTACACAAAAATGCAGATGTCGTCAAAACATACCATATATGCCATATGCAATTTTATTTATTTATTTTTTGTCGAGTGAACCATTTCTAAGATATTCCTTGTTAATTGTTTAAATTCTCCGATACTTATACTTCTTCTTAAAAGGTAATTCGTCATTTTTTTTTGTCCTGGACATGCAACCACCACTTGAAAGATTTGACTATCGCTTAAGGCCTACCATATTGCCCTTGCACCTACAAGAATTAGCATTAAGATAGTTTCTGCAATTTTTATATCGATTAATATGAAGTAGATGGAGAGTAAGCGTTTGTAAAAATAGTTAAAATAGTGTGTACAGAAGTAGAGAAAGTCATGTGAGTGTAACAGCTCGCGCGTGCGGTTCAATAATCCCAGTGAAGCTAGACTAATTATGCTAATACAGAGCTACTGTTATGCATTTCGCAATACGCGTCCTGTTTGTCCATTCCCGCATTCACAGAAAGCCAGGAGCAGCCACATCGACTTTTAACGTTAGCAGTCTTATCAGCAAATGTAAACGAAAGCTCTCGTGTGCGATCTCAAATCGCATGGAAAGCATTCAGAATCGACACGATCGAGCTAACATCACACAGTCACTGCCCGTGCGAGGTATGCAGCAGCGAGAAAGGTAAATGACGCAGGGATACGAATGGAGGATCACTAATGTTGAGAACAATGGTGTAATTAAACTTCTATAACAAATACTCAACACACATCATGAAATTCAACAATAACAGCAGCCTTATTCAAAATTTAACTGAGATATGTGTATGAGCTGTTTAAAATGCACATAGGTACAGGAACCAAGTTTTATAAACAGTGAAACCCCAAATAGTATCGGTATCGAAAATAAAAGCCAAAAAGCGGGGGTTATCAAAATCATAAACACAGGTCTCTCAGAGGAAAACAGTAGATCCCAGAGCACAGAGCGAAGGCTAAAAACCGAACCACAAATGGCGATCATGAAAGAAACAGAGCTCCCACGTAACCATCTTAGCATTGAAAAAGCTTAGGATTTTCACTTTTTTACTACGCACCTACTTAACTGTAAGTAGAGGAAGTGTTGTACTCCACCCGAACATTCGATACCGAGGTTTTGCCGGAAACACGTGTTTTCAAGCACCCTAAACCTAAAACAAGCATTTTTAGAAAGATTTCCGGGTGTGTCGGTCTGTCTGTCTGTGTCTGAACAGCATAGCAAAAAACGAAGAGTCGGATAAATGCAAATTTTGTATTTAAATTCTATATCATCCAAAGATGTGACCGGAAGATTTTCATGAAAATCTCCCCACCCAAACTACCCTTTGCATGGAAAATTTTGGTTATTGTTTTGTTTTCTCAAAAATGGCTGTTAACAATTTTGATGAAAATACACGTTTAAGATAACTTCATGACAAATAAAATGTATACTTCGAACTTTCTGGGAATAGCTTGTGAACTCTTCATTCAGAATGACTCTTGCATAATTGGTAAACCGTAGGTGATATACAAAATCTTACTACATAAAAACGTGCAGATCTCGTTAGAGCGCACAATTTATGCCAAATAAATTTTTTGTAGCCTTCATCATTTCCATATTTTTTATTGGTGTGAATTTTCAAATGCTTATAGTTTTTCAGGTGGCAAGCCACTATTCGTTTTTTTTTCCGTGATTATGCAAAGATATTTCATAGCAATCCGCTTTTTAAAAATCTGACTATCACTTTAGCCTACTGTATTCTTATACCTACAATAAAATACGTAATGAGAGTTTATCTTGATCAACAAGAAGTATAAGACTTTGTAAGAATAGTTTGCAGAAGAGTGAGTAGAAAACGTCATGTGAATGCAACACATACATTTTTACTTTCTCTACTACGTATAGCAAGTAGGGGAAGTATTGTATTCCACCCAAAAATTCGATACCGAGATTTCACCGGAAATACATGTTCTGAGACCCCCTGAATCCAAAAAAGCGTTTTTGGAAACATGTCCGTGTGTGTGTGTCTGTGAACAGCATAACTCAGAAACAAAGAGTCGGATAAACACCAAACTAGGTATTTAGGTTCAGTATCTTCCAGAGATGAGACACGAAGGTTTTCAAGAAAATCCCCCCACCCCAGATTACCCTTTACATGGAACATTTTTCGAAAATTTTAATTTTCTCAAAACTGGCTCTAATGATTTTCATTAAAATATCGTATGTTTAAGATATTTTCATGACAAATAAAATGTATATCTCCAATTTTCTGGGAATGTCTCCAAAAGTATTCTTCATTGTGAACGACTTGCATAACTGGTAAACCATAAGAGATAGACAAAATTTTACTACACAAAAAATGTAGATCGCGTTAAAATACACAAATTATGTCATATACATTTTGTTTGTTTAGTGAACCATTTTCGAGATATTGCTTGTTATTCCCTTAAATTTTCCAATACTTATACTTTTTCTCAAATGGGAATTCGTTATTCATTTTTTTCTGCCCTGGTAATGCAAAGGGAATGGAATACTCCACATAGCATCCAGCTCTTAAAATATTTGACTATAGCTTAAAGCCTACCAATTCCCCTTGCACCTACAAGAAAATTAGCAATAAGATTAACATCTCGATATCTCGATTAACATGAAGTATATGGAGAATAAGCGTTTGTAAAAATAGTTTGTACAAGAGTAGGGAAAGTCATGTGAGTGTAACACATCAGAATTTTTTCTAAATGCCCTTACTAATACTGCTTCTCAAATAAAGCTACTCCTCTTTGGAAAATGATGATATAATGCCTGGTTGCTGGCAATGACCATATAGAGCGTGGTGTTTGAAATCATACAATTATTTGAAATGACATGGCGTACTTCTCAATCTAAGGAATAATATGTTGCCTGGGCAGAGAGAACCACATGCTAATTGCATGTGATCAGGGGCGAAGGGGGTCATTGGGGGTGTATATTCTCCGCCAGACGTCGCCTGGCGTCCTTCTGGGTCAAATGTCGTCACCCTAGGAAAGAATTAGTCAACAGAAACAAATATCGTGACGTCATATTCCTTTTGGCGGTCCGCGGACTTCCTCCCCGCCACACACCCGCAGTTAATTATGCGGTTGTCGCCATCCCATAATATGCATCTGCCCCTCCCAAGGGAGATAAGTGTTACATACCCTTGGGATGCATCTGTAACGGCAAAGGCTACGTAAATAAAAACAGCAGCACCTTTTTGTGCAAGCAGCAGAAGCTTGTTATCATAATGGGCTCTACTCTGCTGAAAAACATCACATATATCATCTCAGAATGCTATCATGCTCTCAAAATAACACATTGTATATGATCATTGAAAATAATTACAGAACTTCACATAAACTGCAATCTCCAGTGCAGAGCTGCAGGAAGCAATTTGACAGTATATATCCTTGAACTATTTGAGTACAGCTTGTTTCAAAGTGACGCGCAAAGGAAACAGACAGACTTATAAATTCCAAAACTGATTACCAAACTGAACTTTAAAGGAAAAGGTTGAATTGTTGGCACTACTGTGTATTAAGGACAAAATGGTATACTTAAAAATATGTTAATGTCTTGAAACTGTATGAAAAATAATCTCATATCGCAAGCATTAGAGAAAGAGGTTTGGAAGGAAGAAGGAAATAAGAAAGAAAGAGGTAGAAAAGAAAACGTGGGAGCAGTGGAACATTCTTATTTGTAAAATAAACGCCAAGAAGTTTGACAAACCGAGAAGATGGCTCAGGCGAAAGTGTCTGTGGCTCTTATTCGCCTGTCATGGGTACAAATCTGGCTGTTTTTTTTTTCTTTTGCTTTTTTCGTGGTCTTTCTCAGTCGCCACCTAAGTACCGGAATGGATATTTTATACCACGGCCCAAACTTCCAACTGCAGAACAAAAAGTAATGCAAATAAAAAAAGTAGGTGGTGCAGGAAGGCGACTACACGATTAAGACATCTATCAGCAACTTACCTAAACAGATAGCGTAGGAAGACAACTGCGGAATTAAGGTCATCTTTCAAACATCGCAACGACTACTTGCACTCTCAAACAACAGCCAGGCACTTAGTTCCATGATTCCAAAGTCCATGTTCCGCCAAAATTCAGCAGCAGCAAAATAAATTGTACATTAGAGTGACTGCGCAACTAAGGTGATATACCAGATGGCCCACTCAAGCCGTCCTTAGTTGAAGTTAGTTTATACCGGATAGCGCTGATGCCAAAAGTTTGCTTACGCAGAACTGCAAAGGGGACTCCATACCGACAGAGAGGAGACCGCTAAATGAAAGAGCAATACTTGAAAACGAACACTTTAACTGCTATTACTGGCCATTTAGTAGAGAAACTACAGGCTATATTAGGTGTTTCGGGTTCGATTCCTGGCTGGACTCCTGAAAGTTGTCTTTAAACAAAAACATTTCACGGTATGCCCAGAGTCTGGTATTTGAATGTGAGAGTACCTATGTGTGTGTGGGGAATGTTATCGGTTATTTAATAAGCAATTCGACCATTAACAAGAATTCATATTGTCGCTTGAAGCAAACCTAAGCACACGTGTTAAGTCATTTGGTTTCCATGACAGTTAATCTACAATCAGTACAACTATATGACACCAAGTGGTGCCGCAAAGTTACCAAGATTAAACAAAATTCTATTTGTGTACCCTTAAAGGTGCGTTAGAATTAAATTATTTCCTATTGGTGCATTATTCATAATAAACATGCCCGCCTTGGTGGACGAATTAATGTAAGGGCCTCTCAGGCTCGTGTTCTACTTGTAATGATCCATCATTTTTTAAAATTATTTCTGTACGTCCAAAAAAAGAAAAGAAAAGAAAAGAAAAAGTGCGCAGAAAAAAGATGCCGCGTCTGGAAATGTTCAGAATGCAGCCTTAGAGCCTCAACTGCATTTTGGTGCGTCTCCGCACAGATCGTAACCATATCCGTGTGTTCGTTATTGGTGAACGTTACCTTTTTGTCTAAATGACCTGACTCGAACCGCATGCAGGTGAGCACGCGACGGTTATCCGCACGAAATTACCACGTAAACACCTGCAGACAGCAACACTGCCTCAGTGACCTTTCCTTTGCATGTACCTGCATTACCCTTTGAACAGCAGTGGTGCGGCAACTTCTTTTGCACCTATGTATGCGGGAAAAGGACAGCTAACCTGCTGCCCTACTATTTTCTATTTTACACACACATATGCCGACTCAAACCCGCAGTCCGCCACGCGACGGAATACCATAGCCAAACGAATTAGCAAGCATGTCCCGGCAGAGGGACTGTAACCTTAATTCTTCCCGAAACCGAGGTTCATTGTTATATTAAGCCACTTTAGCATTTCGCTCGATAAGTAACTTCTAGGTAGCTGAAGTTTTAATCTGGAATTTATATTTCGAAATTCTGAGCATGTTATAAAGTCATTTTGTGTTTAGAATGAAGTTTCTCTTAGAATGTCGCGAAATATATTAGTAATTAAAATATATATGGTTATAAAGCATTATTATGTGTTCTTATTACAAAGTGCGGTGGATACACTATTACAAAAGAAAAATAGATACCTTCGTTGATATGAGGCATTATATTGCCTTTTACATAATGTTATAATAAGCAACACATGACTCGAAATGTAAAAATGGTAAAAGCTCTAAAACTCAGGATAGCGTCACATCTTTGGAACGAAGCAGTTGTATTTTTCATGCGTTTGTTCGCTTTCTAATAAAATGGCTCGTATAAAATTCTAGGCAAAAACGGTGCCGAAAGGCTCTGAACACTGAAGAAAAGATGGGTTTTAATGGCCGCCTATGAATATGATGAAATATAACGAGATTGCGTTTATATTGAGGCCCGCACAAAGCTTTACCGGAACGCTAATCAAAGCGTGCACTTTTTACCAGTTTCCGCATTAGTTCCGGAAAGCACGCATTGCGTGCACGGGACCCACGCGGTGGGGATTACATGTTTTTTTATGCCCTCACATTCCATGCGGCCAGGAAGGTGTGTGTATACACACGGGTTTTCTCCATCGTAGCCGCCTTCCTCCCCTTAATTGTGTATTGTCAATGTAATTAAGGAAATGATCGGTTCCCCAATCACCGTATGGAGCGGAACAATAGAAAACTATTACCTACTGTGTGGTAGAAGAACTCGGCGGGCGCCATCAGATAGCCATCGAGAAGTTCAGCTATCCGCAGTCATGCTGTTATTTTGGTTCGTAAAACGCTTATGGATTACAATCCTGGCTAATAAACCCTTCGAATAATGGAAAATGAGTTGTTTATTATACTAGCATTCTTATACTGACGTTAGCTATACAGAAGATTCCGTCCTTCACAAGTTGGCTTATAAGATACACTTAACCAGTGAAGCCACCAAGCAAGATGGCTCCGCGGTAACGTGCGAGCTCGCTTCCTGGAGCCAGCCACTCTGACCATGGGTCTTTCGTGGTTTTCCCGGTTGGCTGGACGAATGCTGGGGTGACTTTTCTTCTGCCACGAATTCCCTTTACCTCATTTCCTATTATTTCGCATCCCCTTTCATGTTTCAGGTAGGCTTAGGGGCTGTGCAGTGTCGGATAGATGTCGCAGATGCTCGCTTGTTAGAAAGTACTCATCTGTCCTCCAGGTGGCTCTCTTCTCTAAGACGCCTCAGGTGGGTCGAGTTCCACCAGTGAGAAACCTTCTCTGAAAAATTGAATTGAATTGTATTTGCTCAGAGGCCTCTTTATCAGCTCGAGGTTCTTTTACGTGCCTAAATCTACGACATAGAACCACCGGCTTTATTTCCCTTCCGAAAGGAGGCATGCTATGGATTTTTACCCCCGAAAAAAAATTCATCCCCTTCCGCCGGGTTTGAACCCGCGACCTCGGGAACTAGAGGCTAGCGTGTAACCACAACTTCTCTGAGTAGTCACCATTTGACCGGGTCATCAAGCTTGGAAGCGTTCGGGACCTCTGCCCGACTCTGCCGACCAGCCTGTAGTCTATAGCCTCCTGTGCTTCCTTCACCACGTCCATTCCTTCTGGGGGTGGTAAGCACAAAAGATCTGTGTTTGGTCGAGGATCGAAATGTTCCCTTATAGAAATATAATATAAATGTTGTGTTCCAAAATATTCCCTTCGACCTAAATCAATATATTTAATAAAATTTAATCCAATTCTTAAAATGGTCGTGGTCAAATGGCCATTTCGTCATAATCAGTGATGCTAACTTAGCATTTTATGGCTAAATTTAGCCTTTATAAGACAGCTACTGATTTGCGATAAAAGCCATTAAAGGCATTTCCAGCCATTTTTCTAACCATTAAACCAATTTTATCCACTTTTCAAAATATTCATTTGGCCATTTTTAATTTTTGTTGTCTTATTTTTATATAAACATCACGAAATATGTATTGATTATCTATATTTAATGAAAAATGGGACAACCAGGTAAGGAATGTGAGTCACAATTCCTCACTTCCAAATTTGTACATGTTGGTGTCTGCGCAGAGGAGTGGGGACAGGGAGGTTTCGAAGTAAAGAATTTCTATTGAGTTGTAACATACAGGCATTTGCAAGCTACTAGTTAGATTTTGCGTGGATGAATGTATGTGGTATGTATGACCGATGAGTGCTGAATCCCCATGTTTCCTCTTTATTCTTTTTTTCTAGCATAACCGTACTACTCGTGAGCATTATGAATGAAAATCACTCTTGAATGAAATAAATTCCTTTGGTAAGCCAGGACAATTTGTAACATCTCTCTCATTTTAATGTGAAGCCTGATTTGTGCTCATATAATGACTATTAATAAGCTCCTCAATACTTGCATTTCTGACTCTCTGAAATGGGTAAGTACAGCTGGCAACACTGTACTTAACCCTTTCAGTTCTTGATAATGATGATGAAGATGGTGGTAGTGGTTAATGGTGTACCGTAGGCAGGTCCCACGCTCTTAGGTTAGGACGTGGCTGACAACCACGAGTAGTACAAGTCAAGGTGGTGATTTGCCGTTGTTTTCCGCGTTATGAAAATGAAGGGTCATAATGGCCCAGTTTTGAAATCAGGACAGAATGTTTTCCCAGTCTAAAAAGTTTCCCTCTCCGGCTGGTAATCGAACTTTGCTGGCCAGGAGTACTGACTACCATGCCATATGTACATTATTCCTTCCTGCAAAACAAAAACAGCTGTAAGAGAGGTTTAATGTTGTAAACTTTTGTTTTCACTGTTACATATGTCGGTAATTTGATTAAATTAACTTGTAAATGGCTCATACTAAATCAATCAATCAATGAGCTAAACAGTTAACCCTGATTTTCTGTCCAAGGGCTGGGCCTTCAGTGCAAACTTAGCTTCTTAATTCTCTCCTCTTTTTCGCATTCCTCCCTCGGCATTTGAACCAGTTTCCTAAATATTACCGAGCGGGACGGCTCAGGCGGTAACGTCTATGGCCCGCATGCTGGAGGTGGTGGGTTCCATTCCACCTACATTCTCATTTCACTTCACCTTTCATCTGCTTGGCCTGTTTGAGGTTGAAAATGCCGACAGGAGTCTCGTTGTTACATGGCAGGGGAAAAGGATGCTCTATCTAAACTTCTATCCCCCGAAATGGAGGTGGTCTCCGTGACCCGGACCCCTCCTAGGGGATGTGTAAACCCGTAGGGAGGAGGGGAGCCGGTTGCTCATGCTGTCATTCGGGGAGTTTCAATATGTAAAAAGGTAAGGACCCTGCCCTCTTCCCTGTCGTGCCTCCTGGTCGGGCCGTCCTCTGTCTCCTCTTACCTCACCTGTCCCTCCCGGGGGCACTCCATCAGATCTTCTAGGTCGAGGTGCTAAGTCTCCCTCTGCAATTAATGCTAGTCCTACCATAATATTGCCTATTACATCATGTATCTTCTTTTGCTGCAAGTATTTTTCTCATTCATCATTCTTACTGATGCATTTTATTTTGTTTTTGTATCACAACCAGTATAGATACTTTTCTCATTCGGAGTCCGTTTCACATTGTTCTTCCCGTCCACTCTTATAACAGCTTGTCTTCTATTTTTTGCCTAAATAGAAATATACTGTCGAGACTGAAAACATAAAACAGTAATTTCATCACAGTGCCCCGCCAACATCCTTGCAGACCAAACACCGTTTATTTTACCTGGGATCTCCCCTTCTTTTATCATAGTCCAGGAAGCACAGTAGTGGTGGTGGTGTGGAGTTTAAGGGCCCGTCGACAGCTAGGTCATTTGGGCCCAGCACAGTAGTGAGGTTATAAGCCTAGTAATCTCTGACATTTCAACCCTGACCAGTGATGCTCAGTGCTTTGAACTAAGAATGCGAGAATAAATACTGGCAATTTTTTTAGGACAGACCTAGTGTTGATACGTCACAAATATTGTAAAGGCAAATAAATCGGGTCTGAAAATATTAAGTTCTGTTTTGAAATTAAAGAAGTACTGAGTATATTCAATTCTGCATGTAGTACGCAACTTTTGCACATACTATCCATTATCATTTATCTACATATTCATCACTGGATGGACTATACATTAGTAAATATTATTTAATGCAACTGGAAACAAAATTTTGATGCGTTACATTCACATTAATTTCTCTACTCTTATATAAACTATTTTTAGAAACGCTTATTCTACACATACTTCATGTTAACTGAGATAAACATTTGCAGGAACTATCGTATGCCTAATTTTCTTATATGTGCAAGAGGAATATGGTAGGCTTTAAGCGATAGTCAAATCTTTTAAGAGCTGGTTGCTATGTGGAGCATTTCATTCTCTTTGCATTACCAGGACATTAAAAACAAACAAAAAAGAATACCAATAATTCTTTTTTAAGAAAACTAAGTATTGGAAAATTCAAACAAATAACAATGAATAGCTCGGAAATGGTTCACTCCACAAAAGAATATATATGACATAAATTGTGTATTTTAACGAAATCTACTTTGTTTGTATAGAAACATTTTGTCTATCTCTTACGGTTTACCAGTTATGCAAGAGCTATTCAGAATGAAGAGGAATTTTGGGTACATTCCCAGAAAATTCAAGATATATAATTCATTTGTTATAAAAACATTTTAAATATATGATATTTTAATCAAAATCGTTAGAGCCATTTTTGAGAAAATTAAAATTTTCGAAAAATATTCCATGTAAAGGGTAATTTTCTTGATAACCTTCGTGTCGCATCTTTGAAAGATACTGAATCTAAATACCAGGTTTGGTATTTATCCGACTTTTCGTTTTTGTGTTATGCTGTTCATAGAGACACATCCACACAGACATACACAACTTTTTCTAAAAATCTCATGTGTTACACTCATATGACTTTCTCTACTCTTGTACAAACTATTTTTACAAACGCTTATTCTCCATATGCTTCATGTTAATCGAGATATCGAGATGATAATCTTATTGCTAATTTTCTTGTAGATGCGAGGGGAATTGGTAGGCTTTAAGCGATAGTCAAATATTTTAAGACCTGGTTGCTATGTGGAGTATTCCATTCTCTTTGCATTACCAGGACAAAAAATGAATAACGAATTCCCATTTGAGAAAAAGTATAAGTATTGAAAAATTTAAGGAAATAACAAGCAATATCTCGAAAATGATTCACTCAACAAATAAAATGTATATGACATAAATTGTGTATTTTAATGCGATCTACATTTTTGTGTAGTAAAATTTTATCTATCTCTTATGGTTTACCAGTTATGCAAAAGTCGTTCACAATGAAGAATACTTTTGGAGATATTCCCAGAAAATTCGAGATATACAATTCATTTGCCATAAAAATGTCTTAAACTTATGGTATTTTATTCAAAAGCGTTTAACCATTTTTGAGAAAATTAAAATTTTCGAAAAATGTTCCATGTAAAGGGTAATCTGGTATGGGGGGATTTTCATGAAAACCTTCGTGTCGCCTCTCTGGAAGATGCTGAACCTAAATACCAAGTTTGGTGTTTATCCGACGGTTCGTTTCTGAATTATGCTGTTCACAGACACACACACACGGACATGTTTCCAAAAATGCTTTATATGCATTCACTGCACCTCAAAACATATATTTCCTGTGAAATCTCGGTATCAAATTTTTGGGTAGAATGCAATACTTCCCCTACTTACTCTACGTAGTAGAGAAAGTAAAAATTTCTAAAACAAGTCTTTTTTTATTCAGGGGGGCTCGAAACATGTATTTCCGGCAAAATCTGGGTATCGAATTTTTGGCTGGAATGCAATACTTTCCTTACTTACTGTACGTAGTAGAGGAAGCAATAAGTTGCTATTTTAGGATTATGTTTCGTTGCGAACAAAATATGAACCTGATTCTTAATATTAACACTTCTTTTCATACTCCTATCAACTATATTGGATTTAAACCACTTGAATGATAGTTTACCAGCTTTTATTTGATCATCGCATGTTCAGTGCAATTTATTTTGTAGCTAAACGATGGGTATATTCGCAGACATTGGTCGAGTGCACTCTTGTGCAGCCATCAATAATAATTCTCGTGACATGTTGTTTCAAGTTTGCCCATCTGTATTCCATTATGTGTTCACTAATCGATAAAGTCTATAAATCAAGGTTGTTCATGTCTTCTCTAAATAGCCCAGCACTCTCTCCTTCGTCCATGTTGCTGGAGCAGTTTATATGCAAATATGTGTTGGTTAAACGTGCTCGTAGTTCTGGAGCAGATCTCAATAGAAAGATTGTTATTTGATATGAAGGTCAGTGGGTTTGCAATACGAAACATTTTAGGACTTTGATGCTATATCCTATCGTCAATAAAGTCAAATATTTAGGTAAGCTGTAACAAATTGGAAGAATGGAGTAGCAAAGTAACAAAATCATGAAGAAATTGCAAGAGTGACATTTTAAGGGAAACTACAGAATCATGTGAATCTTCGTACAAATATACATACATAGATACACGTATAATTTGTTAATATAAATTTTAAACCTTTTGTGCAATGTTTATGAATTGACAGCATTTTCGTATTAGTCTGTCATAAGTACATGTTCTTAAAGCACATCTTTTGATAAAAATGCAATATTCTCACATTGCATACTATACGCATTAAAAAAATTCCACTTGCATAAGCTTTTGCTTCATCGTTCCTTATACAATGTCAATAAAGTTGAACTGCAAATGTTTTGTTATCTTTTTGTCCAATGTATTTATTTAAAAAATAATATTGACTGCACCATCATGTTCGACATATTGAAATCTAAACGAAATCAGAATGACATTAAACTGTTAATATTAATTTCAATTTCTGTAATTTTACATTATATTGCGCGCATAAAATCCCTTTCAAGGACTTTCTGAGGGTCTTTTTACGCTAGTAATTAAATTGAGTTTTATTTATGGACGCTCTTTAACTGCTTTGGTCCTTAGTGTCCCATTCTATATTGGGCGTGAAAGACCGTTAATTTTGCTCAGAGGCCTCTTCATGAGGCTTGAGGTTCTTTTATGTGCCATAAATCTACGACAGGGGACCACCGGCTTTACTTCCCTTCCGAAGGAAGCCATGCTAAGGATTTTTACGCCCGAAAAAATCCATCGCCCTCCGCCGGGTTTGAACACGCGACCCTGGGGAATTAGAGGCTAATATGGTAACCGCTAACCCACATTCGTTATAAACACAATTGAATGGTGTAGCCTGCACTGATACTGTTACGATTCAATAACGGGATGACGTTTTATGTGATAAAATAGCATTCTTGCATGCGTATTGTAAGACAAACGAACGTGATTGGTCGATTTAAGAAGTATTGCTAAACTATTGGTCAGTATCAAATATGTGGCGTATGACGCTTCTTCTACTGAGCTGAATTTACTACTTTTAGTAGTTAATTTTATCCTTTTTATAGTTGCAAAATGTTTCATATTTACCATATAATTCATTTATGGAACTATTTCATTTTTGTTTTGTAAAGCAAAATTAAGGACCATGAATCAAATAAAACCGCGATATCCAATCATACTTATTTTGCGTTATTATGTTGAGATATAGAGTTAAATTTTTTAGATTAAAATGGTATCTTTTAGGAGCAAAATAAATAAAATTTAAGATCCAAAGTTGGTAGGAGTGTCTGCATTGATATCACGAATAAGCACGCCAAATTTCAGCGTTATATATACAATGTTATAGTAAATGTTTTCATTCAAATATCTCCTTAATGAACATAATATTGTATCAAAATGTTCGTACATGGAATATGTTAAGAAAACAAAGCCAGGAATATGGCAAAAAATGTGTTGGTAGCTGCAAGTTATGTAACTTCCCGGAGTGGCTCCAGAATCCCCTTCTCACTGTATCACAACGCAGGAAACAGCCAGTCTGATAGAAGTGAGAGCTTGCCCTGATTTCTGCATATGCGTTGTTGTTGCAGCAGGACAATCATCTTTAGTGGGATTTTTCTGAAAACGTTAGTGTATGAAAATTATTTCGTAATATTTTCCTACTGTATATTGTGTGACCAAATGAACAACATGATTACAGTTTAGTATGCCAAGTAATATATTTGAATTTTGGATCTACCGATGAAAATCTCTTTGCTTTTACGTAGTTGCACTGTGACTTTTCTACCAGTTATGTACTTGATATAAGAGGAATTCTTGTGATATGAAATTACACTGAAAGTATGTGTTGAGGTTCCATGAATTAAAGAAGCATTTTTACAAAATTAAATATACATGCATATGTCTGTCTGAATGCCAGTCTAAACAGTATAACTCAAAAACCAAAAGGATTTGTATCAATTTTCATGCTGGAGTGTGACACCGCATAAGAATGTTATTGGAAGATTTTTCAAGGAAATTTCATTCTCTAAACAACCTCTTACATTGTAAATGTTTCGTCATGTTTTATTTTTTCCAAAATGGTTCTGAATAGCTTATTAAAATACTAGCAGAACCTGCAGCTCTGTTTACACTATTTAATTAAACGCTCCACCTTTCAGTTTCTCATTGTTTATCACCCCCTGATTCTCTCCCTCTCCAATTCTCACTCTTTTTCTTCTATGTCACTCTTTCTTCCCCTCTCCCTTTGCACTCTACCTTCATAGTTCTCACTCAT
The DNA here is from genome assembly GCA_030765065.1 of Deroplatys truncata. Classification (NCBI taxonomy): domain Eukaryota; kingdom Metazoa; phylum Arthropoda; class Insecta; order Mantodea; family Mantidae; genus Deroplatys; species Deroplatys truncata. The sequence goes on along the minus strand of CM060975.1, from coordinate 72,025,588 downwards.
ACTCTTTCATTACCTTACCCTCATCTCTCTCCCTCTCTCATGTGCGTTTTGAAAATAAGAAAACAATCTAATTTTTCTGGGGATAATTAAAAATTAAAAGAATGTAAAAGGTCTAAAGGTCTTGTGCAAGAGTTATGGGCTATCTTACAGGCTACAACAATCTACGCAGACATTTAGACATAATGGGGCTTGCATAAGACCTTTATGTAGGAAATGTGCAAGGGATTTTGAGACAGCATAGTGGATGTAGTGGATTGGCTACGGAGGGGACTCGGCACTGATCCACATAGGAGATAGTGTACCTACGACCTACAAGGGGACGTCCATTGGAGGAAGGATGAGGGCGGCCGGAACCAGGAGTGGCGGTACAGGAATGACAGGATCCCTACGTTTTCCAGATAGGGACTCTTCGACAGACGGACAGGCAGACCGGGAACCCACCCCGCACAAAGAGCATCCTTTCTCCCTGCCACATTGCACCGAAACACCATCGCCGACACTTCCAACCCTGAAAGAGACCGACGGATGAATGATGAATGCAAATGAAATGGAGGGACAGGAAATTCGGGGGATGTGAGAATCCTGTCCAACATTCGCCTGGAGATCCAGGAAAACCCCAAAAAACCCATGGGTCAGAAAGGTCGGCCACGTGAATCGAACCCACGACCTCCCGAATGCGGGCCACAGGCGAAACCGCCTGAGCCACCCTGCTCGATCCTCACAGCATATACTATGTGAAAATACGAAGGTTTTACTACGCATAGGTATGTGTCCTTACGGTCCTTTTTCTGGAACCTGATGAGATAAAAAGGGCAGATATCAAAGACGTGGCACAAAGTGTTCTAAGAGCCTACTGCAGGCCTCTTTAAGAGACCACTCAATGATCATCATCATCATGCAAAACCTGTGTCTCTACCTTACGTTTTCAATGTAATCAGCATGATATTGTGTTAACGGTTTAGGTACACAAAAAATAGTACCTAACGAAAAATGTATATAATTTCTTAATACTCATCCTACCGAAGTGCTTTATATACTAAAACTTTGCAGAAAGATTATGCTTATAGACTTTTGTAATGTAGCGTTTTTCTCTCAGAAAACTAGAAAATTGGCGAGATTACTTCAATTTTTTTTTCCGTTCAACTATAACCTTCCTTCCTTTTGGAGAAAGTAATTAAGATGCTGTATAACCTATTTTCTAGCTATCTTTATGCTAAGTTTCAAATCCATGTATTGGGCCTTGTGGAGTAAAAAGATACACATACTCATGTGCGCGCACACACAAATAAACAAATGCTTTTAAAATGTGGTTTTGGCTTTATTTTGGCCTATCAGAAATTAGCTTAAGAATTTTGATTACATTTTTATTTATTATATGTGCGGATAATATGTTTGAGATAATATCCTGATTAGCCTGCAAATGCTTCTTCAGTTTTACGCAGCAATAAGGAGATATGCGTATGAAGCCCCTCAAGATATATAGGTACAATTCAGTATCCATATAACGTAAAAGCAACAACTCTGCTATCAAAAACATATTATAGAATCTCACCTACCCCAGCATTTGGGATGTGGCATACCGGTTCTTAAGTTGATTAACTTTTTGTGCAGATCTTATCCATCTCGCTCTGTTTTATGTGGTGTATTGCAAGCCAATCATTAAATTTCGTCATTAATTACTCGCCTTGACTGGCAAATAAAGGAGGTGCAAATATTTGTTTATTTTATCATAGATCGCCTTTATGTCTTTAAATTAAATCACGGTCTCTCGTTAAACTATCTAAAAAACCGGTCTACCTTGCTGGACTTTTAATATGGGCATCTAGTTTTCGCAGAAACTTAATGACCTGGGTCTTAAAGAAACTTCTTTAGTGCTTAAACTGGCAAGTAACGCCATACTTATCATAGCAGTGCACACACTAAATGCTATGTTCCAATTATCTAATCTAATTATCTCTCGCATTGTACTTTTATAACTCCTTATACGCCAAAAATAAAACAAGAACGCAGCTATGGCCTGCTGGATTATAAGTTCATGTAAAGCAAGTTTTTTTAAATTGTTGGCTTACTTCCAGCACATGGAAAACATGACAATTGTGCATATAATCAAATCGATTAGCAAGTGCAAGAGCGTTTTATAACAGCAACCATTGTTTTTGAGTATATATATATATATATATATATATATATATATATATATGTGTGTGTGTGTGTGTGTGTGTGCGCGCGCGAGCGCAGGCGCCTGGTTGATAGTATCAACTACTTTTTCCTAGTTTCCTTTTATTTTGGTAACATTCGCTCAGCTGCAACTCTATACAGACTTTTGAGAACACTGCAAAAATTCCACAAAAATAAAAGCACATACAAGCAATGCATATCAAAAATAAAATCACTATAACACAAAGAACAGTAAAAGTCAACCTAATCAGGTCCTCGAGAACTACAGAAGGTACTGTAAGATCACAAATGGGTTAATCTTCCTCAAACGATGCATTCATTGATGGCAGATTGTCTTGAAGTAGCCGGCTTCGATACGTGGTGGAGAGGGAAGATCGCTAGCTGAGAGAAAATAATGGTGGTCCAGGGAAGTTCGGAAGAAGTGATAGCTAATGTTGGGCAATCCGAATGAAAACTATCGAATTATTCGATAGTTGCAAACAATCAAATTATTCGATAGTTTCTATCAGCATTCTATGTTTCGTTTCGTTTACCGATTATACTTGCCGTGCTTCAAAACGGTAATATTTTTCATTCGGTTTACCAAACCAATAAGCTTGGAGGAATGTAAGGCCTTGCCATTTACATCACTACATCTAAAATAATGAATGACACACTTTCCCATGCGAGTAATTTTAATACCATTCGCAAATATACAGACAATGCTGCCATCTGCTGAGAGTTTTTCAATGGGGAGAATCTCACAGTCACAACCTTTTGTGTGTATGGGGGAATATATAGTGGCGTAGCGTAAGGGCAGACTTTGAGACTGAGTCTACCTAAATAAACTGCTAAGAAAATAAGTACATTTTTAAACAGCCTCAAACAAGTGATGAAAAACTAATTCTTCACCACTGCTTACCCCAACGCCCCAACCCCTAATGCTAAGTGTCAAATTGTAGCGCTACGCACTTAGGCAGCTTCGAAATCTCATGATGGGACAGCAAAGTGGAGTAGAGACTGGGATGGTTGAGCGAGTGCAAGTCTCATCAAGAGTAGGCTTATATAGTTTTTTCCACTAAATTTCGACCTCTCGTGGGAAGACATGCCTATATTTGGTTGTGCATTAAGGGCACAAAGGCAGCAGCAGAGACTTAACACGTTTAATGAGGGGTTTAGTCTGTGTGTACCTGCTCTCTCCAAGGTCAGGAAACAGGACAATAGGAGTTGGAGACAAGGGTAGGGCAAGCAGTGTAACATAAACATTTCATTCTTTTTATTGGTGAACCAGCATTATGTGCCTGCTGCCGTGCAATGCAGTAAAGTGTTAATTTTACGTAAACCTGTGTATTGTTTTCATTGTGCGTGTTTTATTTATGATTTTAGAAATATGAACAATTCCAACGATTTAATAGATTACTTATTAAAAACTCAGTTATCGACTCTATCTTATGAGAAAAGGTTTGAACTTAAGGGCAAAGGACCAATTCCTAAGCTTGACATTGTCTTCCAGAAAAAGAACCAAATACGGACGTTTCAAACATCCTGGAATAGTAAATTTAATTGGTTAACTGGCAGTTACATTCATAACAAAAAGTGTGCTGCTTTGTATGTTTGCTTTTTGGCGAGGAAAAGAAATGGAGTATTGAAGGAATATCATATATAAAAAACTTTGAAAGAAAAGCTTGCAATAATAATCCCTACTGGAGCTTATATACAAGAAAATCTAAGTGAGTACCTACATTGTTTTCTTGATTTGCAATCACACAATGGTTTATTTTATGGCTATATTTTTATAATCTAGTTTAGTTTCAGGCGGGGCCGTGGCCGAGTGGTTAGACCGCTCGCCTCCCACCGAGGCGGACCGGGTTCAATCCCAGGGACCTGGATGTGGGATTTGTGGTGGACGAAGCGGCGTCTGGGCGGGTTTTCTCCGGGTTCTCCGGTTTCCCCCGCCATTCATTCCACCAACTGCTCCATCATCACCTTTCCTTTCATCCATTTCAGCATCATTTCGTTTCATCTACTTCCTTCATCCCATACCAGGCATCGGGCTGATCACCCATCCTGGATGCTCTGTCTGATCCATGAGTGTCTGCTCCTCGACGGGCCCGTGACCCCAGGCACCCGCTTGTAAGTCCTGGGGGGTGTAAGTCCTACATAACAGGAGGGTAAACAGATAATGAATGAATGAATAGTTTAGTTTCAAATGTATGTTTAGTCGATTTCGGCAATTACTGGTGATGCTAATGACTACTAAAACAACAACAAATAATAATAACAATAATAATAAAATCGTAATAGAGAATTCATACTATTTTATGAAACACTAACGCATGGGAATTGGTGCATCATTTAAAAAAAATCCAAATTCAATTCTTAAAATATAGTACACACCGAACACATTATTAAGCTACGTCACTGGAATATATTCACCTATAACCATGCAATCATAGCTATAACACAATTAGAAAATGAGATATATAATTATATTAACTTAAATTGTAGGGGGGATTAAGAATAGGAAATTGCTTAACTCATCTTAAGGCTGCCATAATGCCGTAGACTTCGATGCAAATTCTAATAATATCAATTTTTTCATAAGTTTTTGCTTTCCCACCTGTTAGTTACATTTCAATATAAATTTCAGTAAAATTAATATCACTGCATAAGTTAGATAAAAAAAGGAAAATAAATAAATTAAGCAAAATAAAAATGGTTAATTGATTTAGGTTATAATGCTCGTAGTATGGTGAATTTTGGAGGTTAAATTGCACAAGTTTGCCAGAAGCTATAAAATCAATTACTTAATTTGAACTCAAAAGTAAAGTTATACAAGTGTTTAGAATGAATGTCAATGTATGCTGTAATGCTGGGTATAAATACCGAAATACTGTTTTGATAATTCTGTGTGTATTGGCGTAGTTGCTACTCTTCAAGTTTTAATACTCTACAAAATGCCTGATATGGTGCCTGAGCTTTATTTCAAATGTCATTCACTTGAACTACTCTAGGGATATATTAAAAAATAAAATAGAAGCATTCCTCTTGCATTGCAACATTTAGTGTTGAATTTTTCTTATTGGCACGGCACTGTGAATATTGCAAGTAATTGGTATAAAACCTTGTAAACCATTTATTATAATTTTAGCTAAAGAGCAACAAGAGAAAACTGCTGCGATAAATCGGAGTAAAAAAAAGGGTTACAAAAACTGAACAACACGTTTCTATTTTATATGCATTTATTTATTCATGCACTCGACTAAAAGCAGTTAAAGTCAAATTGCTTCAGTCCAGCTTCGAGAATTATAATTACATTTCAACATAACCTAACGCAGCACATCATGATGCACAATACACATTATGAATAAACTGAGTAATTGATAACTGTATAATGTACATATTTAACTTCATTACTAAACAATTACAACTTTACGGCCAAAATTCCGTTTCCGGACCACATTAACAGCGTGACTACATATGTGCTGAAATTGAAATTGAGTTTTATTTATGGACGCTCTTTAACTACTAATATCATTTTAACGCCACGCAGAACCGAATTCAACCGTACTAGCTACTGTGCAACTTGAAGTGGATATTGTCTTTACGTTATTTGCTCCACGTTTTTGGGCGTCAATTTAAAGTAGGTTGTTGCTGCTACGTATGGAAAGTCAGTTTAAAGATGATGTATTATATTTCGACTGTTGGGGAGCCGAACTTGAAGTAGTTGCAACCGCACATATGGTAAAGATTTTTAAAAAAATATGATATATTTATGTTTGCCTCGGCTGCGTCAGTATTATTATTTTAAAGCCATGAATTTCTTAACAGGGCGTGATACGGCTGAAGAATGTAGGCTTACACAGATTATAATTTTTAATTCACTCCTTTTTATTAATTCTTGACACGATTTTAATAACACTTCACTGATATAGAGAGCTGTGAGATTCTTTTGTTAATTACTTGCACTTTTTAACACGTAAACTATTTTCGTCTCACACGAATACGTATTAAATTTCTCGAGGACACATCTCGCGTCCGGTTAGGAACACTGTCAACAACCAACGCGTCCAGTTAGGGGCGCTGTCAAGCAACAGACTTGATTTCTACCGCCTAAAATTTGTAAATTTCTGTATTTCAAGTCTCTGATTGGCTATTCCAAATCCAATAGAATACTTTTATTTAACTTAAGCTTTTTTCTGGCTGTTGATTGGCTATTTTATAAACTGTCTCACAAAAATTGCGTTATTGTTGCTCCAAGAATGACTAGTAGCATTATTACACTTTCTTTCTCATTATTGCCTCAAGGTTACCTCATTGTTAGCAACTTTTAACCTATTATTCTCACAGCTCCTACATTGAACAATAATATAAACATATACAATGACTGTAATATACACTTTTTATATATTGTTACGTATACATATTGCTTTAAGGCGGGCTGTTATTGAATGTATATTATATAATTAGGCTGAAATGATTTAAGTGTTATAAATACTGCCTCAAACTATCGATTGAAAACAGTTTTCACTCCTACGACTGCAGTTAAACCGAATGAAAACATTCGATTGTTAAAGGAAACTATCGTTTAACAATTCGGTTGGCCCATCACTGGTGGTAGCTGCGGATCGCCTGCTCTGTTTAGTATCATCTTCCATTCAAAACGATGCAATTTGTTACAATTGGCCAGAAGAACTACATTTTAAGACACAAGATGCAGGAAATAAAAGATGCCATACTAAGAATAACAACAGTGTGTCTAACTGTTCTTTTGTAGTAGGTGTTGGAATGCCCCAGACGATAAAGTTGCTGATAATCACATAAAATAATCAGTTAAGGAAGTATGCGAAATTATCATATCCTCCACTATTGATAACTAGGAAAATCTTGCTTGGAAACAATGGTCCTACCAGGAGCAGAACTGGGGAACTCCTTTACAGGAAATCCGCCTTTCCATAGCTGTATCAATAAACGCTTAACGCAGTAAAACGGAATAATTATATGCTTTGTTTACTTCAGCTTTTCAAATAATGTCTACTGCTAATGCTTTTAAAATGCATACAAAGCCATGTTCATAACTTAGCACGAGATGCAGTGCATGAACATTGCACAAATGTTTATGCAATAAATCCAATACAAAGGTTCATAAGTATGTGGGATGTTTTTTAGTGTAACTGTGATCGTGTCCAGTATTTCCAACAGCAACCTTGCTCTTGTATTCCATAAGCTCGTATTTAATTTTCACATAACAGTTTTCTTTAATCATTTAATAATACAAATACTATTTTTAATTTGATTTATTTTGGGTGGTTTTAACAGCATGGTCATATCGCGACCTTTTAACTTTACATGATAGAGAACATGATTGCAAGTTACAAAATGGTAACATTTACACTTTACAATAATTCAAAAGGATTACATTTTTTTTATAAACATGAAAGTTTGATTCTTGCACTGAATCTATGCAAAGATTCATAAGTCTTCTTCTTCTTCCTCCTCCTCAGGGTTTAAGCTATGCAGCCCGTTCCGGCGAAGTCATTTGTGGGTCCATCTTTTTTCGGGATCGGCCAACATCTCTCGTACTTTTTGGATTGTATAGGAAAGCTCTTTTTGACATTCTTTCATTGTTCATTCTTATTAGGTGCTTCGTCCACTTTCTTTTATACGTGTAAATTTTATCTCCAATCTTATAAGTATTTAATTCTTCTCCTATTGTTTCATATCTTATCTTATCCGCTCTTGTACATCCTTTAACATTTCGTATAACAAAACATCTCTGCTTCTTGTATTTTAGTTTCTTGTATTTAGTTACATCTTTCGATAGAATTATCCAGTTTTCCTTCCATATAATAACGAGAGGACGGCCAAACAATGACCGTCATAAATGTGTGCATTATTAAACCTTTTACATAAGTTTTAATCATATTAACATTTCAGAAAAAAAATTATTGCCACTTTTCAAAACATTACACAAGATGCAGTTTGCACAGAATAGGAGAGAGAGGGCGACGGATAGAGAGAGAGAGAGAGAAACACTGAGATTAGGATAGAGGGAATGGGCAACAATAATATTTACATATATGTATATAACATATATATGACATATGTCCTATATACACAGTAACGCATACTACCAGTACAATTAAAATGAACTCTTGTTTTTAAATACTGAGACATATAATTTAATACTTTAAGGTCTTCCGGACCTGTTTTCCTTTTTGTCTCCGGCATGTCCGTGTTTCTTGAATTTTGTTTCTATTCTACTCACGGTTGTCGACTAGGGCGAATTTCATTGAAAAATATGCTTGAAATATATATACTTTTTGTTGTGTCCGTCTTTTGCTCACCAACTCATATCATCATCAGAATTTCAATCCTTTATGGTTCCGTTAAAACAGTTTATTTTAGAGTAATATGAATAAAGCAGTTTTCTTCTCATAAAATGTGATACACAAGTCAAGAATTAAACTGTCCCCATACAAACCTATGAAACAACTAAAGAAAATAACTACCCTTCAGAAAAAAAACATTATCATTTAAATATGTTGTCAATTACGTTGCTTCTTGTAGAATAATGCCTCAAAATGTTTGATTTTAAAACATTTTGACGTGTCCGAGTAGTTTCTAAAAACAATTGGCATAACACGTTACTTATGAAACAGCATATATGTATGTAGGATAGAATAAGACCAGTAGCGGAGGGGGACTCAGCACCTCCCTATGCAGATCCTTTGTGTTAGGCCCCTGACGAGGCCCCCCTGGGAGGGAACGATTAGGTGAGAGAAGACAGAGGGAGCCAGGCCAGGAAGCACGACAGGCAGAGGGCAGGGTCCCTAATAAATTACAGATTTAAACTCCCCGGCTGCTGGCTAGTGCAGCCGGCGCCCCTCCCCCTGTGGGCTTACACATCCCCTAGGGGGCCCGGGACCTGGAGACCGCTCGCTGTCCGGGGGTCGAAGGTTTCCTTAGAGCATCCTTTTCCCCTGCCATGCGCACTTGCAACTCTGAAAGAGGCCAAGCAGGTGAAATGAGAACCTAGATGAAATAGAGGGACAGGAAATTCAGGAGATGTAATGATTCTTCCCAGCATTCGCCTGGCGACCCGGGGAAACACCTGAAAAAACCCATGGGTCATGAAGCTCGTCCACGGGAATCGAACCCACCACCTCCCGAATGCGGGCCACAGGCGTAACCGCCTGAGCATATATATGTATGTATGTATGCATGGCGCATCCATATTAACTAACAGTTACGCGGTAACTAAAGTTCGGATAATGATTTTTTTTTCTAAATACTGGAGAAGTGTTATGACCGCCGAAGTATTTTTAAAACTTGTATGGTAGGTGTGCACGCACGTACACATACATACACACACAAAATGCAAGCAGAGCTGCGGGTTCTGCTAATACAAGTGATAATAAATTAAGCAAATTTGCAAAAATCTAACCGGTATGTTTCTCAGCGTTCACATTTATTACACAGAACATCGCTTATCTTTTAAAGGAACGCTCATACTGCTTTACACACTTCCTTACTCGAAGGTTTGGTATGTTTTCAGTTCCCTCGTGCTTTAATCTCCGAGAAGTTTACTTTCTTATTTTCCTTCTTCGTTGAGATTATATCGCACCGCTTTTGCTAAAAGTGCGATGTCGCACGCAGCTGTGCAAATGTCGTAAAAAGGCGACATGACAGCACGCAAGTGTTAGTTGTGTCGAGTCATGTGTTAAAAATGAACGAGCCTAACATAAAAGTAAACGCTTCGTCAGTACAGTTGATAACTCAGTTTTGTATCTCTGCTGTATAAGACTTGATCTGCATTCAGTAAACTTGTTCACGTTCCTTCTTTTACTTTTTATGTGGTTTCATCATTACTGTACCACAGTATTACATAACCATTATTGTGCTCATTGTTCGCTGCTGCTTGAGTTTTTACTTTCTCTACTACAGATCTGTGGTAGGTAGATGAGGTATCCTGTTACACCCAACATTTGGATATTGAATTAGGTGTTTTTTGATCCTCTGAAACTCACCTCCCAAAATTAAAAATATTTTTAGAAAAACGCGGAGCACGTGCGCATGTTTGAAGGACGTAATCAAAAAAAAAAGTTTGACAAATACTAAATGTGTTACTAAGTTCGCATCTTCCAAAGATGGTTTTCGTGAAATCTCCCAAGTTTAGGGTACCTCCCTAAACTCTGCCCGTTATGAGGAAACCTGAAAAACCTGTCAGGAAGGACGGTTTTGGGTGACAGGAACCACGGTCCTCCCGTTCACGAGTTCCTGTATTAACGACTTCGACTACCCATGTCGTTATTTAGATTAAAAACTCAATATCTAAGATATTTGCATGGCAAATGAATATATGCCGAAAATTCTTGATAGCCTGTGAAGTCCCTTTAATTCTTTTTACTTTCTCTGCCAGGTACATAGTAGGTACAGAAGGTATTGCATTTTGCACAAAAATTCGATACCTAGATTTCACCGGAAATACATGTTTTGAGGCCCCTGAGTAAATAAAAAAAACGTTTCTTAGAAAAAGGTCCGATTTTGTTGATGCGCGATCACTTCCTCCGTTTATTATACGCAACTGTGAGCGATCGTCACTTTGTGTTTTCCTATTGTTAGAGCGTTTCGAAATGTTCAAAACAATCGAACGCTCCGCCGACTGTGAAGTCAGATCAGTGATTCGTTTTTTGAATGGGAGAAATGTTACGCCAGCAAACATTCATTGCCAATTGTGTGAGGTTTATGGGGAAGCAATAATAAAAATGCCCGGCCACACGCACCCAAACAAACTCAAGATCTGATCGCATCATTTGGTTGCAAACAATTCGACCGCCCTCCCGAAATTGAGTTTTATTTAAAGACACTCTTTAACTTCTGTGGTCCTTAGCGTCCCAATCTACATTGGGCGTGAAAGACCGGTAATTTTGCTCAGAGACCTCTTTATCAGGCTTGAGGTTCTTTTACGTGCCGCAAATCTACAACACGGGACCACCGGCTTTACTTCCCTTCCGAAGGAAGTCATGCTAAGGGTTTTTACGCGCGAAAAAAACCATCGCCCTCCGCCGGTTGGCCCATTTGGTACCAAGCGATTTTCATCTGTTTCTTCATCGGAAGAAATTCCTTGGTGGAAAACATTTAAATGACGATGATGTTATGAAACATGAAGTGCAGACTAGACTTTCATCACAGGCGGCACCATTCTTTGACGGCATACAAAAACTGGTTTCCTTACAAGTGCCCGAATAACGGCTGTGGCTATGTAGAGGAGTTCTGTAAGGTTTAAGGTAATGAATGATAATAAAGTATTTGGGAAATAATGTTCTGCTATTTAAAAAAAAATATTTGTACTTTAAAAACACGCCTCGTAGCGTAAAATCCTTGGACAGCACTGAAACACATTTAAGAACAGTCAGAGTCAATAAAGTTATTCAACCCTGCTCCGAAAGTTTCTCCAGAGACAATGCAAATGATCGAGTAGCAATAATTCCTGGTCATAGCTCTGCTTAGAAGTTCGACTTCAGTTAAAGCTTTCATTATGTAGGAATAATATACTTCTTACAAAATTTTCATACTTTATCTCTGCTCTGAAATAGTTTAATTAAACGCCATTCAAGATTTTAACTCTTACTAAATGAATTTACCGCTCGTAAATCTATCGATAAAGTCATCACGTTTAATGAGGATATAGTAGATAGATCTCCATAGCTGTGAACACACATATAGATACCTACTTTTTACCTAAAAGTCGGAGGACTAGGATCGGTAGGATTCAAGAAGAGGCTTCAGAGATGGCGAACATCATCGTTTTTGCAATGATTTATATTAGGGACAAGACAATACTAGATATTGATACTAGATATCGATAATTACGAATTTGGACATTATTAAGTGATTAAACCTTGCTAAATTTCTCGAAACATTTAAGTTAGTTAATAAATGTTTGTCATTTAACTACTTTTGAGAGCAAACCTGAATTATAACTTTCACTTTTCCATGTAGTGCCCAGTATAAGGAACAATATCAGATAGCATCGAACAAATTAAGCTATAGTACAATATACTTATACAAAAATGGATAATAATTAAAATAGTATTTGCATAGCAGGCTGAATTATTATTATTATTATTATTATTAGTAGTAGTAGTAGTAGTAGTAGTAGTAGTAGTAGTAGTAGTAATAGTATTACATTATTATCATTATTATTAATCAAATGCATCGGCGGCTAAATTTTGGTGAATGTATCTTTTGGGGGGGGGCCTTTATTCGTCAATGACCATTTAACCATCAGGATGCCATACTTCTTTTAAATTCACACACACTCATTTACTTTCTCACTTATACTCTAAGGAAGATGGAGAAGAATCCTGGTTAAATAAATACTTCCACCCTCCAGCCGGGAATCGAACCTGGAACCTCTTGATTTGAAAGCTAGCACCAGACCACAGAGGCAGTCAAATGTGTCTTTAGAGTTGTAGAATTCTGGAACGAAGGAATTCATTTGTTGTTTTTTTATGATTATGTGTGGAATTTCTGGCAGTCGACGTAAGGAGTTAAAAGAGAAAAATTTGATGTGTTACATTCACATTACCTTCCCTACCACTATCATTTATCTTTATACCTCTTTAGTAACCAGTTTTTACAAAAGATTCTTTCTCTTATCTGTTTCGTGGCAATCAAGACAAACGTTTGTGGAAATGGTTCCATAACATACCTTTCGAGGTACAAGGGGATACAGTAGGCTGAAGATACTATCAAATAGAAATTTAAAAAGTTGGTTGTCGCTGTAAAATTGCTTTAAAATTCCATGCTTTTAGAATGACATTGTGAGGAACAAGTTAATGGTGTCTTAGCCACTTTAAACAATATACGCGTTTTGGAAAATTCAAACCAATAGCAACCAATATCTCAGAAATAGTTAATGCTTCAAAACATATTACTTAAATTGCGTATTTCAGCATGATCTACATCTTCTTTGTGTGTGGTAAATTTTCGTTTATCGCTTATGGTTTATCAGTAATAAAAGATTATACAAAATTCATTCACAGCCTATTTGCAGAAAATTTAAGATGTATGTAATTTTTTTATTCGTGTAAATATCTTAAACATATGCTATTTTAATCAAAATCATTATAGCCATTTTTGAGACAAAAAAAACTAAAACAAAGTAAACTGTTCCATGTAAAGGGTAGTTTGGGGTAAAGGTAATTTTGTGTCCCACACTTGGTAGATTCTGAACTTAAGTACCAAGTCAGGCATTTATCTAACTCTGTTGTTTAAGTTCTCAGGTGCACGCGCTCTCTCATACACACAAATAGACAGCTGACGACAGCGGACCTGTTTCAAAAGCATTTTTTTTCAAAGATGTATCAATATTGTTGCTTTGGGTGGAATTCAGTATTTCCTCTACTTATCATATGTAGTAGTAGGGAAAATAAAAGGAAGAAAGTACCTAAATTATGCATATGATCTGTTGAGAAATGAAACAGTATGAAATAATAGTAGATTATGGCACAAGGGGTAAAATAAAACCACTTTTAACACGTGTGGCATAAACTATTTTTTAGACTGCGCTCGAATTTGTAGAATACAAATAATATTATACTGATTCCTGAAACTAACAGAGTTCATGTTTAGAACACGGTTCTTGAAACAAGAGAAATTATGTTATAAAAGCGAGACGTCAACTGTTTTGATGTTTTGTTGATTCATTTTGCAGTCATTTTCAGTGAAATTATTTTCAACATGTTTTGCGTTACACCAGCCAATGAAGCGATTTAATACTCATCATATAGTTTTATGGATTTTTGGGGGGGAAGTACTTCTAGTGTTATTCTTTCTGCTGCTTCATAATTTGCGCCATTTAATCTTTATGTAGCTTATACTAGATAAAAGAATAACGTTTTAGATCAAAGAAAGGAGAAGGCTGCCAATATAACGTATATGTTAACTCTACAATGAATTGTGATAAATTGAAGTATGAGGATTAGTATTGTGAACGGATAATGCGAGTGTCATGAGAAATGAATCGTGTAAAAAGACATAATGAAAAGTAAAACCCAATCAAATCAAGTCGAGTTTCCAAACATGTGCAAATACAAATGGTAATTTCCAATTGATTGGACTTGAAACTAAAGTTGGTCACAATGAAGATTATAGCACTAGTGCGATATTTTAATGCATTTAGCAAATGTGCACTGTGTTAGAAGTTCTACTTTTAGGTGTTGCTGTCAAAAAAACAATTTATTCTTAGTTTTATTTCATTTCTTTTGGTTTTACCTGCCTAAGCATTTGTTCGGGGTTTTGCCTTATGTCGGATAACATTAAGCTCTGTACACCGCTGGCGTATTTGAACATCCTTTCACAAATCACAGTCATTCACCTTTAAAGGTCACTGAACCGTTTATGTGTTATTATATATGTTTATATTATTGTGTACTATTGTATACATGTTTAATAATGTAGGAGCTGTGAGAATAATAGGTTAAAAGTTGCTAACAATGAGGTAACAATGAGGTAACCTTGAGCAATAATGAATTTGAAAGTTTAAATGCGACTAGTCATTATTGGAGCAACAATAATATCAATTTTGAGACAGTTTAAAAATAGCCAATCAACAACCAGAAAAACCTTTAGTTAAATTAAGGTATTCTATTGGATTAGGAATAGGCAATCAGAGACTTGAAATACAGAAATTTACAAGTTTAGACGGTTGAAATCATTTTAGTTGCCTGTAAACAGTGCTCCTAACCGGACGCGAGACACGTCATCGAGAAGTATAATACATATTCGTGTGAGACGAAAATAGGTGCAACTATTTAATAAAAACATCTCACAGCTCTCTCTCTATATCAGTGAAGTGTTATTTAAATCGTATCAAGCATTAATAAAAGGAGTGAAATAAAATTATAATCTGTGTAGGCCTACATTCTTTGCCGCATCACGCCCTGCCCAAACATCCATGTCTCTAAAATAAATACTGACGCAGCCGAGGCAAACATAAATATATAATACTTAAAGAAACAGTCAGATTACAAAGATAATATTTTTTTAAACTTGGGGCAAAGGCCACCTCAAAGTACATTTGAGGCGAAGGCTACCGGAAACTGTTTACTATACGTGCGGTTGCAACTACTACAAGTTCGGCTCCCCAACAGTTGAAATATAATACAACTCTTTCAATACATACTACTTCAAATTGACGCCCAAAGCGTGGTGCTAATAAATAACGTAATAAACCATCTTCTTCTCAAAGTTTCTATGATGGCCATGTTCAGCAGCACTTGTCAAACAACAAAATCGGTACCATAATCGAGTTTCGAAGTATACGTGAAATCTGTCTGTCAACACTGCATAGTACGCCGTTGCGCTAACTTGCTGTATTCGAGTGGTTTTCATTTGCGTCATTTTCTTTTAACAAAGCCATTCTTATTTGAGGTTCTCAATACAGGATTTTTCACTAGCTGGAACGTAAAACCCTTTTCTCCTGTAAAATTAATTAGTAAGTGGCTTACACTGTTTCACCTCCTAACAGCTCATATACGAGAATTATTGCCGGAACGCCTGCATCTAGAAGTGTGAATGAAGAGAGTGGATTCTACATTTGTTTAAGTTTCTCATAGTAAAACAGTACGCCTTTCAATTTACGAACCGCCAATGTTTTTTGCCCATTGTAAGCTGCAGCTCGGAAATGTTGAAATAAATAAGTTATTCACAAGGAAAGCTGAGTATTCATGGCAGAATGTTTGACACACAATTCTCCGGATCCAATTGGACTACTGTGCAGGTGAAGTTCAAACGCACCGCTGTGTTGTGGTGATTGGCTATGACGGCATACCCAGAACCTTAAAGACACAAGCAGGTGTTTACCGACTGAGGCAATAAAGACTATGGAGCGGCACATATGGTTATAGACCAGCCAGTACGTCAGCCTGAATGGAACCACCTTCTGACTTATTCAGAGAGCTCGTCCATATCATTGGATTCTGTAAATGGTAACTCCTGCATAAGGATAACGCTTCAGCTGTACGCTTCTCCGAAAATGAACGCAATTTATGTGATAGTTACTAAAGATGAGTTTTACTGGCAGTGATCATCTTGAGCTTTTCCAGCGAAAACTTCATAAGAAACATCACGACATTGCATCACCGACACGAAAGTTCGAGGTCTTTAAGGAATGGACTCGTGAACGGAGGTTCGCGGAACAAATCCTGACATCCTGAGTATTTTCCAGCTTTTCCTCGGTCTTCACAACTGGCAATTGCCGGGGAGATACCCTAAACAGGCCTGGAACGTCTCCTTCCCAAATTTCCTTTCCCAATTATCATTTCATTTCATGTATCGTCAAATGACCATCGCCTGTGGTGTCGCGTGCAGTAAGCATGGGCGTTAAACGTTACTAAAAAGCTATCTGCATAGTTCTGCAGATAATTTCACGCGGGCACATTCAGCTAATAAACTGTCTCATTGAGGCCTTATTCACAAATCAGAATCGAACTTAATCCATAGTTTTAAAGCATGTTGCTCAAAAACTAATAAGTGAACTTAGTAATTCTCCTACACTCATTATTTTATGCCTATAAACTATTAGATTCGACTAGGGGTTTAGAAAGCCTATTCTCATGTATTTTTCAATTACAATTTCAATATTGGCGTTTGGTGAGAACTGCAAAAATAGCGAGATTTGGTGATCTGCGGATTCAAAATATAAAAGAAGCGGTACAAGATCTAGCACCGCACAATATGAGATGCAAGACATAAGCTACTTCAGTGTTTACACTAAAAATGGCATCGTTCCCGCATTATCAGTTGTGTTTATACTAAAGCTACAAAAATGCATTGTTCTTGCTTTGTAATTATCTTACCGAATCCCGCTCTGGCTTATAGTGTTTCTTAGGCTATTGAGCTTTCAGTGACAACAAGCATCGCTTAACCTCAATAAAATTACCGAAAAACTATCAGCACGCGTGGTATTACTGAAGATATCACTGGAGATATTCTGCCCTAGGGCAGAAGGAACACTACAGTTCATTTCATTTCATTCAAATATTTTTCAAAACATTACGATCCATTTTCATCTAAATGGTGATGGAAATCTGTGCTGCGTTTGATGGTTTATGACACTTAGCATCTTCAGTTTTGCTTTCTCGACCACATCTGAGCTAGAAATTGCTTCGGAATCCGAAACAAACAGTTTTGGAAAAAGGGCATTGGACCTTGTGTGTAAATGTCCGATTAATATTAAGAACTTCTTAATTCAGCTGTCCACTTGTCAAGCATTGCTTCTGATTCCTGTCCGTCATAATGATATATCGTTCAACTTCCCGTCTCCTAAGCCAAATTTAGCCATATCTCTTTTTATACTACCACACCAACTTAAACGAGTCCTTCGCTCTTTCCTTCTTTCTGTGGGAGACAAATCAATTATCCGTCTGGACCACTATCTCCTCGATCCTTTGTACATGTCCATACCACTGCAATATCCGTTCTTCAGTTATATTTATCACCGTATCGTCTGCTTCCACCTCTGCTGTAATAACATCATTCCTTATATGATGTAAACGACATACCCTCATACCTCCATGTAACCCATCTATTTCTGTACTCTCCAACTTTTTCTTCCATCCATCACTCAGGGTTCAGCACCCTAGCCCATACTAATAAGGACATTCTTCAGCATTGTTTTCAGGATAGGGTTTGTTTTGTGATTTCTCTATTCCATAGGACGCATTCAAGGTCCTTGTTACCTTCCTAGCATTCTATTGTCAACCTCATTTTTCACAGGTATCAGAAATGTCTATGGTTGTACCTAAATATTTGAACTGGTTGTCATTCTAACTTTTACGTTATTTACAACCAAATACTTTCTCTTCTGTACAACAAACATCATTCTGTCTTCATTTTAATCGATACTTAAGAACACAAGAGATAATTTTTGAGGAAATTATACCCTAAATAACCCTTTCTATGGAGAAGTGTCCGTTATTTCTTATTTTCTCATATATGGCTAGAGCTTTTTAGTAAGCATCATACATTTAACACATGCCATTCAACTCCTGGTCGTTGTTATTGAATTTTAGTAAGCATTTGTTTTACTCTAGGATAAAATAGTCACAAGCTAAACCGAAGATTTTAAATATATTCTAAAGATGATTGTAAAAGGTATACAAAGACTGCATACAAAAGCATATGTCGGTTTTCCAATGTACATTCAAGGAAATTATAGCATACTTCAAGCAAACTGCTACACAAGTTGTATCATTGTGTTTAAAAATGTGTCATGTTGATAGTTTGAATGCGAGAAAGTATGGAGTAAAATAAAGCAACACTCACTGTATAAAGACGTCAAATAAAAAACGTAACGTGAGAATAACACGTATTTATTTTTCTGCTAGCTATAAACATAAGCTAAAAGGAGAAATGTTGCTCGATTATATTAGAATGTGTCCACCATACACGGCAAAATTCTTACCCGAATCTAATTCTTCTTGACCTAGCATCTCGAGTGCTCGCTCTGTCTGGTAGGCTCGTGGTGAGGCTAGGTATTGCTGTTGTGCCCTGCCCTTGGTTGGACTTAACCACAGCAAAGGTAGGATTGTTGTAGGACAGCTTGTTTAGATGTTTGGTGTGGGAATTAAAGGAATAGCGCTTTTTATAGGCTTCTCAACGGTTGCATTTCAGGAGCATCATTCTTGCCGCTGCTCCGCTAGTGTCTGTTATACTCCAAAAATAGGTGTTTAGTTTTAAGTTTGAATGAGCACTTCCAAAGGAAGGGGGAGTGCTTACGTTCAGGTGTATGTAGTTGGTCTTCCTTACCGGGAATACCTACACACCATGCGAGGGACCCGGTAGCGCCAGTAGAGGCATTGTGTGGGTAAACAATCCCCGGGGATCTTACAAGCCCATTTTTATGGCTATGCAATCTTACGTAGTGATTTTGAGTCCGGCGCCTAATCACATCCTGCACCTATGTGAGGGCAGAGGTTCATATAATAGCCTCACTAGAAAGCGACGGCAAACAGAATAGATGGCCCGGAGTCCCCTGTTCTGCATCCGCTGTAACCAGAGAAGCCAGGAGTCTGCCGCCAAGCCCCACACTTTGCAGGCATAGAGCACCAGAAGTAAAATAGACACCTTGTAAAGGCGTAACTTTAGATGTTCCGGCATGCTGGAACTCAGAACGAGTAAAAGGTGAATACTGCCCTTTAGCCTTTTCATCGTCCCCCGCAGTGTTCACAAAAAGTTAGGGCCTTATCAAGAGTGGCGCCTAATATCGATGGAGGTTCTCCACTCTTTTCTTTGGCCCTGATAGGTGAATGTGGGTATGTTTACTGCGGGGATTCGTCATCTGGTAAACAGGACAGCATTACTTTTGTCCGGATTCATGGATATCCGCCACTGCCTGCACCAATACTGGACGAGGTGGAGTTTCTCTGGATAGGCGTCTATATGTTTTATATAGCACGACGTCATCACAAAACTGGCCCACATTGACGCGCTGCACTACTGGAAAATCTGCTATGAATAGACTAAACAGCGTGGGAGATAAAGTGCAGCCTTCGGGGACACAGCCTCGTATTGCAACTACTGCTGTGAAGAAGCCTTGATGTAGGAAATTGTGTATAATATTGATCATCTGTCTATGTAGGCCAAGATGGATAAGTTTGTACAGGAGAGCCCCATGCCAAGTTACTGAGACATCCAGAGTTACCGCTGGCGCGAAAGCTCTATCCTGGAACCCCTGGACAGCAGTTTCCACCACTCTCAGCAGTTAATTGAATGGTCGAGTGCTTAGTACGAAAACCAAACTGATGGATGGGGATGGCTTGTCGGCCGGAAGCGGCGGTACAGTATGTCTCTCGAAAACTTTCGAGAGGGTAGTAGGCGGCTAATGAAACGGTAGCTGGAGGTAAGTGCTGGATCTTTACCAGACTTAAAAATGCACACCATCCGGGCCACCTTCCACTCTCGCGTGAAGTGCCCCAGGGCGATACACTTGTGAATATCTTGTTAAGAAAGAGCATGGCTCCGAAAGGAAGGTTGCGTACCATGGTGGGTGTCAGCCCGTCCTGCCAGCTAGCAGTTTTAATATTGAAACCCGGAGTGGATTGGAGGGAACTACCGCTTCATCAAGGGGTAGTCGCAGATAGCAACCGACTTCCTCATGAACGCTGAAGATGAAGCCTACTTCCTGAGTATCCTTTTTCGCCTGTATCTTCAAGATGGATACCTGCCTGAAATCGGGTGGGGGGGTATTGATTCCGTTGGCGATGGAGGGTTTTAGCTATCCTCCAGGCATCGCCACCTTCGAGGTCCTGCTGGGCCATCGTGGCCTCTCATGCTTGCACTCTGTGATCACGTAGGCTGTCAGAGACTCCCGGCGAAATCGCCATACGAGTCATCTTGGGTGTAACTCATCCAAAGGCTTATACATCGAGAATTTGGAGGCCAATTCATTAGTTTACCAGTCGTTGCCGAATGTGTCATTCAAATAATCACGGACGGCTTTTGCCTACTGGAGTGCCTCATGTTGGAGCAGGATATCCATGTTTTCTTCCACTGGAGGGAAATGTTAGCATACTACAATAGTCATTTAGCTCTTTGCTGGGCTGTAAGTGGCAATTTGTTTATTTTAGTTGTTGCTAAGTAACTTCTGTTTCTTAAACTGTATCAATGACGGTGCAAAAGTCTCAGCCTTATAGAATGTATTCATAAGCTACAGAAAAAAGTCTAACTTTCATATTACTGTGTTTTTTATTTAATGCACATCATCCTGTGTTTGAAGGGATAAAGAATTTAAGGATCTTTTGACAACCTAAAACATACAATTAATTTTAGAAGGAAAAATCATAAAGTCTGTTTTTGGCAATTTTGTTCTTTCTTTCTTCACTTAGTCACCTTCCTCTTGCCTTAATTAACTGACTGAATATGCCGTCTATAGAGGACTACGAAGGTCACTGGACAGCCCTGATGATCACTCTCTCGCAGAGGGTTGCACACGATCTCAATACGATTGATAGACTCGTGACTGCGCGCGAGATATTTCTTTTATTTATTTTTATTCCTTCCTCTCTTGTACGTATGGAAGCACACATCTTGAGAGATAGTTATCGCGTAGCATTGTTCGGTAATTAAAGAAGAGGGGCAGGTTCGCTCACAGCATTTGGATTGACGACCTCTCACCTGCATAATAACGTACACTCCCTCTAGGGGAAAATGGAGTCGTGAGCTCCTTAGACATACGTCTATCTGTCTTGTAACAAGCAAAGAAGTTTCGACTTCAATATACACATCGGAAAAATAACAATCTGATCAGTTATAGAAAACACTCTGCATATCGTTAAGAAATGACAAATAAATAAAATGTAGAACTTTAGAAAAGGGTCTCTCCTGTTACACCAGCAATAAAAACAGGAAAAAAGTTATGATGTGTAACAATCCAAAATGTTCTCTATAATTTGTTTTCGTGGCTATTTTACAAATTATTAATTCAGCTTATGTTACTATATACTTGATGTTATTCCTGACAGATATTCCTAGAAATGGTTTTAATACATATTTTGTTGTGGGTACACAGGAGATTATGAAGCTGAGACGCCGTCAATTGTTTAAAATGTATGCTAGCCTTAATATAACGTTATTCTTACATTACCTTATAAGAAATAAAAGAAGAAACACTTAATATTTAAAAAAACTACAGCATAAAATTATACAAAAATTCAAACTAATAGCAAATATTTCTAAAATAGTTAACGTTGCAAACTTTATATTGGATATTAACGTTACTATTTTAACGAAGTAGCTTTTCCGTAGTAAGATTTGTACATCTCTTATGCTTTCCCAGTTGTTTAAAGCTCAGTAACAATAAAGAGACTTCACAGGCTATTTACAAAAAATTGCAATAAATACTTTCTTACTTGTAATGCCAATTTCTCAAATATACGTTTAATCAAAACATTTTTGTTGTTGTTGAGAAAATAGGAAGTAACGTAAAGTCTTTCATGTAAAGATTGTTTGTCTTACAGAGAATTTCTAAAACATCGGCTCGCATTCTTAAAAGATGCGCGAATAAAAATAAAACTTGGCGTAACTTGAGGGAGAGCGGACAGAAGGGGGACATTCTATTATATTTTCACCTTATATCGTTATGTGAATTATTAACCTTTTGTCACAATTAGCCTTTAATGGTGTAGGGATTGACGTGGGGGTTCAATGACAAGGTTGTGCATTTGCCTATCAGTAAGCTAAGAGTGACGTAAACATATCGCTGTTATTTTTACCATGTAGTGATACAATATTTTAACATGTTCTTGAGTGCCAATGTCGTAGTGGAGGTAAGTAGAGTTGCAGATACCAGGGCTGCTCGAGAAGTACCCGACCTAACAAAGAAAACACAAAAAATTTGGGAAAAAACATCTTTATTTCTCTACATAGTCTCCTTTCAGCTCGATACACTTTTTCCAGTGATGTTCAATCGCTTCGATACCCTGTTTATAGTGAGAACCGTCGAGTTCTGCAAAATAGCCATCAACTGCAAACTCCACTTCTTCATTGTTGGCAAATCTTTTACCACCAAGGCATTTCTTCAACGCCATTATTTTAATGACTAGACACGGGATTAGTATGCAAATGCATAGGTAGTTATGAGTAGTTTGTCTTTACATGTGATATGTTCTTCACCGAGCAAGGTGGTGCCACGGTAACGTGTGCGACTTGCATTCGGGAAATCCTGGGTTCAATCCCGGCCACCGATGACTTTGACCGATGGGATTTTTATTGTTTCCCCGGGTCGGCAGGCAAACTGAGGTGGTTCATCTTCCTTGTCATCTGCTTCAGGGTTGTAGGACCAGGGGATGGTGTTCAGTGGATTGCGGATAGGCGGAGGTTGTGCGCTCTGTAGAGGTTTCTTTCCTGGCGTCGTTGCGGAACTGCTCAGTTAAGACCTGCCTCCAAGTGTTCTCGGGCGGGCGCCCTTCGGGGGACCCCCGGGGTGTAGGGTTTGTAGGTGGGCGTCGTCGGGTTTTCGATCTGGAAACGTTAGGGACCCGTCCGTGCTTGCGCCCGACGTCATCCCGAGTGGTCCCCTCATCCCTCCCTCCGGACCACGGTAGAAGCAAAAAGGACCGTTGTGGCCTACTTGCGATGCTCTGCCCCGGTTTCGGGGGCCCCCCTGTTCGCCCGAACCTGCAAACCTTTAGCTTCATGTTCTTCTGTATTGGTATGTAAAGTTTGATAATACATATAATTGCATATTTCCAATGTTGCTGCATACTTAATCATTCTTCCATGTATCGAGCATATAATACACGTATTTTTAAAAATTTAATTTTAAAATTAAGGTTTAAACACATTGGTAACAAAATAACTAAGTCCTTACTATGAAGACAGTATATCATTTCTCAGTGAGGTTTAAAGGAAACTTGAGAGTGCACTTTTATGCAGAAATTTTAAGCGATAAATTGTACAGTGTTTGAGAGAAATCCTGACATTTAAGGTTTGTGTTCTGTAGATAAATATCCTCAAGGTGAAAACGCAGTGCCTTCTGAACAAATTTCCCAGAATTGGTAATCGCTTTTAAATTTTGCCAGTAACATTTGTAGACGTGAAAAGCTCCTCCTCAGAGTAAAACTTGTGTTAACAGGTAGACGTGATAACTTACACCTGTGCATTTGAAAAACATGATCATTGTATACTCCAGGTCAAAATACAAACATTAGAATGTCTAAGAATGAATGTACGTTGTAAGTACCAAAATGTATAGCTTAAAATTAACAATTTTAGTGTATATTTTCGAATTTTTAAAATATATTTAAAAGAAATTGACAGCATAAATGCATGCATATTTTAGAACATATAAATCCAATGCGTATTAATGACACATATTTCAACAGAATCAGTTTCTGTAAGGAACAATGACGTGCTATCTGTTGATCTTGGAGTTAAGTTTAAATAAGTCATGCAGCATCTGTTCCAGTTCCCACGAAAACGCGCAAGTGCACAGTATTGAAGATATAACTCGGCTCAGGTATGCATTAGAAAGCGCTAACAACGTTTACTTTGCTGTCAAATGTCAGTCCCCAAGTAAGAAATCAATACCTAATTCAATAAAGTTGCACCGTCATTTGATCTTGTAAACACAATGTCTTGCTTGCCCAGACAGCCAGTCTCTTTGATGCTATCTGCAAATGTTTGATCTAATACTTACAATAATAATTCAGAGAGGACATCTGCGCATGTTTAGTGGCATTTATTTTTATTTTCGTAGGCGAGAGTCACGTCAACTGTTTATCGTAGGTACACGTTACCTTATTATTTCCTCGTGCTATTGCATCATCCCTATTTGGTTTTCAATGAGCATGCCGCAGGAAGTCAATTTGATTTGCGACGGATTGCTCCATGTAATTTCGGCTGTGACGCCAAACCGACTGGGGAGATGTTTGCTGAATACAGGAAGCGATAATGAAGTGCAGATTTTTATTTGACTCAGCTGTGCTTCGCCGAAGGACATTTTATTTACAATGTGCCACCTGATTGACTAAATATAGACCCAGCGTGATGACCGAACAGTAACGACAATAAACACGTTACATAAACATCGGTATGAAAATGTCGCTTTTGAAATTCACGGCGAGTTAGCGGTGTTTACAAAATTGCATCACTCATTTATCTTTCTCTTTTGTGTTTCTGCCTTATTTTCACTTGCTGCAATGTTTTTATTACCACAGAAGGACGCTTTAGGTACACAAATCATTCTTTGCAAAAGGACCACATGGAAGATGAACAGGCGTTGGCAAATGCGAGCACGTCATTTTAATGTTTGTCCTCTTCGGCGGGCGTTTAAGATATTCAGAGTTTTGAAGCTTACATGCTCACTGAACATTTTTCCACGATTATTTGTGTACAATCGAGAGAGACAAAACTTCCATCGTTGAAGTTTCATCATAGGTAATCCTACGAGGGGTTACGAATTTATCTGATGAAGCTCGCAATCTTGAAGGGATTTATTAAGACTATTCCATGAATAAAGTCCACCAGTTTGTACAAATAATAATTAATTTCTTACTTGTTTACAATCAAATCATCATTGTGGCATGTCAGGTCATGGTATACGAAATGAACAATCGAATGTGTTAGGCTGACGATGATTCCAGCCCCGCGATGGTCGCCAAGTTTGACAACACATGGGCGGTGTCACCTTTTGACGTCGTCTCTAATATCTGCTGCCGGCTGCTGCAGTGGTTGGCTATGAGATGTTTCTCTCAGGGTATGCGTGGGAGTAGTGTGAAAGGATAACACCAGTTTAAATTGACTGAGAAATTTAATGTGGTCCAGTACTTGAGCTATTGAAGGGAGTTGCCCACCGTTTGAAGATAAAGAATGAAACTGATTATGAATTGTAGCACTCGAAACTGTAATGTCGTCCTCCGTGGTGTAATGTTACCATGCTAGCCTCTAGTTCCCGAGGTCGCGGGTTCAAACCCGGCGGAGGGCGATGGATTTTTTCGGGCGTAAAAGTCCTTAACATGGCTTCCTTCGGAAGGGAAGTAAAGCCGGTGGTCCTGTGTCGTAGATTTATGGCATGTAAAAGAACCTCAAGTCTGATAAAGAGGTCTCTGAGCAAAATTACCGGTCTTTCACGCCCAATATAGAATGGGACGCTAAGGACCACAGTAGTTAAAGAGCGTCCATAAATAAAACTCCATTTACTACTTTCGAAACTATAACAACAGAAATATTATACCTGCTAACTTCTGCAGGGTCAATTTTATGGTTTGAAATAATTGTTTCCGCAATAAAAGAAACTAGAAGCGTATATTGTCGTCAGTCGCTAAAATGCTTTTCGGCAAACCCCTCGCGGCTACCGCTAAGTAACTGATAACCCAGTTATCACCGTAAAAAACTGTATCCCTAAGGCTGTACACGAACGAAAAGAAAGAAAGACGCTAATTTTAGCAATACACGCTCTTTTATTAACTTAACCCTAATTTAGAACTACTCCAGCAAGGTTCCTTCTCGCGCTGGTCAATACTAAAAACTCCTACATATGCGTCACTCGCCCTGTTACTATGCGGAACCTCCCCGAATCTAAGAATTTCATTTACCTTTCTCTTTCACAGAATTTCTGTCTACGTGACAGTTCAAACGTACTATACATAGCTCTAACTGTGTTCCAGGTACTTTTATACGTAACATGTTCACTACTCACGCCGTTACTAAGGTCTTTTCTTAACATGATTCCTAATTACCTTTTTCTTCGGACGAATCTTTCAACTCAAGCTGGTTACTTATACATTGATTTAATGTGCGGAAATTGTTTATTGCAATTGTTTCTTTCTCTTACTGTCATTTCTATAGTAATTATTTATTTCTTCTTGTCAATAATTACGGTATCAAAGCATACAAACCAATGCTACCAACAGTGAGACTGAGGAAATAAGTAACCCCAAAATTGAGGTAGGCTAAAATCAGAACACAATACATACACATTCTATTTTCAAAACATAATAATTTATTTGAAAGTTGACATTATTTGAACATGTTGATTAAGAGCATGATTTTCAAATTTGAAAGTTGAAGGAATCTGCTGGTTTTCGGCATTAGAAACTGAAATGGATTGGACTGAAGTGCACATTGATGCTATTATCCGATAAAATCGTACTCTTGCAAACATATCCATATTAATATAAAGAGAGAAGTGCGTGCGTGCGTGTGCATGTGTGTAGGGTATTCTCTAAAACCACCCAACCGATTTTGATAGTTCTTTAACCGTTGAAAAGCCCTATTCTTCCATATGTTCGCAACCTATATAATGTTTCCAAAGCATTGCAAACTCGGGGTTTTGTGATATCTTTATGATATTCATGTCACCAAATTTCAATCCCGGTCGGTGTATATGGATATCAAAGGCTACTTTTGACACTTTATTGCAAATATGACAATTTTTTAATGACTTCGAGCCCAAAGAGGCTTAAAGTATTCAGAAAATTAGTCGTTTTGAGAGGGTTTTTGGGTGGTTTGTAAATCGTTCATATCACTAGATTATTCTCATATTTATCTGGTGTTATCCGGTAATATTTCTGGTGTGATTTTGACAAAACAAGGTACATTTGGATTATTCTAGAAAGTCATAAAAACAATAAGCTGTATTTACATCAAATCCCTAGTTTCAACCCCTAATATTGTAGCACTGTAGGGTGGTTAGCTCCAGGGGGTGCTTACAACCAGGAGGGTGGTAATGTCAAACGGTAGAGCTGGTGGTCCGGGACATGGCGGGATTAGCGGGGTAGCTGGTGAATTGGGGAGGAGGCATCGATGGAAGAGATGGTATAAAAACTAACTGCTATATTTGTACTCAGTTTACATGGTTAGGTGGGAGGGTAGATAGGCAGACAGACTGATAGATCGCACCAATAGGAGCTTATCACTAGTGCATCTTACCTAGGTGTTACGGTAGTCTTGAGATTCACACTGATTTAAAGTTTAATTTAGTTATGGTGAAGGGTGACGCACCCCTGTTGGCCAGAGTTTCGCCGTACGAGAATGTTGACCAGAAAGGAGTGAGCGTGTGGCCTAATTCCGTGGCCGTTAAATATTCCTCGGTCTGTTGACCGGGCAACCTCGTGTCCCGCATAGTCTTGTCTCCATCGTTTCACCATCTTACTAAATATTGGCAGTACTGACGCAACTTTTGATTCCTTGTTAGAGCCTCCTCTATAGCTCGCTACAATATACAAATCAATTCTTTTGCCTATTTAGATGAAACTTAGCACACTCGCTTCTATTATGCCGTCACCGTAGCTTTGGGAGGCATCCTACTTGCCATCACAGGTGCAGTGTGCATCTACAGCAAGGAAGAGGTGTGTGCTGTTTATCTTTCAGCGCATGCAGTGGTGTCTTGCTTTACGTGCACAGTTTTAGATTATTCACATATGAGTATATAACTTTGAGCAATAGCTTTATTCCTCATCACTTATAATAACCATGTTTAAATATATAATTAAATAAAACCTTGTTTTGCACAATATATCCACGAAAAGACACTTTTATGGCAACATAATGTAAAATCGGAGGAAATTATACTTTTTACTCTCAAAGAGGACATTTACTACACATTATTTTAATAATCTGTCCAATCCCTATTCTTGTCAATACCTGATTTAGCCGTTTAAGCACTGAATCAATCGTCACCTTCTGGGAACACTGTCGTGAAATGTGGGAACATTTGGTTTAGGGTCAAGTTCTTCCAGCACCTAAGAGATTCAGTACCTAGCGGCTAAATCAGGTATTGATCAAGAATGGGAATTGAACAGATTAGTTAAAAAAATGCGTAGTAAATACTTCCTCTTTGAGACTGAAAAGTATAATTTACATCAGTTTTACATTATGTTGGCATTAAAAAGATTCTTTCGTGGAGATATTGTGCAGAACAAGGTTTTATTTAGTTATATGTAAACATATTTGTAATAAGTGATGACGAGAAAAGCTATTGCTCAAAATTATATATACCCATATGTGAATAATCTAGAATTGTGCACGTAAAACGCGAAGCCACTATATGTGCGAAAAGATAAACAGCACACACCATGTCCTTGTTGTAGATGCATACTCCACCTGTGAAGGCCAGTAGAATGCCTCAAAACTGCGGTGACGGCATAAATGGAAGCGAGTGTGCGCTTATACTATAGGATCTAATGAATATTATAAGCTACCCTAAAAACTCTAAAAAGTTACCCTACCATATTTTCAACCTCTTTGTAGAAATCTGCGCTGCTTAAGCCATATGGTCAAAATATTGCACAATTGTACAATAGGAGTTGGCAAAAATCATAGGTTACGTTACAACTCCCAAAAACCAGCTAATTCTTGTTTTGAATTATATAGTATTCGACATTTTTAAAAGCTGCCCTTGCTTTATTTTCAACCCCTTATAGATAAAACTATACTGCTTGGTCAATCACGGCACAAATATGTGCACTTGGGCTATAGGAGTTGGTAAAAATTATAGGATACCATACTGCTTCAAAAAGCTACCCATACCTATGTTTTTCAATCCCTTATGTACAAATTGTCACTATTTGACGATCAATTTGGACAAAACTTTCGACAATTACTCTTTAGGTATAAGTGTTACTGACTACTTACGACATTAAGAAATCACCCCTATCCTTCTTTCGGGTAAAAGGGAGCTTCATTTTTCAGTCCCGGAAATATCAACCTAGTTTATCGTCCTTCTGGCTACATCCACTACTTTTTCCAAGTTTCTCTCTCTTTTTGGGTATCGTGGTCCACCTGGTGCCGAAAGTCCTCCTCAGTTCGTGTGCCTGCAGGCTTTCTTCTGACCAATCCTGGGGTCACAAGAAGTCCTCTGTGTGTCCAAACTATTAGGTTGCTTTCTCATAACGTGTTCTGCTACATTTTAGGTAGTTTACTGTGATCGCAGCGTCCTTTAATCGTATTCTCTTCCTTATTTATTGGTTTTGCATTCTATCTCTCATATGAACTTTATAAGATAAACGACCGTATTTGGTCGATATCTAGACATTGCTTTACGTTATTAATCATATTAAATTTACGGCGTGTGGATCAGTCATAAAGCTTCGGAAAACAATTGAAAGAAAATTTTCTTTCCATAACTGTAACGGATTTGAACCTTGAATGCAACCCAAAGCGCTTTACAATTAATCAAATTGTAGAGTGTGACAAATTTTTAGGGACACTATTGTGTTAAAATTAAATGTGTGCCAAGACGCTCTTGTGGGCTTTGGCCTACCTACCAGGCTGTCGACCTCACGTCCACGTGCGCAGAGGGGACCATCATCCAGCCGTTACGGGGAAATGTTGTGGTCAGCAGATGCCTCCCCAGGTAGTGCTGGCTTTCGTGACCTACAAATCGCTACCCATCAAAAGTATAACGATGGTGTGTGGGCACCGACTCTAAACCATAGGCGGAAAGATCCTCACCCGCTAGGGTGTGGGCTCGAACCCAGATGAATCCTGTGGCAAGGAACCGGAGTACCAAGCTCTAACCCGCTACGCCACAGCGCAAGACGAGCGTGAATCTGAAATAATGTCCAGATTTCTGAGAAATATTTATTATAAAATCTGTTAGAGATAAGCAAATGAAGCAAATACTTCTGAGTATCGCTAACTTAAAAATGTAGGTTGCTGAACTGCAGGGTGAAAAGAAAAGTATGAACAATTCGATATCGATTTTTCACCGGAAATACTCGTTTGGAAGCTCACTGAATAAAATAGATACCAAATTTCATATTTGAGTCCCACACTATTTCAGCATGCCAAACAAAGATTTTCAATAAAATTCCTCCACCGCATAGTATACATACTTTATATGGAAAATTTGTCATGTTTTTTGTTTTGTTTTCTTAAATGATTTTGATTAAAATACACGCTTAAGATATCTGCACGAATAATAACAATTATATCTTGAATTTTCTGTGAACAACCTCTGAAGTCCACTTCATCCTAAATAAATTTTATATGTGTAATGTGTACAGATGATAAATCATGAGATATATGACTTACTTCACAAAAAATGTAGAGCTCATTGAAATATACAGTTTATGCCAAATAGCTTTTTAATAGCGTTACCGGTTTTCGAAATGCATGTTGACGTATGCATTTCGTTAGAACCGTACTCCGTATGTGGAAGCCTTTAACATCGGTAGCGTCGTGGCTGTTGTACGGGGTTCTACCACCCGTCGCCAAGCGACCTTGAGTCAGACTGTGGGCGGGAGCCATGGGTAGCTTAATGGCGTCAGCCGCTGCTCATCCTCCCTCTTGTTTGTAATACTTTTGTAGTTTAATCGAACTGTAAACATTCGCTCATCATCTGTTTCCAAGAAAAGTTGAAAAGTTGCGCTTTCATGAGTCGCTGTAATTACGGGTTCTTTTGGTCATCTTTCACAACATTTGTATGTTATCCTCTTTTACCCCTGTTTCAGTCCTCTAAGGCTTGGCGCAAGCCTCATCACCTGTACAGATTGAATATGCAGGTAATCTCTCCTGCCGGGCGCTTTAGTGCTATAGCTGTTTGCAGCACATTAGGTCTTGAAAAACGCGGCCCGTGTATGGCCTGAATGGTGGTTTAAAAAAAAAAACATTAAACATGTTGCAAAAATGTCTTAAACAATTGAACGTATACCGCTCGCACCTGTACGCAACACGAACCCTCGTTTCAGACGTAGGAATGCGGTGAAGCCCACTTCTATTCAAGTATATTACATACATTGTGCGTGTATGTGTGTGTTCGCACGTGCTCGTGTTACAGCCGAACCGAGTATTTCGTAAAACTTGGTATACTGTATTATACTTTCTGTCCTACTTAGAGAATAGCTATCAAATCTTAATTATTTTTCCCTAAGGGAGTGAGGTTCTAATAGGGTACGAAATAAGTGCAAATATCTCGCTTATTGTTAGTTTGGAGGGAGAATGTTACATCAACTTTTATAAAAATAATACTTCTCACAAGTGTTGCCAGTAATTTTTCACTGCTATTTATTCGTGTACGCAAACATAAATTTACCACAGGAAACAGCATAGCACTGCAAGATAAGGAACAGACACTAGTTTGTTTAACATTAAATATTTACGTAACTAGTGCACAAAAAAGATCTTTAGCGGGCGAATCTAGTTGTTTACGTAGAAGATAGCCGAAATAAGATTTTTGCGTACGTGCTACATACAAAGTCTTTTTTGTTTTATTTTTTTGGAGGAGGGAGTAAAGGCTTCCTAAATTAACATAAATGCCGGTTCACAATAACGCGAGAACGAAAACGGGAACGGTGACTAGAACAAAAGGCAAAACAGCATGTAACATTTTAGTTCACGATACTCTGGGAACGAGAACGGAAAGTGGATTTTTCGCATTGCGCTTTCATTTGTTTGTAACTGCATAACGATTTTTTCCCACCTGGTTTTCAATTCAACCCACATAAAGCAAGTTAGTGGACGTCAAAATTCGGTAGAATAGGTAAACATTTTTAACGCAGAACCATTACTATTTTCGTTTCCTCTAGTGACAACGCCTTACCAAGTATAATTTCTTTATTGTAATTTGTTGTTCTTCAACGCCCAATGAATCTGAGGGATTAAAGACGCACATTTGCCTGATTTCCTTCCGGTTTGATTTTCCCAGCTTACGACTAGAGACAGCTCTTCCAATTTGTTTTAGGTCACTACCACTTCCATAATAGTTGCTAAAAGTATAGTTTTACCAAACTTTCCTTTCCTAGAAAAGTCAGTTCGCTTTCATTTGTTACCATGGTTTCATGTGACGTAGTTGGCAAGAATTTGCTTATCGAAATTAACATTACATTTTCGCAAAATGAGTGTCAACGAAAGAAATATTTCACAGAGAGCTTGAGAAATAGAATAAGAGTTGCTCACTACCAATAATAAAAACGATTTATTCAAAGAATGGAGTAAAGCAAACAGTATGACAATTTCAACATTGCAAGGAGCTATGATTTTGTTTTCTTTCTTCATATATCCAAACAATTAGTTTTATTCAAAACCGAGTTACAGCCAATAAAGGTTACTATGATAAGCGTTGCTAAAGCAGTATTTTTGGGACTGTTTTCGGTTCCGAAAGTTACAATTTTAGGAGGCGCTCACAAAAAGATGTGATTTTGATGTAGAGAACGCTTTCTAAAACAGCAATTCTCTGGCTGTACTAAACGAGTCTTACCGGAAAATTCGCTATGGGGATATTCCCATCATATGCAGAGGTAGATCTGTTAAAGAGTTATTGCTTTTGTAGAAAGTATGAAATTGAGATCATATTAGATTGTTAAAGTCCCTGGAATGTACAGCATTATTAATTTATATGGAAATAGGGAAGAAGATCTACAGCTGGGCAGCATAGCTGAGTAAAAATGCAGCTCGACCAGCTGAATCCAACCACAATATGACGGAAGAAAATGTTGCTGCTGTAAACAGGTTCCTAAGAGAAACTGGCCATTAAAATAAAGGTAATTAATAACTTTTTGAACATCTGTGTTGCTTCTCTTTACAGCATCTAAATAGCTTCAGAATTGGTATGTACTTCCAGTTTAACATCCTGTAAGATGAAAGCCAGTGACACAGACGAGAGAGAAGAATATCCACAAATAATGCAATAACATGGAATCTGCTTGTTGAATATTATATATCTTTACATGTTTATGTTAATAATGAAGTGTGTCGTTCACGCTATGAGTCTCGGATAAGTTGCAAGTAGCTTCGAGTTCCTAAACTCATTTGTGAGTGCATTTGTTTATTTTTCTTTTGGCATATCAACAAGTTTAAATACGCTAAATTTGTACATAGAGATCTTGGTAATTATTAAATTTGAAAATATTCTCAGAAGAATTTATGAATTGATTCAAGAAAATGGGAAACAGATACAATAAAAAAAATTCTGATATGTTACACTCACATGACTTTCTCTACTCTTGTACAAACTATTTTTACAAACTCTTATTCTCCATATATTTCATATTAATCGAGATAAACTTGCAGAAAAGATCTTTTGACATGCAAGAGAATTACATTTTACACATAGCGACCAGTTCTAAAAATATTTGACTTTCGCTTAAGGCGTACTATGTTCCCCTTGTTTTGTATTTGCAAGGCCAATATAGAAATACAGTAGCCTTTAAGCATAGACATATCTCTTAATAGCCGGTTGCTAGGTGCAGCACCATTCTCTTTGCCACAGATTAGTGCTCTTTGCATATCCAAGACAAAAAAATTAATAACGAATTCCCATTTGAGAAAATAAGTATTGAAAAATTTAAGGGAATAACAAGCAATATCTCGAAAATGGTTCACTCAACAACCCACAAAAAATGTATATGACATAAATTGTGTATTTTAACGCGATCTACATTTTATGTGTAGTAACATTTTGTCTATCTCTTATGGTTTACCAGTTATGCAAAAGTCGTTCACAATGAAGAATACTCTTGGAGACATTCCCAGTAAATTCAAGATATACATTTTATCTGTCATGAAAATATCTTAAACATATGATATTTTAATCAAAATCGTTAGAGCCATTTTTGAGAAAATTAAAATTTTCGAAAAATGTTCCATGTAAAGGGATGGGGGGATTTTCTTGAAAACCTTCGTGTCGCCTCTCTGAGAGATACTGAACCTAAATACCAAGTCTGGTGTTTATCCGACTGTTCGTTTCTGAGTTATGCTGTTCACAGACACACGCGGACATGTTTCCAAAAATGCTTTTTTGGGATTCAGGGGGTGTCAAAACTAATATGTCCGGTGAAATCTCGGTATTGAATTTTTGGGTGGAATACAATACCAATATAATGCAAAGATTAAGATAGGTGACTAAGGTGAGCAGGAAATGTCCAAAAAATGGAGGACAAAAGAATCCCAAAGAAAATTTTAGATGGAAAAGTTTTTAAAACACGACCAAAAGGCAGACCAAAAAAACCAATGGGAGGACGCAATATGAAGAGATGCCTTACGGATGCTGGGAGTCCGAATGTGGAAACGGAGAGCAGAAGACAGAGAAGAGTGGAGGGAAAGATTACGGGAGGCTAAGGCCCCAAAAGGGTGTAAACGCCATACACTAGAAACATTAGATACAATAAAATGGTTTGATTATTCGAGTGAGCCGCTGATAAACATAACGGAAACTTTTTTCTTAGTTTTTATTTAAAATTGCTTAACGCTTGCTCTTATAGCGACTTCAGAAACAATTATTTTACACATCTTTAGCATATTAACATAATTAAGCATGATGCCATGTTAAAATATTCACAGTTCTTGACAAAATACAAAGAACAAGATAATTATGTTAATATAGTGTTACAATATCTTGTAATATAATATTGCACATTTTAAAACCCGTATTAGGTTTTTACAAGCACTTAATTCCTTCATTGAGAGGCTTAGGTTCCCAGGAATTTTGAGGGCGTTCCTCCAATGGCCATTCAGCCGACAGTTTCTCTTGTGTTGCAAGTTGTACATTCAGGTGGTTGATCTTTAGAGAGGATGTAGGAGTGTATCCAATCCGGATTGTTGTGATGTGTATCTGATGCTGGCTGGCTGGTTTGGGATTGACTGGAAAGGGTGCGATGGAGTTGTTTCTCGCTTAATGTAGTTTACTATTTGGCGAGGCACCCCAAAGATTTCTTCCAATTCGTGTGGAGAATTTGTTTCAAATGAATGTTAACATCTTGGAATGGAACAAAACATTGTCCATCGCATTAAGAGATTGCTCATGTTCTTTCCAAGTTGCTTTGAAAAAGAGGGCAATGATTTTACATTTCAAGGCCACTGCAAATGTGAAGTATTCTACTCCTCCAGTTACTTACTTTTTCCTTGTTATCCTATCTTGCTACTTAGTATCAATGGTGGTTAACGACATACCGTGGACTTGGTCTGCGAATTGACAAAACCGGTTTAGCCAGTTGTGTTGAAAGTATGACTGGGAATGGAAGGGAGCTCATTTCATACCTTGAGTGCGTGATTTTTCGCCCCTTTTATCGGTTGATGCGTGGCGTTTTACAAATAATTGCTCCCAAAGAGTAACAATAAATTTTGTATCAAAACTGAATCATTCTAGTGCCAGGTGCTGTCCTCCTGGCTTCAAGTCAAATAATGGTTTGTGAGGATACTCGACGTATCGGGAGTACATCCCCTCCCCCATAAGTCTAGACCAGACGCTTTCACAAAGCATCACCTAACCGGAGAGAAAGCACATACAATCTGTAGAGTATATTACTTTAAGCCCATTGTTTGCCTAATAGTGACTGTTTTCTTGTTCTAGTGATCGCTTTATTTGACTGCTGGTCCTAAGGAACCTGAAATTACACTCAGAATGTCCAAGGTAACGATTTATTGGTTATTTACTTGCTACTAGAATTACTGATATAATAATTATGACTACAGTAGCAGTAATCATGTACATGTAGTAGGTATGTTCTTACATATTTGCATCTAATTTCCTGAATATGGTTCGGTGGTTTCGACTAAAAAATGTAGACTTACGATGATGTACAGCGCATTTAATCTGGTCTCTAATACTTGAAGTACGGCATATTTCAGAGAAATGGTATGTTGCGCTGTCGGCATCCTGGAAGTTTAGAGGATGCAGGATTCCATCAAGGAGCTCAATTACGACCGTCTCTGGCATGTAAAAGTTGCGGAGGGGCACTAATGACTGCATGAAAGAAAGCTTGCAACTACACGATATGTATCATTCGTATAATTTACACTAAATATTCATCCGTTCAAATTAAATTGCACTTATGTTAGCCCATTGATAACTTTAGTATCAAGGAGTGAAATAAAATAATAATGCATGCACTTTTAAAAGTTTTTAAAATCCTTACGTGTGTATATAAAACAAGAAGAAAAAATCTGATGTGTTACACTCACATGACTTTCTCTACTCTTGTACAAACTATTTATACAAACGCTTATTCTCCATCTACTTCATGTTAATCAAGATGTTAATCTTACTGCTAATTTTCTTGTAGATGCAAGGGGAATATGGTAGGTTTTAAGCGATAGTCAAATCTTTTAAGCGCTGGTTGCTATGTGGCGCATTCCATTCTCTTTGCATGTCCAGGACATAAAAAAAATCTGATGTGTTACACTCACATAACTTTCTCTACTCTTGTACAACCTAATTTTACAAACGCCTATTCTCCATATGCTTCATGTTAATCGAGATATCGAGATGTCAATCTTATTGGTAATTTTCTTGTAGATGCAAGGAAAATATGGTAGCTTTTAAGCGATAGTCAAATATTTTAGCGCTGGTTGCTATGTGACGCATTCCATTCTCTTTGGATGTCCAGGACATAAAAAAATGAATAACGCATTTGATAAAAAGTATAAGTATTGGAAAATTTAAGGAAATAACAAGCAATATCTCGAAAACGGTTCACTCAACAAAAGAAATGTATATGACATAAGTTGTGTATTTTAACGCGATCTACATTTTTTGTGTAGTAAAATTTTGTCTATCTCTTATGGTTTACCAGTTATGCAAAAGTCGTTCACAATGAAGAATACTTTTAGAGACATTCCCAGAAAATTCGAGATATACATTTCATTTCTCATGACATTACCCTAAACATATGATATTTTCATCAAAATCGTTAGAGCCATTTTTGAGAAAATTAAAATTTTCGAAACATCTTCCATGTAAAGGGTAGTCTGGGGTGGGGGGATTTTCTTGAAAACCTTCGTGTCGCATCTCTGGAAGATACTGAACCTAAATGCCAAGTTTGGTGCTTATCCGATTGTTCGTTTTTGAGTTATGCTGTTCACAGACACACACACAC
Organism: Deroplatys truncata; assembly: GCA_030765065.1. Lineage (NCBI taxonomy): Eukaryota > Metazoa > Arthropoda > Insecta > Mantodea > Mantidae > Deroplatys > Deroplatys truncata. The sequence continues at coordinate 71,988,107 of CM060975.1, read as the reverse complement.
AGACACACACACACAGACACACACACGGACATGTTTCCAAAAATGCTTTTTTTGGATTCAGGAGGTCTCAAAACGTGTATTTCCGGTGAAATCTCGGTATCGAATTTTTGGGTGGAATGCAATACTTCCCCTACTTACTATACGTAGTAGAGAAAGTGAAATGAATAACGAATTTGAGAAAAAGTATAAGTATTGGAAAATTTAAGGGAATACCAAGTAATATCTCGAAAATGGTTCACTCAACAAAAAAAATATATATGACAAATTGTGTATTTTAACGCGATCTACATTTTTTGTGTAGTAAAATTTCGTCCATCTCTTATGGTTTACCAGTTATGCAAAAGTCGTTCACAATGAAGAATACTTTTGGAGATATTCCCATAAAATTCGAGATATACATTTCATTTGTCATGAAAATGTCTTAAACATACGATATTGTAATCAAAATCGTTAGAGCCATTTTTGAGAAAATTAAAATTTTCGAAAAATGTTCCATGTAAAGGGTAGTCTGGGGTGGGGGGATTTTCTTGAAAACCTTCGTGTCGTATCTCTGGAAGACACTAAACCTAAATACCAAGTTTGGTGTTTATCCGACTGTTGGTTTCTGAGTTATGCTGTTCACACACACACACACACACACACACACACACACACACACACGGACATGTTTCCAAAAATGCTATTTTTGGATTCAGGGAGTCTCAAAACATGTATTTCCGGTGAAATCTCGGTATCGAATTTTTAGGTGGAATACAATACTTCCCCTACTTACTATACAAAGTAGAGAAAGTAAAAAATAGATAACAGATTGCTCACATCAGCTTACCCATTTATTTATGTTGATCATACCGAATATTTTTATTTCTAGCGCCGAAATCGGGGGAAGGAAGAGATTATGAATAACGCAGAAATGCATAATTAGAAAAATTAGAACCATAAAACTACTTCCAAAGCCAGAGAAACACAAGAGCTTAAAGACTGCAAACATACTCGCATTTATAAAATTAAATTAAGTATGTGCCTGTTACCGAGCGGAAAGTATCGACAATGGTGTTTCGGTGCGGCTTAGCAGGGGATAAGGATGCTCTCCTTAGAACTTTCTCCGTACCACGGCCTTCGGCTGGTTGCCGGGTATCCGAAACCCTTTGGGGTGCGTTGAACCCCTTTGTGTGAGGTGAAGTCCCCGGTCTGCTTGTCCGACTGTCATTGCTGTGCGTCGTTCATATTCCGGCCGCCCGGTGTCTCCTCTCACCTCCTCCCTCCCGGGGAAGCCCCCTCGCGGGCCATAGGTACAATATCCTTTCTGGATCGGTCTCCTGCGTTACGGAGATGAGATAAGAGATATGTGCCTGTTAAGAGTGAGCGGTTTCTGATTGTACTGCGAACAAAGTTATTATTTTAGCATTGCACGCAACGACGAGCAGCTCGGGAAATATGGTGCTAACGGGGTGCCAAGCAAAAACGCCGACACATCTGAGGAACACCATTGGAGGAAAGACAATTTGCTTGGTGAATTCAAGAGTCCTGCTCTTAAACATGAAACCTCACGCGGCGGCAGAGACGGTAAATCACATTGGAAACGTCTGGACCACCCAAATTCTGTAGCCCAATGACTTCCATGCTTCCTTCTTTGAAGAAGGAGCTCGATGGAGGCATTTCACTGTGAATGTCCAGAAGCTTAAACTAAGTTGGCCAATCCAAAAAAAAAATTCAGTCTCTCGAATGCAAATCTATGTCGTTCAGGTATTTTATCAGCGGATGTAATCTTGCTTATCTCTCTTCTTTCAAGGTTCAGATCGTACTTATTTATAAAATCCCACTTTAAAAGTTATAAAGAGAGTTGAAAATTTAATCATAGATATCTCATTTCGGTATGTTATTAGTTTTTAAACCATTATACTTAAAAAATGTATACTATGATTGTATAGTCATGCCTGTTTTTAGGGCTCTCTGTAAACAAGTATATCACATCCCTTTTGTCTTCCGGAAATTCGTGGAATTTAAAATTAATGTCATATAAGAATGCACGATTCGCTGGTAATTTCGCCACTTCTTTTCTGCGACTAATCGAAGCTGTAAATAGAATCGCGGAAAATGCGGGGAGAAACAGCATGGTTCTGTTCGTAAATGGCAGGAAGCATTCGACGGACGCTTTAAAATATATGATACTATTCTCACTGTGGTTTCGTTCATGGACAGCGAAGAGAAACTGAAACGCAAATTAAATATTTTGAAACTAGAATGTCCTCAATACGAAATCAATAGAATCCGTTAGGAAAAATGCATTATGATTGACTCCACCACTTATATGACGTAAGAACAATATAGATGAACTGCGTTTAAGGGCACTTTGGATATGAAGCAATCGCGGCTTGATTACAGGGCAGTTATCGTATCCAGCGAAAGTGATAATCCTCGTACGATAATAATTATACGTTCTCCGTCATTTGTTTCTGATTGCGGGAGATTCAAAATAAAATGGCAGCTTTAAGATTTAGTCAAGCTTCGCGTATTTAATAAGCTTGGTTTAAAAATCAGTTGTGCTCTTTCGGACGGTTTGCTTTTTTATTCCATTAATATAACACTTAACCTTTTTCTGAGGCTAGGGTTGTAATTGGGCATTTTTAATTCACCAATTGGTACTAAAAGTGTGATTTTAAACACAATCTAAGTAGAAATTGCTTAATTACGTTTGTTGTGTGTTTTATAGCAATCACGACATTATTTATGTCAGTTTGTTCGTGAAATAGTCATAATAAATAAAATTACGCACTCAAACTTGAATGAATGATTAAACTTTACTTGTACATTTTTATACATAATCCTTTTTACAATATTCCACTTGTAAACTAACTTAACCTAAGTACAAATTTTCTTTCCAGGTATGTTCTACCTATACTGCTCATTTTGCCAGGCACCCTGGCTTTATGGCTCAACTGAGCAGCCCTTGCTACCCTTAATCACCTATGATCTATCCTTTCCCTCCTCCGCTTGCCCTTTTACCTTTCTTATCTCTCTTACTTTTCTAATCCATTTCTCCTTTACTTTCTTTAAGAACTCCCCCATATTCTTATTATTTCTTTTCTTGTTAACATTTTAATTGCTACTATTTTTCGATCTGTTTTTCCTCCCATACTTTTTGTCTCCATTCTGCTAATTCTTTGCATTCTGAATATAATGCTCTGTGCTTTCACTACCTCCGCATAGTTCACAAATTTCGCTTTTTCTGCCTCTTAGCCCTCTCAGGTACATTGATCCTGTTCTCATCCATGCAAAAGCTTCTTTTTCAGCTCTATCACAATAATTCACATAATCTTCTCTTCCCAATTTATCCTTTTTACTAATCTATAGAACCCTAGTGATTTTTTATTCTCTAAGTTACCCCAAATCTCTTGTCTTTCTATGTCTTCCACTCTGTTTCTTACTGTTATCCAGAAGCCGTTGCTATTTCTTTCTCCTGCTCTCCAAATATCTCCCATTCCTATGTTCTCCATACTTTTTTCTACCCCTGTCCACCAGCTATTTTTATATTTCGTACTCTTTTGTTGTTCCATACACATCTTTAAAATTTCCCCTTCATCTTTTTTTCAGGCATCTAAACCAAAATTTCAATATTCTTTCCAGTATCACTCCCACTCAAACTTAATCTATAATCTCAAAACCTATACTAGCTATGGTAATAATTTACAGAGAGAATTAACAAATTCCGTTATCCGGACTGCAATGCTTATATCTACAGAAAATATATAGAAGAAACACTTAACAAGTTCTGAATGATGCATGATGCAATTAGAAAGTAGCCAAGAAATACGTGTAAACAAAAAGGGGACACAAAATACCACTAATTGATGGCCACACAGTTGCACTAAACTGTAATGAAAATTGGGCATTAAACAGTTTAAATAAAAGAGAAACCGAGTCATCCGAAATTAAATTACAAGAGAAACCGGAGGATATAGAATTTCAGATCAGAATATGCAGAACCAAATACAGAGTTATTCAAAAAGAAGGAACAGATTTTAAATATCCATTTTAAATGAACGACAATAGATAGCAACACATACGACACATCACTGAATAAAGGAAAGTTCAAAGTTTTAAGCCCCCGCCTATTAGTTCCATTCAGTGCCTACAGGGGCGCTGGGTTTGTTTACGAGAAAATGGCAACGCCACAGGAAAAGTCGTTTTGTATGCTGCAGTATTCAAAGAGTGAGTCCATTCTTTCATTGCAGTGTACATTTCGTTGTAAGCTCAACGTCATAAAAATGTACAATTGATACAATAAATTCGTAGAAGATGGTTGCAAGCGGAAAAGCGCTGGTCGTCCTCGCTTAACAAATGGTGCTCATTTCGAACACATCAAATAAAATTTTGAGCTTTATTCTATTCAGTGATGTATAGCATGTGTCGCCATCTATTGTCGTTCATTAGAAATAAATATTTAAACTCTGTTCCTTCTTTTTGAATAACCATATATTATAATCTTTAGTAAAATGGCTGAAGAGAGAAAATTCCGGTGGCTGCAATATGTTCTCAGAATGGGCACAAAGAAATTGCCAAGAATAATGTTATTCTATGAATCAAAGGGCCATGAAGGATTTGGTAGTCTAAAGAAGATAATTTGACCATTTTCGATCTTCCTTTGTTGATAGAACGAGTCGACTAACTTAAGCCTTATTGCTGGTAGTGATAACCAATCCCAAGAAAAAATGCAAGGCTCATTCATAAACATATGAAGTTTAATCCGAACAGGGATCTAAATTAGTACAGTGCGTCAGTATTTCATGTGAAATAAGATGAAAACACGCAAGCCAATCCAAGCTTCAGAATCACAAGCTGCATTTCACCTTGTATTGCATGCATATGCAGTTCAGCTCACGTCTCGTGCCTCTCCCATTTCCTGTTGAAGAGAGTACACCCTCTGCACAAATAATGTCCAATGACTTTAATGCTACATAATAATACAGCTATTTATAGATCACTCGTTCGAGAATGCATTAGAAGCATGCGCTTGGAAGCAGCTTCAAAATGAGTTCAGTAAACAACCGTTTTTTGTTTTGCCGCATTCTGGACACGTTTACTAATTCAGCGCATGCGCGTTACTCAATCTAAAACTTAATTCGCTTGGTACCGACAAAGGCTTGAAGAATATCGCAATAGACACAAAAATGAGACATACTTTTTAAAATTTACTTTAAAATAGCATTAATTATTGCCTCTGAGCTTTTATGGCTGGTGTGTCACTGGAAATTTGGCCCTACGGCTTTAAACAGCTATTATTTTGTAAAAATGTGTACACTAAATGTGAATATCTTCTCTTTACTATTTTATTATGTTTTACCTCATGAAGGGAAAAAGATACTCAGAAAAAAAATTAATTTATAAACTTTCATAATTTCTAACTTATAAAGAATCATTAGAAAATAATATTCACATAGATCGAAAAGTTTACGGTACGTTGTTTACTGGAAACTCTTGTTTTCTAAAACAACATTTAAAACTATGTGTATCTTTGCCGTTTAAAATAAATGTTTTCAACTTTTTTTTAGTAAAATGTTACTAATTATTTCATTTTTAGTCTTAGAAGAACAATTTAAATGTTCTTGTAGTTATGCATGAACAATTTTGTAAAATAAAAACTAGGAATATGTACTTTATTTAATTGTTTCTTCGTGGAGTAAATTTATACATACACCAATTTCTTTCTTCAATATGTTTAAAAATTGCATTTACAGCACAAACATCTCTAGTGGTTATGTAAATCTGCCGTGTAAATTACACCAGAAAAAATACATATTTTTACATTAATGACAGAAAGTGATTTCTAAAACCTCAAATGATGCTTCATAATGAGGTAGTATTTTTAACATTTAAATGATTTCAGTCAAATTATATAATATAAAATTTAATAACAGCCCGCCTTAAAGCCATATGTGTATATAACAATATATAAAAAGTGTTTATTACAGTCATTGTATATGTTTATATTATTGTATACATATGTAATAATGTTATGTGAATGTATTACGTAATTTAATAATGTAGGACCTGTAGAATAATAGGTTAAACATTGCTAACAATGAGGTAACCTTGAGGCAATAATGAGTAAGAAAGTTTAATAATGCTACTAGTCATTATTGGAGTAACACAATAATGTAATTTTTGTGACAGTTTAACAAATAACCAATCAACAACCAGAAAAAAGCTTAAGTTAAATAAAAGTATTCTATTGGATTAGGAATAGCCAATCAGAGACTTGAAATACAGAAATTTACAAATTTAGGCGGAAGAAATCAAGCCAGTTGTTTGTAGACAGCGCTCATAACTGGACGCGAGATGTGTCCTCGAGAAATTTAATACGTATTTTGTGTGAAAGAAAGAGTTTACGTGTTAAAAAGTGCAATTAATTAACAAAAGAATCTTACAGCTCTCTATATCAGTGAAGTGTTATTTAAAACGTGTCAAGCATTAATAAATGGAGTGAAGAAAAACGTAAAATCTGTGTAAGCCTACATTCCTCAGTCGCGCCGCTCCCTGCTAAGATATTCATGTCTCTAAAAATATATATAAATACTGACGCAGCCGAGGCAAACGTAAATGTATAATATTTAAACAAACAGTCAAAATTATAAAGTTAATATTTTTAAACTTGGGGCAAAGGCCACCGTAAAGTACATTTGGGGCGAAGGAAAGTGGGTACTATACGTGCGGTTGCAACGAACTTCAAGTGTTCGGCTCCCCAACAGTTGAACTATAATACATCATCTTCAAACTGACTTTCCATACGTAGCAGCAACAAACATTCTTTAAAATCGGCTCCCAAAACGTGCTAGGCAAATAGAACTACAACACAACTCCTACTTCAATAACTGAAGAGAATTTAAGTATTCAAACTATGACCTAGGATCATAAACGGGTAACGGAACAATAGAACTTGGCCAACCGTTCAGATATACAGTAGAATTTTCCATATCCCGATGTAATAAAAAGAAAGCATGTCACTTAAGCTTCCAAGGACTCAGGAGATTTAAACTCTATTACTGTATGCTTCATCCTATAAAGTGAAATGTTTCGCCCACTGGTGTATTATTTGCACTGGAACGAATATAAAGGAATATTTCACAGCGTATTTAGATAGCGGAAAACACTGGAATCAGTCCAATGTCTATTCAGCAAGCTGTACAAACGAACTCTAAAGTATTTTCCTTTACAAATTTAATCACTCTTGTCCAAATTATATCTAGTAGTAGGTATATATCGAAGTGTTTAAGAAGTTGGAGGAAGCACAGCTAAACCCTCGTCGATCCAAACGTGGACATCCGGTAAATAGGTTTTTCCCTTCAGTTGAGGCCTGAGCTGTGGTTAAGGAAGGGTGGGCGGGCAGTAAATGTCAAGTCAACTTGTTGGATACGCTAAGGACACCCCTTGTCTCTTTGTTTCTCATAAATTCATATGCAGGTATACCAACTTAGACCGCTGTTGTCTTCTGGCGACGGTTCATTGTCGCTTGAAGGAGAAGGAAACACAGGGCGCTAAAAGTTTGATAATAATGCGTCTTATTCTTCATTATCCAAGTTAATGCATATTCAATTTTTATCACAGTTGAAAATGTCCACCCAATTTTGGCAGCAACTGTCAAGTCTAATGTCTATTTGAGAACATTTAAGTAAGGAACCTAATTGTATTGAGGGAATTTATGCCTGAATGGAACGGAATGCTCTGTTACGATTTTTAGACACCAGTGTGCTATTTGGTTTCTGCGTTGTGTTGCATTACTTCAAAATGTTAATTTGCCTGAATTCATGCTATGATTGTAATAATGTGGAAAAGTGGCTGGCGCATTATCGGACTCATTGTCATGCGTTAGGGTTTGGCTCGGCGAGAAAAAAATGCCTTGTAAAGGCGGATCAGAGTTTTTTTTTTCAGAATCGCCAGCGAGAGATTATATACATATGAGCCTTCTAATATAGAGAGGTTTGGGAAGAGAAACCACGAAACCCGTCACAGAGTCAATCAGTCGTTTAGTTGGGAATCAACCAATTATGTGACAAACAGCTAGCGAAGAGAAGAGAGTGAGAAGCGAGTGATTGCTATGTTTATCAGTGTTAGGTCTTCGGAAACGAGTCAGCGTGGTCGACAGTTCAAGCGCCGCAAACATATGCTCTACGGGAGACAATAAATACCGGAAAAGGACAGAATTGCGATCTGCAGTTAGTTAAAATAATAGCTAATAGCTGAGGCAGTATTTTTAACACTTGAATAATTTCAATTAAATTTTATAATATGTAATTTTAATAACAGTCCGCCTTCAAGTAATATGTATGTAATAATTTGTAAAAATGTATGTAACAGTCATTGCAAATGCTTATATTATTGTAAACATGTTTAATAATGTTATGTGAATGCATTATGTAATTTAATAATGTAAGAGCTGTGAGGCAATAATAAGTTTGAGAGTTTAAATGTTACTAGTCCTGATTAAGGCAGCAATAATGTAAATTTTGTGACAGTTTAAAATTAGCCAATCAACAGCCAGAAAAAGCTTTAGTAAAATGCAGGTATTCTATTGGACTAGGATTAGCCAATCAGAGACTTGAAATACAGAAGTTTACGGGTTTGGACGGTTGAAATATGTTCAGTTGCCTGCAGACCTTGGTAGTGACCGGATGGAAGATGTGTTCTTTAAAGAAATACTACGTATTCGCGAGAAACGAAAATTAAGTATACGCGTTAACAAAATGCAAGTATTAAATGAAAAGAATCCCACAGCTCTTGGCCTCAGTGTAGTGCTATTTAATTTGTGTCAAGGATTAATAAAAAGAAGTGAATTAAAACTTAAAATCTGTGTAAGCCTACATTCTTGTCGCACCATGCCCTGATTAAGAGAAACGTGTCTCTAAAGTAATACTGAAGCAGCCGAGGCAAAAACAAACATAAATAAAATCTATAGAAGCAGTTTAATAACAAAGTTAATATAATATTTTTAAACTTGGAGTGTAACAACAAAATGACAACATCTTCAAATCGGCTTCACATACGTAGTAGCATATTACGTAACAATCGTCTTCAAATTAACGCCCAAAGCGTGGTGCAAACAACTCCATCGTAAAGACAATATCTACTTGAAGTTGGCACCCATACGTGAGACAGTTAAACTCCAAGAATAATACTTCTTCATAGCCACGTAATGAATACAAAGTTAAAATTGTCAGGCAAGCTTCCAAAGTTTAGCTTCTGCACCCTCCACAGGTTCCCGAAGACCTGAGTCCAATTCCAACCTCTTCGCATAAAAGTGGCAGAAAAATATGTACATCCGAGTTTCTGAGAAACCAGAATGTATTGAGAACTTAACGTTTGGGAAAACGAAAAATGTGATTGAATGAAAGGAAGAGAGTAACAGGAGAGAAATACCGGAATAAACTAACCAAGAAGAGGGACCTCAACTGTTGCAAGAAGTATTTACAAATAAAATATTTGCTTTTTTAGTAAAACTGTTGCCTAATTTTTCTTTGTTAAAACAGAAAAGAAACATTTCAATATCATAATTCCTTGTAATGAATAACAACAAATTCATCAAAAGGCTGTGTAATATCTGAAATGGCCATTCAGTGATAGTGCTTGTTAATTAAAAGCTCTGGCTTGAAAACAGTTTTTGAAAACTCGTGAAGATTAGGGCATTTGCTCGTAGAAGGATTTTTTTCTCGTGTAATTACATATGGTACATATATATGGGATTGCTAGAAACTTTCGGGGGTGATAGAAGAGATCATTATGATACATTTTCATCCAGGAGCTTTGGTAATTGGGAGCTATCATATTATTGTTTTTCTAATGGTACTGGGATGTGACAACAGTTCTTATTCTCTGAGGAAAAGCGTTTTTCATAAACTTTCCTTATTTTTATATTTACTGAAAGCGGTAGACATTTTAAAGCATTAGTTTTCTATGCTGTAATGAAACACAAATTTATTCCAACAAATATTGAGATACTGTGTTTTAAAACTGATCACAAAACTGAATTAAACTTTACTTCTCAAACATTTACGTATACTTTTATGCTATAATTTTGCTTTGACAACTTTTCTCTAGCGAAGGTTATTCCCTATTCTCACCAGTGTTCTGGAAGTATGAATGAATGTGCGATCTGATGTATAATGAAAAAAAAAATTAACCGACCAAATTGTTATATTTATGCTAAACAACTTCTAGAGCGTTTGGCATTTTATGCCAAAATTGGTGTGGCTAGTTCTAATTTATTGAATTCTAACATTAATTTAGGAGATAATCAGTACATTAATTTTAAATTTATTATTTATTTGTGTATTTACAGAAAAATTGTATGATTGTACCTATCTTTAATAGTTAATGAGAAAGTATGCTCAAGAAGGTAAAATTCGAATTTGTTGAAAAGTAGGAAACCAAATGTACTACGTTTCCTCTCTCTAAAATATGCCTGCACAGTACCTTTTTTAGCGTTTAAACTTTAACAGTAATTCTGTTTGGGTCTGATACAGAAAGATGTACGAAATATTAATAAGAAGCCTACATTTTCGCGGCTTTTTAAGTACCATTACTCATTTATAGATTACACATAATGGATCCTTGGACAGTAAAATGCATTATTTCAGATTGTCTGCTCACTTGACGTAGTGCATGTGTATGCAGTCCATTAGGGAGGAGTGAGCCGATTTATATACCATACTGCAGTCAAATTTGGTTTCGGGTTCTCAAGGTTATAGGTGTGATTATTTACATTGCTTGCGATTTCGTTATACGGAAGTGAAATCTGGGGATGAAAAAGAGCAGAGCATGTAAATAAAACACAGGTAGCATTTTGGAAGAGAGTCCTTGGGGTTTCACAAAGCACATCAAATTCAGGGGTATTGAGGGAGGTGGGATGTTATGAAGACACAATACATTGCAAAATAAGAGCAGTGAAGTACTGGCTGAGGCTGATGCAGGGGGATAACTCCACATTGCGATCCAAATGTTATAAATGCCAGCGAGAAAACCTGTCACCTAAGTTTTGGGCAGCTGATTTGGAAAGGGGTTTGACGAGAATAGGCATGGAGTCAGTATGGCAAAGAGCTGAAACAAATGACAAAAACATATGGAAAGGAGTTAAAAGAAGACTAAGAGACATCAACCAACAGGAAATAGAATCGGATTGTAAAATTAAACCTTCTCTAAGTCTAGCAAATGAAATAAAATTGAATTGGGTAAAGGGCATATATACTTAACGTAGGAAGAAAGGAAAGATCAGGAATGGCATGGTTTAGACTGAGGGCTGGAGGGCACAGAAAATGACTGACGATTCTGGCAGGAGAATCTGCCCATTCTGTGATTTGGATGAGGACTGCGTACATATTTTGGCGGAATGTGCACAGTGGGAGAACCAGCGAACAATTAAACTCAAAGAAAAATTCTTAAGTCCCTCAAGAAAGAGATTGGCATGTTGGGAGCTACTGGTTGACCAGAGGAACTGGCGAAACATGGGCAATTTCTTGGCTAAAGTACGCGAAGCTAGGTGAAATTTGTTCAGTTAGACAAAGGTAATTTATCTCTATTTTCCTTTTTCTTGTTCTTTTCTTTTTTGTTGTTTATTTTGCCACCATACTTGTATCTTAAATATGCATGTACGGTCAATGAACCATGCACTAAATACTTGTGTAATACGTTCAATAATTTGAAACCAATAAAGATACCTTATCTATCTATCTACATTGCTTGCTGCGCAGCCAGGAGTACTGCGGATTATTCAAACACGTGAGATGCCGTTGTCATGCCTTGTAGAACACATTTTCAATATCTGGTTTTATCTGGTGCTAATATTTGAAAATATTAACGTTAATTAAAATCCTTATACATAAATAAAAGTTGAAAATTAAATTTAAAAGCACTTCTAACTCCAAACGACGTGTTGTGGCGTTAGTTCCGGTATGAAAATCGTTCGTGGTGATCCCTTCTTCCCCCCTGGAGGCTTATAACATAGTTGCAAATGCACTTACGTTTCTTAGGTTTCTTCTAATTTATTTTGTTTCTACAGATTTGTTTGTAGAGAATCATGAATCCCCTTTCCAATGTCTCCTTTGAGAACGATTGTGCAAATAACACACATGGTAAACGGGAAGTAGGCTGCTTGGTGATAATTAAAGTCGGACAGAGCGTTATGCCCATGTAGCATTAAGAGGATTATTATTATTATTCTAGGAGAAGTGGTGACAGTGCATACAAAGGCTGTCGCGAGGCAGTTGCTGGGTTTCCATTCAGACGATGTCCCGGACAATGAGACACCGGCTTCCCTGTCACTGGAGCTGCAAGGTGCATAGTGTTTTGTCCTTCCTCTTAGACCCATCCGCCACCTCCCTCTGTTCAGGAGAAGTCTAAACACAGTCTCTACCTTCTCCAAACAAAATTTACATCCAGGGAAAGACGCTCAGAGATAATCAGCAACTAATTACAGTGCTCTCCTGTTTCTTTCCCTTCTGCTACTCAAATCCTGCAGAGTGCCTCCGCTGTTTGTATTTTATTTGTTTATTGTAATTTATTTATCCTGCTCTCCAGTTTAATTTATAATACACACAGTATGTGTGATATATTTTACTGTGTTTCGTGTTCTTGGCTCCTCCTATTATAGCTTTTCTTTTTCTTCTTTCTTTCTTTCTTTCTTTCTTTCTTTTTTTTTTTTTTTTTTTTTTTTGTATGAAGCTTAACACTCTTTAACATGGTAAGTCATATCGGACGATGAATAAATGAAATGGGTGAAATGATGCTCATATGAGGTCCATAGAGCTTAGAGTTACTCGACATTCGTCTTTTCACCTTAAACGAGATTCGGACTCGGAACCTCTTGAATGTGAGGCAGTCACGCTAGCCCCACACCACAGTTGGGTGCGATAGCTTTTGTTTAGTGTCCTACTGTTAAATTTTCACTTTAGTTATGTATATAAAGTTAGTGTGATATAGTTGTGTTCATTATGACACTAAATGTGCCACTTAGAATGACTGTGGAGTATGTGTTAAACACTTCCTGCATTGATATTCATTGGTTTTAAGTTTGCTTGTTGCCTCTGGGCTTTATTTCCATATGTGTTTAAACTTTGAATCACCCTCACATTCCCATTGAAACTTCTAGACTCTAGGAGATAGGAAATAATCCTAAAAAATGTGATATGTTGCATTCACATGACTTTCTCTACTCTTCTACACACTATTTATACAAACGCTTATTCTCGTCTACTTCACGTTAATCGAGACAAAATATTTGCTGTAACTAATTTATTGCTATGATGGCTTTAAGCGATAGTCAAATATTTTAAGAGCTGGTTACTATGTGGAGCATTCCATTTTCTTTGTATGTCCAGGATATATTCCAATTTGAGAAAAAATATAAATATTGGAAAATTCAAACAAATAACAAGGAATATCTCGGAAATGGTTCACTCGACAAAAAAATTGTATGTGACATAAATTGCGTTTTTTTAACGAGATCTACACTTTTGTGTAGTAAAATTTTGCGTAACTCTTACCAGTTATGCAAAATTTTTCCTTGAAAATCTTCGTGTTGCATCCTTGGTAGGTATTAAACTCAAATACCAAGCTTGACATTTATCCGACGTTTCGTTTTTGAGTTATGGTGTTCACAGACAGACACACAAACGGACATGTTTCCATAAATGCTTTATTTGGATTCAAGACGCCTCAAAACATTATTTACGCTGAATTCACTGTATTAAATTTTTTGGGGGGGGAATGTAATACACACTTACTATACTAGTAGAGAAAGTAAAAATGAGGAAAAGCATGACATCAATCGTTGAGAGTGTTTTACAACCAAACTAATAAATATTTCCTGGAAAGACCATATTAAAAATTTTTATTATAGTTTAGTGGCTCATTAATTACATTTTCAGCCAGAAACCTATGAGCATTTATCGCGATGAGCATCAGGAAAATGTACAGGATTAGAACCTATTATTTTACTAAATAATTAATTTCTCAGAATGGTCTAACTTAGAGGTCCGAAATTTGCTACTTTTTAGCAGGGCACGCTGAAGTTGATAGCCCAAGAATTGCTCATTTTAGTATTTTCACCTTAAGTGCAGCATTTTTCAAGGATGCAAGGCGAAATATTTTAGGATATGCCCCAAAGGAAGAAGCCGTTTGTATTGTCTCTAATTTGCACAGATACGGCTTGTTTTGTTTAAAATTTATATTTTTACTTTCTCTACTACGTATAGTAAGTAGGGGAAGTTTTGTATTCCACCCAAAAATTCGATACCGAGATTTCAGCCGAAATACATGTTTTGAGAGCCCCTGAATCCAAAAAATCTGATGTGTTACACTCACATGACTTTCTCTACTCTTGTACAATCTAATTTTACAAACGCCTATTCTCCATATGCTTCATGTTAATCGAGATATCGAGATGTAAATCTTATTGGTAATTTTCTTGTAGATGCAAGGGAAATATGGTAGCTTTTAAGCGATAGTAAAATATTTTAACGCTGGTTGCTATGTGGCGCATTCCATTCTCTTTGCATGTCCAGGACATAAAATGAGTAACGCATTTGAGAAAAAGTATAAGTATTGGAAAATTTAAGGGAATAACAAGCAATATCTCGAAAACGGTTCACTCAACAAAAGAAATGTATATGACATAAGTTGTGTATTTTAACGCGATCTACATCATTTGTGTAGTAAAATTTTGTCTATCTCTTATGGTTTACCAGTTATGCAAAAGTCGTTCACAATGAAGAATACTTTTAGAGACATTCCCAGAAAATTTGAGATATACATTTCATTTCTCATGACATTATCTTAAACATATGATATTTTCATCAAAATCGTTAGAGCCATTTTTGAGAAAATTAAAATTTTCGAAAAATCTTCCATGTAAAGGGTAGTCTGGGGTGGGGGGATTTTCTTGAAAACCTTCGTGTCGCATCTCTGGAAGATACTGAACCTAAATACCAAGTTTGGTGCTTATCCGACTGTTCGTTTTTGAGTTTGCTGTTCACAGACACACACACACACACACACACACACACACACACACAGACACACACACAGACACACACACCAAAAATGCTTTTCTTGGTTTCAGGAGGTCTCAAAACATGTATTTCTGGCGAAATCTCGATATCGAATTTTTGAGTGGAATGCAATACTTCCCCTACTTACTATACGTAGTAGAGAAAGTAAAAAGCATTTTTGGAAACATGTCCGTGTGTGTGTCTGTGAACAGCATAACTCAGAAACGAACAGTCGGATAAACACCAAACTTGGTATTTAGGTTCAATATCTTCCAGAGATGCGACACGAAGGTTTTCAAGAAAATCCCCCCACCCCGGATTACTCTTTACATGGAACATTTTTCGAAAATTTTAATTTTCTCAAAAATGGCTAACGATTTTGATTAAAATATCATATGTTTAAGATATTTTTATGACAAATGAAATGTATATCTCGAATTTTCTGGGAATGTCTCCAAAAGTATTTTTCATTGTGAATGACTTTGGCATAACTGGTAAACCATAAGAGATAGACAAACGTTTACTATACAAAAGATGTAGATCGCGTTAAAATACACAATTTATGTCGTATACATTTTTTTTGTTGAGTGAACCATTTTCGAGATATTGCTTGTTATTTCCTTAAATTTTGCAATACTTATACTTTTTCTCAAATTCGTTATTCATTTTTTTGTCCTGGTAATGCAAAGAGAATGGAATACTCCACATAGCAACCACCTCTTAAAATATGTGACTATCGCTTAAAGCCTACCAATTCCCCTTGCATCTACAAGAAAATTTGCAATCAGATTAACATCTCGATATCTCGATTAACATGAAGCATATGGAGAATAAGCGTTTGTACAAATAGTTTGTAAAAGAGTAGAGAAAGTCATGTGAGTGTAACACATCAGATTTTTTTTA
Organism: Deroplatys truncata; assembly: GCA_030765065.1. Taxonomy (NCBI): domain Eukaryota; kingdom Metazoa; phylum Arthropoda; class Insecta; order Mantodea; family Mantidae; genus Deroplatys; species Deroplatys truncata. The sequence goes on along the minus strand of CM060975.1, from coordinate 71,972,169 downwards.
AAAGTACTGACGTGAAAAATAATAAGCATATCTTGATTTTTTTTCTAAATAGACCTTGAAGATCTACCCACTCTTAAATACATAGCAAATGAAGATCCAGGACGATTAAAAACACAAATTCAACACGGCAACACACAAATAAGGCTATATTTATATCGAACACTACCGTCCTACTCCAGGCAAGTAGGTTTGTGTGTTGCTGTTTTGAATTTTGTGTTTGTGATCGTCCTGATCTACATTTAATTTTCCCTAACAAAGCAGTTTTCTTATATTGTGACACACACACACTTTCTTTATGTTTTTTCATGGTTAAAATAAAACAATTTCTAAACGAGTTTATAAAATCCAGTAACGTACAAAGTAGTACTAGTTGATTAGATTCGCTACGCTTTTAAAGAAGGGCAGATTTTAATTTTAAGCAATAGTTTTGAAATGCTATGCGTTCGTATGTTTCTCGTCAGCTTATGCAAAAGGTGTGCAACAAGGCTTTCTGTTTAACTGAAGACTGTTGGCCCGTCTTTACCTTGGTGCCTGCGTGCCTATAACAGCATACTGAATGCAATTATGGCAAATATCTATCATAAATAAATAGACAAATTTGATTTTGTAGGATCGTGTGATATTTATAATGCCCCCATATTTGAGAAAGCAGGTTAAGTTTAGTGGGTAACTAAAGATATTGTTCACTAATTTTCCCTAAAAGACAAGCTTATATTGCTAAAACAAATTAAAGTCAGTTTAGATCAGTTTACGTATTTTTGCATACAAAGCAAGAAATTAAACTTAATTAAACATCTCTTCACATGCAGCTTATTTTTATAGATTTAAAGTGATTTGCTGTGATGTAAAATGTTTATGTTACTCAGCATGAGAAACATAATCTAGAAGGCTTTGAGTAATATCATCTCGGTTTCAAGTGGCTAAAGGAGGGACTTTTGTTGACCAACACATAAAATGCCGAATATTAGCTTACCTCCATACGATGTTGGCTGAAACAGGGTGGTTACTATGTTCATTGGGAACAACAAGATTTTCCAACTACATAATGGCCATTGAAAATACACTGGGAAGATCCATACTCTTTTTCCCCTTTTATTTATTAGGGGTTGCTCTTAAAACTCCATTTCCTCAATCCTTCCCTGCATTTTTATACTGAAAATCCTGGTGAATTAAGCAAGAATGGAAAATATCAAGATTGCTATTCAATGAAAGGCAACTGCTGAATGCTACACCATCACATTCCACAAATCTCACACAGGAGAAGAAGCTACATGTTTAGCTTCACCCTCAAGAAAAGTTAGTCAGTATTTTGACTAAACATCAGCCATAAAAAAGCATACAAAGTCCTTCAAAACATGTATACGAGTTGGGGTGAACTTAATTATATATCACAGGTTTAATACAAGATTCCTGCAACTATCCAGTTACTTTCGGTTCTCAAAATGGTTCCCGTTAGAGGCCAGACACGTTATCAACAATGCCGAATGATTGCTTGAGCAACATTGATTAATGAAGGGTCTCCAGCGAGATGCGTACGCGATATTCTTCAAGGTTTCCCAAAGGTAAAAGCCCAGAGGTATTAACTTTGGTAAACGTTTTGAGAACTCTAATTCACCTATTCCGTCTCAGTGTCCCTACACCTCGGTGGTAGTGTGAGGATGTCCTGCCCTGTTTCCATAAAGTGCACGTATGGCATTCCCAGATACCTGGCGTCGGTGGCTGTACCTTCCAGAAGCAGGGTACTATTAAATCCTTAGATGACAGTGCACACCAGACTCACTGTTCCATTAAGTTTGATTTGAACTTTATCAAACCATACAATCTTCGTCACAAACTCTTCATCCTTTGAAACTATTTACAAATCTCCATTCGGTGATGAGGTTCGTCCTCATTTAATGCGTGCAATAATCGGGTTTCAGAATGCGTCGTATACTCGCACTATTAAGTTGTGTCTCACGAGCAGATTGTGTAGCAGATAGATCTAACTATTTTTTGGATAACTTGGATTTGGATTACCAAGTTAACTTGGATAACAAAAAAGTTTCAGATAGATCCAATCAAATAATGATTTTGTGTGACGATACTGGACATTTTGCTATAATGTCTTGAAATTTGGTGTCTATTATGTTCAAATGGGAACTATATTCTAAAGAGATTCGCAAACACGAGGTCTCGCCTACTTGTCTGAAATATCGACTCGTGTAGGTACTTTATCGTTGCTCGAGGTTGCTTCCTTCTTTCTCTGTGTTGCCTTTTCTCACTATCCCTCAACGCCTTTGTACCCTTTGGGGGATTCGCTAAAGAGGATGACACGTGACCGTGAGCTGAAGTTTTGCTGATATCCGATACTACTAGAGAAGGAGGCAATTTCACACACTGCATTCCATGCGGGCGAGAATCCAATGCACAACAAAAGAACTAGTCGTGTTGTCCAAACCTGGGATTTGCTGTTTTAATAGCGCACAGCTTTGGTGCGCCTACCTTCCGGCAGTCGACCACCAGCATTACACAAGTGGTTGCGTGTTACGGTTGCACGCTGAGGTTCAGTGGGAGCTCTCAGCTAATGCGAACCACGAAGCGTACATTAAACAGACTAACAGAGCTTTCAGTCTTACAATGGACATACTTGCTCGAACGCTTGAATCGCAGGGAAATATGCTTAGAATTAAATTGTTCATCACAACAGCGGTCAGTTCTTTTCCATGCTAAACTTTGTATGTTGCCGATAAATAAATTTCATCTTTTTCTTCCTCTTCTTGATGATTCTATTTCTGAGAGATAGACTTTGGTAAGGCAAGAAGCAAAGGATCAGGCACGTACTTCAACGTCGTGATTATTGTAGCATAATTACAATGGTGCCCGAGATAGTTAAGGCATGGACTCGTGAACGGAAGCCTGCGGTTCAAGTCCCGCCAGAACTGTTCTACCTCAGGTTTTTTCTCCAGGTTTTCCTCAGTGTTCATAACTGAAAAATACTGTGGTACCCTAAACTTGCGACTGGAACGTTTCCTTCCCAAATTTCCTTTCCCAATTATCATTTCATTTCATGTATCATTATTGTCCGCCGTCTGTGGTGCCGTATGTAGCAAGATCGGACGTTAAACACTACTAAAACAAATTGTAACATTTTCCATTAACAATATCACAATCTCTGCTTCAAGCAGTTATGATACCTCAACAACGCACTTTTTTGCTCGCCGCTATTCAGTTTTCAAAGTGCATTTCTATAACGTGAAACGATATATTTGGCGAAAAGCAGGTTGTGACATTGACGCATTCATATATTGGTTTAAAAATATAAACAATGTGGCTGTTCATGGACGACTTTCTGAATGCAAAAGTTTTACTGACAGTAAGTTGTTTTAACGAGCAATTGCTCCTGGCAGGTTTTCGTGCGGTTCTGAGTTTTCGAATTTTTATGTTCTTGAAAACATAATCAAATTTGATTTAATTTTTACGACTTAAAAATAGATGCGACGTACTTTCACATACACTTTAAAACTTATACCTTCTTATTCTTCCTTCTTTCTTATTCTTTTCCTTAAAGTTTTTAATATACAAATATGGAGTTACAAAATGCACAAGATGACAATTGTTAGGGTCTAAGGTTTGTTCGAAAATATGCATATAAGGTTTAATACCATCAATAAACATAAATGCTTAAGATGCAGCAATTCAACAATAAATTGCCTCGGCAAGCTGACTTCTCATTCCCTGAAGTGTAGAGTTCGATTCGCGGTCGGAAGTGGAAAGTTTTCTTTTTACTTTCTCTACTGCATATAGTAAGTTGGAGAAGTATTGCATTCCACACAAAAATTCGATACCGAGATTTCGCCGGAAATACATGTTTTGAGATGCCCTGAATTCAAATAAAGCATTTTTGGAAACATGTCCATGTGTGTCCGTGTGTCTCTCTGTCTTTCTGTGAACAGTATAACTGAAAAACGAAAAGTCGGCTAATACCAAACTTGGTATTTAAGTTTAGTAGTTTCCAAGGATGCGACACGAAGATTTTCAAGAAAATACCCCACCCCAGGCTACCCTGTACATGGAACGTTTTTCGAAAATTTTGATGTTCTCAAAAATGGCTCTAACGATTTTGATTAAAATACCACAGTTTAAAGATATTTTCATGGAAAATGAAATGTATATCTTGAATTTTCTGGAAATGTCCTCAAAAGTCCTCTTCATTCTGAATGACTTTTGCATAACATAACTGGTAAACCGTAAAAGATAGACAACATTTTACTGTACAAAAAATGTAGATCTCGTTAAAACACACAATTTATGTCATGTACATTTTTTTTGTTGAGTGAATCATTTCCGAAGTATTCCTTGTTGTTTGTTTGAATTTTCCAATACTTATACTTTTTCAAATGAAAATTCGTTATTTGTTTTTTATTTCCTGGACATGCAAAGAGAATGAAATGTTCCACTAGCAACCAGCTCTTAAAAGATTTTACCATCGCTTAAAGCCTACTGTAAGACCTGCAAGAAAATTAGCAATTAGATAATTTCTGCAAATGTTAATCTTGATTAACACGAAGTAGATGAAGAGTTTGTAGAAATAGTTTATACAAGAATAGAGAAAGTCATGTGAGTACAACATATCAGATTTTTTAAAAGTATTTAATTGTAAAACCAATAGCTATGTATTACATAGAAAATCGTAATTTAGTTTCTTTTTCTCGACAGTTCTCCAGCAATGCGGAACGTTTCAGGAAAATTGGTTGATATTTGTATTTCAGGGAGCAATTTGAATATTGCAAGATGTTGAAAAAAACTAGTATTCTATAAAAAGACTTGAAATTTGGAGTATCAAGCAAACCAAATGCACACCAACTTTCAAATTTCTGAATTACTTGATAAAGATCATAGCGTTTGAAATGCTGAAAGTAGGATATAAAACTAGAAGGTAAAAACCGACTAAAACACCAAAAATCTGAAAATCGGCTTTATTTTACCACTTCTGGACAAAATTTCGCCGATAGATTGTCTTAAATAAACTTTGTGTTTATGTGACTTTAGTTTTGTTCATACACAGACATGAATTTTTTTCCCCCCAATGAGTTTTAATTCAGGGGATGTATTTGGATGATATACAAATCTTCTTCTATCTGCCGTGAATAAGCGTCAGATAAAGTAAATATAAGGATTATACAATAGAGAATTATTCCCAGGGTTTACTAAAGTTTTGTTAAATGGATTTGGTTTAATTATAGAGTATGCGCCTTTACAAAAGATACTTTAATACCTTTTGTACTGCCACATATAGCCCATTTTCGACACCCTGGATTAGGCATCGTTCGGAAACTTGTTCTACATGTAGTTATCGCCCAGGATGTTGTTACTTATGGTGAATATGAACCTGCCTATTCCTTATACGCATTTTCGATAACGATCAGCTGTCTTGTTCTTCCTAACGCCCAAGTTACAATGGACGCATCAAACGGTTCTGTTTCGATAATGCTTACACGCTTAAGCTTATATGCTGCTGCTGTTGCTGCAGTGGACTTTTGCTCGCCGGAGCAGCTAACCAGTGAAATATTTCCGTGTGTAATTTAAAGTACATTTTCTTCAGTGAATCGGCGTGCTGGCTGACATATAAGGCTTACTGCTTATGTAAAGCCAATCGATGGACAATATTTTGGGTTCAGAAAACTATTTTATGGAAGTAAGTAATGATCCAATCTTAATTCTTAGCAATGGCGTGCTTTCAACCCCAGGAATGCTGAATATGGACGTTACTCAAACTATGAAGTTATTTTCACTGGCTAGATGCCCGACGTTGTACGAGTAGCTTTTTAAATACGAATGAGGATTTAATTAATTTTATTTACCTCCCCCCGTTATTTATGATATTATTGTACAATGATATAGAAGATTTGTATGGTTAATTCTCACCTTTACCCTTTACAATTATTGTAATTTCTTACAGCCACGAATATTCCTAATGATATTCACGCAAAGAATGTGAAACTTCGACGGAACGTCTTATTTCCTTAACCTCCACCTGCTTCCAAGTTCTGGAAATCTAAAAAATTAAATGACGTTTTATTCATGGACGCTCTTTAACTACTATGGTCCTTAGAGTCCCATTCTATATTGGGCGTGAGAGATCAATAATTTTGCTCAGAAGCCTCTTTATGAGGCTTGAGATTCTTTTACGTGCCGTAAATCTACGACACGGGACCACTGGCTTTACTCCCCTTTCGAATTGCTTCCTCATGCACCCTATTCGTCAGATTTAGCCCCCTATAATAATTTTCTGTTTCCAAAGTTGAAGAAATGGCTTAGTGGTAAAAGATTTGCCAACAATGAAGAGGTGGAGTCTGCAGTTAATGGCTATTTTGCAGAACTCGACGGTTCTCATTATAAGCAGGGTATCGAAGCTATTGAACGCTGCTAGGAAAAGTGTATCGAGCTGAAAGGAGACAATGTAGAGAAATAAATATGTTTTTCCCAAAATTTTTGTGTTTTCTTTGTTAGGTCGGATACTTCTGGGACAGCCCTCGTATATTACTTCCCAGCCTTTCCGAGCTAGTGGATTTGTGGATACGTCGCCAACACGCAGCTTACGGCGCACGCGTATTTTCATTCTGTGCGGATTAAAACTGCGAGTGAGGGGTGAAGAGAGATATAACACGTAATGTACGAATACAGCTGGATAGGACAGCTTGACTCATCCAGTCAGTATCCATGGATGATATCTGTCTGGTGAACTACCTGCAGAAGCTGAGATTATGTGCTTTTGTTTTGTTTGGTGTTATCAGTCGTGACTTTCGTGAAAGGCTATACCGTAGTTACCATGTGGTTGTGCTCATCGCAATGATAAATGTATCATATAGAGTATCTCTCGTAGGTACCGAGGCAGCTGCCCAGCGACAGTGCCGATGTAGGCTAGCAAATTATTTAATAATCGGAACACACGGGCAAATACATTCACATTCGCACGCCAGGCTCTAAACTTATCGAGGAACATTCTTTATCAACAAAGAAAGGATGTTTTACGATCACACGACTTTCTATAACCACTATTGTTTTATTTTTATGTCTCTTCTACAAACTATTCTTACAAGACCAGGTATTTCTGCCTACTTCATGCAAATCGAGATAAAGTATGCAGAAATCAATGAAATTAGACATTTATTTGTATGACCAAGGGAAGCAATAGTTACATCTTTAAAAAGCGGACCGCTATATGGTGGCTTTAACATTTCTCTCTTTGTATGTCCTCGCGAGAAACAAATGAATGGTGACACCAACCAAGAACAACGAATATCTTAGAAATGATTAATACAACAAAAAGTTTTTACATAAATTGCGTGTTTAACAATGTACACTATGTAATCAAAAGTATCCGAACACCCCTAAAACAAACGCTTTTCATCTTAGGTGCATTGTGCTGCCACCTACTGCCTGGTACTCATTATCCCGACCTCAGTAGTCATTAGACATCGTGAAACAGCAGAATGGGACGCTCCGTGGAACTCACGGACTTCGAACGTGGTCAGGTGATTGGGTGTCACTTGTGTCAGAAGTCTGTACGCGAGATTTCCACACTCCTAAACATCCCTAGGTCCACTGTTTCTGACGTGATAGTGAAGTGGAAAGATGAAGGGACATGTACCTACAGCACAAAAGCGTACAGGCCGACCTCGTCTGTTGACTTACAGAGACCGCCGACATTTGAAGATGGTCGTAAAGAGTAATAGGCAGACATCTATCCAGACCATCACACAGGAATTCCAAGCTGCATCAGGATCCACTCCAAGTACTATGACAGGCGTGAGGTGAGAAACCTTGGATTCCATGGTCGAGCGGCTGTTCATAAGCCACACATCATGCAGGAAAATGCCAAACGACGCCTTGCTTGGTGTAAGGAGCGTCAAAATTACACGATTGAACAGTGGCAAAACGTTGTGTGGAGTGACGAATCACGGTACACAATGTGGCGATCCGATGACAGGGTGTGGGTATGGCGAATGGCCGGTAAACGACATCTGCCAGCGTGTGTAGTGCCAACAGTGAAATTCGGAGGTGGTGGTGTTATGGTGTAGTCGTGTTTTTCCTGGAGGGGGTTTGCACCCCTTGTTGTTTTGCGTGGCACGATCACAGCGCAGACCTACATTGATATTTTAAGCACCTTCTTGCTTCCCACTGTTGAAGAGCAATTCGGGGATGGCGATTGCATCTTTCAACAAGATCGAGCACCTGTTCATACTGCACGGGCTGTGGCGGAGTGATTACACGGCAATAACATCCCTGTAACGGACTGGCCTGCACAGAGTCCTGACTTGAATCCTATAGAACACCTTTGGGGTGTTTTGGAACGCCGACTTCGTGCCAGGCCTCAACGACCTACATCGATACCTCTCCTCAGTTCCGCACTCCGTGAAGAACGGGCTGCCATTCCCCAAGAAACCTTCCAGTACCTGATTGAAAGTATGCTTGCGAGAGTGAACGCTGTCATCAAGGCTAAGGGTGGGCCAACGCCACATTGACTTCAAGCATTACTGATGGAGGGCGCCACGAATTTGTACGTCATTTTCAACCAGGTGTCCGGATACTTTTGATCACGTAGTGTATTTTTTTCCTCCTGTAGTTAGCCTTTATCTATCTCTTATGGCTTTCCAGTTTTACAAAACTATACAAAATAATTCCAAATAAAGAGGAACTTCACAGATATTCGTAGAAAATTCAACAAAGTACCTATATATTTTACGAATTAGGAAAATATCATAAACATGTGGTATTTTAATCCAATCTTTAGAGCTATTTTTGAGAAAATAAAAAATAATGAGAACTTAAAACACTTACACACCCGCGAGCGTGGGTCTTTTTCTAATAATGCATCTTCATTTATTCAGGGATCTCAATATATGTATTTCCAGTGAGGTATGGAGTAAGCATTAGAATTAAAACTGAGTTCCGCTGTGAATCGAAACAGGACTATCTGATCGGCAGGCAAGTGAACCATGGGACCAGCAATTTTAGCAGGGGGGCGGAGGAGAGTAATTATAGTAAGTTAAGTATCAATCATAATCACAAGGATATCTTTAGATTACAAAGTATTTTCTCCTAGTATTTTAATAACTATGAATGTAATGAACGTTAAATTTGAGATATCTGTAAATGACAGTGTTATTTAATGCTACCTTTACATTCAGACTCTACGACGCATGGTAGGAGCGAGTTCAGTCAGGTAAGTTAATGTTGTATTATAAATTAACACACACATTGTAGTTTTTAATGGTCTTCACAAGTACTAGTTTTATACTCCTATAGGTTGAACAAAGCACATCACTCAAGCTTAATGCGCCTATTGTAAGCCCAGCTTAGATGCACTAGCTGGATAAAAATTCTTGTGTCCCGAAGAGTCGCAAATCTTGCTCGTAAAAATAAAAAATAACATCGAATTTTTTGCTTATGCTTAGTTCTTCTCATGTGCCTTTAGCAGATTATTCAAAAATGTATGTTCTTTTATGAACAACGCTACCTTTTAGAGAAGTCGAACGGCCTTAATCACGGCTAAAACCCTCATAAAGTATGATATTTATTGGATATGTGATGAAAACAGGTGGTATATCTGAAAATACGACCAAACGCGTTGCACTGGAGATTAAGCGATGGTCCTTGACCAGCCCTTTGCTTCTTTTTAGTGAGCAGGTTCATAAATCATAATACTCCGGTTTCAAACATTTAGCAGCTGTAACCGTTAAAACCGCCGCTGCAAACGGTAAATCAAGTCGGGCGATGAAAGAACAAAGGAAAGCCGTAAGTAAAAGAGTTGCTCTCTCCCACAAGACAAAACTGAGTTGGCAAACATGATTTCTATCGCCATTCCTTGCTGAAAATGAAGATGGTAATATCCTAATGGAGATAATCGTCAGTTCGCTGTGGTTGCGTGGCCTGAAGTAGTAGAACGACAGAGATTTTGCATACAGAGCGGGGTCTACATATTTAAATTAAAAGGAAATCAAACAAACGATACGGAATTTAATACTAGCATCTTCTCTAGTACATTACATTCTTTATCGTATGTGAACAAGAGCCAGAAACAAGTTCGATTCGGAAAATATCGGAAGCATTCGCTGACACTGCAGTATACAGAATGGACCATTTAAGTTGAGACTGTACAATATCTCCAAAACTAAGCGTTGTAGAAAGAAATGTCTTTAATAAAAGTTGCTTGATATTGTGGCGTAATAATAATTTGGGGGTTTCATTGTCATTATCAGACATATTGTTGTTCTACATTGTCATTACTAGACATATTGTTGTTTTCCTTTTATGTTGACCAGGATGACATCACTCCTGGCTTGGAGTTTTTGCTAGGCACTTGGTGGGGATTTAGCGCCTGTCTTACTTAGGATTCCAGGAGAAGCGGATCGCACGTGCAAGTCGGCCTTCGGTGCACATCTCCCCTCAGCTTTCATATTTGATAATGTAGCAACCCCAAACGGTTGGGAAATAAATCTAGGAATGTGTGAGTATATTTGTGTAATGGATTTTGTACAGTGAAAAACCCACGCCTTCCTCTTAACCTCCACATCACGTTTCGGTCCTCCGCAGCCAAATGAGTATACATCCCCTCAATGTACGTGCTGGGTACTAAAAATTAATATAATTTTGATGTAAACTTTTAGACCTCTACTCAACAGGTAACAATATTATGAGGAAAAGGAAATATCATTGGTCGTGTTTTATTTGGAGGAAGTTGTGATGTCATTTTAGGGTCAATTTAATTTTTTTTAATGGGAACCTGTCTTTTTATGTTGTTTTCTCACTCATAAAAAACTGAACAACACTTGTATAAAGCACTTTGCAATTGTTCTTACATCGACGTAAATAACAACGAAAATTCTGAATGAATGGTTGGACCATCCATGGATGGTCATTTGAGGGTCAAGTTACTTTTCGTAATTGAAAATCAACAGTTTTCATTTTGTTTCCTTATTCCTCATCACAAAATAAGCAGCTTTTTATAAACCACTTTCTAATAAGCAAACAAAATACAAAATATAGGCTCCCATTTTAAAAAATTAAATTGACCCTAAAATGACCATCATAACATCCTCCAAACAAAACACGACTAATGGCATTTTCTTTCCCCCATAATATCAAGCAACTTTTATGAAAGACATTTCTTCCTACAACGCTTAGTTTTGGAAATACTGTACAGTCTCAACTTAAGTGGTTCACCCTGTATACTCTGCCGCCCTATGTTGATTTTAAAGTTATATGATATGTAGGAAAATGCTTATGGTTCTGGTCATGTTCTCTGGTGGCTGAGAGGCAACGTCGGTATTTGCTAATTAGAGCTACCTTTTACAAACAAAATTAATGTTTAATACCAGTCAGTACTATATATATTCTTATTCCTAAAGTAAAAATATATAGTTGAAGCAAACTACAAATATAATATGTTAAAGGCAAACTTTCTCCAAAGTTAAACAACAAAGGACAACATGGATCTTTAATATAGATTCAAATGCAATAATACGAGGCGTGTTTTTAAAGTAAGTACTTTTTAATATGTTGCCGCTGCAGTCGCGATTTTGAGCATACGCAATCACCTCCTCCATTAATTGGGAAGCCAGACGCAGCTGTGAGCGATCGTCACTTTGTGTTTTCCTGTTGTTATGGGTTTCGAAATGTTCAAAACGATCGAACGACCCGCCGACTGTGAAGTCAGATCAGTGATTCGTTTTCTGAATTCGAGAAATGTTACGCCAGCTAACATTCATCGCCAATTGTGTACGGTTTATGGGGAAACAATCATGAGTGACAATGCCCGGTCACACACAGCCAAACAGACCCAAGTTCTGATTGCATCATTTGGTTGGGAACAATTCGATCACTTTCCCTACAGAATGGATTTTGCACCAAGCTATTTTCATCTGTTTCTTCATCTGAAGAAATTCCTCCGTGGAAAACATTTCAACGACGATGAAGTTGTGAAACAAGAAGTACAGACTTGGCTTTCATCGCAGGCGGCATCTTTCTTTGACGAAGGCATACAAAAACTGGTTTCCCGTTACAACAAGTGTCTGAGTAACGGCGGTGACTATGTGGAGAAGTAGTGTAAGGTAATGAATGATAATAAAATATTCGGAGAATAATGTCCTGTTATATTTTTAAAAACACGCCTCGTATGAAAAGGTTAGTCATGCTTGTAATTATCTTCGCATTTATTTGAATCATTTCCATTGTTTGAAACCTATTATATCCCATTTTCCAGCTGCCTTTTTTATTTATTTAATGGACAACGTTTATTTCAATTATAAGCACTCATTTGTAAACAAAAAAGTAAATGAATCATCTTTTCAAAATAAAAGAATGAGGGCACAATAGTGGCGGGGAGTTTACGTAGCCAATATTAATTTATATTCTCTACCTGCCTTTTCATTTAAGAATATTTGTTTATTTCGCGTTTTGTTGGAAAACAAAGAAGAGCACTGCAAGTGTGAGAAAAATGCTCTGTGGTGAAATAAGCTTTTGCAGTTGAAAATTATATTATCATGTATATAATAAATGCTGCATTTATCTGAAAGAAGCTACATTCGTGGGTGTGATTCGCACCTCCGCTCAATTGTGAACGGATATTTCACATTTGGAACTCGATGTGGAGATGATAAATAAATTACGTGACAGAATGTTCGGGCGCTGAGATGCCAGTGTGAACCGTGTGTGGAGTCGAGGGAAACAGACAAATTTAAGCTTCGAGAACCTGCTTCTTCTTCTTCTTCTTCTTCTTCTTCTTATTATTATTATTATTATTATTTTGTTGTGTAGAAGAGCATACCATAAAATCAGCTGATTTGCTCAAAGATACTGCTATAAATGCAAAGGAAGAAGAATAGAAGCTCATTTTTTTTGTATTCATTGCAGTGATATTAAAGAAAACAGAAAAATGCAATAATTTAAGGAGGGTCCATATTTTTTACTTGCTTACAAAACTGTTATTTTGGAAAGTAGAATAACATTTGAAAAATTCAAGGACATGACCGGCAGTCGAACCAAGGATCTTGGAATTTGCTTGCCAACACTGTACTGCTTTGGAAAATTGCCATTATATACGAATGAGATGAACCAATTCGCCTTTGGATGTCTCATCATGGTAATTCAGCGATGGAACGTCGGCAGGGAAAGCCGAAGTTCGGTGGATTAAATTTCAAATAACTGTTTGTAATTTTAATTTTGTTACAAGTGCTATTGTAAATTGTAGTCACCAATTTTGCTTTTCATATATTGCACATTTTTCTGTGCGGATTTTTTGTCTAGTTCTTATGGTTTTCTAATTATAGAAAATTCATTCAGAATAAAGAGGACTAAATAGTTTTACAGAAAATTCAAGGATTACGAATAATTCGTCATTCCTATGATGAATAATCAAATATATTACATTCAAATCAAAATCGTTTGAGTCATTCTTGAGAAAATAACAATTAGCGACTATTCGATTCATTGGTTCTTTTGCGTTTAGGAATCTCAAAATGTTATTTAAGTCCAGCATCTTTAAAGAATGCAAGGTGAAGAAGGTATTTATGAAATTCTTCATACGCCAGAAAACCCTTTGCTTCACATTTCTTTTTGATTTTGCCAAGAATAGCTGTATAATTTTTATTAAAATCCCATGTTTTAGATATTGACATAGCAAATAAAATGTGTTGTATTGAAGTTTCTATGAATAGCCTGTGACGATTTTTCTGCATCTTACGTTATACAAAAGTTATACAAAATATATAACATTCATTCAGAATGAAGAATGCTTCAAACGCCACTCACAGAAAATGCAGTGTACACATTTTATAAGTAATATAGGTATATTAAGTATATTATATTTTAATCAAAATCATTGGAGCCATTTTTGAGAAAATCAAAAATAACGAAAAAATGTCCATGTAAAGGATAGTTTGGGATGGGGGTTCCTGAAAATCTTCGTGTTGCATATTCGGAAGATGTCAGGCTTACGAGTAAATTGCAAGTTTTGGTATTTCGCATTTGTTTTTGAGTTATACCTACTCTTCTCAGGCACACGCGAAATGCCTTTTTGGATTCAGGCAACCTCAAAACGTCCATTGAAATATCAATATCGAATTTTTTGGGTGTAATACAATACTTCCTGTTCTTATTACAAGAGAACGCTAAGAATATGACTGTTACTTTAATGAACCTAGGGGACCTTGAAAAATAAACTAGTACTTCCAGTTCGTCTTCCAATGAGACAATCTTAATCTGAAGGCCTGGGTTTAATGTGGTAATTAAAAAATTACCTTCTTTACTTTTACACATAAATAGCGGTATACTTTCATCACAGTGCTACCGGATATACCTATAGCGCATGGACGCTCTTTTACGCAACGAACGCTCCGCTGGAAGTTTTTGCTCGCTCCAAAGAGAACTATTAACGACATGGCTCCAGGTGTTTCCAGCCGATCGCCAAGAGTTTATGTTTTTTACTACGGGGGCAAAAGGCAAAAGAAATCTTGCCAGATGCAGCAATACCCACCCAATTCACCTATTTGTTATTTTTGCCCGTGTTCCACGGCGGTGCGGTCGGTAAGAAGATGCTATCAACTTCACGACCTAGAATCTCGGTGGCTGGTTTCAGTGAACTTAGCAGGTCCATTGTCTCGAGGCTGCATTGTGCAGCATTCGTGGGAGGCTATGACTGGATTTATTCCACATCGAGACTTTTGGCAATGGACCAAACAGTATCAAGGTTTCCAATGTAAGAAATATGTTCTTCCAGCGAGTTTGGGTCTTTCTCTCTAAAGATCAAGAAATGCAATGAGATAATCTAAACAGGATACAACATTTATTCCAAAAAATATCTAAGGTAACGAGTAATGATTAGAGACAAGCAAAACATGATATTTCATATTCTAAACGCTAGGGTTAACAGTGCACTGTTAAAATTAAATTATTGTGTTAAAAGTTTTCGTATTTCATAATATACTGGTAAACATTTCTTACCTCAAGAAAATATTCATAGCATTTGTCCGTTAATATTAACATTAGCAATGCACCAGGATTTTCAAGTACCAACTATATCGAGAAACTAAAACTATTAAGGCATTTAAAGTAATAACAGGAAATTGTAAACTGCCAAATATTCCAAGATACAATTATGGTACCATTAAGGCATGTAATATGGAAGAATCTTTTTCGTCGTGCAAAATAATACTTGAAAAAAATATTGAAAACCTGTATAACGTGGTAAAAATAAGATTGCGAAAACAAAGGGATGTGTGGCTGGTATAGAGAATCTCTCTGTCGTTAAAAAACCACGCCATTGAGTTAATAAGCGCCAAATGTAGGAATACATACATTTTAATGACGTTTATAGCATTTCATTATGAAGAAATTGGATTTCGTGGATTTCCATTATTTTCGATACAGTTTCAGTTCTATAAGAACGCTCAATATTTTCCTAATTTTTGTATTGTTTACAATTCGGCTATGGTCTTTTGTCTTACAACCCTTACTGAAAGTTGGCACCGACTGTAGTCAGGCGATCAGCGTTCGATTTCGGCTGGGATAGGAAATGTATCTTTATTCAGTATCATTTTATCTCTATCCTCTGCAGAGTCTGGTATGCATACGGGAGAATGTGAGTGTATTCAATGTGAAAATTAATAAAACTAACGTTAAGAACACCCGCAGTTTAGAGCCTGGAAACACTATCAGTAAATTGTTTTCTCAAGTCAAAGCGCCGGATATGCCTATAGAAGTGAAACAATTTTAAAACAATGATGGCATTTGTCCATCACGACACTAAACATTTGAATAGTACGAACTTACTTTTGACGGCCATAAATTCGTCTAGAAATGTTAGCGATGCTATTTTATCTGTGCAATTGCCATATAATAATAATAATAATAATAATAATAATAATAATAATAATAATAACAATAATAATAATATGCAGTGGTAGCAAACTAATTGATTAATAGCAACATATAAGCGCGTGCGCAGAAGCTGCAACCGAACTATCAGCAGTATTGGCACTAGTGATGTTAGTTTTACATAATTTAACTGAGGTAAACGAATGCTTCTTTTCATGATAAAAGGCCAAGAAATAATTAGCTTATGAAAAGATGCATTAAATTAAATTTTCATGCAAAACTAGTAGTACTAAAATTAAATTGAGTTTTATTTATGGACTCTCTTTAACTGCTGTGGTCCTTAGCGTCCCATTCTGCATTGGGCGTGAAAGACCGATACTTTTGCTCACAGGCCTCTTTATCAGGCTTGAGGTTCTTTTACGTGCCGTAAATCTACGACATGGGACCACCGGCTTTACTTCCCTTCTGAAGGAAGCCATGCTAAGGATTTCTGCACCCGAAAAAATGAGGCAGTATGTTTAACACTTAAATAATTTCAGTCTAATTTAATAATATATACATTTAATAACAGCCCACCTTAAAGCAATATGTGTATGTAACAAGATATAAAAAGTGTATTACAGTCATTGTATATGTTTATATTATTGTATACATGTTCAATATTGTTATGTGAATATATTACGTAATTTAATAATGTAGGAGCTGTGAGAATAATAGGTTAAAAGTTTCTAACAATGAGGTAGCCTTGAGGCAATAATGAGTAAGAAAGTTTAATAATGCTACTAGTCATTCTTGGAGCAACAATAATGTAATTTTAGTGACAGTTTATAAAATAGCCAATCAACAAACAGAAAAAGCTTTACTTAAATAAAAGTATTCTATTGGACTAGGATTAGCCAATCAGAGACTTGAAATACAGAAATTTACAAATTTAGGCGGTTGAAATCAAGTCAGTTGCTTGTAGACAGCGTTCATAACTGGACGCGTTGGTTGTAGACAGTGTTCCTAACCGGACACGAGATGCGTCCTCGAGAAATTTAATACGTATTCAGTGCGAGACGAAAATAGTTTACGTGTTAAAAAGTGCAAGTAATTAACAAAAGAATCTCACAGGTGTCTATATCAGTGAAGTATTATTAAAATCGTGTCAAGAATTAATAAAAAGGAGTGAATTAAAAATTATAATCAGTTTAAGTCCACATTCTTCAGCCGCATCACGCCCTGTTAAGACATTCATGTCTCTAAAAAAACAATAATACTGACGCAGCCGAGTCAAATATAAATATATAATATTTAAAGAAACAGTCAAATTACAAAGTTAATATTTTTAAACATTGGGGCGAAGGCCACCGGGTACCATACGTGGTTACAGCTACTTCAAGATCGGCTACCCAACAGTTGAACTATAATACAACTACTTCAAAATCCATCGCCCTCCGCCGGGTTTAAACCCGCGGCCTCGGGAACTAGAGGCTAGCATGGTAACCACTACACCACGGAGGACGACACTAGTAGCACGATTGCTACTTGGCTAGATAATCTCACGGAAAACTTATTATGAACTTACCTAGTTTAGTGCCAAACATGTTTGTTAGTCACTGATTATGATGCATGTTTGTCAAAAGAAAACAAATGCGTGGGATCTCTAAAATGATATGATTTTTTACTTTCTCTACTACGTATAGTAAGTAGGGGAAGTATTGCATTCCACCCAAAATTTCGATACCGATATTTCACCGGAAATACATGTTTTGAGACCTCCTGAATCCAAAAAAAGCATTTTTGGAAACATGTCCGTGTGTGTGTCTGTGTGTGTGTGTGTGTGTGTGTGTGTCTGTGTGTGTGTCTGTGAACAGCATAACTCAAAAACGAACAGTCGGATAAACACCAAACTTGGTATTTAGGTTCAGTATCTTCCAGAGATGCGACACGAAGGTTTTCAAGAAAATGCCCCCACCCCAGACTACCCTTTACATGGAACATTTTTCGAAAATTTTAATTTTCTCAAAAATGGCTCTAACGATTTTGATTAAAATATCATATGTTTAAGATAATGTCATGAGAAATGAAATGCATATCTCGAATTTTCTGGGAATGTCTCCAAAAGTATTCTTCATTGTGAACGACTTTTGCATAACTGGTAAACCATAAGAGATAGACAAAATTTTACTGCACAAAAAATGTAGATCTCGTTAAAATGCACAACTTATGTCATATACATTTCTTTTGTTGAGTGAACCGTTTTCGAGATATTGCTTGTTATTTCCTTAAATTTTCCAATACTTATAGTTTTTCTCAAATTCGTTATTCATTTTTTTTATGTCCTGGACATGCAAAGAGAATGGAATGCGCCACATAGCAACCAGCGTTAAAATATTTGACTATCGCTTAAAAGCTACCATATTCCCCTTGCATCTACAAGAAAATTACCAATAAGATTAACATCTCGATATGTCGATTAACATGAAGCATATGGAGAATAGGCGTTTGTAAAATTAGGTTGTACAAGAGTAGAGAAAGTTATGTGAGTGTAACACATCAGATTTTTTTTCTAGCGTCACACAGCCTACGTGATCTCACTGACTGCTTTAATACAAATTAAAAACAAGTGCACACCATGAAATACTATCAGTGTAGTAATTTAAGGTGAATTACTATCAGTGTAGTACGGCTTTGATTGGCCAACTGAACTAGCATACTCTACCTGTCATTGGCTAATGGCATATTGAATGCGATTATCTTCAAAATACATTACATGTACGTTGTGCTGAAATTTCGCACACTATTTGATGGATGCTAATGAATGGTGATGGCTTTATCAAATTTATAGAGTAATTTGACCTCCTGATAAACGCTTCAAAAGGGATAGACATGTGAGAAGATATGTTTTGGGCACAGCGAGTTGTAAAAATACCTATCAGAACACAACTGCACATGTAACGCTGTCCAATAGAGGAGTGGAAACACAGCCGTTACAAACTGATTAATCTAATTTAAGACCATCATATGTTAACCTTGACACGATTACAGACGGGAGGATCAGCAATTGCATCCGACCTCGTCTCATTGAACTGAGACCGTCTGGATGTCACAACACAGCAGGCCTCCGAGATTTTGGTGAATGCGTCGCAAACAACTTGACCGAGGCGTGCTAGGAATCTCGTGCTCATCACAGGAATTTCAAATATTCTACGCTTGTGGCGTTTTCAGCACAAACCTCTTTGTTTCGGAAAACAGTGGACAATAGATCACAGTGCAGAATGCAGTATCTTGCTTCTCAGGAATCCATTGTTATTCGCGCGAAGTTACGTTGCACACAGTTTGAAAGTCAGAATAATATGTAGTAACAACGTATTTAATCGTTCTTTAAGTGTATGAGTCAACTGATAATTAATACGCTGCATAAAGATTTGTTGTCGTGGCAGCCATTATGGCTCGTCAATAGCTGCAGGCGGGATTGCATTCTGTTACCAAGATTTAAAGAGAGAAGTGTGCCACATTTTCAAAAATCTGTGTGTTACTTTCACATTAATTTCTCTAGACCTTGTCGTTTATTTTAATTTAGCTTCTAGCAACTACTCTTGCAAAAGATTATTTCTCTATGTACGTCATGTTAATCTTGATAAACGTTTGCAGAAAATGTTTCATTACGCATTTCGTTGTACTTAGTTACAAAGGGCACGCAGGAGGCTGAAGCAATAGCCAAATCTTTATAAAGTGAGTCGCTATATGCTAGTTTTGTTTTTCATGCTCTTCCCATGGCATTGTGAGAAACAACTGAATGATGACAGCACTTCAAAAACTGACAAAAGTACTGAAAATTCAAATCAATAACTTAAAACATCTCGAAAATGGCTATAGAAGAAAAAGGGGTTACAATTGTATTCTAAAGAGATCTACCCTATTGTATAGTAAGCTTTTGCCTATCCCTTAGGGTTTGTTAGTTATACAAAATTATACAAAGATCATTCTGAATGAAGTGGACTTCGCGGACATTTCGTAGAAAACTCGAGAGATAAAATATATTAGTCATGTAAATATATTCAACATATTAAAATCGTTAAAGACATTTTTGATAAAGTCAAAAATAACAAATATTTTTCCATGTAAACGTAGTTTCATTGGGGGATTTTCTTGATAAGCTCATGTCGAATCCTTGGAGGAGGCTGAAGTTAAATACGAAGTTGGTTTTTATCTGGCTTTTCGTTTTTAGTTATGCTGTTCACAGATAGGCAAAGACACAGACACGTACACGTGGATCTTTTTCTAAAAATCAGGTTGAATTTCGATATAGAATTTTTGGCTGGAAGTTGCATCATGAATACTATCAATACCTAATACAAAAAGTCTCATGTGTTACACTCACATGACTTTCTCTACTCTTGTACAAACTATTTTTACAAACGCTTATTTTCCATCTACTTCATATTAATCGAGTTAAACATTTGCAGACTCTATCTTATTGCTAAGTTTCTTGTAGATGTAAGGGGAATATATATTTACAAGGGCAATATAGAAATACAGTAGCCTTTAAGCATAAACATATCTCATAATAGCTGGTTGCTATGTGCAGCACCATTCTCTTTGCCACAGATTAATACTCTTTGCATATCCAAGACAAAAAAATGAATAACGAATTCCCATTTGAGAAAATAAGTATTGAAAAATTTAAGGGAATAACAAGCAATATCTCGAAAATGGTTCACTCAACAACAAAAATGTATATGACATAAATTGTGTATTTTAACGCGATCTACATTCTTTGTGTAGTAAAGTTTTGTCTATCTCTTATGATTTACCAGTTATGCAAAAGTCGTTCACAATGAAGAATACTTTTGGAGAAATTCCCAGAAATTTCAAGATATACATTTTATTTGTCATGAAAATATCTTAAACATATGATATTTTAATCAAAATCGTTAGAGCCATTTTTGAGAAAATTAAAATTTTCGAAAAATTTTCCATGTAAAGGGTAATCTGGGGTAGGGGGATTTTCTTGAAAACCTTCGTGTCGCATCTCTGGAAGATACTGAACCTAAATACCAAGTTTGGTGTTTATCCGACTGTTCGTTTCTGAGTTATGCTGTTCACAGACACACATATAGACAGGCACACACAGACACACACACGGACATGTTTCCAAAAATGCTTTTTTGGATTCAGGGGGTCTCAAAACATATATTTCCAGTAAAATCTCGGTATCGAATTTTTGGGTGGAATACAATACTTCCCCTACTTACTATACGTAGTAGAGAAAGTAAACTAGCCCGCATGATGTTCGTTTAGTCGTAAAGTCTATTCCGGGTAGTTTTTGAAGCTAGTGATATAAACCTGAAGGTCTAAGCTTGAGGTATAATCCTCTGGAAAGAAAAGAAAAACAACATTCAAAAACAGGATGGAAGGAAAGAAGGAGGAAAGAAAGAAAGAAAGAAAGGAAAAAGAAAGAGGACAGAGATTTGCCTAATTTAGGTCAGTGAATGGTTGGTTACATGCACATGTCATTGTAGGGACAGAAGGTGCGAGGATTAGATCACGTAACTTCTGGAGGAGATACAATAATTCAGTTGGAGAAAGTGCATCCTCCCTAAGCCTTGTAACGTCAGGCGAAGAAACAAGACATGTGTTTCACAGTAAGGTGTTAACCTTAATGTTTGATCTGATCCGTGTATCAGACCGTTACGTCGACAAGGCGAAAGGGTTTCCAATCTAACACCAAAAAAGGACTGGACTAACACTCGTAGATAGACACGTATTTGCACATTCAACATGTCTTGCATGCAAAGAATTAAGCAAGTTGATCTTAAACGAAAGAAACCCAGAAATAAATATAAAATTGCACGACACTAACTTTGTTTACGCTCTTTGCTAAACATTTCTATGTTATGTATCCTTCACTCTTATATAAAAAGGAAGAGTTGTCAGTTATAACCAAAAACGGCTCTTTAGGATCGACAATGAACCAACTAGTGAGGGTCAGTGATGAACAATAAGCTCGCAGCTTCTTTGGTCTCTCCCATAAGAAACATAGCTTACTGTTAACATGCAGAACTGGAACACAGTTGTGCGCTGTGTCAAAAAACCCAGCTGACATCAGGTTTTAATTCGTCACTCGCTTGTTTGCGTAAGATAAAGACGTCAAGTCAAATGTGGGCTGAGGAAGAACATGCATTCCTCTCTCTTCCACCCATTTTCGAATTCTATCACTGCTTAATATTAGTTTAGTATTATTAGTTATTAGGTTTTTTTAGCCTTACACGATAGGCTCCAAATAATTTCATAATCATTTTCATTCTATGGTTTGTATGTCTTTGTTTGCTCCGTCTTGCAGTAATCCTTCCATCTGCTACATGGTCTGCTTACATCTCTTTTACCAGAAGGTCTATAATTTATTACAGATTTAATTTGTAAGTCTTGTATTATCCAACTTGTCTAAATGATGTAGCCGTTTACACTTGCATTATATCTTTATTTATTCATTTACTTTCATTCTTCTCTAATTATTTAATTATTTATGTGGTCTAACAAAATATCTCCTTTTGTTTTTCTTAAAAATTTCATCTCTCCTGGTTGTATTTTATTCTTAACTTTTCTAGTCTGTATCCATGTTCTCAGATCCATAAGTTTGGCCAATGTTTTATAAATACTACTACTGCTGCTACTACTACTACTACTACTACTACTACTAATAATAATAATAATAATAATAATAATTTCATAATAGCCACGGAAATAAATGTAGTGCTCTATTATTCGAATTTGTAATTCAGTGAACATGGAAACTGAAATGAAAAACTATATGTAAAAAGACGACGACGAGGATGAGGAAGATATGAGGGTGATAACGGTACTGTTCTACTTGTTGGAATCAGGCCCTAGGCCTATTCTGTTTCTATTTTGCGCCTATAAAGTTTATTTATTGTTCAGCTTTTATTTTTGCGTATTAAAACCGAAACCGCAATTATTTTGCAAAATTTCAGCAGGGTGTGCTTTTAAAGTTATAGTTTTCTGGTATTATTATTATTATTATTATTATTATTATTATCATCATCATCATCACACTATGCCTCGAGACCCAAAGGGCGCCAAGTACCCTGTGCGTTAAAATAGCATTAAATATGAAAAACTACGCATCAATGTCTTTAAAATTATAAAAAGGTAACATAATGTTTGATTGATGAACTAAAGCTAGAGGGAAGAGCTTATTAATTATAAGCAGTTTGAAAAAGACAGAAGACCAGTTTTAAACGGAATATTTAGGAAGAAAGCAATAGTGTGTATCAAAATTTATATATAAAAAATAAGTGGAAATGCACTGTGAAGAGATAAAAAAAATAAATAAAATGCGCAATACGCCATCCTGGTACCTTGTTTACTATACCAGGATGTGTATTCCAAATTTGTGATTTATTTAACTTTCTTTCGTTTTATACGCTGTTTTTGTACATATTTTTGCTTATAATTTAGTAAATAAAAAGAAATTAGATAAAATGAATAAAATAAAAACTAATAAAGTAAAAATTCAATAATAAATATAATCGAAATTTAAATAAAAATATATATTCAGCTACTATTGCTGGAAGCTAGCAACAGAAAATAACTGGAATCCATCTATTCCTAATTTCTAGTAATTAAATAGTAAATTAGTCTAAACTACATTCTGTGAAGAGAGAGAAAGACGATTTGATTTAATCGTGGTTAGTAATATTTAGTTACCGAGCGGAATGACTCAGGCGGTAACGTCTGTGGCGCGCACTCGGGAGGTCCCGGGTTCAAATCCCATGGGCCGACCAATCTGACAGGTTTTTTTCGTCGTCTTCCTCAGCCGCAAAGATAAATGCCGGATTGGCCATTTAATACCACGACCCAAAGTTCCACCCTTAAGTATAAAACAATAGTAAAAATGAAAAATAGGTGGTAATAGTGAATGCTGTGCTATGTATCCGAAGGCAGGTAGACTGGGCGGCACCCTAATGCCATCTGCACGGCACGAAGCAGAAGATCCGGCTGCTATGCGCTAGGGTCTTTGTGGACACGTGACGAAGCAAGATGGCATGGTTACAGCGATGAGACCTAGAAGACTAACTATCCGCCACACCTCGATCTAGAGTTATCCACTAACACATCCGTCGCGATGTGAACCTTTAGTTAAAGCGACGTAAAACAGAGTACTACTACTACTACTACTACTACTACTACTACTAATAATAATAATAATAATAATAATAATTAGTTATTACATTTACATGAATGGTATGGTAGTAGTGTCTACTGAATGAGTGGCAGGGCCAAATTTCATTAGACAAACCAATTGTAATGTTTTCTTAGCACTTTAACAAATAAATAAAGCTGCTAAGAAATCATTTAAATTCAATCTTAAAAGAGCATTTCGTTTCAAGTATTTCGAATTATTGCAAAAATTAAAATCCAATGTGATGATAACGAGATTCACATGTATACCCCTGAACGGACAAATGGTGCTCTCAATCAACACGTTGATCGGAAAAAGCATCAGCGTTCGAAGTCATGACCTCGGGTTATTCGCAGCGGTGAAACAACATTTGTGTTAGAAAACTAAGGTTCTAACCTGTCCCACCCGATCGGCCCAGTTTACGTCATGCACATTTGTTGCTTCATTTCCCGCAGCCACAGCTTCGCCCATTCATTATTCAAGTAAGATAATATCGGATTCCTAATTAGCCAGAGTAATGGCAAACGTTTCCGGCATAAATGTCCAGCCCGTGTACGCCCTCACTCGGCGATTCCTGATAACCTCGGCTAGTGCAACATGGGGACAATCGTGAGCTAATTACGTGCGAGGGAAAAAGCGTTCACAATAGAAATACTTACAGCTTCTTTCAAACTTATATGTTTACAATTCAGAAACGTTGTTCCTTTTATATTTGTACTGTATACACATTCTTCATTGTTTTATATATACCCAGATCTGGAATGTTATTTGCACCGAGCGGGATGGCTCAGGCCCGCAATCGGAGATCCCGGGTTCAAATCCCGTGGGCCGACCAATTTGACTGAGATTTTTTCGTGGGTTCCCTCAGCCGCTAAGGTAAATACCGGATTGGATATTTAATACCACGACCCAAAGTTCCACCTTAAGTCTAAAACAATAGTAAACATGAAAAATAGAAATAGGTAGTAATAGCAAATGCTGTACCATCTATCCACAGACATGAAAGCAGGTAGATCTCAGAAGATCCAGTTGCTATGCACTAGGGTCTCTGTGGACACGACGAACCGGGTGGTTACAGGGATGAGACCTAGAAGCCTAACTGTCCGCTTTTCTATGTGAAAGCGGCGGTTAGACTGGACGGCACCCTAATGCCATCTGCACGGCACGGGGCAGAGAATCCGGTTGCTATACGCTACGGTCTCTGTGGACACGACGAACCGGTTGGTTACAGGGATTGAGACCTATAAGGCTAACTGTCCGCCACAACTCGATCTAAGAGTTATCCACTAACAGATCCATCACGATATCACCCTCTAGTTAAAGCGAAATAAAGTAAATAGAGTAATAAATAATAATGTTATTTGTATATAGAGTAAATATTTCTTTTTCCAAATTAGTAAACCTTTTGCATTATTATTCAAAATTAAAAAAAAAGTTTTGCCAAAGGAGTTTATTCTAGATCGACATATTATAAATATTATGTACAAATGCCATATTAGTTTCTGTGTAAAAAGGAGCATGCATAACAAAGCTTTTATTTATTTAGTTTTTTTCGTCGTTTCATTTGTATAGCTCCCTTTAACTTCTATGATCATAGTGGAAGTTTTGACTTGATAAAAAAATTATTGATTGTAGGTTCTTTAACGTTGGGATTTTCATCATGTCTAGCTTGAAACACACTCACATTCGCTCCCATATGTATACTTCTAGACTCTGCGGAGAACAGGGACAGGCTGTAATTGAAGAAAAAATTCCATCACCCCAGAAGGAATTTTAACCCGAGATTTCTGGGTTGAAAAGTCACAACGAGGACGAACACGAGGCAGTCAACAAATCTTTCTATTCGGAGAAAAACAGACATGAAGAAAAATCACTTAAAATATTAATTTTTATAACCATAAAATTACCTAAAATATATTCATAAATAATGGTATAAAAGAGACACGTGAGTGGATAAAAGCTGTATAAAATGTATCAATATTGCAATAAATCAAGTGAATTAAAATAATAGTTCAAAATACAAATACAGAATGAACTTTACCTTCTAACAGGGTAGGCAATAAAAGCGAGCAACATTCAGCTATGTAATAATCAAAGCTACAGCCTTGTATGTACATAATAGTTTTAGAAATATACCTACACCCAAGTGCACTCTCTGTGAAGAAGATATCTTCCTGAACAAACAGCATCTCGCCAAATGCAAAGGTCTTAAAAGTGATAACTTACAGAATGTATATTGGGAAGCCAGAGAGAAAATGATGCAGATCAATTAATCCCCAGTGCCATTGGTGAACAACAACATATTTATATTTATGTACAACAATGCCTGAAATTAGAGAAACAAAATCCATTGTCACGGAATATCAATAATTATTTAATAAACTTGTACTATGAATAATCTATTAGTGCTCTCCTCGTCAATAATATACATGAAAGTGGGCAGGACTTGGGAGTTAAGAAAAGAATCTTTGCCTATAAAGATTTAAACATGTGTAAATATAGAGAATCTTGAGCAATGTTAGTGGTAATCTCTTGAATTAGTTTTGAAGAGATCATATCAAAGTGTTGAAGGAAGCTATCACATAATTTGGTGTTTATTACTTTAGCTTCCTGGAGAAATGTTACCATCTGCTACTAAGGTATGTACTTTTCTCCCCAAGTGCTGATAATGGGATTACTGTTGTCTACTTCCTTGACGCCATCATCATACACTGGACGCTGGATCAATCATTAGGATGTCACTTTAAGTCTATCGATGGCAATGGCCCCTTCATCTTCTTACTACTTCTTCAAACAGTCCATACACCCGATTTTTACTTTATATACGGCTTACCTTTAGTAAGTAGAGGAAGTATTGCATTCCAGCCAAACATTCGATAAAGAGATTTCACCAGAAATACATGTTTTGAGGTCCTCTGAATTTAAAACGTGGGAACAGCATAACCAACACTCAGCAACTTCCAAGGAGTTTTTTTTTTTTTTTTTTTTTTTTTTTTTTTTTTTATGGACGCTCTTTAACTACTATGGTTCTTAGCGTCCCATTCTATATTGGGCGTGAAACACCTGTAATTTTGCTCAGAGGCCTTTTTATCAGGCTTGAGGTTCTTTTACGTGCCGTAAATCTACGACACGGGACCACCGGCTTTACTTCCCTTCCGAAGGAAGCCGTGCTAACGATTTTTACGCCCGAAAAAATCCATCGCCCTCCGCCGGGTTTGAACCCGCGACCTTGGGAACCAGAGGCTAGCACGGTACCACTAGTCCACGGAGGACGACAACTTCCAAGGAGACGACACAAAGATTTCAAGAAAATCCTCCATTTTCATGTAAACGTTTCGTTATTTGTAACTTACTCAAAAACTACCCTTAACGATTTTCATTATAATGCTATATATTTAGATATTTGCATGAAAAATAAAATGCAAATCTTGAATTTTCCGCGAATAGCTTGTGTAGTTGTGTTCATTCTGGATGACTTTTGTACTCTGTTGTACTCGTATAGCTGGCTAACTTTAAGTAACAAATCTTACTATGCCAAAAACGTGGATTTCGTTAGAACACACAGTGTATGTCAAATGCTTTGTGATATTAACCGTTTGCAAGATATTGGTTGCTATTGGTTTCAATTTCATGCAAATAGTATGGAATTTCAAAGCCAGCATGTAGCTACTCGCTTGTTAAAGATTTGACTTCCGCTTGTTTCCTCTATGTACTTACAACGAAATTACGGTTTTGTGAAAGCAATGAAACAGATGCTGTTCTTTTGCTGGGAGACGGCTTACTCTTGTGGTTTTATATGCACATCTGAGTCCTCTGTAAAGGAAAGAAAGCATTAAGAGAATTTGCAAAACGCTTTTGTTAGATATCGCATTGTCCTGAATTGCCACCGACGTCTCAAGAAGCTGGCGGTTTGGTAATGAGTATATACGCCGTTTGTGAGAATTGCAACACCAAGAAAGAATTTCCCGAATAACTCCAAACTTGGTGGAAGTGTAGAAGAGTGTGCAAGCAATACGTAATTAGGTTTGCAGAGGAATGGAGTATACGTAGGCCGAGCAGAGCCCTCTCGTGTCGGTCCGTCAAGGCCAGTGTTGCGCCCAGTGTAGTCAGTGCAGAGCTGTCAAACAAGGTGGAAACAATAAAGTAGGTGCCAGTATGCCTCGTCGACGTCAAAGGGAGCCGTATCGGCATGTGAGTGAGTTCGAACGGGCAGAATGATCGGTCTTCGGTAAGCGGGTTTGTCATACCGTGACATTTCGGCTCTTACAGGGCTTGCTACTACGACAGTGATGCGCGTGTGGAAGCAGTGGATAGATGAAGGTCGTACGCAGCGAAGAGCGGGTACTGGACCACGGAACATGACCACAGCACGGGATGACCGTCATCTTGTCCGTATGGCCATAACGGATCGTACAACTTCATTCACAGTGTTGGCTCGACGCTGGAGCACTGCAACAGGTGTGAACCTGTCTGTATCAACGGTTCGTCGCCGTTTGCTGCAGGTTGAACTGGTTGCATGCATGCCATTACGCCGGCTTCCATTGTCCAGAAACCACAAGCTCCTCCCACTACAATGGGCACGTGAACACCGTCACTGGGGTGCTAAGTGGCAAAATGTAGTCTTTTCGGACGAGTCCCGCTTTAACGTGTCCTACAGTGATGGCCGCATACGTGTCCGGGAGCGCAACCTGGAGGGCTGCATTGTTGAGCGGCATAGCGGACAAACACCAGGTGTGATGGTTTGGGGCGCCATTGGTTACAACAACCGATCTCGCCTCCTACGAATTGAGGGCTTTTTGAACAGCAACCGGTACCTAACGGTGGTTGTAGAGCCTGAGGTACTCCCCCTGCTTCAGGCATCTCCACAGGTCACATTTCAACAGGACAAAGCCCGGCCACATATTGCGAGGAATGTACAAGCCTTCTTCGAAGAGCGGCGGGTACCATTGCTTCCCTGGCCTGCACGTTCGCCTGACATGTCGCCCATCGAACACGTCTGGGATATGGTTGGTCCAGTAACCAATGTCACAGATGTGGGCTCGAATACAAACTGCGTGGAGGGAAATGCCTCAGGAACTTATTCAGAACCTTTTTGATTCAATGCCACGGCATATAGCAGCTCTAATTGCAGCGCATGGAGGCCACACCAAATACTGAATATTAGGGCTCAAAGGTCATGTATAGACTTGAAAAGCTTATCATTTGTTACTTGTCATGTACCTAACCTGTGGCATTAAATTCATTGAATTCATGCGTTTCCTTCTTGCAGTTTTCACAAACGACAGTGTAGAAGGCAAATATAACTATATGCATATAGGTATCTTCTAGTTAACTAAGGACAATGGAAGAAAACCTTATCACTAAAAAGGTGTTAAGAATATACAGCCTCGCGGCAGGTAAAGAAGCAAATTGTTTGCGTCGCTAGCAATCTGTTGAAGTGGTGTTGATGAGGTTATTCCAAAGCTTTGAAGAAGATATTCATTAAATTGTTGTTGGGATGTTTTAAGGGTTCATGTCTCCAAGAGAGGTGAAGTCAGTTGATTGTTGATTCATTGTTATCCATGCATTAAAGTTCCTAGCTTGAACGAGGTGCGAATCGCAAATTGAATTAAGAGGCTTGTGTTGTAGGCAAGCTTTGACGTTCTCTGTTGAAGCAAGTAGTTGGGCTGTGAATGGTGGACAACATGACTTCCTAGGGGGCAACGTGACGGAAGGCTTCGCATAGAATTCGGAAGATGTATGGCGCGAGTTTTCTTCTACCTCATTATCGGGTCCCTCTTGGGCGTTTTAGCTCACGATAATAAAGCGACGGTCAGAATACAGATGTGTCCTTCCAAGCTGTAATACACAGGTTTATACTAGATGATACATCGGGTTTTGAAGGACAGAACCGCAAAACTGGGATTATAATTCTCTTGTTCTAATCGCGGACAAGAAAATTAGTCTTGTTTCGTGGACGTAAATTTCCTTGTGTTAGCAGTTTACAAAATGGCGACCGGTATGGGAGTCGCTTCAGTCAATAAAGGGAGTCAAACGTCTGAAATTCCGAATATACTATGCAAAAAGTCTTCATACTGCAGAAGAATATGAGCAAAATTCTGTCTTCTGTGCGACATCAAAAACAAAATCATTTGCGGCTTTCTTTTATATTCAGAAAACTGTAATGGGTCATTTCAAAGTGCAGGTTCATATTTATTATTACTCCCATAATCAGTGAAGAATTTGGAAGGTTTAATATTCCAGCAAGAGGGGCTGAATTTATGGCACGTATAATTGCATCGCTGCCTGGAAGGAACCGCTGTATTGGAAGAATTATTAAGGATAGCTTGGTGTACTCATATTTTCCCCAGATCTCAAAACCCTATGGTTTGCGATTCATCCTTTAGAGTTATTTTAAGTATCGTATCACTGGCACTAAAACTAAATGCCCTCCGGTGCGTTTATGTCTCTGTCATGCTGTCAGTTTACCCCAAAATTCCACAGCATGTGAGGGCAGAGCTATATTACCACAAATCTGTTGTCTTATACCACAAAACGTCATAGTATTGAACATTCATAACTGCGTTATGTAACTTCGTGAGTTGACTGACCCTGTAGTTGAGTGGTCAGTATGCGGGTTTTTTTAACTTACGTCCCGGATTTGATCCTCGGCTGAAATGTTGGGGTTTTTCTTTAATTGGAATCTTTTTCCACCCTCCACAGAATCTGGAAGTAAATGAGAGTGTATCTTACCTAAAAAATCTGATCTGTTACACTCACATGACTTTCTCTACTCTTGTACAACCTATTTTTACAAACGCTTATTCTCCATATGCTTCATGTTAATCGAGATATCGAGATGTTAATCTTATTGCTAATTTTCTTGTAGATGCAAGAGAAATTGGCTTTAAGCGTTTAAGAGCTGGTTGCATGTGGAGTATTCCATTCTCTTTGCATTACCAGGACAAAAAAATTTCTGATGTGTTACACTCACATGACTTTCTCTACTCTTGTACAACCTATTTTTACAAAGGCTTATTCTCCATCTACTTCATGTTAATCGAGATAAACATTTGCAGACTCTATCTTATTGCTAAGTTTCTTGTAGATGTAAGGGGAATATATATTTACAAGGCCAATATAGAAATACAGCAGCCTTTAAGCACATACATATCTCTTAATAGTTGGTTGCTAGGTGCAGCACCATTCCTTTTGCCACAGATTAATACTCTTTGCATATCCAAGACAAAAAAATGAATAACGAATTCACATTTCAGAAAATAAGTATTGAAAAATTTAAGGGAATAACAAGCAATATCTCGAAAATGGTTCACTCAACAACAAAAATGTATATGACATAAATCGTGTATTTTAACGCGATCCACATTTTTTGTGTAGTAAACTTTTGTCTATCTCTTATGGTTTAGCAGTTATGCAAAAGTTGTTCACAATGAAGAATACTTTTGGAGACATTCCCAGAAAATTCAAGATATACATATTATTTGTCATGAAAATATCTTAAACATATGATATTTTAATCAAAATCGTTACAGCCATTTTTGAGAAAATTAAAATTTTCGAAAAATGATCCATGTAAAGGGTAATCTGGGATGGGGGGATTTTCTTGAAAACCTTCGTGTCGCATCTCTGGAAGATACTGAACCTAAATACCAAGTTTGGTGTTTATCCGACTGTTCGTTTCTGAGTTGTGCTGTTCACAGACAGACAGACACACAGACACACACGGACATGTTTCCAAAAATGCTTTTTGGATTCAGGGGATCTCAAAACATGTATTTCCGGTGAAATCTCGGTATCGAATTTTTTAGTGGAATACAATACTTCCCCTACTTACTATACGTAGTAGAGAAAGTAAAAAACAAACCACGAGTAAACCAGATGTATCTTAACTAAAACCCCCCGATATGACCGTAGAAGTTAAAGGGAGCTACATGAACGAAACAATACAAAATTCTTCTTGTATTTATGTTTCGTATCACGTATTAATTTTTATTCAAAGGGCAATGATTTACGAATTACGAATTTTTTACCTAGACATAGCAAGGTGGATGACAACGGAGAGAAGCCGTAAGTCTAAAAGCAAGTGAAAGACTAACCGAATGTTGATTAAATTACCTATATTATTCTCATTTTGCACTAAGATGATTTGAAATGAACTCTGTAGCACTTATAACAATTCTAGTTAGCATTTTTTGTCGAGTGACCGATTGTAGAAATCTTATCGAAATTCTTACTGTGTGGTTGCACTAATTTGATGTTCTGTAGAACTTCCACAAGTTAAATTGTCTGTTTTAATCACTCCATTGAGGAAAGGGCGTGTCTAACAAAATGTGTATGATGCCATTTATAGTATCACATCTAAATAAAACTTGCACACGCGAGTTAACTCCACACTCTGTGTGATAATTAGGTGATAAAATGCATTCAGAACTTTGCGTCACGGAATTTAAATGCATGACCTAACTCGTAGTCAGCGAATTTTTCTTGCAGCCAAACTACCCTTTACATGGAAGATTTTTCGAAATCTTTCATTTTCTAAAAAGTGGCTGTAATGCTTTTCATTAAAATGCCACATATTAAAGATATTTACACCATAGCTCATGAAGTCCTCTTCATTCGGAAGAAATTTTGTGTAATTTTGTATAACTGATAAACGTTAATCGATAGACGAAAACGTACTACACAAAAAATGTAGATCTCTTTTAAACACACAATTTATTTAAAATAACTTATTTGTGGCATAAGCCATTTCCGAGATATCCGTTATTAATGGTTCGAAGTGTTCACTTCTTGGTCATTCTCAAAGTCCTGTCAACATTCAGTTGTTTCTCGCGATTGCATGGAAACAGTATGGAATTTTAAGGTCAGCATATAGCGTCCAGTTCTTAAACATCGTTGTTCGTTGTTCTCTTTGTATCTATAACGAAATGCGCAATGTAGTATTTCTGAAAGGTTTATTTGTTAAAATGTAGTGGATAGAAAAATAAGCTTTGTCACTCCGAAAGTTTTGAGAATGGGCAACAATGAGTAGTGGTAAGCCAAAGCAGCTTTTCCTAACTTCTCCTGATTGAAGTTCAGGTAGAAACGTATGCAAGTCTGGTTGCGCTCCAACAATGTGCATCGTCAACACCACGTGGTAGGTATAGCAGGTGTCGCTACGTCATACGCTAGAATATCTCAAGCGAGAGCATTTCCGTGCTAAATTTTCTATGACTTTAAAGTCGGTTTAGGGGAAAGAGAATGCCTTGAAAGACTGCATCATGCATTTGGGGATCTTTGCCCTTCGCAATCCACCATTTATCGATGTTATGCAGAGTTTAGAAGAGGAAGGGATTCCCTCGAAAATGAAGACCGAGCACGACGGTCGGCTACAGCAACAATGGCTGAAAATGTGGTGAAAGCAGAACGCATGTAGTGGGAAAATCATCGTTACACATATGGTCAGATTCAAGAAGCCCTAAATATTGGATCGGCAGCAGTGAAAGCAATCCTGAAAGAAAAACTTGAAGCTACGGAAGCTCTGCAGTCGCTGAATCCCCCACCATCTGACAAATGAGCAGAAACAAGCACGTGTACAGTGGTGCCAGGAAACGATCGAAAAATTTAATGGAGGAAGATCCAAAAACATAACATTGTAACAGGTGACGAAAAGGATTTACCAGTATGATCCAGAAACTAAATGACAGTCATCGGTTTGGGTTCTTCCCAGGAGAAGATCTCCCAATAAAAGTGAAGCGAAGGAGAAGTTTTGACAAGATGATCTGTTCCTTCTTCTGAGCAAGTGGCCACATTGTGTCGATTCCGCTGGAGGGACAAAAGACTGTTACTGTCAGATGGTACACCACAAAATGTCTGCCACAAGTGTTCAATGAGCTGAGCAAAAAACGTCCTAAGACTGGTCTGTGTGGAATTTGTTACACCATGACAATGCCTCTGCCCGCACTGCCCAAGAAACAACCCAATTTTTGCAGGAGTCAGATATTAGTCCCATCCTCCCTTTAGACCAGATCTGGCCCCATTCGACTTTTTTCTGTTCCCCAAAATGAAAGAAAGAATTCAAAGTCAAGATTTGAGTCACCTGAAGCCGAGTAGCTGCTTACGAAGAATGTTTTTGCAGTCCCTCCAAAGAATGGCGTTCAGCATTTGAAAAATGGTTTGAAAACATGAGACGGTGTATAGAATGCAATAGAGAATATTTTGAAAAGATGCAATGATGGGATCTAAATTTTTAATATTTTATCCGTCCATTCTCAAAACGTTTGGAGTGACCATATAAAAATAGTTTGTATACCCACTAATAAACGATAGGGGGTAGAGAAAGTCTTGTGAATGTATCACATCAGAATTGTTTATACCTAACGCTAAATAAGTGTAAGAGTTAGCTCTTTATATGGAACCATGCGCATTTCTTGCCACGATGCACAGTGTCTTATTACCATTTTCATTCGTACTTGTGTTTAACATACCGAGTGAGATGGTTCCACAGTAACGTGTGGCTCGATTCGGAAGGTCCCGAATTCGATTCCCGTTAACCGCCCACTCTGACCTTTGGGGTTTTCATGGTTTTCCTTTGTCGGTAAGCGAATGCTGGGGTGGTTACTCATCTATCAGGATTTCCTTTCCATCATTTCTTTTTCATTCGGTTTCCTTGACATGTTACAAGTGTGCTTCTAGGTTTTGTGGAGCATGGCGGTGCCGAACAGATGGCGCGGATGCTTGCTCAAGGGAAAGAGTACTTCCCGTGGACATTAGAGGGCTGCTTGGTCGACGAGTCGTTCGTCTCTCCAGGCAGCTCTACTAGTGGGCGGGTCTTCGAGCCTTGCACTGTTAGGGACTTCCGCGCGTTCCTCCTGGGAGTGGTAGCCGCAATAGATCCCTGTAGATGTCCCCCCTCCGTTGTATAACCTATCCTGTATTTAACATTAAATGTTTTGTGGAATAAATATTTGGTGCAGTGCTCTTTCACCTACCCTACCCAAGTACTTTGCAAAGAGTTCTTATGAGTTGAGCTGAAGAACATAACCTAATAAGCTTTGTGACTGATTTATTTGGGTCACTCTTAGAGGAATGTGACCTCCGAAGAAGAGAGAGGCAGTCAGGATTCCTCTAACACAAAATTCATTAAAGATGAGCGCCCTTGCCTAAGTGACTACCCGGCTGTTAAAATCCAAGCAGGGAGCACGACATAAGGAGGCCACATTTTCCTCCAGTTGCATTATTTAAACAACAGCTGTCTGGACACTCCTTCCAGTCTTTGTTCTCGCTGACCCACTGTCTAATGATCTACATGACGTGACAGAGTGTGCGCGAAGGTCATTGTGCCTGAGAAAACAAGCGCATTCAGGGGTGCCCAGTCAAAACAATTAGAATGGTGAATAATCATCTTCAATTAAAAAAATCACTTCGTAGCTATCTACAAATCCTATGACACAAATGCTTAAATTCTCTCAGCATTCCCAATAAAGTTATTACTGGAAACCGAGCGGGATGGCTCAGGTGGCAACGTCTGTGGCCGACCTTCCTGACCCATAGGTGTATACTGGGAAGGTTCTTCGCATCTCCCGAATTTCCTGTCCCCCTTTTTCACCTCCATCCCATTTCACTCTACTTTCCATCTGGCTGATTCAGGGCTACAAGTATCGCCGGGGTCTCCGCGTTGTATGACGGGAAAAGGATGCTGTATGTAACCCTTCATTCCTCATATTAGGGGCGGTCTCCGAGTCCCGGACCCCAGTGGGAGTGGTCTCCTAATCCTATTACTGTAAAGTATCCCGTCAGTGTATACTTTATACTACTTGAACCAGTTCTAGAACATCCGCTAATCTATGCATACGAATGAAGGGGAAAAACCATGTTTAAATCAGGAACAAGTTAAGTATGTTTTCAGCTTCTCTGCTTTTAATTTGATTCATTGGGAAGAATTTTGTTTCTAATTTAAATTATACGCAAATACTCTATTTTTAACAAAAATTTCCTTACTGATGTTATGGTCTAGATTTTATGTTTTTAATTCACTTGTTTTTCTTTGGACTCTAATAAGAAAATTTAACATGTTTGCTATTTCATGTTCTTTAGACGATGCTGAGTGAATTCTATAGAATCTCAAATATCCTAACCCTAACGGCCTTTTTTAAATGATTGACAGAATATATATTTAAAACTACCAGTTATTTGTAAGAATTGAGATTTACTGTTTCACTACTGTTTGTCTTACAAGTAGAAAACTTTGCCCAAGCCTTACCTCACCCCAATAACCATAAGGTGACAGGAATCTGTGGCGTGTATGTTTCCGGCTGTTATTACCCTCTCCCTGTGTCTTGCAGTGTCTCCTTCATAGCAACTGTTGCAAAGGACGAAAACTGACAACGATGATTATGGAAAGATGGCTTGAACTCCTTTGTTGGTCCCTTGCTTAAATGAAGTCACGTGCCAGTTAGATTTAAGGCCTCTTCTTGGAGGAATTTTGCAGTTGAGAAACGAGGACTACTGTAGTACAAAGTTTCCGGGGGCTGCTGAAAGTAAGATAATATAAGCGATGGTATTTAACTTTGCCTTACCAAACTCTACTGGTAAGGCAACTTTCACATTTGGGGATTGCTCCAAATTAAACTTCTCGTAACCGAGCGCGATGGCTCCGCGGTAAGTGCGAGGCTCGCATTCAGGAGTCCCGGATTCGATTCCCGTCGACCGCCCACTCTGATCCTGGGTTTTCCTGATTTTGCTGGTCGGTGGGCGAACTTAGGGTGGGTTCTCATCTACCACAATTTTCTTTATCTCATTTCGCTCACGTTTCAGGTGTGCGGACAATTGGTGCGGATGCTTGCTCCAAGGAAGGAGTATTGCTCGAGGAAACTAGAGAGCTACCTAGTTGCACGGGTCGTTCATCGCCCTCTCTGGGCACCTTAGTGGGTCGGGTGTTCGAGCCAGGAAATATAAGTCACTTCCGCGCGTCTCTGTGGCCTGTCTGCGGCCTGTAGTTTTCTCTGGTTCCTTCACTTCATCCCTTCCTCCTGAGGGGTGATAGCTGCAACAGATCTGTAGGTCGCAGTGTGCGAGGTGTTCCCGTCTGTTGGATACCCTATAAAATTCTCTTTTCCTTGGGAGTATAATCATTCATTGTTGAGGTTGCTGTATATTTCTTTATTTTTCGCCTAGTTTGTAATGTTTGCAATAAAATATAATATGTCAAAGAGTGAGTTTTGAAGGATAAGTGTTGCACTTTATTTTAAGCATGCTCGGATACTTGTCGGCCAACGTTATAACTTATATACTACAAGGATAAAATAGGACAGCTTTTCACAAGCGGTGACAACGCATGAAATGAAATAATGATTAGGAAAGGAAATTCTTTATTTATTAAGACAAGTACATCGTTCAGCACTAATGCTTTGCAGATATCAGTGAACAGAATGTAAATTTAACCCAGGACACAACAAAGAGGTTAACCTAAATGACTCCTCAAACTAAAAAAGTAAGTGAACAATTACAGTAAATATAGCAATAAGAATTAAGATAATATAAGACAAGAAATAGCACTTAGTATAAAATAAATAGTCAGTGAACACACAAGTCAGTGAGTGTCTGAGACAGAACTGGGATCACTGAGAAGCAAATCTTCAGCCGAGTTGGCCCACGAGTTCTTGCTCCGAGGTTGTATTCAACTGCTCCCCGCACTTGCTGAAGGTTGGCGAAGAAAGGTTTAGAGACGGTGCGGATGAACTGATGTATAGTAGAAAGTCCCAACTCACGGTGAAGCTGTCGATTTCGGACCAGCCATGGGGCTTTGATGATAATACGAATTGCTCTGTTTTGTATGATTTGAAGGCGATGAATATGGTCTTGCTTATAGCACCCCGTACAGGAGCTGCATAGATGATCAGGGGTCGCAGAGGAGATGTATATAACAGCAAAGAGCACTCAAGACCCACAGGTGACCGTCGGTGAAATATGGAATAAAGTTGCGAGAGTCTGGCTGAAGCTAAGGTGACCGTGTGTTGTACATTGGAATTCCACGTAAGCCTGGTGTCAAGTAGTACACCGAGATATTTCACCGATGTTTGTACGGGTAACCAGGAGAGAGGAAGGTTTAGAGTATCTCCCCGGCATTCGCTAGTTGTGAGAACTGAGGAGAACCTGAAGAAAGAAAAAACAAACTGTCCTGGCAGGATTTGAACCATAGACCTCCCGTTCAAGAGTCCATGACTTAGCGACCTAACGGCCTCGGCTACCATGTCCAGTAGAACAGGTTAAGGAAGAGTGGGGCAGAGTGTAAAGAATTAAATAAGGTTGAACTTCTGCACCAGCTCCAAAGAAAGTGAAGACACCGGAGAGATTGAGAAGCTATCACAGACCACGAGATTCTACAGTGAAACAGAATAGAACTTACAAATGACTGGAAATTCATTTGAAGGTGCTCAGCAAACGTTTACCTTTTATTACTCTCATGCTGGCAAAATACCTATGTACTGCAAGTAGGCATAATGTAAATAACGTGAAGCAATAATTCTTGGATAACAATGCCGTTGCAACAAATGCTGGAGGCTTCTCTTTCTTCCAAGCTAGGCTTGTAAATCAAGAATAATTGTTGTACTTGGAAATAGAATTATATGAATAATATTCACGTAGATGTTGCATTGTCTGTGCCCTTATTGTGTTAACTGATAGATGTGCCTCATAACGTGAACAGAAATAACGTTTACGTTGGCGCCATGCAAATGTGTTAGTGTTAAGGAACTTGTTTATTGCTGCGCGTAGTGATATTGTTCAGATCCCGCATGTGCAGTGCCAATTGATTTCAGTTTATGACTTGACGAGGTCATTTACTTTTATGATGTACAGCCGCTGATAGAGGGGCTCCATCTCTGGAGAAAATGTTGCGCATTCTCTTTTCGTCTTGCTGGTTTATTTATCTCACTTCACATTATTCACACAAGAGTAATTGAAACTGATAATAAAGCCCGGATTTGTATGCATAATCAAATAGTAAAATATGCATGCAAATATGCACAAAAAATTAAAGAATATAAAAACAATATGGAAAAACGAATGAACACAAATCAAATAAGCTATTTGCTTTGGACGTCAACTCTTACCAATACAAGTAAGGGATTTTGTGCCTTGACGTCAGGCCGTAGCCAGCCTCAGTGAAACCACAGGGTCCTCTGGTTTCCGGATTCAACCCGAGATTAGGATAGGGTGTGTGTGAACTGTGTTCAATCTGCTTACGAGAAAATTTGTTCATCTCAGCGACCCTGAAAATATGAATTCAACATTAATATTGATAATTTTGTGCATTTTTCACCCTTATCACGCCATGCGGATGGGGCAGAACTAAGTCTTAAATGGAATCGGGAGTGTCGCTGTCCACCTCAAACACTAATATTGATAGTTTTTTATTTATTTCTACGCCACCCTGTTCCGAGCGAAGTGGCGCCGTGGTAACGTGCGCAACTCGCATTCGGAAGGTCTCGGGTACATCCCCGGCGACCGCTCACTCTGACCCATAGATTTTTCGTGGTTTCCCGGGTCGGCAGGCGAATGCTACTACGACTTTCCTGTCCCTCATTTCCTGTATCCATTATCTCCTTCGTTGTCAACTGTTTCAAGACTGTAGGACCAGGCGACGGTGTTCGGTGGGTTGCGGCGGGACGGTGGATGTGCGCCTCGTAGAGATTTATCCACTGGTGTCGCTCAGGATGCCCAGTCGGGACCCGCCTCCGAAGTAGGCCTCACCAGAGGGGACCGCTGGAAGATATGGGTGGGTGGGGTTGGATGGCGTCAGATGCGTTCTATCTGGAAACGTCAGGGACTCCTTCCATGCTTTCACCCACCTTTCATCCGGATCTGGTCGCCCTTCGGGTCTCTCCCCTCATCCCTCCCTGCCAGGGATCACGTTAGTAGCATGAAGGGCTATTGCGGCCTACTTGCGGTGCTCTGCCCCGGTTTCGTGGGCCTCTTCGTAATGTGTACCTTTACCTTTACGTCACTACAGTACTGTTTTCCAGACTGTAAGTCATATACGTACTCAGTTTTGCTGAGATTGACCCAGGTCTAAGTTTAGAGTACCTCCCTGGCATTTGCCTCTTATGAGGACTGAGGAGAACTGGGAAAAATGCTCAGTCAGGAAGCAAGGTCCTCGCGGGATCTGAACCACAGACTTCCCGTGTATGAGTCTGTACCTTAACAACCTCGGCTACCCGCGTCTGTAGAGCTCTTTAAAGATAATACAGCTGTATATCTAAAGCATTTTTGTTCGTTTACATGCCATTTTGGGGCAATAAACAGGATTGTATCAGCTCTGCCTCGTCCCACCTATAATATAGCTATATTTTTACGTTTACCAGTATTGCTACTCGTATCAGTAATGAAATCCATTATCTGGCCTACATATTGGTTACAAACTGTCGTTTAAAGAAAACAAGCAAAATCAAACAAATGAGGTAACATATTCAGTTTTGTACTGACGAAGGAAAACATCCCACAGTGAATGGACATGTATTTGTTTCCAGACTAGTAGGCTATACGAAATTTACTAACATAGGTAGCCGAGGTCTTTAAGGCTTGGACTCGTGAACCGGAGGTCTGCAGCTCAAATCCCACCTGGACCGTCCTCCCTGACTGAGGCTTCTTTCAGGTTTTCTTCAGTCTGCAGTCAGATTCCGGGGAGGTAGTGTAAACTTTTGCCTGGAACTTTTCCTGCCCAAATTTCCTTCCCCAATTATCAGCTGTCACTAATTGGTGGTTGCTGCATTAGAGCACAAGAGTGCGTGAGCACCCTAACTTTTGACAGCTTCCGGATTTATTGATTAGTTTTTTGTTTTGACTGTTATTAAAGTAAAGTCGATGTGGTAATTTAAAATCTACGGCATTTAAATCTACCATGCTACTCCTCTAGCTTCAATGAGACGGTGGACTATGGACAGGGCACCACAGCCACTAGTACATCTTGACTTGTGCACGTTTTAAGGAGCTTCTGCACATGCGCAACTGGTATGACATAATTACTTTATGGCGCCAAATACATACCGCTCGTGCACACCTGAAGAAGTGCACTAGCACGCGAAGCTTTTCCCGCACTCTTGTTTCCATACCTGCTGTCACTATAATTTTTTATCAATGCCACTAGGTAGTAATGCACACCAGAAGTTAGAGTCACAATAGCAGAAGTAGGTAACATGCACAAGCGTGGAAAGTTCTCCCAGTTTCTCCATACCGCCCATAACCTCAACCACAATTTAATTTCCACATTACTTCGTTCTTATCTAACACAGTGTACTTAATTATGCACACAACAAACATAAAATTTTGTGAACACCCAAAATGTATCCTACTCACGAGCTGCTGCTATCACCAGTTTCACGCCTGCGATGCCGCATGCAGTAAGAGCGATCGTTAAACACTGTTTAACAAATATACGAAATCCAGTAGCTGTTTTCCATACTACAGGGTGATTTATGAAGAACTGACACATTTAGTTCTTCAATTGTATCAAAACGAGTCATGCTAGCGACAACTTATTTTACTTGAAATGTAGAGGAATTTTTGGAGATTATTTATCTCTACACCAAATGTTGAAAATATCCTCCATCCTGCATAAGGCACAACTCAACACGTCGTTCCATGTTACTGGCTACTCATTGGAGGACTCTGATGACAATAGCTTGAATCTCCTGTGCAATGTTGTGTTTCAGATCGTCCTATGTCTGGGGACGTGTGGCATAAACCTTGTCTTTTAAGTAATCCCATAGACAGAAGTCGGGCGATGTCAAATCCAGAGATCTCGGTGCCCACAGGTTCTTGGAAATTATCTAGTCATCAAAGAAACTTGCAATTAGTGCCATGGATTCATTTGATGTACGACATGTAGCGCCGTCCTGCTGAAAATATCCTGACTCAGATGTACATCGTCTAGTTGCTCAGCAAACTCCATGAAAATCGATCTGTACTCTGCAGTGTTCACATTGTTTAAAAAAAATGGATCCCACTATTCTCTATGTGGATGTTGCACACCAAACACCGATTTTAACCGGGTGCATAGGTGGTTCATGAATAACATTTTCGCTGGCCCAATAGCGAATTTGAGTTATTTGAGTTCACATTACCGGATAAATGGAACCATGCTTCATCTGTGAACCATATGATGGACAATATGGCGGGATTTTACACAATGAACGCCTGAAACCAATGACAATAATTCAGTCGCCTATCCTTATCTGGTTCCTGTAACTGATGGACAACCGTAATCCTATATGGCTTTATGCCTGCAGTTTACACAGCTCTCTGACATTTTGAGTAGCTGTACCCTGTCTCCTGCGACAAACGTCTTAATGATTTTTGGGTGACTGATCCAGTCCTGCTCTTACGTCAACAACAACCGTGGGAAGCTTAGATGAACGAGTTTTGCCTTTTTCACTCACCAGATATCCAGTTGTTTTCAATTTGTTTGGCAGTCCCTGTATTGTGTTTCTTTGGGGAGGATTCCGAACACGAAATTCTCTCTGGTATACCCTTTGAGTAGCTATAATTGAATTCGTGATCCAGTATTGCTTTACAAGGAAGAATTGTTCATTTAATGTGTACTCCATTTTCACGTTGACTAGAACAAAATCTCAAAAACAGTTGCCGACAATAAAACTAACAATTAAGAATAAAACATGAACATCTGCGCATCTAGTGACAGGCAATCGAAACACCAGAACATTCTGCTTAATTTGGTGCTAAAATTGGGGCATTGAGTGAATTTCGAACAGAACAAATGTGTCAGTTCTTCATAAATCACCCTGTATAACATGTTTCTAACGGAATATTTAACGTCATCATAGGATAATACTCCATAATAAAAATGCACATTATAGAACAATGTCTGTGTCATATGAAACGGCATTTCATTATTTTACGTTTTCTGAATTACTGCACAGAGCATAAATATACGATAGCTTTCCTATATGCTATATCAGTGGAAACCACAAGCATAGGATAAAAACTTGTAACGTCTAAAGAATATAAACTCGAAAACAGGCAGTCAAACGTGGTCATCAATGGTCGTGCTGTATCCACTTTAAGACTTTATTTAACGTGGGAGAAGAGATTTTCGAAGTATTTGCTGCAGTTCTTAGCTCCTTAATAGGACTTAAAGCACCCTTCCGACATGCGCTTATGTCAACTACTACATCTTAGCAGCACATAAATGGAACAAGATTATATTTGTAAAGCAGAAGCTAGAGTGGATATTACGGTGTGATACAGTAATTAAGATGACGTGCACCGCATGATCCCAGAGAGAAACCGGTTCGGAATACCACTTCTTTATTTGGTTCAACTTATTTACAGCCTCCGTCACTTCAAGTGGCAAATGAGATGTAAGTTAAATATCGTATTACACAGGAGGAGACAAATTGAATAATACGGAACGACATTTTTCTTGTGACATTCTAACCACAGAAAGGCACAGATAAAGAAAACACCTCTCCGAGATTCTCTTTTGTTCTGAAATGTATTTTCCATAGAAGTACAAAAGTAAAATCCTGGATTATAGGGAAAATATAGAAAAAACTTTGGTCTAGGAGGAACTATTCATAGCTCATTTTAGTGGGTATACAAAGTAAATATTAACTGAACGACGGTTTAGGTCCACCGTTATGAAAATAAAATTTAGACATTATGGTTTTCCACTAAAAAAATTATGCATAATACAAAAATGTATTAAAGTACAAACCTGTTAAAAATAGAATCTCCGGAGAAAAGCTAAAGCTCAAACGACCGTATACA
Organism: Deroplatys truncata; assembly: GCA_030765065.1. NCBI lineage: Eukaryota > Metazoa > Arthropoda > Insecta > Mantodea > Mantidae > Deroplatys > Deroplatys truncata. Next base: position 71,928,359 of record CM060975.1, on the reverse strand, counting down.
TCCCCATAAGGCAACAGTTAGCATCTTTTGGACTTAGAGTAATATCGATTAGAGCATGCCCTAAGACTCTAATATGGAAGCTACATGATGCCAAGGCTGACGAACACGACAGATTCACTTACCCGTTCCTCTTTAACTACTTCACCGAATGCACCTTATGTGTACATGGGGGTAGGTTTACAGCTTCTAATAATTACGCTTAACAAAAAAGAAAAACTATTTACAGGAGTATTTCAGTAACTAAGAGAGGCCCGTCTTCGTGGTTTAAGGGAACGTGTTTGCCTTCTATTTTCGACAGCTCTATCTTGAATCTCGATTGGGGTGTGTTATTTGGGTAATTTATTATTTTTATTTTGAGAAGACGAGTGTAGGGCACATTCAGGTCTGTGGACCCCTTGATCATTACTCACAATTTAATGTAGATTTTATAACAGAGGGTCAGGTCAAATACACTAAAATCTTGAAGTGTATTTCATAGCACGATACATCAGTGAAATAAGAAGCACCTAGGAAGAAAAGTGGGCAAATTGTTTAATCAAACAGTACCGTCAAGAGGACTATGTTTCTCATAGCTCGCCGCCATGGCATCAACTGTGCTAGTGCTGCAAGTCTTGATATACTGTTTTAGCTGTCGATCACATTCCTGTGTCTTTCTGAAACTACTACTACATCCTTTAGAACCAATTACAGCTATAGATTCCTTCCAAAGACCCCAAAACACGGCGGCACCGTGGCCCGGGTTCAATCCCAGGGACCCCATGTGGGATTTGTGGTGGACAAAACGGGAGGGTTTTCCACCACCATCGTCACCTTTCCTTTCATCCATTTCGCAGTCATTTCGTTTCATCTACTTCCTTCATCCCATACCAGGCATCGGGCTGATCACCCATCTTGGACATTCTGTCTCGACGGGCCTCTGACCCCAGGCACCCGCCTGTAAGTCCTGGGGGGTGTAAGTCCTACATAAGAGGAGGTTAAACAGCGAATGAATGATGAATGATGACCCCAAAACACAGAATTCCCATTTGACTTCAGCAAACAGCAGATCAATCTGCTTACGTAACTTAGAACCTAACAACTATTGTAAGTTTCAAGATTATACTGTGAAAAGCAGATCGAAGAGTAATTCATCTTCGCATCTGATGCCCAACACAAGCTGCAAATAAATTCTGCAACCATTACAGATTTATATATTCATTGAAAGGCTCATCATTACTGGTCAAATATGGCTCAGAATTCGTAGGATTGTTAAGCACAGAAAATCTAAACAAGTGTTAACACGCTTTTGCAATATGTGTAGCATATTTCGGAAACGCTATTTCTACAACATGCTTTCATTGTAGACAGGCTCTATATCCTAGCACTTTGATCATCATCATGGCCATCCAAAATTTAATCCTTTTGGTCCTGTGCATATCCTTTGGCGTATTACCCATAAACCGAAGTCTTGAATTTCCTATCTTTGTGAAGCCATTTGCGTTTATTTATATGCATTTGATTTAAGTGTTTGTACCCCTTTCCCTCGCTTCTTTTATGATTTCCAGTTACCGATTTCAGAATTCGCATTTCTGGTTTTGATTTTATTACGCACCATGTCTCAGGTCCATGCATTTATTTCTCAGTTTTGCTGTATTTCGTGTTATTGTGAGCAACCTTCTTAGATCTTATGAAATGTTCAAATGGAATCAAAGCTAAAACACACACACAGCGAAGGAATGCTAAAAACCAAAATCACATAGAATGAAGAAGGACATTCCACGTTTCATTGACTAATCGGTTACAGAAGATGTGAAGCACTTGTTGAATGGCGGGATTGCTCCCAGGATATCCGGTTTCCATGGGTCACCCCCACTCGTTAGCCGTTATCACTAGTAGCCACTGACACAAGATGACCTCCCGGATGGAAATAATATGTAAATGTTTCGATGGTCTTGAGTACATGCAATAAATAATTCATTCAACGCTTCATGCGGTTAATAGACACACTTCAGCAACATTCTGGAAGAGAGAACGATAGCGGTAAGACGGTGACATAGGCATAAAGAGTTATCACTTTAATGATACCGAAGCTCCAATTCTAAATTCGTGGAAAGCTTCCCAAAATTATCCATTATTACTTTCTCTACCTATAATACGTAGAGGAAGTATTGAAGTCCACGCAAAAATTCAATATTGATATTTTACCGGAAATACATGTTTCGAGATTCCCGAACACAAAATTTTTTTTTAGATTAAAGGTCCATGTTTTTGCGTATGTATATGTGTGTGAGAGAGGGAAAATGCTCTCATATTTAGAATCGATATACTAACGTAATGCTTGTATTCCATGTTATTTATTTTTCAACTTTGTAACATTTTATTTATTAAGTTATTCTACTTTTTTCTAAATTAACTTTCGGGAAATCTGAGAAATAATTGATTTAACTAAGTTCATAAGGCTTAAATAATGCTCTATGAGAATATAAAGGTTCAGAACGCAGCATTTATTAAATTAACTTTGTACCTATTAGAATACAACAAATTACAACCTTACATAATCCATTATACAGGATAGAAGGTGGCCTATGGTCAGCTTTGAACAGGATGACTGTTTGTAATGAATAGAACAAAAAATCGTAGTGCAGTGTCGCTGTTTTTAAAGTAGTTTTTGAGAAAAAAAAAGCGAAAATTGCTTAATATTAACTCTATTTTAAATGAAGATTTTACGAAGCTTAAATACTTTTTCAAATATTTCATAAAGGAGATTGAAAGACAAATATTTTCTGCATGTTTAAATTTCTTTTGAATTAAAATATTTCGTACTCTTACTATTATTATAAGCTTTCAAAATTTGTCTCAGTTGAATCTACATCGTTAGTCACGGAACTGCACAACATGACAACACTGTAAGATCGAAAGAAACGCACTTCAGCCGTTGTTTATTGCGCTTGTGTCTTGTTTTCAAAACAGCGGATTACCGGTTACAAAATGACTCACTTTACTAATGCCCAGGGCCGTATTTAGAGGGGGTTTCTAGGGTTCAACCCCCCCGAAACTTCTGACAGTTTTATTTATTTAAATTCATAAAAAACCAATATGGGAAAATGCTGTTAGATAACAATAGGTCTATTGCTAGTAGCACATTTACAAGAAAAAGGGAAATTTAATTTCGTCGCATTAACGCCTTACATAGGTAAGGTGAACATACATTCCAGTTTTCGAAGCAGTCTCCATGTTTTGTGCTGTAAGGTGGAATATCCTCATTCTGGTGAGTTTTTCTTGTCTATATAATGTGCTCAAGCAATTTTCTTATCCATGTAACGTCTATATACTACGGAGTAGGTACATGGTAATTGTGTGGGGTACTGTTAAGTTTAGATCTACTTGTGGAAAACCCTCCCCGAAATTTTTTTCTGGGTACGGGCATGCTAATGCCGAATATCTTGAAATGCTATTCATTTACGGTGAAACATCGTAATCGGCAGCTGCGGCGATAATTTAACGAGAAAGATTTCCAAATAGAGGAGCACCACATCATAGGACATTTGTTTATATCTGTCAAAGAGTTCTAGATACAGGAAGCGTGTTTTCTCATGTTGAAGGAGTTGGTCAAAGAAATGTTGCATAAGAAGGAGAAATCCTTCGCTTGGTGGAAGAAGATCCTGGAAGCAGCAGCCGTGGTATAGCTCGCACTATCGGCGTATTCCATTGGACTGTTTTGAGAACATTAAAAGAAGAATTGCTACGTTCTTATCATACCCGGCGCGTCCAGTATCTCTTGAAGCAGATTATGCGCCAAGGATAGCATTTTCCGAATGGTTTCTTCAACAAGAAGGGGACTTTCCTCTTAAAATTCTTGCAGTGCATGAAGCAACGTTTACCAGAAATGGAATAACTAATTCCTATAATGCACACACCTGGGGTTATGACAATCCACACATAGTCTCGTAAGACAGCCTTCAGCAGAGATTTCCCGTAAATGTTTGGGCAGGAATCTACGAAAAACATTAATCGACTTGTGGATTCTTCCTCGGATTTTCACCGGAGCCATCTATCTCCAGTTTCTTCAAGAAGCGTTACCAGTTCTGTTTGAGGATGTTCCCCTGGCAGTAAGAAATTACACGTGGCTATTACATGAATGCGCACCTCCGCACATAAGTAGAGCCGTGTGTGGCCATCTACGCAACACTTACATACGTAGATCGTTGGATCGTTAAAATGGCTACCAGGATCGCCAGATCTAAATCCAATCGATTTTTTTCTTTGGGGCGATGAAACCTCACGTATGAAATAAAAATTGCCTGATGTGGAAACGTTGCAAGAAAGAATGTGAAGAATAGCGGAAGAAATGAAAAACAACCCGGACATGCTTCGGAGAGTGTAACAGAATTGGAGAAAACATGAAGCATGTGTGTTGGCGAGGGGTGCATGTTTTTAACAATTTCTCTAAACATTAAAAAGAAGGGCTCATTCGTTTTGTGTTCTTGCCTTGCTTTAATTATTCGCAGAGTTTTATATTCACAAAGAAAGGAAGCATAATCTTGTAACTTAGGTTTCTCAAGCTTTTATTTACTAATATTTTATTAATAATTTGCGAATGTTGTAAATGCTTCCTCAGTTCCACATTCTGTACGATATTTAGGTTATGTTAAAATCATGTGTAGTTTTCTGTTTATGTGTATACCGGAAGTGTTTATTTGTTCGTTGACCAAGCAGCAGAAGCTGAAGAAGTAAAAGTTCACCTGTTGAATGTAGAACCTATTGAATTTTCTATGTTGCAATATTGTGCAAAATAAAGTAATAATTATCTCAAGAACGGAATGCTTTGTGGAGAAAATTTATTAAGGAAAAACGCTCAAAACATAGTGCTCTTTCATAGTTTAAAAGGATGATCTTAGGTCACCTTCCATCCTGTACATTAGAACATTCATATAAAAAAAGCGTTTCTTCGTTCACGTTACGCTATTTACATTTTATTAGATGTATTCTCAAATTAATTATAATAATTAATTATATTAATCATAGAATTAATCAAATTGAATGTATATACATAATACACAAAACAAAATACAGTTGTTTGCATATCGCATTAGTCCTCCGTGGTTAAAGGTTGTTGTGCTGGTATTTTACCCGAGGTCGTGGGTTAAAGCCCGCTGAAGGCGTTAAAGAGTTTTTCGGACGTAAAAGTCCTTAGCATGGCCTACTCCGGAAAGGAAGTAAAGCCATGGTCCCGTGTAATGTTTATTTCCACGTAAAATAACCTCAAAGCTTGAAAGAGATTCCTGAGCAAGATTTTTGGTCTTTTCACGCCCGTGACGCCATAATTGTACGGTGGACCAATCACCTGCCGCCATGTGCGCCTAGTGACGGAATCAATGACTAGAAATCCACATGATTGTAGAAACACCGGTAGGATGTCCCTAAATGCCAACGGCGTGACAGGGAACTAACTTGCACATCGAACGTCAGTTTTTGTTATTAATGAGCCCATGCGGTAAAAAAATAATGGTCGCGTAAAATGTTTTATAGATGTCGTATAACAGTTCAACCTGAGAAAACAACGAATATTTGAAAAACAGCTATTGCCGGATGCAACATATTATGCAATATGAACTGATATTTCAATAAGCTCTACATACTTCGTGCAGTAACTTGTCTGTTACACCCGGCTCTACGTATCTGTGGAGGTGCGCCTTCATGTAATAGCCACATACATATGAATTTCTTAATGCCAGGGGAACACCCTCAAGCAGAACTGGTAACGCTTCTTGAACAAAATGGAAATAAATGGCTTCTGTCAAAATCCGAGGAAGAATCCACGGGCCGATTAATGTCTTTCCTACATCCTTGTCCAAACAGGATCTCTTATGGAAACGAACATTGTACCACGTAAGAGTATTTTGATATGAGGGACTTTTCCTGAAAATCTTCATCTGGTATTCTTAAACAGTATCTGGCTCAAATATGAAATTATTATCGACTAATGTATTATTACATTTTATTGATATCCCAAAGGCATTTGAACTAGGGAAATGAAGTTTCTGGCATTATTATTATTATTATTATTATTATTATTATTATTATTATTATTATTATTATTATTATTTCATTATCAAATTAGACAGTTAAAATTTCAGCTTATCAGGTTAAACTTTTTAACTTTCACTGGCTGATGAAACTACATATTTTGTGCAGACAAGGTGGCGTGGAGAACTTCTGCTGAAATAAGCCATCCTCAGTGTTGAGGTAGAGGATCAAGTAAGTAAACAGTGCGCTGATTTAAATGAATTCCGAGAGATGGGTTAAAGAAGGGTGGGATTATGTGTTGTTTGTGATGTTAGCGGATCTACACGTACTTCCTTTCAGCGACCTGAGAGTGTTAACACAAGAAACCAAACAACATGGGACAACACTTAGGTGAACCACATCAGAGAAGAGATCTCTTTCACAATAGAGTGAGCATTTTCTGTGGTTAGGAAAGGGGGTGGGACCAGCACGGTTCGGTGGAGCAGAAACCCAAAGTGGCGCCGGACTGTGTCTCCCCTTCCGATTGTTTCTACAGTTTTTAACTAAAGGAAATTCCTGAGTCTAGTGAAACATATCATTGTGGTTGTAAAGTCTTTAGGGTGGCTTGGGTTGTTTGTTTCCCTTCAGGTGTCTTACGGCCTCTGAGCCCCCTAACCTACGTGACACACGAATGCTGCGTTAAAACTGAAACGGTAATTTTACCGTATATTTTTATATACAATGTTCTTAGGAAAGCTTACTTTTCTATGTACTTCATGTTAATCAAGGTAAACCTTCATAGAAATAGCTTCATTGCACATTTCGTTGAAGTATAAGAAGGATAGAGGAAGCTGAATCGACAGTCCATATTCTTTGTATGGCAGAGCAAGAAACAACTGAAGCTTGGGGGGAAAATAAACATTCAATATTTCAAACCAATAATAATGGATATCGCAGAAATGCTACAAAAAGGTTATTCGAAATATATTGTGTATTTTAAAGAGATGTGCATTTTATGTTAGTATATTTTGTCTATCTCTTAACATTTACCAGTTATAAAAAATTATACGAAATTTCTTCCGATCGAAGAGGTTTCACAGAGTATTCCGGGAAAATTTAAGATATGTATTTTATTTGTCATGTAAGCATCTTAAATATTTTATATGTTAATAAAAAAAATTAGAGTTACTTTTGAGAAAATAAAATATTTAGACAAATTTTCCATGTAAAGAAAGTTTGGGGTGGGGAAATTTACTTGAATATCTTGGTGTCCTATCTTAGAATGGTGGTGCCTACGGAAATTAAATACCAAATTTTCTATTTATCCCACTTTTTGTTTTTAGGTATGCTGTCCATACATACACGGACGTTATTTTAATTCTTTTATGTTCGGGGGCTCAAAACATGTATTTCCGGTGAAATCTCGTAATCGAATTTTTGATGTAATGTAACACCTCTACATGTTAAGCATGTAGTAGAGTAAAATAGGATTTTGTTACAATCACATAGCTTTCTTTTCTTACCTATTCTACAAATTGTTCCTGAAAGCACTTGTTTTTCTCTCTACTTCCTGTTTAAGAGAAGTGTTGGTGTAAATTGTTTCAAATTACGTTTCGTTGTAGTTACGCTACAGCATTGATAATATTAGAATATTAAAAAAACAGCGAATATTTCTAAATCGCCAATGTTAAATCGTTGTAGTAAGTTTTGCCTTTGTCTAATAGTTTTTCAGGTATATAACGTTTCATAAGAATGAATAGGACTTCACAGAAAATTAAAGATATACGTGTTGTTTGTCTTGAAGATATCTAAACACACAATCTTATTCAAACGTTCTATACGTGCTACGAATGCAACAATTAACATTTGAAGAAACGCACGATTTGCCAAGTTTTTTAAACATTTAAATCGTATGCCAGAAGAAAGAATACCTAAGCAAACCTTCTATTAAAGATCAAGAGAACGGAGATCAAGTTGACGACCAAAACAAAAACAAACAAAGAAGAAGAGGTAGATGGCCTCGACAGATTTGAGACCAAAACGGCAATATGCATAAACCGTGAATGAAGAAGAACAGCATTAATACTCTATAGCTTTTATTTTCCACTCTGTATATTGTTGGCTTTTCCTCCATCTGTCTTCTTTTTAGTGTCTGTTTTTCTTTTTCTTGCCTACTGTTTGTACTTTCAGGGCCCTTTTAGGTTAGTAACACTACCTTATAGTACTTTAATATTCATTGTTTAGTTACAAATCAGGCATGTTTGGGCTAAATGTTCTGTGACGAAACCAATGACTTCTAAGATACACACAGCGCAGACAAACTTGTCTGACACTAATATGAGAAATACTGACATAAACCTGAATAAGTGGATAAGGAATCCCCAAGGAATTTCAATGTTTTGCTTTAACGATCGCAGCTGCAATATAAACAGCAATTAGATTTGTAGTACATGGTGTCATCGAAGGGAAAAATAAAATAAATGAGTCAGAGGCCCGCAAAGCTGTCGGTTTTTATCAGTGAGCAGCTGTCAAAACGCCAATCAGTGCATAAAAGCAGTCCAAGATTATCGCTGTCAAATGTCGCATTATGAATGAGATAATTACGAGAAAACACATTTCTTTCCTGTTCCTGTCAGTGTTGTCCATACCTGCGGATCTCCAAACTTAGAATATCCCATTATTCTCGTCAGTGGTTATTAATGGATACCTTATTAAATCCTCTGATCGGAGTTGTTTCTATGTATCTCAATAAATGACACATTTAAATGTATCATTGGAGTACAAGTCCAAAATATCCATTCAGCTTTATAAAGAAACAAATAAAAAGCCGTTTAAGCAGGAAAACTGTTTTACGCACTACAAACTAAAAACCGTTCACTTGCTTTCCTCTTGCATACATTTTTTCTACCCTTACCGACTTAGGTAGAAAGAAGTATTGTATTCCACACAAAATACGACATCCAGACATCATGGAAATTCACTACTTGAGATCCCCTGAATCCAAAATACACTTACAAAAACCGATCCTTGTGCACGTGCGTGTGTGTGTCTGAACACATCACTCAAAGATCGAGAAGTACCAAATTTCTACTTGAATCAGGCACGTTTGGAGGATGCAAGGCGAATATTTCCATGCAATTCCTTTACTCTATAAGGAAAAAATGTATTCGTATAAGTATATTTGTTCTGATCAAAATATCATGTGTCTGAAATACTGACATAACAAAATGCATATGCATGATTTTGCTATAAATAAACTTAAGTAGTTTTCATTCTCCTACTAGACCTACAAAGCCATAAGCGACAAATAAAACGAATTTAAAAAATATGTGGAGCTCATTAAAATATACAAAATATACAACTTTATCAAATAGGTTCCTTTTGTATCATCAGGCATTTCCAAAATATTCGTTGTAGGTATGTTTAAGTTTTACATGTTTGTAGTTTGAATCACATAAATGTTTTAGAAAACGTGTGGCTCTTCTCCTCTCTTTACCGTGAGCGCATTACTTACCGACTTGTGATGTAAACAGCGGAGTGTTGTTTCCGCGTATTGCCTGTAACTAAGTCTGTGTTGCGTAATTTGAAACCTTTTTGTGCACACAACAGCTTCATTAGAAGTACTGTGGCTATAAGCTCGCTTTTTATTCGAACCGTATACCTACGTTAGGGATACACATGAATTAGTAATGATTGGAAAAAGTGTGAATGCAGCATATCACACGTTTAACTACTGGTTTTTATTTTTCTTAAAACATACTTGCGCATTCATTATTTTCACCTTCTAGAGGAGGTGGCGGATAGTCACACTTAGAAAATGATCTCTCTTCAGCTAGGAATCGAACCAGGAACCTCTGTGCTTAGAAACCGCAGCTCGGCCTCAGACGGTTTGCCTTAAAAGATGATTCAATTTTATACACTACCTGCAAAAACCAGAAGTAATTGCTGCGTTACTATAATCCGGTTTAAGAGACCATTACTTGCTTTTCAGTCATATGATGATTCATAAATGTTTGAAATTTAAACTTCTTCTAAGGTTTTGAAGAAAACTGAAATTCTTATTTCATACAGAGATAAACTTAAGTGAATGTGTTTTATTTATTTCAGTATGAGAATAGCGAGCACTCTGATACCTCAACCTGTTGTGTTGTCCTTCATAGCCCACTAATTATATTTTATTCCTTCCATGCTATGCGTGTACAACTTCTAAGACAATATCTGCAAAATATATAAACTGAATATTACCTCCGACACAATGAATTATAGTATTTAAGCCAAAGCCCGCCAACCAATTACGAATGACGCATTATAGTCGTAAGATGTACTATAGTCATATGACGTACTATAGTCGTGTGGCGCAACACCGTTTCTGGAATTCGTCGGCAAGGGGTCGGGAGGGAAACACAGGCTTTGTATTTTCTTACTGCAACGTAGCTACAAAGTACATGAAGCACCAGTGGACTAGGCCCCCACGTGACCCTGGGAGGAGGGCGTCATCCAAGTGACACTTCCACCCCCGATAGCTTTTCATTTGCCCCCCCCATTAAAGGGGGAAGTGGTTACGCCATTTACGCGCGTCAATCCCAAAAAAGGAGATTACCGAAGTACCTTGGTGGGGCCGACAGCAATCTAGCAACCGTCTACCGGCTATCCAGGGCGGTTCCGGAGGACCTTGAGGCGTCTCACAACCCCGCCTGGACGGAAAACCGCCCAATCTCACATGGGTATCGGAAACCACTGCCCCACCGAGTCCAACCCAATCCAAACGACATCCCTACTTGTGAGACTCGAACGTTTGGCACAGCGTACTTCTAGTAACGTCAGAAGTACCACGAGTGCTCAGGATTCGCAGCGCCCGCACCACGGCAGCTGAAGGGGTCGGACCCCCTTACGTGGTGTACGTAGTACAACCTATAATACCTTACCCCACTATTGGTAAATTCATCTTTCGCCTTTCCTTTTGCTTTAAACAAAGTAAAGCATTTTATAACACGCTAAATGGATTCAGTGACGCGCCTTGCAAGATCCCGTTACGCCATCACAGCCATGGACTGTTAAAAACTCCTACTGAGACATTCACTTTAATCTCGAAACATATATTTGATATTATTGGTGGTGATATATAAGGTTTGCATCCAATATACAGGACGCGGAAAAGCAATGTGCACAAAACTGTAGAGCAGAAAGGCAGTACCAGATAAGCATTTTGAGGACAGGAACAAAGTTTGCAGAAGTTTTTTTACTGCGATACCTGCGTCAACATTAAATCTATCATGTTTAGAGCCTCCGATTGTGAAGACATTTGTGGCGTGTTAGATGGAAGCAAAATGCACTCTTGTACAGTACTATCACTGTCACTAGTGTAAAATGTCGCACTTGTGATGTGAAGACTACTGGATGGTACACACAATAATATCTAACGTTCCTCTTGTTCAGTATGCGCATATAATGGTTAAGTTTCTCATTGTGTGTCAGTACTCATTAGTTGAGACTGTCACGTGAGTTACATTTCATTTTGCTGGCAAATGAAGATGTTTCATAAAGTCGGAGTTCAATTATTTTCGTGCAGCGCTTCTGTTATTATGCTGCATCTGTGACCCCATGCTCCTAACCTCAAATTACTGTTTGGTACCGCGTTTCAATTCTACAAATTTCTGCATGTTTTTACTTTCTATACTAAGCATAGTAAGTGGGGGAAGAATGTATTGCATTCCACCCAAAAATTCGATATCGAGATTTCACCGGAAATACACATTTTGAGGCCCTCTGAATAAAAAAAGAATTTTTAGAAAAATGCCTGTGAGTGTGTGTGTGTGTGTGTGTGTGTGTGTGTGTGTGTGTGTGTGTGTGTCTGTGAACAGCATAACTCAAAAACGAAAAGTCGGATAAATACCAAACTTGGTATATAGGTTCAGTATCTTTCAAAGATGCGACACGAAGATTTTCGAGAAAATACCCCACTACATACCCTTTACATGGAACGTTTTTCGGAAATTTTTATTTTCTAAAAAACGGCTCTAACGATTTTGATTAAAATATCATATGTTTAAGATATTTCATGACAAATGAAATGTATATCTTAAATTTTTTGGTAAACCGTATGAGATAGATAAAATTTTTCTACAAAAAAGATCTCGTTAAAACATACAATTTATGTCATATACTTTTTTTTTTTAGTCGGCTGAACCATTTCCGAGATATTCCTTGTTATTAGTTTGAATTTTCGAGTACTTATTCTTTTTCTCAAATGGAAATTCGTTATTCTTTTTTTACGTCCTGGACATGCAAAGAGTATAGAATGCTCCACATAGCAACCAGCTCTTAAAACATTTGACTATCGCTTAAATACTACCATATTCCCCTTGCACTAACAAGAAAATTAGCAATAAGATCATCATCTGATATCTCGATTAATATGAAGTAGATGGGGAATAAGCGTTTGTAAAAATGTTTGTACAAGAGTAGAGAAAGTCATGTGAGTGCAACACTTTTTTTTTCGCAGCCTATATAACCATTGTCCATAGTACCACTTCCCTATGTTGATTTCAAGATAATCTTTAAAAATCCTAATATCTAACACACAGGGCTTTAAAATCACGCAACTACATAATTATGCAAACATATTATTTCAGTTCGATCCCAATCCTGTTTGCTTCTATGTTTTGATGTAGCAACATTCTAGTATCTGTGATGCTGGTACGAAGTTGGCAACGCAATAGCTTAATCATGCTGTGACTTGGGAATTGGTGTTGTGTATACAAATTGTCGTTGCAGCTGTAGACGTTTCCTAAACTAAATTTCTGAGTTTAGCATCTGCAGAATGTTTGCAAGAGCCAGCTTAGCAGGAAGTAGAAATAGCTCTGGTATGCTCTGCTTGATGCCTAAAAAACAAACAGAAACGAGTAAGCAAAGGTGATGATAGTAGTTCCGTCCTACTAGCTAACACTATGAAGCAGTTTCGTGTGAACATTGAAAGACGATTCGATCCACATGACTCACTGGGCTTCCTCTCATCTCTCAAAATTCTAAACTCTGATTAAAATCAGATTTTTTTACTTGATTGTGAAGGTTCTTTTCCCCTCAGAAGTTTCTAGCCTGACTAGGATCAACAAGTAAGATGTATATTGGGCGTGAAAGACCGAAATTTTGTTCAGAAGCTTCTTTATCAGACTTGAGGTTCTTTTACATGCCGTAAATCTACGACACGGGACCACCGGCTTTACTTTTCTTCCGAAGGAAGCCATGCTAAGGATTTTTACCCCCGAAAAACTCCATCGACCTCCGCCGGGTTTGAACCCATCAATGATCTTAAGAAATTCATTTCTGCTATGATTGGCAATATCACAGTTTTATATACTGTTAATGTAGGTTCTTTCCTGCATTCTCAATTTATTTTAATCGTTCCACAATTTGATTAAATTTAGTTATTTTTTGGACTAAATTTTCTTTATAACATGAAAATTGATGCTTAATTCCATCTAAAAATTCTTTATAGAGATGTCACAGGAAATACATGTTTTGAGGTCCCCTGAATCCACAAAAAAGCTTTTTCAGAAAAGGTCCGTGGTGTGTGTCTGAGTTTGTGTCTGTAAACAGTAAACAAAAACAAAGAGTTGGATAAATACCAAACTTCGTATTTAGGTTCAGTACCTTCCAAAGATACGCCACAAGATTTACAAGAAAATCCCCCACCCCTACTACTCTTTAGTCTTCGAAACTTTTAATTTTATAAAAAATGGCTTCCACGATTTTGATTAAAATACCGGTTATGAAATCTACTTACATGACAAAATCTATGTCTAGAATTTTTTGGGAATAGCCTATGAAGTCCTCTTTATTCGGAAGGAATTTTGTATAATCTTGTCTAACCGGTAAACGTTAAGCACTAGACAAAAGCTGTAGATCTCTTTAAAACACAGAATTCATTTCAAATAGCTTCTTCTTTTCTTCTTTTTTTCCTTTTTTTCTGCGACATCAACCATTTACAAGGTATCCGTTATTAATGGTTCGAATTGTTCAGTACTCAGCCATTCTTTTAAAGTCCTCTCTATTTTCAATTGTTTTTCGCGATGCCATGAAAAGAGTATGGAATTTTAAGGCCAGTATATAGCGTCCAGTTCTACCGCTATTCCCTTGGTATCTATAACGAAATGTCTAATGTAGCTGTTCCCGAAAAGCTTTTATCTCGATTAAAATGAAGCAGACAGGAGAATAAACATTCGTAAGAATCATTTGTATATCCACCAATAAGCGATAGAGAATAGAGAAAGTCATGCGAATGTAACACATCGGATTTTTCCTTTAAAAGGCACACCCTTTTTTTATTGATATCGTGAAATTGAAGGTTTTGGATATTTTTATAGATAATATACTGCTCGGCTAAATTTAATTGCTCAATTGCGAATAGTAGTATCGTGAATGTTCTAAAACCTGGTTCTGTAAACATTTTCCATTTTAGATTTTCATAGTATCACTATGTCGTCTGATCAAATAGGTGATAGAGTACATTCTTGGCTTTTTTTCAATTATTTCATCAACTTTTTCTTTATTATCAATATGGTAGTGTTTTTATGTAGGCTGCGTGTAACAGGTATTAAATGAAATGGTATTTCTCTTAATTTCACTGTGTTCGACAACTTTTTCTTATTACCCTATAAAATGCTTTTACGCAGTCGATAAATACGATGTTTGGTAGTTTTTTAAATCTCGCGACTGAAGTGCGGCTTATTTGCTTTGTCATCGAACACTAAGCAAATGTAAAGTAATGTGATCGAACCGTGTCACGAATTATCACCTCTTTGTCACTGTTTGACTTGAGACGCTCTTGTTAAACAGCATAATAAACATTAACTGTTGCACAAACAGTTCCATGTCACTTCTGATGTCACTGATCTTGCGCTTCTCTTGCAATGTTTTCCCTATAGATCTTCGCGGTCACAGCATCTGATATCAAACTGGAGGTCTCCGTGTGGAGTTCTGGGCACCAGGTTCATTCACCATTCTTCTCCTCCAAATCCAATAAACTTTAACGAGGACCGAAATAATATTTTACCCGTTTTGGTTTTTAAAATGAAAATCTATTTTATTTAATTTTTATGCAAAACTGCTGCATACTTTAAGCTACATTTCTGCGAAATTGCATTCATGCAACTTATGTTCTGGACGCCATTTCAAACAATTTAAATAATACACCTATTGACCATTTTTCTCACGTTCAATATTCTTGGTACTTTCTCAGTTTCAAAATATAGAGTTATAAGTTCAAAATTTATCCAAAATATACTTCAAAGTGTGCTTAATAAAATGTTCAATTTTAATTTCGATGCTGAATTTTTTTCTGCTTTGCAAGATAAAATATGTTTAAAAGACCTAGTACATGAAAATTCCCATCAAAATTTTGTTACAAAATGTATTAGGAAGCGCAAAATAGTTGTGGTTCAGTATCTGCTGTAGAAGATACATTCTAAGAAATCTATACAAATAAATTCGTATCTCAGCGTACTGAAGTGAAACTTTGTATACACATTACTTCTTTAAATTACTAGTACTGTCTGTGTAAAAACTAAGGCTTTAATACTTTAGAAAATAACTTTTGGCACTTGTGCCACCTCCCCAAAAAGTACATATTTGGATTTCTCATCTACATATAAATTGTTTCTTACGATTGAGTTTACCAAAGTGAAACTTATTTTGAGATTGTAGTTAATTTGGAATCTACATTGCCGGTCAGAATTAATAAGCCAGATATAAAGCTATCGGAGTTCCAACTATTCAGTCAAATAAGATTCCTCTTTCGATATTTGTTAATTCTTTTTTTACGATTCGTCTCAAAATGTGCCGGCCCTCGTGGTCGTGGTCGCTCCGGCACTCCGCCAAGCTGAGGGTCGTGGGTTCGAGTTCCGCCATGGGCATGGGTGTTTGTGTGTGTAAGTGTGTTGCGGAAATAAGCAGTATGAAAACAGTAAAACACAGTAGCATAAACTGGGTACAAGGGAACTTTTGAAAAAAAAATAATGACGCTTTACATTAAATGTGCGTGATATACTGTTTCCGATTACAGGCAATTCTTGTTTCTTTCTTTTCTATTATTTTTCTCTTTACGTATAGTTTCAACTTCCGTTTTTCACACTTCTTGAAAAATTCAGTCATTATTCTTGTTTAGTTTCTGAGCAGAAAAACATGCCGAAAATATGCACATGTGTGGAATGCAGACCTTCGAGTCGCAGTAAGACATGTATTATTTCATTCTGTATGCTTCTGTCGGAAGATATTCAGAAGTGTCCAAAAAATATCATGTATAAAGAAAATAAAAGAGACAAGCATGAGAAATTAATAAAAATAACAATTAATTTATGCGTCTATGTGACGTGTCAATAAAGATCGCGTATACGTGCAACGTAGGCCTCCCGGCAGGATTTATTCAGTTTTACTAATAAATGTTGTATGTGAATTCTACAAGAGGGGGAATTTACCAAGAAAGGCGCTGAACTACAGTAAAGAGGAAAAATATAATGCGTAACAGTCGCGCGACTGTTTGTATCAATTCAAACTTGTAGCTTAGATATGCATTAAATATTCACATAAAATGATTCTGTATCTACTATACATTGATCACGCTAAATGTATTCCTGGAAATGGTTTCAAGTTAAGCTACACAGATTCAGTTATATGCAAGTTACGGATACATCACTCAACTGTTTGTGCCATAAATCGATTTTTTAGAAGTGAGTTTCTGTGAAAAAGAGGTAGTCGCACCTTTTCAAACGTTATATATATATATATATATATATATATATATATATATATGTGTGTGTGTGTGTGTGTGTGGTGTGTGTGTGTGTGTGTACAGGGTGGACCATTTAAGTTGAGAGTGTTCAGTATCTCCAAAACCAGGCGTTGTAGAAAGAAACGTCTTTCTAAAAGTTGCTTGATATTATGGGGAAGGTAAAGTAGGCTCAGTAGGGTCAATTTAATTTGACCCTAATTGTAGATTTCATTTTAAAAAATTAAATTGACTCTAAAATGACTATCATAACGTCCTCCAACCAAAACACGACTAATGGCATTTACTTTCCCCCATAATATCAAGCAACTTTTATTTAAGACATTTCTTACTACAACTCTTACTTTTGGAGATATTGTACAGTCCCAATTTAAGTGGTCCACCCTGTATATATAGACTGCCAAAATAAACAACCTACAAGAACAGATATTACGGAATCAGCCGAAATATTTCGCCTAATGCTATGAAAAACTTATATGAACTCTACCGTACATATTAATGCTCTAGATTTTCTGCTTTAGTAAATTTTTGTCTTTTTATTTTGGTGTCACAGTTATATGTCATTGAAATGAAGACTTCGGAGACTCTTACAAAATAAAATATTTCGAATGGTTTTCGACAAAATAAGAAGTAACAAATGTTTTCAATTAAGGATTGCTATGGGGAGGATTTCATGAAAATATTTGCCTTCTTACAACGTTAAACGTGTTCGGCATAAATGTGAAATATGGTATTTATTCGATCTTTCATTTTTTAAATACGCTGTTCACAGACGTTGACACACTCATTCCTTCCGCACAGAGGTTTTTATAATAGTGCCCCAAGATGTAATATATAATTTTGGAGTCAAATGTAATATTTCCTCTACCTCAGATGAACGGTATAGAAAAAGAAAATTCTCTCAGATAAACCGTATAAAATATAGTTGGAACCTTGAGATGGGAATAATTGAACTGTCCCGATTGTTTAGAAAAAGAGAAGGATGAGGAGAAGAAGGAGACGTCGACGAAGAAGAAACACGTGGATTTTGCAAAAGAGCCAGTTTCTCTAATGATTAGGATGACACTCTTGTAAATACTCTGTACCTACAGACGAAGGTGGTACAACTTGGACACAAACCCCAACAGCATCTTGATGCCGTATCGTCGCTATGAGAGGAAGGAACCGTGGCGGGTGTGATGAGCGGTGCGCTATTATGTAGTTAAATTTAGTTTCATTCATCTTGGAGCTTGGCTCTCGGCCAACTAGCGGTCGGAAACTTTTCCTTTCTTTGACTCCTGATCAACAATTAAACATCAAGGTGTGAACGTGATGGGCGTTCCGGAGAATTGAGAAACTACGGATGTTTAACATGCCTGCTGGTTCTGGCTGTTTCTTCACTGGTCGTATTTCTTCTTCGTGTCACTGTCTTCATTTGTCTACCACGAACATTATCTAGTTCCTATTTATTGTATTCTTCCTCATTTCTCCTGTCACTTTCCTCTCTCGGCATCTTTTACTTCTCTGCATATTATTTGACCTTTACAAAGAAAAATGATTGTTATTTTCTTCTTTTCTCGAAAATGACTTAACGTGTTTGACTAAACTACTATATGTTTAAGAAATTTGCACGACAATATATATCTTGAATTTCTGCAAATAGCCTATGAAGTCCTCTTCATTCTGAATTAATTTTGTATAATCTGTAAACCTAAGACGCAATTCTCATTAAAACACACAGTTTATGTCAGATAATTTTTCTTGCATTAACCATTTCCGAAACATTCTTTATTATTGGTTACAATTGCCAAATACTTCATACTTTTTCTAACTGCTATTGTTTTTGTCCTCGTGGTCATACAAAGAGAACGAAATTTTAAAGCCATCAGTCAGCGACTCGCTTTTAAATGGCCTAGCCTTCTGTATTCCCCTTATACCTACAATGTGTAATAAAACAATTTCTGCAAATACTCATCTCAATTAAGATGTGCATAGAAGAATAAGCCTTTTTTAAGAATAGTTTACAGAAGCTAAATAGAGAAAGTCATGTGAATAGAGTACATCGGATGTTTGTTTGCTGGCCTAAAGTCAAAGACCAATTATCCATCAGACATAATTGCAGCAAGTGAAAGGTTTAACAGAACACAAATTTTTACCTCTTCTTTAAGCTTGTATTACGTTTGGACTATAATTGTCTTTTCGTTTGATTTTGGAAACAACAGATAATTTTTTCAACTCGTTGACTGTAGGTTTACTTTGACATACATTCACATTCCCTACTCTGCGGAGGGTAGGGGGTGATTCTAATTAAACGAGAATTTCCAGCCCTTCCTGCGATCGAATCCATACCTCTGGATTGAGAAACAAGAACTCTACCAATAAACCAGAGAGACAGTTACTTGTTGTAACCGCTTATTTACAGAAAATAGTGTGAAAACGTTGTTTTAAGTTCTCAAATATTCTTAAAATTTTTGTTAATAACAAAACTTGTTAAGAGTCACTATGTAGCGTTAAAAGAACAAACTTAACAATAAGTCAATTTTTTTTTGCCTCTCCTCGCTGGGAAAAAGGATTAAGATGTCATATAATGCATTTTTTAAGTGAGACCTAAGGCATGCCATTGTTCATGACAATATTCGGAAACTCTTGCACGAAAAAGTAAAAGGCATACACATTTTAAAATTCTGATGTGGTGTATCACACGAGTTTCTCTTGCAATGACGAATTCACATCTATTCATTATATGTTATACTATTCATATAAAATGGTGGTTTATTCTCGTTGTTACTCACGATATATTCTTACCTCTGAATTGTTTCAAATTAAGCAAAGTTTCAACACAATGCCGGCCCTCGTAGTCGTGGTCGCTGCAGTATATAGCTCCGGCGCTCCGCCAAGCTGAGGGTCGCGGGTTCGAGTCCCGCCATGGGCATAGGTGTTTATGTGTTGTGTAATTGCGATAATAAGCGGTAACGAAAACAGTAAAAACACAGTAATTATAAGTTGGGTAAAACAAGGGAACTTTTATCGAAAGAATGTTAAAAAAAACATGACTAACACTACGAAAAAAAGTGTATCTGACACTAATTGTGTGTTTTAATGAGCTCTACATCATTTATGCAATAAGTCTTTGTCTACTTGTTAAGATTTTCTTGTTACATAAAATTACACAAAGTTCAGTCAAATAAGGGGAAGGTCAGGGGATATTTATAAAAAAATTTAAGATATAATTTTTTTCTCGAGGTGTTAAATATGTTATTTTAATTACAATCGTTAGTTACTTTTTGAGCAAATAACAAAAAACATTTCATGTAAAGGGTAGTATAGGGTGGTGGGATTTTCTTGAAAATCTTCGTGTCGCATCCTTGGAAGATGCTGAACTTAAATACCAAGTTTGATATTTAACTGGATTTTTGTTCATAGACACGTGGACCTTTCTGTAAAAAAAATGATTTTTTGGGGTTCAATGGGTTCACGTATGTTTCCAATGAAATTTTAATATCGAATTTTTGGATGGAATACTATACTAACTCCACCTATAACAAGTAAGTGATATAGAAAGTAAAAAATGCAATTTTAGGTTTCAGGGTAGTCCATTGGTAACAGTATCAGCTATTCGTCCAAAGTCGAAAATAGCTATAAGCTTTTCCGTTAGTATTTTATTAATTCATGAACTACTTTGAATAAAGGCGCATTGTAATGTTGCTCTCCACTGTTAGAATTACTTAAGAAAATCCGCTTTTCTCTGGCAGCATGTCTTTGAGTTGTTATGGCGTTGTTTATGAGGTTGTTGAGAATATGAATTTAAATAACTAAGAGCAGACTGGGTGCTTTGTGTTAGAGAAGAGAAGGTAACAGCTTCCTGTATTTTATACAATTTATAGGAGAAACCAACAGCACGCACTATAACCAAGTGCGTTACGTGCTCGTGGACACAAGAGGAGTTGCCACAAGGCCTCGAGGAGGCTGTCGCCCTGCCCTAGCATATTTACCAGAACAATAGAACCGGTGAGTTGACCTTTTGCCCTTCGAAGCCTGTAATACAGGAACTGAAATTTTACCACTGCTATAAAGTAAAGAACTATTAATTAGACATGTTATTCCATTCCGATACTCGGTTCCTCGGTTAAAGGCACGTTTGAAGATACGATCTTGTTTATAGTCTCGCGACGGTAACCTCTAATACTTCGAGCGCTCGTGGGAATCGTATACTCTTGGTCCAAAGCCATGTCTTCGTCGGCTATGGTGTACAGCTGTCGCCAACGACTCCTTCAAAGAAGTGAAGAAAGCTAAATTGAAAGGCAGTCTAACTTTCCTAACTAAAACTGCACTTTTTCTTTTGCTTGCTTGTAATGTTTAAAACGACGTATGCAGAACATAAATCAAATTAAGCAATGAGCTTTGTCAAACAGTTTTTGAGATATTATGGATATTATCTTTTAGAGTGTCTTTTGATATCTTAGGTAATATGAAATGTTCCTTGTATCAACGTCCAGGAGTGCACGATCTTTTTGGCCCCTGTAAAGGACCGATGGTCAATCAGCATCTTGAGGAATTAAGTATCTGCGATAGGTAGCGATCTGTTGGTCACGACCGCCGAAATTCTGGCAGGAGTAGATGCGTGGTGCTGTCAACATCACTTCCAGTACCGTTAGGGCAGTCAGACTTGTGCATGCATGCGTGAAGAATGGCAGGCCTTCGACCTTCATGGGTTGCAGTACAATGAAATAATAATAATTGTAAACACAACTGCAATTTCGTGTAGCTGGAAGAATGTTAGTTTCTAAGCCCAATGACGTCTACGTTTACTAAAATCTAGAGATTTTCTTGAAAATTCCAGGTTTGCGAAACTCATTAGCGAGATTTTAAACATTGGTAACCCTACTTCCAGCACATTCTGTTAGAGGTTCGTGAATTTCACAATATGCTTACTTACATGTCGGGCAACTCACTCGGCAAGCAGTTGGTTAGCACAGGCTTGACTGCCGCTTAGCGGACTGTGAAATGTTCGGGGCGCTTGCCAAAATTGAGGCTGTTGATAGGTATATAAAGTAACTATTCTGTTCAACACATTGTCTTATTTGTACCAGCAGAATATTACACTGAGCATTAATCATCTTGTGTTTAATTAATCAACATGTAGTATCTTCATGTACGAATTGCCTAAACGTGCTTCCAATTTGTTTCTCGTAAGCAATTTGCTATTTGCATCTCAAAAGGAATGAAAATGATATTGGCTCGGTGACAGAAATGTTAATAATCCAGGATAAAACAAATGAAGGTTTAAATGTAGACAAACAAACAAACTGTAATGTGTGTACTACCATCACCCAAGCGGTTGAACGACAATGAGCAGTAAGCGAAGCCTTCCAGCTCCAGGAGCTACAAAAAAGTCCATTAAGTCGCACAACTATAACCACCTCTCATCAAGACTACATTACTTACATAAACAAACATATAAAAACATAAATGTTTAATCAATGACTCGACAACCCAACAAACTAACACTCTCCAGCATTTAAAACACCAGTTGGTCACACACTTCCTGTTTCCCAACGACGTTTAAACCACTTGTGAGTTTGTCAAACTCATTTAACCACTAGTCGAGATGTCAGCGATAAGATAAGTACATATATATGCAATAGAGAAACACGTAACTGCCCTGCGCTTCCACCTTCAATTAAGTGTTAGCAATTATAAACATAACCGTACTCTTTGCAAGATATTTTTACTTTCTCTACCACATACATACATAGTAGATAGACGTATTGCATCCCATCAAAAAATTCAATACCGAGATTTCTCCGGAAATACA
Organism: Deroplatys truncata; assembly: GCA_030765065.1. NCBI lineage: Eukaryota > Metazoa > Arthropoda > Insecta > Mantodea > Mantidae > Deroplatys > Deroplatys truncata. The sequence goes on along the minus strand of CM060975.1, from coordinate 71,905,797 downwards.
TGTTTTGAAGCCCTGAGTAAAAAAAAAGCATTTTTTAGAAAAAAAGTTCGTATGTGTATGTCTGTGAACAACATAACTCAAAAATGAAATGTCGGATAAATACCAAATTTGGTATTTAAGTTCAGGTACGACACGAACATTTTCAAGAAAATCCCCCACTCCAAACTATCCTTTACGTGGAACATTTTTTAAATCTTTTGTTTCTCTGAAAAAGGGCTCTAGGGATTTTTATTAAAATACCATACATTAAAGATATTTACATGATAAAATGTATATCTTGAATTTTCTAGGAATAGCTTGTAAAGTTCTCCTCATTCGGAAGGAAATTTATATAGCCTTGTATAACTGGTAAACGTTAAGCGATAAACGAAAACGTACTACACAAAAAATGTAGATCTCTTTAAAACACATAATTCATTTTAAATACTTTTTTGTGGCATCAGCCATTTCCGAGATATCTGTTATTAGTGTTTCGAATTGTTTAATACTTAATCACTCTTTTAAGTCCTGTCTATTTTCGGTTGTTTCTCGTGATGTCATGGAAAGAGTATGGAATTTTAAAGCCAGCGTATAGCGTCTAGTTCTTAAACATTTGACTATCGCTATTCGCTTTGTATCTATAACGAAATGTGTAATGCAGCTGTTTCCGGAAAGGTTTATCTGGATTAAAATGATGTATATCGTAGGAAAATAAGCTTTCTTAAGAATAATTTGTATACCCATTAATAAGAGATGGAGGGCAGAGAAAGTCATGTGAATTACCACATCATTTTTTTTTCAATAACCATAATAGCTATTCTTAAAACGTCTAAAGCTTAGCAGTCGTTCTAACATGCTGAAATAAAGGCGTTAAACAAAACCAAAAAAGAAAGAAGTAAAAAACTCTTATGTATCGGTCACATGTATTTTTCTGCGTATTGTCAATTACAGCTGTCCTAGAAATGACTCATTTGAATGCTCATTTTTATATCTACCTCTGTTAACCATCATTAATATCCTACAGCTAAAGTGTGAGTTAAGTAATACGTTTTCTTTTTATATATAGAGGAGGTTGAGACAACAATCAACTGTTTCAGAAAGCTGGCCAATATATTACAATTACATTCCATATTGCATGAATTCACGTGAATCAAAAGAAGAATCGCTTAACATTTCAAAGTGCACTGCTAAAAATGTGGGAACACTTTTGCGAATAGTGACCGTTTTAGAAATGATTAATGTTACAAAAGATTGTTTTCCTCACATAAATTGTTCATTTTAATGAGAGATGCTTTTACCGTAGTAAGTTTTTGTGCATCTCATAGGGTTTCATTGTTGTAGAGGATACAGTGAGAATAAAGAGAACCTAACAAGAAATTTGGGATACATATTTTATTCTTATGCCACTGTCTAAAACGGATGATATTTTAAAGAAAATTGCTGTAACAGTTTTTGAAAAAGTTGTAGAAATAAAAAAGTTTTAAATATACAAGGTTCTTTTGGACGAGGGAGGTTTCTGAAAGCATTCTCCTCACATCATAAGAAGGTGTCTAACTTATGTATGAAGTTTAATATTTAGCCGACTTTTCAAATTTCAGTAATGCTACTTACAGACAGTAAATGACTGACTGACTGACTCACTCACTCACTCACTGATGCTCAAACGCACACACGAACGCGCGAACTCTTTTCTAGGCATTCCTTTCTACGAGTACTAAGCAACAGAGAAAACTAAAAATGAAAGCACAAAGGTTTCCCCCTTTTTTGTATTCATAACTGCACTGAGACCAGAAATGGTAGCATTGATCTACATTTTAAAATAATAATTATCCAACTCTTTTGTACCAAGTATTTCTTAGTTGTTTATATATTCACACTGTTAACATTTTGTGAATAACAAAACTTGTGAGTAGTTTTGTTCTGGAGGGTATTTAAAGTCGTTCTGACGTCTAGTTCATACCGTGACAAGCTCCTTTGACACCATGACGCAGGCTAGACAGATAACCTTAGTTGCGTAGTCCCCTTCCTGTATCAATGCCTGGAATAGCTTGCTGTTAGATAGCCGTCACCTTTTTGTGTAGTTAACTTATTACTATTGCTTTAATCGGAAGGTGGAGTTTTGTGACTGTGTTCTGCGGGTACATAGTGACAGTGATGACGGACAAATGGCCGTAGTTGCATAGCCGCCTTTCTGTACCATATATTTAATTTCAATGCTTATTGTTTTGTGGTTGGAACTTTGGTTTGGGTATTTGGGTATTCAGTCTGGTACTTTTCTGGCTATACCAATGAAATTGGCCGATTCACGAGATTTGAACTCGCAACTTCGCGCTTGTCAGCTAAAGAGGCTACCACACAAGCCAACTCCTTGATAACTTTAGTTTTGTAATATTCCCTACAGAATTGGATTGCGATTCCATTATTACTGTCCCTCTCAAAATTCTTCAGCAAACTTGCATGAATAAGCGCTGTAATTTTCACGCCCAATTATTTTTATTACAAATATTTTTTATGGAAATTCTTGTATTTGAGAATAATAAAGCATAAATGAGATTGTGTCTAGTTCATAAAAGGACATAAATAATGTTAACAAATTATACTAAATGTGTGTCGGAAACAAGCATGTAAGTCGAAATATGTACAAATAATCAGACATCAATAAATTGTCACTATGAAGCTGCAGCTTCAAATCGTGTTGGCGTAAAGAAGAGATTAAATACATATGAAACAAACTTAATTATTTCGGATCACAATTTTTGTGAAAATTTAAAAAAAAAAAAAAATCTGTGTTACACTCACATGTCTTTCTCTACTCTTGTACAAACTATTTTTACAAACGCTTTTTCTCCATATGCTTCATGTTAATCGAGATATCGAGATGTTAATCTTATTGCTAATTTTCTTGTAGATGCAAGGGGATTGGTACGCTTTAAGCTATAGTCAAATATTTTAAGAGCTGGTTGCTATGTGGAGTATTCCATTTTCTTTGCATTACCAGGACAAAAAAAAATTGAATAAGAATTTGAGAAAAAGTATAAGTATTGAAAAATTTAAGGGAATAACAAGCCATATCTCGAAAATGGTTCACTCAAGAAAAGAAATGTATATGACATAAATTGTGTATTTTAACGCGATCTACATTTTTCTCTTAGGGTTTACTAGTTATGCAAAAGTCATTCACATTGAAGAATACTTTTGGAGACATTGCCAGAAAATTCGAGATAAACATATGATATTTTAATCAAAACCGTTAGAGCCATTTTTGAGAAAATTAAAATTTTCGAAAAATGTTCCATGTAAAGGGTAATCTGGGGTGGGGGGATTGTCTTGAAAACCTTCGTGTTGCATCTCTGGAAGATACTGAACCTAAATATCAAGTTTGGTGTTTATCCGACCGTTCGTTTCTGAGTTATGCTGTTCACAGGCAGACAGACAGACACACACACACACACACACACACACACACACGGACATGTTTCCAAAAATTCTTGTTTTGTATTCAGGGGGTCTCAAAACATGTATTTCCGGTGAAATCTCGGTATCGAATTTTTGGGTGGAACGCAATACTTCCCCTACTTACTATACGTAGTAGAGAAAGTAAAACGTATGAAATGTACGTAAAAATTCTTCTGATTCTTAGCAACAGTTTAGTTTTAAGCGCAGTCCTTTATTAAAAGCAATTAAGTTAAGAAAAAACTACCAGTGTCACCATGCTTATAAGTTCAGAAGTAAACGTAATTTCAGTAATCCTTATGTTATCCAGGTGCATCTGTTCAATAAGTCACATATGGAAATAAGAATCAAGCAAGGGAGCGTTTCGATAGACAACTTAAACAATACTTTGAAAAATCCTGTGTATCAAATAAATGGATTTATATGTAGTTAGAATTTATGTGAATTTTTCATGTAATTCAGAGTGATTTATGCAATCAGAACGTTAGAACACATGTATCTGGGGTTATCAGTTTCATTATTTATCAGATCATTGTTTCCTATTTCTTGGCTCATACCACGTAAATGGGTTTTGGGAACCATTGTTTTAGAGAAACCTTTTAAAGATTCTGTTTAATGTAAGAGAACTAATTTGAAGTTTTATCTATTACGAGATATAAATGATGTAACAGGTATGCACATACAAGGGTTTTATTGTTAGGTCTATATCAAATTCCCCACATACCTCACCGGTGAACCATTCTTCCATCCTTTTACGTGATAAATTGGGGATATACCTGGACATAAATACTTTCTAAGAAAGGCAATTTAATAGCTAAATTCCCTACGCTCTTTGAGTCCTATCCCCACTTCTGTATATTGACCTCCGCATTTTTTTGGGGTGAGCGGAAAGGGAAAACTCGCAAGTCATTCTAGAGAATCGATCCACGGATCTTCGGAATTCCAAGCGTCAACTAGCTAATCGCCTCGCTACCGTGACTCCCTCGGGGTATAAGACTTAGTCTCAAGAATCCTCGGTTCGGAATCCGTACGTGACTTTCGAGTTTTGTTTTTCTGTGCCTCTGTCGGCAGTGTACAGACAACCGTGTGAAAACACTTCGCTGTCACACTTCCTACATATTTTATTATTTTCTTCTTCTTCGTCTGTGTTTTTCTCTTCTACTCCAGAATATTCTGCGCGTTCTCTATTCTTCATGCTCGCCTTATCACAAGGCTTCGAAACCTTATATACTAGGGCGGATCGAAAAGTAACGCACAATAATTTTTTTTTACAAAAAAGTTTAATAGTTAAAACAACAAAAATAAATCACAAATGAACTTACAGCTTTTACCTACTTTTCGACATAGTCACCAAGTTTCTCAACCCATTTCTCCCATCGTGATACCAGTTTCAATATGCCCTCTACTAGAAGTCCGTTTCCTTGGAGTATAGCCATCTGCGGACTGCTGATTTCACTTCCGCATCTGTCGCAAAGCTTTGGCCGGCCAGGAATTTCTTCATGGGATCAAACAGATGAAAGTCCGACGTGCAAGGTCCGGACTGTATGGTGAATGCTGGAGCACCTCCCATCCAAATTTGGTGATTTTATGACGAACAGCAGCAGCAACATGGGGGAGAGCATTCTCATGAAGAATTTTGACATCGTCAGCATTCATGTTGTCGCGTTTGTCACGAAGGGCACGACGCAACTTCGCCAAAGTTTTCATGTAGCTGCAGCATTCGCAGTGGTACCGTGTTCAGGAAATACTACTAATACAACACCATGCATATCCCAGAACACCGTCAAAAGCACTTTCCTAGCAGATTGAGTCACTTTGAATTTTTTCTTTTCTGGGGAACCAGCATTTTTCCACTCCATACTAGTCTGCTTGGTTTCGGGCGTGTAGTGGTATGCCCACGACTCATCACCAGCGACGATTCCTTTCAGAAAGTCATGCCCTTCTGCGGTGTACCGCGTTAGGCGATCCAGGCTCTCATCATTCGCTGGCCCTTGTGGTTGTCTGTCAGGTTCTTAGGCACTCAGCGAGCACTAACTTTACGAAATTTCAACGTGTCATGAACAATATCGTACACTGCACCATAGGAAATGTTAATCTGTTGCGATAAGGTTCGCAGTTGCACACGCCGGTCGTTCAAAATTGCCGCCTCAATACCTCTGACATTCTGCGGGGTTGCAGTTGTTACCGGCCTCCCGGAGCGTGGCGAATCACTAAGGTATACACGGCCCTCTAGGAAGAATGCACACCACCTGTAGGCATTGCTATGGTCTATACAATCATCCCCATACACGCCACGCATGTCCCTGTAAATATCACTTGGTTTATGCCCTTTGGCCCACAAATATCGAACCACACCTCTCTGCTCTTCACACGTGGACGACTGTAACATACGCGCTATCCTTTTTGCGTAGTTCACGCTTCTCTCGCTAGAGCTGCACATGAAACAAAAAATACTCTCTATAGTGAAAACTTCAAACTATATCTGTGTGAAATTGCAACATTTCAGCTGCAATACCGAGGCAGAAAAAAAGTATTGTGGGTTACTTTTCGATCCGCCCTCATAGATAGAGTATACGGAGCGGGATGGTTACGTGGTAACGCCTGCGGCCCGCATTCGGGAGGTCCGGGATCGATCCCCGGTGGCTACCCATTTTGACCCATGGGTTTATTCGGGAACTTTCCCGGGTCGTCAGGCGAATGCTGGAGTGGTTTCTTTCATCCCCGAATTTTCTGTCCCTCCACTTCATTCCATTCATTATTTCATTCATCCTTCACCCCGTTTGGTTTGTTTCAGCGTTGGAAGTGTCGACGATGCATTTCGGTGCAGTGTAGCAGGTAAAAGGATGCTCCCACTCCATGTGGAACGGGATCCCCGGTCTGCCTTTCCGTCTGCCGGGGTGTTAGGTGATATATCTGGAAACAGTAGGGACCTTGTCATTGCTGTGCCGTCACTCCTGGTTCCGGCCGCCCAGTGTCAACCTTCACCTTATCCCTTTCTCACGGGGGAGTAAATACAATATCCGAATTCACTGGATCGGTGTCGAATCCCCTCAGCTTCACAATCCAATAGATAGAGTACAATCGATTCAGTTAAGTAAACGTACCAGTGAAATTTGATGAAAGTATCCGAAAAATTAACATTTGGATTGTGCATCAATGGAATATTAAAACTGCAATTTCAAAATTAATTTTCACTTGTTGACGTTATGAGTGCTTATCTTATACACATAATATAACTATGTGGAAGCACAATCTGTAAAACTTGAGTTTTTGGCAACTCGTTATTTCATCATTTTAATGGAGCTAGATGGCTCCGCAGTAACGTACTAGGCCGTATTCTGGAGGTCCGGATTCGATTCTCATTGGGTCGGCCATTCAGATCTTGGGTTTTCCCTGGTTGGTAAGCGAATGCTGGGATGGGTTATATAATGCTGCAAATTTTGCTGCGCCCCATTTCCATTTTCATGTTTCAGGTTTTAAGGATCAGGCTAATGGACGGCGGACGAGGCGTGTGGCGGAGGAGTTTGCATGAGGAACAATCCGCCCTGGCGTTAGGTGTGTGACGGACCCTCATAAAAACCTTTCCGTGGAGAGAGATAGGCTTTGGGGCGTCCCGCCGGCGTCAGGAGACGTTAGGGATCCCGCCCGCCTGACCTACCCCGAATCTGGTCGCTCTCTGTGTTGTTCACTTCGCTCCTTCTCCTTGGAGGTTTCCAGAGCACAATAGTCTTTCGTGTGCGGTTGCCCTTCCTCCATTTCCTCATAGCCATAACCATCTCATCACTTTCGCTCCTTCAAAATGTTCTACAGAATGGAATTTTCACCCCATTCCTCTGAAAATGTTCACGTACATTCCAAATGTCAAACAATTAAAGCTGACGCAAGCATTTTCTGTCTTGCTAAGGGCTTTTAAGTTATTGATTTTTAAAGCAGAAAAGGAATGGAAATTATAAATGATATTTTATTTAAAAAGTAATTTGTTTTGAACCAAACCTGCCACGAAGACTGTAAAAGCTTTTTTGTTACATTTAAGAGTATATACCTCCTTTAACATCTAAGGTCATATCGGCAGCTTTTTACCTATGGAACAATAAATTGTTCTTCAGCAATGATGTTCACTCGCTTACAGTGGTGTTAATATTTGGGTTGGTATTACTTTTGGTTATTACATTAATATTCACACGCACATTCAACTCTCATTCATACTTCCAGACTCTACGGAGGATGAGGAATAATCCTGGCTGAAGTCCCATCCTCCAGCTGGGAATCTAACCCGGGACTTCTGCATTTGGAGGTTAGCATGCTAACCACCAGACCACAGAGCGGTTCTAAGAGTTTTGTGCGCGTTATGGTCAAGTAAATGACACATCTATTTAAAATAACGTTTGTTTTTTAAATTTTATCTCCGAAACATTTGTCTTGGGACATTAACATTTTAAAATTGAATAATTTGATAAACGATAATCCAAGCGAAATTCAAAACTGTTCCAAACTTAAGATTAAAAACTTAGCCAAATTGACTAAGAACTATAGGAAGTAACGATTTTCAGTGGTGCATTGTCTTAACATCTAATTGTAGATTTTGAGCAAATTACAATTTACTAGTACTGATAGTTTATATTGAATGAAGTTCAAATACTTTACTAGCAGTGTTAGTGGAATTTTACAAGTAAATTGTACAGTTGCTAACACGTTCTGAGTCAACGGTCGAGGTTCTTGACCAGCTACAGACAAAACATGTCGGTAAGTTCAGGTTTATATTATATCTATTTTAAAATTCTAAAGCATAGACGCAAGTAAGGCAGACAATGTACCTTCTCCTGTTTGTAGAGTTATTCATAAAAACAATAAAAATAAAACTGGTAATTTGCACACTGTAACCTCACTGCAGTACGTTATTTCACCTTCACTTCGGGTTACGTAAACAAAAGCATTAGTAGTTGAAAATGACACGTTTGACGAAAAATATAGTGATAAATATCAATGCTTGCATCCTACTTCACCTCATTCGTATAAGGAAAAATGTAATTAGGAGAACTTCACACACGAAGATCTCCTTAAAACTCATAGTGTGTGTTAAACTTTTTTGCGGTGTCAAGTATTTCTGAAATATTCGCTGTTGTTAAATGGTTATTCTTATCTTTCTCATGAATTCACACAGAGTATATGTAAGATTTTTAAACAGCTGACTGACAATGAGCCTTGCGTGTTACTTATACACAAGGCTGTGTATCTATGCTGTGTACTTATTCACAAAGCTGTGTACGTACAGTGTGACTTATGAAGAACAGACACATTACATTCTTTAATTATTCTGTTCGAAATTCACTCATTCCCCCAATTTTAGCACCAAATTAAGCAGAATGTTCTGGAGTTTCGATTGCCTGTCACTAGATATGCAGGTGTTCATGTTTTGTTCGTAATTGTTAGTTTAATGTCGGCAACTGTTTTTGAGATTTAATTCTAGCCAACGTGTAAATGGAGTACACATTAAATGAACGACTCTTCCTTGTAAAGCAATACTGGATTACTCAATTCAATTACAGGTACTCAAATGCCAGAGAAAATTTGGTGTTCGGAATCCTCCCCAAAGAAACACAATGCTGGGATTGGTAAACAAATTAGAAACAACTGGATCTCTAATGAGTGAAAAAGCAAAACTCGTTCATCTAGGCTTCCCACGGTTGTTGCGTAAGAGGACAACTGGATCAGTCATCCAAAAAATCATTAAGACCTTTATCGCAGGAGACAGAGTACAGCTACTCAATATATCAGAGAGCTGTGAAAAGTGCAGGCCTAAAGCCGTGTAGAATTACGGTTGTCCATCAGTTACAGGAACCAGATAAGGATAGACGACTAGATTATTGTCGTTGGTTTCAGGCATTCATTGTGCAAAGTCCTGCCATATTGTCCATCACATGTTTCACAGATGAAGCATGGTTCCATTTATCCAGCTATGCACCTATGCAGCCGGTTAAAATCGGAGTTTGGTGCACAATATCCGCACAAAGAATGGTGGGACCATTTTTTAAAACAATGTGAACACTGCAGAGTACCAACGGATTTTCATGGAGTTTGCTGAGCAATTAGAGCTGAGTCAAGGATATTTTCAGCGGACGGCGCTACACGCCATACATCAAATGAATCCATGGCACTAATTGCAAGTTTCTTTGACGACCGGATAATTTCCAAGAACCTATGGCCACTCAGATCTCCGGATTTGACATCGACGGACTTCTTTCAATGGGGTTACTTAAAAGACAGGGTTTATGCCACACGTCCCCAGACATTGGACGATCTGAAGCACAACATTACACAGAAGATTCAAGCTATGACAACAGAGTCCTCCAACGAGTGCCCAGTAACATGGAATGACGTGTTGAGTTATGCCTTGCGCAGGATGGAGGACATTTTCAGCATTTGCTATAGAGGTAAATAATCTCCAAAAATTCCTCTACATTTCAAGTAAAATAGGTTGTCGCTAGCATAATTCCTTTTGAAATAATTAAAGAAATAAATGTGTCAGTTCTTCATAAATCATCCTGCATAACAAAATGTATACTGCAGTTATTTCGGACTAGAAAGAGCCATTTGATTTTTACATATCAAAATCTGTTGCATACCGTGTTCGATTTACAGACGGTTTGTGCATCGCTTACTATTCTTTTAATTGCTTCATTTTCCTGGGCGCCTTTAACTATTCTGTCATATCGGCGAATTTGACTTTAGAAACAACCATGAGGTTAACTCGCTTACATTTACATTTATTTTTACTGTTAAACATCCTCCATTACGCTGAAGTGTAGGGAATGATTCAAATTCAAGAAAAACTCTACCAGGTTCAGGAAGGGTACTTCTGGATGGAGAAGCCAGCACGCTGACCGTTCGATTACACACCCGCTTAGTCTGGTCTTCCTTATTTCAATAAGTGTTTCTCTCATACATAATATGAACTTGCCTTCAAAATAATTGGCAACTGAACTTAGTCGTATACAAGGATATGAGAATTTATCTAGAGAATTTCAAAATCACGAGTTACATTTATTAAGAATATCCCGTGGATAAAATTTAAGAGATGATATATAGCCGTTATGTGTGTATATATATATATATACACACATAACGGCTATTATTATGAAATGCAGTAATAAATATAATAGATTTTAAATAGATATTTATCTGTTGAAAGACAACGCACCAATATCGCAGCATACTGATTCCAAATAATCAACAGCAAACCTGGAAATGAAGGCATGCCTAACCTAAAATTCTATAGCATTACTTTCACATGACTTTCTTTACCCATTATCCTTTACTACTTTCTCTACCACGTACCTGGTTGGTAGAGAAGGTATTATATTCCACCCAAAAATTCGATACCGAGATTTCAGGGAAATACATTTTTTTAGGCCACTTGAATCCAAAAAGAGCATTTTTAGAAAAATGTATCTGTGTGTACGTGTGACCGCGTGTCTATATGTCTGTGGACAGCGTAACTCAAAAACAAAAAGTCGTATAGATACCAAACTTGGTAATTAGGTTCAGCAATTTTCAAAGATGCGACACAGAGATTTTCAAGAACCCAAAACTGCCATTTATATGAAACATTTTTCGACATTTTTTATTTTCTACAAAATGGCGCTAACGATTTTGATTAAAGTAGCACATATTAAATATATTTGCATCGCAAATAAAATGTATATCTTGAATTTTCTGAGAATAGCCGTCATTCGGAAGGAATTTTGCATAATCTTGTATAACTGGTAAACGTTAAACGATAGACGAAGACGTACTACACAAAAAAAATGTAGATCTGTTAAAACATACAATTTATTTTGAATAAGTTTTTTGTAGCATACGCCATTTCTGAGATATCCGTTATTCATAGCTCGGATTGTACAATACCTGGCCATTCCCTTTAAGCCCTTTCAGCATTCAGCTGTTACTCGCGATTGCATGGAAAGAGCATGGAATTTTAACGCCAGCATATGGCGTCCAATTCTGAAGCATTTGACTATCGTTGCTCCCTTTGTATCTATAACGAAATGTATAATACAACTAATTCTGCAAAGGTTTATTTGATTTAAAATGTAGTTCTATCTACTTCACTTTAATCGAGATAAACGTTTTTAGAAGTGGTTTCAGTGCGCGTTTCATCTTAAGGATAAGGGGTATACAAGAGGCTGAAACGATAGTGAAATATTTAAAAAGCGCATCGCTATATGATGGTTTTGGAACTCCGTTCTCTTTGCACTGCAATCGCGAGAAAAAAAGAATGGTGACTTAGCACTTAGAAAAATGTATGATTAAGTATTGGAAAATTCAAACCAACATCTCGGCAATGGTTAATGCCACAATCACTTTTATTTGGCATAAATTGTGTCTTTTAACGAGATCTGCAGTTTTTAAGAGCAGTGGCAGGATATAAGAGAACAGATCGAGAAAGAAATGAAGATGTAAGTAAATAAGTAGATATATACAGTCCGAATGAAAAAATCTGATGTGTTACACTCACATGACTTTCTCTACTCTTGTACAATCTATTTTTACAAACGCCTATTCTCCATATGCTTCATATTAATCGAAATATCGAGATGTCAAACTTATTTGTAATTTTCTTGTAGATGCAAGGGGAATATGGTAGCTTTTAAGCGATAGTCAAATATTTTATCGTTGGTTGCTATGTGGCGCATTCCATTCTCTTTGCATGTCCAGGACATAAAATGAATAACGAATTTGAGAAAAAGTATAAGTATTGGAAAATTTAAGGAAATAACAAGCAATATCTCGAAAACGGTTCACTCAACAAAAAAAATGTATATGATATAAGTTGTGTATTTTAACGCGATCTACATTTTTTGTGTAGTAAAATTCTGTCTATCTCTTATGGTTTACCAGTTATGCAAAAGTCGTTCATAATGAAGAACACTTTTGGAGACATTCCCAGAAAATTCGAGATATACATTTCATTTCTCATGACATTACCCTAAACATATGATATTTGCATCAAAATCGTTAGAGCCATTTTTGAGAAAATTAAAATTTTCGAAAAATCTTCTATGTAAAGGGTAGTCTGGGATGGGGGGATTTTCTTGAAAATCTTCGCGTCGCATCTCTGAAAGATACTGAACGTAAATACCAAGTTTGGTGTTTATCCGACTGTTAGTTTTTGAGTTATGCTGTTCACAGACACACACACAGACACACACACACACAGACACACACACACACAGACACACACACGGACATGTTTCCAAAAATGCTTTTTTTGGATTCAGGAGATCTCAAAACATGTATTTCCGGTGAAATCTCGGTATCGAATTTTTGGGTGGAATGCAATACTTCCCCTACTTACTATACGTAGTAGAGAAAGTAAAAATTAAGAATATAAATTTAAGTGGATAACTCATCTTCAAAGAATGAATACGAGAGATTATCGTTCCATTTTAGGAATCATAAACGAAATGGGGGAAAGAAATATTAAAGACCACATAAAAGATGGCACTAGCAGGATATGCAGATTTCTATACAGAAATATCTTATGGAAGAAGAACGATATCTGCATTTCTTTCTGTATTACGCCTTTATTTCAGCTCTTACGGTTTACTAATTATATTACAAAATTCAGTCAGAATGAAGAAAATTTTCGCAGAAAATTCAAGATGTACTTTACATTTTTCCACGTGAAATTTCCCCAACGTTTGGGGTGGGGGAAATTTCATGAAAATCTCCGTTTCATATGCTTGGAAGAGACTGGAATGAAATACCAATTTTGCCTCTCTCTCTCTTTCTCTCTCTCTCTCTCACTGACATACACACATACAGAGGAATATTCTAGAAATACTTTAATACTTTTTTTCTGGTGACTTCAAAATGTATATTTCCGGTGAAATTTCGACATCAGATGTTTGAATATGAGGGAACTCAAATTTTCAAAACAGAATTTTGTAAGAATAAAAATAGCTATTATATGCAAGTTTGTTGGATAGAAAGCTAAGGAGCACCAAAAATGTAGAAAAATATTTTAAAATCCTCAATAAATTGGGCAGGAAACAAAATGTCAAAATTGGAGTTAACTACATCTCTTCTAATTTGCACTGATTGAAGGCATCTTTAGATTTGCTGACACTTTATCTTTACTGCAGAGCTGGAAATAGCACGTCTGGCCGAGAATTGAGCCCAGAGCTCTTGAGCTGTAATCGGCACAATGTACTTCTGAAGCACTCACTCTCAAGTGATGGAATGTTCATCACAACTGAAGCGTGCACGGGAATACCAACACATAAGACCATTAAATTCAGCAGCCAGACTTTGTAGATGGCAAGTCGATGCATCATTCCAGCTGCATCTCTGCTTGTTTATTTCATGACTGGTGTGCTGCATCTTGAATGTTGCTTATCATCTACTCTGCATTCTCCACTTCCGCCATGTATATGCCACCATGCCATAAGCCTGATCCAGGCCTCCAGAAGCCTTTTACTGAAATTTCTGGAACTGCTTTGCAGTCTTTAAACGCAGGAAGGAAATAAATAGCTTTTGAAATAATTCGCAGATCTTTAGAATTAGAATCCAACTTATCCCCTTTGGGCAGTAAAAGATGGGGTTGAAGAAAGTGGAAGGTATAGGTTCTTCTTTCACAGTCCATGCGCTGACGAATTCATTGCGCTTATACAAGTGAGATGCAAATTATACACTCCATGAGTGACCAGTTACCATATCATTCGTGAAGGGGATGGTGTTACAGTTCTACATATCAAACCTTAGGGCTTGATATCGTAAAATCCTAGTTACTCTATTTGGTTACTTCAACATTTACTAGGAGACCGTGCCAGATGTTTATTTTAAATTGCATTGACAACTTTAAATGAAAGTACGTTGAAAATAATTAAACAGCAGGCTAGCAAATGTGTAGCCTAAAATATGATGTAATATATGCCTTTTGATTGATTAACTTTATACGGCTATAAAATGGGAAATGTTGCTTTGTCAAAAACCTTTGGATCGCATTTGTCAGTGGAATATGATCCTGGAGAGTTAACGCGCGAATATGTGGACACCCTGTATAAGGACTAGAAGAACATTTGTGGGCGTATTTCAAACTTTGTTGAAATTGGCACAAAATTAAAGACATTTGTTATGGAAAGCCCCAGAGAAATGCACAGTTTTTAGAAGTACTTCCAAAAAACATCCATATTATAAACTTCTCCAATGATACTGCATGCACGTAAGTTAAATGTTTTACATTGGATTTACGATACTGTTTATACCAATAAGCTATGGACAGTAGGATAAAATAAAGCAACTGCCTCTGTAGTCGAGTGGTCAACGTTCTGGCTTCTCAACTCAGAGATCCAGGGTTGGATTCCGGTTGGAACGGGAGAATTTTTCGTTACATAAAGTCATTCCCTACCCTCCGCAGAATTTGGAAGTATGAATGTGGGAGTAAATGTGAGTGTGTTTCCTAATTAGTAAAAATTATCAGCAAATACCTACATCAACAAGTTGTTTCTAATGTCAAAGCCCCCGATATAACCACAGAAGTTAAAGTGGGCTACACAAATGAAACAAAAAAAAATGTATTTACTCATATTTGTACGACAATGTGCTGCATTTTCTCCCAATAAATGTCAAAAGTATTTACACTTACATTACTACTTGCTTGGGTGTTCTGGGGAATTAATCGATTGTAACTAACACGGGAGAAAGTAAAGGCATTCTAAAGCCGACACTCAACAAAATAGAGGCGAAAATTAAGGCAAAATACCAATTATCCCCGAACATCTCAGTTTAATTTTGTTTAATTCCGCATAGCCTATAACCACGTTAATAAATAATATTCCCAATGCTAGGACTAGGACTAAATGTGGAGGAGCACTTAGCACTTCGACCTAAAACATATTTTGTGTCTAAGTCCATGACGGGGTGCCCCCGGGAGGGACGAGTGAGGTGAGAGAAGACAGAGGACGGTCGAACCAGGAGACACAACAGGGCAGAGGGCAGGGTCCTTACCGTTTACAGATTGAAACTCCCTGAATGGTAGATGGTGCTGCCGGCTCCCCTCTCCCCTGTGGGCTTACACATCCCTTGGGGGCTCGGGGGACGAAGGGTTACATATAGCATCCTTTTCCCCTGTCATACAACGCCGAGACTCCCGCCGACATTTTTAACACTGAAACAGACCGAGCAGATGAAAGGTGGATGGAAATGAGAATGCAGGTGAAATGGGGGGACAGGAAATTCGGGGGATGTAATGAACTTTCCCAGATTCGTCTAGCGACCCGGGAAAACCCCCGAAAAAGCAATGGGTCAGGAAGGTCGGCCGCGGAAATCGAACCCACGACCCCCCGAATACGGGTCACAAACGTTACCGCCTGAGCCATCCCGCTCGGTTTCCCAGTGCTAAGGATTATCAAAATCTCGTAGTAGTTTCTAACATTAGTCTAAACTAACAAACCCACAGACAGATTTTCTTCCTTTACACCCTCAATGGTAAAAATGCCTTTCTTCGCCGTAAAATAAGAATGGATAAGGGGCTGACTGCCGGACAGAGAGAGAGAGAGAGAGAGAGAGAGAGAGAGAGAGAGAGATCAGCACAGGCGGTCAAAATGCAATCACCAGTCGCCTTTCTCCACAATTGCTTTATGCTGTTATGCATAAATCGTAAGGTATGCATTGTGCTTGGAAGTATATCAATAGAGAAATCAATTAAAATGATAAAGCAGTCTAATTACAATTATAATAATTATTATTCCTCTTTAGTAAAAGCCTTAAAACGACTACCATAATATTTTGTAGACTTAAATATCATTAAAAATCACACTTCCAGCCACAATCTTTAGTGACAGAAAATGTTGGATTTTATAAGGAAGTTCAAACACCACAGCATTCCTATTTGAAATCACACTGAAAGACATCTATAGATGTGAAATTCAAACCCTGTGTGCATGCTGAGTCTAAGTTATGGACTTATATTCCATACAGGACGTTACTGCTCTTAATATTTCCTCGACTCTCCAGGTAGCCATCATAAACAGAAACATTGCTTGAAATAATATTGTTCCACAGCTTGAGGTTAGACAGCAATAAAAAAGCAAATGCTGAACGCTACAATGACCCACCCTATGTAATAAAAGATTGGTTATTTCCCTGCACTTTTCTTTGTAGCGTCTAGCTTTTCTGCGCAAGAAATGGCAACAGTAAATGATACAAAACCTCCTTAGAAGACAACTACAAGAGAAGAAAAGAGCACTTAGCTTCCATGTGTAAAACAAATCGCTTACAAAGCGATATGAATAGCTACTACCATAATCAAAATGTTTGCAAAGCTCGCTCTCAGCCGTAATTCATAAATATGCAACGCCGATCACGTATTCACTGCGCACGTGATTAATAGCATTTTCGCCCTTTACAATGGAGTGCCGTGCAATTTTAAATCCGACTTGTAATTTATCGGATCACAGCTGTGGTTACGTTGCATACATAACAACAATTTGTTTGGTAAAATCATGATTCATTCTCCTCTTTTTCTTCCAATGCTGAGGTGAACTGATACACTTTCAGGGCCGCAAGTTTATCCACACATACCGCCTTAGGTTTACACGAGAATATAAATTCTTACATATTCTGGGGATAAAATATCCTTATAAGAGTAAATCACTGTTTCCAGCGATAACTCTCAAACTGCAACCGGAATTTAATTTTGAATCCAGAATCTAATGAGATAAAAGAACATTTTCTCAACACTCATTCATTACTTTCTCTGCTCCAGTCTTATATACAATAAATAGGGATGGGACCTGGATACTCGGTGGTATCGAAGGATTCTAATACTTTGAGATAAACCTTCGATACTTTTAAATTTTTAAATTTTGCATTATTGAAAGTTGTTGCGTTTAACTTTATGCTAAGAGGACTGAAAGGAGTCGAGGCCTCATGTCTGCCTTCCACATGTCCCCTAAGAGTTCTTGACAGACCTGGACTGCGTTTCGCGTGGGTGAATCAACGTAACATTCCATAGGCTCTTGTGACTAAATGAAAACATGCAAAGAAATGGGGGAAGAGTAGAGGTATTCATGTAACATATCGCGTTAAGTGAGTTGTGAGTGAAGCTGATTTAGCTGACGCACCTTTCTGAATAGCCTGGCTTGTCACTCACTCTCAGCCATTAATTTATCTACTCCGGTGGCCAAAATCTGTCAATCCAACAGAAACAAATCACAATTTAAGACGTGAGAAATATTTGCTCTTTCCTTCCATCTGTTTATGTTTACGCAAGTCAAACTCAGAACAGAGCGTAGCTTACAGGTATAATTTCCATAATATGGATAGAAAATCCTTTAAAAAAAAGGTTTCAGCACAAAATATAGTTACATAAAAAGGGAGCAAGGAAATTATTATTATTATTATTATTATTATTATTATTATTATTATTAGCCTCATCTGTGGCATCATCAAGATAAAAAAAATTGCTGCCAATCGGAGGATATCAAACAGGAACAATTTCAGAAATAGCGTACAATACAAATTTGGTTACATGCGTTTATACACAGAAAACTACTAATAAAAACATAATTCAATCAACCAGCTATCGCCTTTACAGTATTTTATAAACTGAGTATCGATGCTCAAAAAGCAGTATCGGTATCGAGTGTCGAGAAATAGTAGTATGTCCATCACTAGTCGGCCATTATAGCCGTGGTCGCTGGTTTGCGTAGCTTCGGCGCTCCGCCAAGATGAGAGTCGCGGTTTGAGTCCCACCATGGGCATGGGTGTGTGTGTGTGTGTGTGTGTGTTTGTAATTGCGGTAATAACACAGTAATGATAAACTGGGTAACCGACGGAACTTAAAAAAAATATACTAAAAATAAATAAATATAAGTAAATAGGAAAACTGTTATATGCAACTCCCCATGAGTTTCTTTATCCATTTCTAATTCCTAGTTTTCCCTTATACATTGCATGTGCTATTCATATAGAATATGCTTTTTCTATTCCCTATACGATACTTACAAATGTTTGCATATAAATGATTTCAAAATGTTAATACGCACTTTGGTTACATACATATACAGACACAACGCTTAACTAAATGCGAAAGCTTCCACTTTTCCCGAGAAGAAACTCATTAAAGAATGGGCTAGGGTACAAAATAGGACACGGCCTACACCGGAAGCCAAAGTAATAGCGCAGCACATAATTGTTTCTATCACCAGAGGAGCTCATGCGAAATAAATAAAAAAAATCGTACATTTTCTAGCATTTTACATAGGTGGCGCACCAAAGAAAACTTCAGTATGGGCAGTTGAAGCATACAACAATGAATACTTCGGAAACGGCTAATGGTGTGAAAAATTTATTCGGCTCTAGTTACATTTTTAAGAGCTCTACGTTTTACTTTCAGTAAGTTATTACGTTTTTTCCTTCCTTCTTCTTTCTTTCTTTTTTTCTGATTTTTAAGTCTTTAGGTTCCCCACTTATGCAAAATTCAATGACAGTGAACAGTAGGTATGGGCTGATGATAGAAAATTCATGCCAGTATCTGTACATATTATGTTCTTTATTCAAAACGTGTCATTTGGGGGGGGGGAGAATAGAAACATCGTAACATTTTTCCTCTAAAAGGTTGTTTATTGCTTCGACTTTGGAAATTCGGCTTGCGAAGTTTAGTAACGGCTTTGTTTTAAGTTAATTCGTAAGGAACACACACAGGTTAATGTTTTACGTTCTCTTCTCCAAATAAATCATGAAACGCGAAATCGAAAATTAAAATAATAATCAAAGGTGGAAGCCTTATTGTACAACAAAACTAATTTGCAGCTTTCTTCTTAAATTCATTGGACCAGGGATCGCCCATACACAAATGTTATCATTTGTATTTGATCACTCTGTATATGACGTATCTTTTCTATGAATAGAAAAACTACCACCGCTCGCCTCCCACCGAGGCGGCCCGGGTTCAATCCCAGGGACCCACATGTGGGATTTGTGGTGGACAAAGCGGCGTCTGGGCGGGTTTTCTCCGGGTTCTTGGGTTTCCCCCGCCATTCATTCCACCAACTGCTCCATCATCACCTTTCCTTTCATCCATTTCACCAACATTTCGTTACATCTACTTCCTTCATCCCATACCAGGCATCGGGCTGATCACCCATCCTGATGCTCTGTCTGATCCATGAGTGTCTGCTCCTCGACGGGCCTCTGACCCCAGGCACCCGCCTGTACGACCTGGGGGGTGTAAGTCCTACATAAGAGGAGGTTAAATAGATAAAGAAGAAGAAGAAGAAGAAAAAGCTACCCCTCCATAGTTAAGAATATTTGCTCATAGTTTATAATATACTACCCTTACTTGTATAAAGCAAACCAAGGCCCAAGTAAATCTAAAATTTGATAATAGTAGTGAGAACGAGTAGGTAATAAAAGATAAATGAGAAGTAAAACAGAAGGAAGAAAGGAATTTTAGTCTCGTACGTGACGTTGTTGGAACATAAAGACTAGAAGAGAAAGGGGATGGTAGGGTGACGGGTCGAGGGTGGCGAGGGCGGTAATGGTCATGGCGGAACAAAAGGAGAAAGAAAAGGATAGACAACAAGCTGAAGAAGAAGCTGACAAGAACAACAACGATTGTGATGCACACAAATAGGTATTCTTTACCCTAATGTATCATGCTCACGCGGTTGTCATCTTAGTGCAACCCTTGGATATGTCAGCTTATGGCAAGGCCAACTGGGCACGAGCACAAGATATCATCTACAATTTTCTTTTACAGAAATGAATTTTATACCCTGAATCACCCGAGGAGGCTTGTTGTCGGAAACCGTCAGGCAAAGGCCAGGGATTTACACCGATGCGTTCCTCGATGCATATCACTCGATCATTCATCACTGTCGGCGCTAGTCATTTCTTGTTAGGGAAACAGTGGATGGCGCATATTTGATTCCTCTTGGGGTTGTTTTTTGACTAGGGATATCAGAAATAGGTTTGAATGCTATTTCTCGTATTATGCATGTGTTGCAGAGGTACACCACTCTAAGACTGGTTTATAGCGATACTAAACATAAGGTGCCATGATGGTGATCAACTTGGTAATTAGTTCATATATCAAGTGAATTGTTCCAGATAGAAATGCTCTGAATTCGGACTAGTCACAGTCCAAATTCTATTCGATCAATTTTATTGTTTTCATTTATGGCTTCGACCTGCAGCTGCTAAACTCTGAACTATGTCATCTCGCATTTGGATTACTATTCCTTCGACTGTTAGCACTATTCAAATAATAGACTGAACTTTCATAGCTTTTATGATTTAATATTTTAGAGGCGCATTTTATGGATATTTGTTTTCATTTTTTTATATAATTTTGCCCATGAAGAAGTCAAAATTAATACAACTTCAGGACCAGTAACCTTTATTTACTGTTTATGATTAATAACCAATTGAAATTTCACATAGGTGTATCTTTCAAGAAATGTGAATCATGTTTTAGAGATATGTTTAAATATTATTTTATTTTTCCCAAAATTAATTTAACGAATTCGATTAAGTATAGTGCCATGACAAAATGCTTATCTTCAGTTGTTCTCTAAATCCTGGTTAAAACATTCTATTCTTGCAGCATTTCATTTAACTTGAAGACCACGAAACAAAGATCAAAATTTCAGGTAAAAGTGTGGATGTCATTAAAATACACCTTTTATGTTAAAAATGTTATGCGCCAGTTATCGTTTGCGAAAATTTGGTTATAGTGTTTTTAAATGTTTATAGCTCTTGACAGTTAAGTGCTTATGTTGTTACTTTGAATAAACTAAAAAGAGTGCGAAAATCTTATATTACATTCACATGAATTTCTAAACCCACTATGATTTATTTTTATCTCTTCAAAAAACTGTTCTTACAAAAGCTTATTTTTCTTCAGCTTAATCGAGATAAACGCTTGTAGATATGATTTTATTTATGTACACATTTTGTTATAGGTATAAGAGGGATATAGAAGTCTGAACGGAAAATAAAATCTTTAAAAAGTGGTAGCTCTATGCTGAGTTTGAAATTCCGTACCTTTTGCATGACATCACGAGAAACAAAAGAATGGCAACTTAGTACTTAAAAAAGGATATAATACAATATTGAAATCAATTCAAACCAATAGCAACAACATGAAAAATTTTAATGCAAGAAAGTATTTTATTGCTCACCTAAACTGTGTGTTTCAACGAGATTTCTAGTTTTCGATATTACTCGTAGGTTATTGTCTGTATGTTGTTGTTTACTAGTTTTTTGGAAGTATACAAAATTCATTCAAATGAAGAGACTTCAAAGGCTATTCGTAGAGAATTTAAGGTATACATTTCATTTGTCGTGCACATTTGTGGTATTTTAAAATAAATCTTTTAGAGCCATATTTTAGAAAATATGTACCAACACAAAAAAGAAACATTTTCAGTGTAAGGGGTAGTCTTGCTTAAGGGAATTTTCTCGAAATGCTTCTTGTCGCATCCTTGGAAGGTACTATACTTAAATACCAAGTTTGGTATTTATCCAACATTTCCTTTTTGAGGTATGCTGTTCAGACACGCAGAAACAGACACACACTCAAATCCTACACTTATGCGCGCGCATCATTTTCTAAAAATTATATTTTTGAATTCAGGGGACCTCAAAACGTAAAATCTCATATTGAGTTTTGTGTGCAATACAGTACTTCCTTTGCCTACTAGAAGTAGTAGGACGAGCGACATGGCTCAGCGGTAAGTGTGAGTCTCACATTCGGGAGGCCCTGGTTCGTTTCTCATCGACCACTCACTCTGACCTTGGATTTTTCGTGTTTTTCCTGGTTGGTAGGCGAATGCTGGGATGGTTTCTGATCTATTACGATTTCCTTTCCATCATTTCACTTCCATTCTGTTTCCTTCTCATCTTTCAGGTGTGCACTTAGGTGGCGTAAGGCGGTGCCGGACAGATTGCGCAGATGCATGCTCAACGGATAGAGTACTCCTCTGGACACTAGAGGGCTTCTTGGTCGACGAGTCATTCATCGCGCTCTCTGGGCAGCTCCAGCAGTGGGACGGCTCTTCAAGCCTGGAACTGTTAGGGACCTCCGCGCGTCTCTGTGGCCTGCCTGATGGCGACCTGTAGCCTCCTGTGGTTCCTTCACTTCAGCCCTTCCTCCTAGAGGTGTTGGTCACAATAGCTTTATGTAGGTCCCAATGTGCGAGGTATCCCCCTCCAATATACAGTGGAGCGTTTTAAGGTGAGGCCACAGACCGGCTGTATGCGCAGCAGGCTGTGCTGCAGTGACATTGGTATTTTTCCGATGTGCAACTGGCGATGCATGACGCGTTCAAGGTTATCTTTATCAACTGTGCTTCAGACTTTGGTTTTCGTGCTGTAAGGCGAGTTGTGCGTGTGCATCTCAAAGGTGAAAGTTTATTCAAGACATCTTATTATATGTGATTTCTTAAGAGTGTTAATGTCTTGTTATTAGTCCAGTGCAATTCCTGCCGACAAATTCACGCTTGAACAACGA
Source organism: Deroplatys truncata (assembly GCA_030765065.1). NCBI lineage: Eukaryota > Metazoa > Arthropoda > Insecta > Mantodea > Mantidae > Deroplatys > Deroplatys truncata. The sequence goes on along the minus strand of CM060975.1, from coordinate 71,882,846 downwards.
GTTTTTATGCAGGATACATACGTAAAAACCGAATAATGTAGACTGGTGTGTAGACAATTTCAGGAGAAATGTCGTGGTATTCCAGTTCCAGGTAGAGAAACTGTTAGACGTCCGGTAAATAAGTTTAAGACATGCACATTACGTAAGAACTTACACGTGTGAATGGAAATTTCGTTCTAAGATGCCAGGAATATCTTCACGCAAATGGACAACACGTATAACAAGGTTAGTTTTCATTATAGTGCATGTTACTATTACTCGTAAGTAACGTCGGAGTTACGGAACGAAAAACCTCACTGTAATAGACGGTGTGCGGAGCACGCATATGCGCAATCCGTGGCCTCATCATAAAATGATCGCACTGTATAACCTAACCATAACCTAAGTAGGTGGCAGAGATTGCAGAACAATATGTGTCACACTAGTTCTCACTTGAGTGTTTTACCCTATGTTTTAAACATTAAGTAAAAATTAATTTTACGACACAAATTTTCTTTTAGCGTCCCAAACTAATTTTCAAAACCCTCTAAATAGACTCTCGGAAAGAGCAGCGTGACATTCAAATGTTTATATTATAATGTAATTAACGTCATGGCTGCCTACATCTTCAAAAAAATATAGCAATGTTTAATCTGAATAATGCATTCCATTATATTCTATAACAATAGTGTCATTTCATTACTCCTTCGAAATTCCCAAATCACCTGCGGCTTGGACGAAAACATCTAGCTCGTACGGGAATGCCTTTAGCAGAACCTGCATAAATAATTATAGCTCTTTTAGTGTGTGCGAGTGCTTTCTTTCTTCTAAAGTGTTTATTTGTATTCGAAGGTCTCAAATGCATATTTCTGGTGAAATTACGATATCTTATTGAGTCCAGCCACGTAGGTACTTCTTCTACCTTAGGTGCCTAAGCTGAGGAAAGGTACAAATTCAAACTCTGGTGATGGCCACAGATTCCTTGCCTTAACAAGCTGATGCAGAAAATGAGAGATAATTTATGTAATACCCATCAAACATTATAAATTACTTAAAGCTGAAACGGAAATATTTGGTCGTCATTGAGCAGGTTAGAGAATTAGATCGCCGGTATGTTAATGGATTACGTTAAAGCGTTTTCTCTGTCAAGGGCACAAGCTCCAAATACGGCGGTCATGTGTTTCATTCACTTCTGTGTGGCACTTTCTCTACTCCGATAAGTGGATTCCACTTATGCAAACCCTTCTAGACTATTAGTATAGTAATGAACATATTAACTGCATCGTTTACTTTTTTTACACAGTTAAATATCAGCTGTTCAAGCAAGGCACGTAGTGTGGTCACATTCCTCTTTCAGTCGATCTCTTACGTTTAACGAATATCCGTTTAGTACTACATATTCGTATTTTGAAGGTGTAACTGAAATCCGGATTTGTGTTATTTTCATTAAAAACGTTAATTTTTTCAATACATCACTATTCATCCCCCAAACCCCCATAACTCAGATCACCAAACGCTTTCTATTCTGAACAGTACACTTAATCGCAGTTTTTCTTTTCTTTTTCGCAATATTGGAGGCTAACGATTTAAAAATGTTCCTGAAATATTTATAATTAATTTCTTAAAAATTTAGCGACCCGTCGGTAGAGCTTAGTATTGCCTTGAGAATGTAAATATTGTATAAAAATACTAAAAACACTTACCATTTTGTTTACGATACAGCATTCTTTAAAATGGACCTCGCGTTTTCTCAATTAGTCTCGTCTCGTTTACTTTTCTGAATAATAATAAACTACTATTTTAAACAATAACGTTAGCTTGTATATTTTCATAACTGCGTGACAAAGTATTGCTATTACAAAAGCCATCCCCCCACAGGTACTATCATCTTTGTATGTTTTTGAACCTTGAAGAATTCCACAAACATTGGTGGGAAAAGCGATGGTACTTATCTACGATGAAAATATAAAAAATATTGAGAATCAATGCACTAGAATCAGGAAGTACACCGTGTATTCATTTCATATAAATCTTCAGTTACAGGACAACATTGTTGCAGCCATAAACATGTGTTGTGGTAATTTACCGTTGCCATTCCAATAGCAGACTTGTTTAAAATTATCAAATATTTTAATTAATCGTAAAATTAAATGACGATGTAGTTCCAGACTTCTGTTTATTTAAATATTATTATAAGCTTTTGATATTTTATATTAATGCCTACATTTGTGAACTATTTGCGTCGCGATCCAGCCCTTTAAAGTAAAGAAATAATATTTGATTACAATCACTACAATAAACGCTGTTTGCTCACTCCACACATAGCTGAATTTTAGTTAAATAAAGTTAGAGATAAAGCATTAAATAGCAATTTGCATGAGTTTTTCCTGTGCTTGTCTTATCGAAATATACGTCTTAATATTCCTAGACTGCCATATTTTGTGAATATCTCAAAAATATTAAAAACTAACATTTTCTTATTATAAGATTGGTAGGCCATAAAAATGCTTTTCCAATCTCTTCAGCTTCATTTCCTTTGAAAAGAACGGTCTCGAGCACTTCAGATAGCGATAACCCCACATTTGACAAGTCATATAATTATTTAAGAAGATGAGTGATGCAGCAAATTCGTGCAGCACTGTACAGGAAGGGAAACTTTGTTGACTTACCGGAGGAGTCGATGAAGATCCATTGCTGCAGCCAGCAAGTGCCGGTGGTAAAGGCTTGCCGGCAGCGGCCTGAAGAAACAAGTATCTCCCTCTCACGGAACAACAACTCCACTAGCACTGCAGAGGTTCCTTCTTCCGCTCACCCCAAGAGCGTCTATGCAACTGAACGATGGCCACCGAAGACCCAAGAGTTAGTCGGTCGTGTCCTCCCACTGGATTGGCCCGCTCGTCATACACTGCTGCTACTCTCGGATGCTGCGTGAGGGAGGAAGATCGGCCCTCAAGTCTGGGAGGCCGGGATCTCGACCAGCGGGGCGCACAAGGACATTCATCTTCACATGACATTCTTTTGTTCCCCCATCCCCGCTTTAGTGACAGAATAGTAACGGCAATAATGATGATAAACAGCAAACAGCTGAAGGGTTTGTAAAAGGATCCTGCCGACATCCGGTTGGTATAGGTCAGTATTGTAAATTAATTGCAAAGTGGAATGGCGCCGGACTGAGGTCGTTTCGTGTCTATCTCACAGAAACTTATATCGATACCTTTAGTTCGTATTTTGCTTAGGGTGTGTTAACTTAGTTTTCTTTTTTTTTTTTTTTTTTGGCGATCTTTTTGCCGGATTTTCCCTCGTGCTGTCTCTCAGCTCTAAGGACTCCGGACTCATTTGAGTATTCATTATACCTATTTCATTCATCGCAAACTCTCATCAAAAAGCATGCGACGTTAAGAGTCATTCCATTACTACACCTGATTCCATCGGATTTCTCATTCCTTTAGTTCAAATGTTGTGACACTCTGGAAATTATCTGCTCAATTTAAAATGTATTTAAAAATAAATCATTCTCAAAACACATGTTGCAACACAGTGTACCAGTTGGACAACACCAGTAACGTGTCGCCCATTTGGAAACAGCACCACTACCACTACCACCATCCTCATCATTATCATTAGACATCAGATTTGTATACTCTAAAAATATCCTAAACAGCATACATTTATGGTGTCAAAATCTTTAAAAAAAACACTCCATAATTTCGCAAATATGCTCTTATGCACTACACTTGTTGACTTTAAGCTAATACTTTTTGGTACTTATAACGTACATTCTTCTTTAGACATCATTTCGATAGTAGTAATTTTATTTACAGTATGCAATGATTATTTTCTTTGAATTCTCAGGTGTAAGTTCAGCCATTTATCGGTTAACACAAGCTTGTAACTGATTGTAAGGATCTTTCTACGTCTATAGATGTTATTGGGCCAAATTTGAAAGCACTTACTAACTCTGGAGAGATTATTTCAGGAAGCCCTACGTTTTCACCTTAAAGATATTTGTCTACAGAACACAAAAACGTAATGTTAGGATTTCCCCCTAAACACTGCAGAATTTATCGCTTAGTTTGCCTGTATACTTTAAAGAGGCACTATGAATTATTTAAATATGAATTATGAAACTTAACATACAAGCACAGAAGAATAGAAAACTTATTGCAAAACTTAATTCCATATCACAAGTAAAAAAATCTGACGTGTTACATTCACATGACTTTCTCTATCCTATATCGCTTATTAGTGGGTATACAAATTATTCTTATGAAAGTTTTATTTTCCTATGATCTACATTTTAATCGAGATAAACCTTTGCAGAAATAGCTACATGACACATTTCGTTATAGATACAAAGGGAGCAGAGATAGTCAAATGTTTTAGAACTGGACGTTATACGCTGGCCTTACGCTTTCCATGACATTGCTAGAAACAACTGAAAACCAACAGGACTAACGGAATGGGTAAGTAGTTAACAATTCGAACCATCAATAACGAATATCTGGGAAATGGCTGATGCCACTAAAACTTATTTGAAATAAATTGTATGTTTTAAAGAGATCTACATTTTTAATACGTTTTCGTCTATCGCTTAACGTCTACTAGTTATGCAAGTTAATAAGAAATTGAATTTTACAGGCTATTCCCGGAAAATTCAAAATATTCATTTTATTTGTCATGCAAATATCTTTAATATATGGTATTTTAATTAAAATCGTTAGAACCATTTTGGATAATCAAACATTTCGAAAAAATCATCCACGTAAAGAGTAGCTTAGTGTAGGGGATTTTCTTGAAAAATATTCATGTGGCATCTTTGGAAGATGCTGAACTAAATACCAAATTTGGTACTTTTCCGAGTTTTCGTTTTTTAGTTATGCCGTTCAAAGACACGCGCGCGCGCATATTTTTCTAAAAGTGTTTTTTGTGAGAGGACCTCAAAATATATATTTCCGGTAAAATCTCGATATCGAATTTTTGGGTAGAATGCAATATCTTCTCTGCCTACTATGTACATGGTAGAGAAATTAATAAATTAAATATGAAATTTTATTCAAATCCGAGTCTATTAGTATCATTCATATTGTAGCGTAACAAAAACAGTTTTACAAACTGGCTCGCTCCTCCCTGCATTGCTTAAAATAATCTTTCCAGGATCTCTGTGACTGTCCAACTTCTTCCTTTAGGGGTAATATGCATAATAATTTATTATGCATTTTTGGTATGGATTACAAGTATATTCTATCCTGAATAGGTGATTGCATAACATTTCTTTATACAATCTTCTATTTTACAAGTGATGTCTTTGTTTTTACTTTCTCTATCACTTAACTATAGTTGGAGAAATCTTGCATTTCAGCCTCAAAACGAGAGAATGACGGAGAAGGTTCAGCGCACGTGTGTGTCTATGCGCGTACACAGCATGACTCAAAAACTCAGATGAATACAACTCTCGTGTTTTTCTTTCAGGGATAAAACACGAAGATTTTCATGAAATTTCCCAATCCCGAATAACCTGTATATAGCTTTTTTATTATTATTTATTACTTTCTCAAAAAGACTTACTCAAACAATTCATTCAAATGTTATATTATGTTTGAAATACTGACATGAAGAATAAAACGTAAACCTGGAATTTTCAAGAATAGCCTGTAAACTCATCTTTCTTCGGTTTGAACTTGGAAACATAAGAGTTTGCAAAAGCAAACAGAAATCGTGTAGAACTCATTAAAATGTACAAGTTGTGTTGGATAACCTTTTTCGTAGAGTTGGCCGTTTTCGAGATATTCCATGTTATGTTCTTCTATTTTCCAATGTTGAAGTTCGTTACGTGGTGAAACATTTTGATCTTTTCTTTTGCTTCGCCTTGAATGCCCTGGATCCATATCTAGAAAAAATGAAAAAGAAAACATTAATACCTTTGTGATTGAGTGGTCAGCGTTCTGGCTTCTCAACCCAGAGATCCCAAGTTCGAATCCCAGCCAGGGTGGGGAAACTTTTCTTAAACTATAATCATTCCTTACCCTCCACAGAATCCGGAAATATGAATCTGGGAGTGAATGTGAGTGTATTTCATAACAATAAAATTAAGAAATTACAATTCAACGAGCTACTAACACCATGAGTCGTTTCTTAAGTATCAAGGCCCCCGATATGACCATAGAAGTTAAAAAGAGAATATACAAATGAAACGAAGTCCTTTATTTATTTATTTTTATGGGGACTCTTTAACTGCTGTGGTTCTTAGCGTCCCATTCTATATTGGGCATGAAAGACCAGTAATTTTGCTCAGAGGCCTCTTTATCAGACTTGAGGTTCTTTTACGTGCTGTAAATCTACGACACGGAACCACCAGCTATACCTCCCTTCCGAAGGGAGCCATGCTAAGGATTTTTACGCCCGAAAAAATTAAACAATTTAAACAAATAAATAAATAAAAAGTAGCTGAAGGCTGTCTTTGCATATTGTATGTAATCAACACCATATTATTAACTTGAAATAATTTATACGAAAACATGCAGCATGAATAACATAACACGGAGGAAAAATTAATCTTTTGTTTAAATTGTATAATATATAAGTTCTACGTGTGGATTTTTAATGTGTAGAGAAAACTATGCGAAAGCGTTGCAGATAAGATTTTTAAAACGACGTTTGCATTAAAGCCTTATATGAAGTGTATTAGAAAGAACTATCTTTATAGCGTTTAGAAATGTCAGCCATTAGGATGTTAATTTGAGAAGGGGTCATTGCCCCATGTCACGCTTACGGACCTAATTGAATGGGAAGTAAATTGTAGTAATAGTTTTAACATGCCACCAGCTTCCATATATATCTTTTCAAGAAGACAAATGTAATGAACGAAATGATGCAGCAGGCGACCGCATAATCTATTGATGCCCGAAGTTATTTAATACTTTGCCTGGACAGGGTAACAAAAACCTGGCAATAGTCCTCAAATGGGATCGAAGTCAGGCCGTAAGACGAAAGGAAGATAATGTTAGCTGGCGGGAAACTGCATGATAAACATACAGCGCCATTAGTCAAGCAAATAGCAGTACCAAATGATAAAACTTGGTAATATATATAAAAAACTTGTGTTACACTCACATGACTTTTTCTACTCTTGTACAAACTATTTTTACAAACGCTTATTCTCCATATGCTTCATGTTAATCGAGATGTTAATCTTATTGCTAATTTTCTTGTAGGTGCAAGGGGAATTGGTAGGCTTTAAGTGATAGTCAAATATTTTAAGAGCTGGTTGCTATGTGGAGTATTGCATTCTCTTTGCATTACCAGGACAAAAAAAATGAATAACGAATTCCCATTTGAGAAACAGCATAAGTATTGGAAAATTTAAGGGAATAACAAGTAATATCTCGAAAATGGTTCACTCAACAAAAAAAAATATATGACATAAATTGTGTATTTTAACGCGATCTACATTTTTTGTGTAGTAAAATTTTGTTTATCTCTTATGGTTTACCAGTTATGCAAAAGTCGTTCACAATGAAGAATACTTTTGGAGACATTCCCAGAAAATTCAAGATATACATTTTATTTGTCATGAAAGTATCGTAAATATATGATATTTTAATCAAAATCGTTATAGCCATTTTTGAGAAAATTAAAATTTTCGAAAAATGTTCCATGTAAAGGGTAATCTTGGGGGGGGATTTTCTTGAAAAACTTCGTGTCGAATCTTTGGAAGATACTGAACCTAAATATCAAGTTTGGTGTTTATCCGACTGTTCGTTTCTGATTTATGCTGTTCACAGACACACACAAGGACATGTTTCCAAAAATGCTTTTTTTTTGGATTCAGGGGGTCTCAAAACACATATTTCCGGTGAAATCTCGGTATCGAATTTTTGGGTGGAATACAATACTTCCCCTACTCACTATACGTAGTAGAGAAAGTAAAAAAGCATTAACTGCAATTCAGAACGAATATGAAGTAATTTTGACGAATAAGAGATGTATGATGAATAAGAATAAAGAAAGATCAGGAATTAAGATACATGATAGAAAAAAGAAAACAAAAAATATGAAGAAATAAAAATCTGATGTTTTATTCACATAAATTTCTCTTCTCACTTTCTATAAACTATTCTTACAGAGTCCTTTTATTCTGTCTACTTTTAATCTAAATAAACTTTCAATTCACATTTACACATTTCGTTGTAAAGCGATAGTCGGATGTTTAAAGAGCATGTTGCTTTGTGACCATGTAAATCCAGCCAAATTCGATGTAAACGAAAACAAATCTTAGTAACACCATAGACAACTTACTAACTCAATAGACTTTCAATTTTGTGGGGAAAAAAAGGAGATAACGCATCCAACGCCACAAAAGCTGAAGTAGGTGTGTTGTAGTTCGACTGTTGGGGAGCTAAACTTGATGTATTAACTGCCCACGTTTAGGTACAAAGTTTCCGGTGGCCTTCGCACCAATGTTCACTTTCCGGTGGTCTTCACCCCAACTTTATTTTCCGGTGGCCTTTGCCCCAACTTACTTTTAGCTTTGTATTTTAATGTTTCTTTAAATATATATATATATATATATATATATATATATATATATATATTGCCTCGGCTGCGTCAGTATTAATTTGTAGAAACATGTTTCTCTTAACAGGGTGTGATACGGCTAAAGAATGTAGATTTACGCAGATTATAATTTTCACTTCACTCCTTTTATTAATCCTTGACACGATTAAATAACACTTCACTGATATAGAGAGCTGTGAGATTATTTATTAATTACTTGCACTTTTTAAACACGTAAACTTTATAATATCCTCGCCGTAATGAAACTTTGTCTCACACTGGATACGTATTAAACTTCTCGAGGACGCGTCTCGCGTCCAATTAGGATCACTGTCTACAAGCAACTGGTTTCTACCGCCTGAATTTGTAAGTTTCTGTATTTCAAGTCTCTGATTGGCTAATCCTACTCCAATAGAATACTTTTATTTAACTTAAGCTTTTTCTGGTTGTTGATTGGCTATTTATAAACTGTCTCAAAAATTACATTATTGTTGCTCCAAGAATTATTAGTAGCATTATTAAACTTTCCAATTCATTATTACATCAAGGTTACCTCATTGTTACCTCATTGTTAGCAACTTTTGACCTATATTCTCACAGCTCCTACATTATTAAATTACGTAATACATCCACATAACATTATTATACATGTATATCATAATATAAACATTAATACAATGAGTGTTACATACATTTTATATGTTATTTATTCACATATTGCTTTAAGGCGGGCTATTATTATATTTTATATTATATAATTAGACTGAAATCATTTAAGTGTTAAAAATACTGCCTCAAAGCCCAATAGCGGCGAAAATCATCAACTCTACACATGTCGATAATATAGCTATGATGCTATCTGGTGGTGGAGTTTGAAAGCTCATGCTCGTACCTGTCTTACTAACACTAACTGCGTCCCCCAAAACTATGGTACTCTTACCTGCACATAACTGCAATTTAATGAAGATGATAGGTTCTGCAACTATAGAAATAATCTGTTGAGAGTTTCACACGACCTTCGCTACTAGTGATAAATTCTCATATATCAGTTGTATATTTTACTATTCACATAAACGGCGATTCTATACACGTGACGTTACTCACGATATATTCTTACAGGAATGACTTTAAATTAAGCAAAGAATACTAACCATGTTGGCAGTATTCAAATGTTTAATTGTGGTAACAAGCTGTTGCGATGAAAGTAAAAGCGGGGATGCAAGAATCCGACTTTCAACTTTCAAAATGGGATCATGGTAAAGTGCTAACACTACGAAAATATTTATTTGATTCAATTTGTGTATTTTAATGAGCTTTATAGTATTCCTGTAGTAAGTTTTTGTCTATCTTTAAGATTTACTTGCTGTACAAAATTATACAACATTCAATTAAATAACGTGGAGTTCATGCACTGATCACAGAAAATTCAAGATATGCGCTTTACTATTCATCTACATATCTTAAACATATGTTACTTTAATCAAATTGTTAATGCCGTTTTTGAAAAATAACAATTAACAAAACGTTTTCCATGGAAAGGTTTACTTGAGCTGGGGAGATTTTCTAGAAAATCTTCTCGTTGCATACTTAAAAAACACTGAACTTTTTTTATATTTGTCTGACCTTTCGTTCTTGAGTTACACTGTTCACACAGGCACACACACATACAAACATACAAGTATGTAAACATACACAGACATAAATATGGATATTAAAAGTAATTGTTTTTGGATTCAGTGAACCTCAAAATACATATTTACGGTATGTAGCGGTTCCTCCTTGGTAGGACCCTATTAAGTTGATGATGGACCGTTGGGAGATTATGGATGCTGTATTACATACCTGTAAGTCGTCTTGATGCCCGTGCTCTTGTGATGTATGTCATGACGTTCTTGTAGACTGGAATCTGATGACCACACCACGTAAAACTTAGAACAAAATATTAAAGAAAGAAATTATTAATGTGTTAATGCTGAGAAGCTGTGAATTATATATCTTATTACATTAATAAGTTATCGTATTAGTTTGTCCGTGGCTAGTACTGTATGTTGCTCCAGGTAAAATATCAATATCAATTTTTTTTATAGAATACAAATACTCTCTCTACTACCATAGACGTGTCGAATAGAAGGTTATAATAAATGAAAGAAATAAAAACAAACCAAATGAAGAAGTAATTGTTCAGATTCGTAAATATTTTGTGCCACCTGAATTCGAACCGAAACAATAATTATAGCTTGACTTCTGATTCAAAAAGTCGTGTTTTAGCAAACAGAGCTACTGCGTAGCTTCACGGTAGATGTAATACAGTTTTTGTTTATAGCGTCCCTCTATCAATTTTATTCGCATTTATGTTCATCCTAAAACTTTATTATGAGTTTAATGTCCTTTAATCGGACAGAGACTGAAATGGGTGAAATGATGCTCAAATGAGCGCAGGGCTATGGGGCTTGGAGTTACCCAGATTTTTCCTCTAATTCAAGAAATCCCGAAAGAGGAATAGTAAATCGTACTCAGAATTTAGTTCCCATGCTTTAACTCAGAAAATTTGTATGAAAATTTAATTTTGGATATCAGAGAATATACCGTAGGCAGATTTTCTGAAAATTGAAAAGTTCCTGCCTAGAAACTGTTTGAATTAATTCTTCCTCTCAAAGCAGATGTAAGATGTCCTGATATTGAACCAAGGAGAGCGATACCGATCTTTCTAACACAGCTAAAAGCTGAGGGACGCATAAAATCAACTTATATGGGATTGTTCATCATCTAGCATATAATTGGGAACCATAAACGAAAGATCAAAACTTGATATAAAAATATATATAAATGTAGCCACTCTCGTAGTATTTGTTGTTTTATTTAAGTTTTTCAGGCTGAAGCTAGATAGATCGCCATGTGTGTTTGAATCTGAGTGATTTTGCTTTCTTTCGCGTTAGATCATAAGAAACATAGACTTATGATTTAAATTGCCGACCCTCGTAGCCGTGGTCGCTGGAGCGTATAGCTTCGGCGTTCCGCCAAGCTGAGGGTCGCGGGTTCGAGTCTGGGCATGGGTGTTTGTGTGTGTTGTATGTGTAATTGCGTAATAAGCTGTATCGTTAACAGTGAAACACAGTAATGATAAAATGGGTACACAAGAGAACCTTTAGAAGAAAAAAAATACGACCTTTGTTACCCTATCCTTGCATGCAACCATGTAGGAATTAATGTAACTGATTCCGTAACCTAACTTGAGATTATTTTGGACCAATACTTTAAATCGCGATTAAGAAAAAGTGGATACAAGAATCACGTTTACATGTTTACATACTATAATGAATAGGGGAGACCGGATATAGTTGTCACACTTTTTATATTTTCATTTTTCATATTTTTTGTATTTGTCATATATTATTTTTATTTCTAAGTAAAGATTGATTCTTGCGGTATATTGTTGCTAATTATCAAAGTCTTAACCACACCAGAAGTACTTGATAAGAAGTATACAATATGTCACACATCCTGGAGATAGTTACCATGTTTTATTTATGTTAAATGGAATATATGCAATATATAAAACAGTTTTGATGTCCATATGAACATGTAAAATCAAGAACTTATATACAATTTACTGTCCATCACTTGACATGGCACTGTCACAATTTAATACACACGTATTATTTGGCACCTGGAGTGCACTTTTCGTGAGCCTAGTTCTCAATACACTGGTTCTATTCCTCGTTTGGACGGCTATTCGAATAAGCATCAAAGCATACCAAACAAAAAAAAACTCTTCTTCGTCACTTTCAGAACTATTTTCCGCATTAATCCTCTCTTTTATAAGTTTTGGTTGTTTATTAGCATCAACAGTAAATATTTTTGACGCTAGCATTTCTATTTGTGCTTTTTTAGTCATAACTTTCTTCAATGTTTTCTTCTTTTCTGGAGTTTGTTTGTCTTGTTTGTTCTGGAGATCAATAGAGAGACATTGGTAGGCTCAGTAATCACGATTTCATCGTCAGACTCCCGCGATGTCTCCTCATATGTGGGAAGGGGTCTATCTGACACAAAACTGGATGCAAAATCTGACGGGGGTAAATGCCATGGCTCTAAATCCAACCATAATATTTGCAGGTGTTAATTCAGCAATGGGCATTTTTGTACAGTACTTAGCTAACATTCGATAATTCACGTTGAAATATTTTGTGGTTTGGTTACCAAATTGACTGCCCTAGCTTCTCTAAGCATGATATCTCGTAGAGTGGTGCTCTTTCGACCTTCCTTTTGAAAGTGTTAACCGTCGTTGGTTTACGACGAGGATTCGAATCAGGAATTTTCAGCTTTCTCTGTCAATGTTCTCATCTCTTGCACTATCGTGTCTGCCTCCTTACACGCAACCACAAGCGTTGTTCTCTCGGCGAGGCGTCCGTATAGAACATGGAGGATTATGATCCGAAAACCGTATTGTTACATGCTGGGGTGAGGGCCAAAAGATTTCCAACAAATGATTAAATTTCGATCACCCCAACACGCACATGGAGGAGCGTAGCTCGCTAACGGCAAGAGGAACAGGACCTTGGTGTTTAAATTTAGATGAAGGCGTGAGGTTTTACATTATACAAAAATATCATATAAACACACATTACCTGGAATTTATTGACAAATGTTTGGTAACCCTACATTGCACTTAGGAAAACAGGATGAGGGGAGATGCCCCGGAGTCGAGGACTGACCACACACGCGACTTGCTACTTCAACTGCTCTCACACAAGTGACGCTAACTCTATTCCCCCCTCCAACCGTGTCTAGCACAGCCAGCCAGGGTCGGCGTCATCCCAGACCGGTACCAAACAAAGCCCTATCTCTGGCGTGTTCCGCGAAAGGAGGGATCGTTAAGCCGAAAAATAATCAAAGGAACCCAATAATGCTATCGATAATGGAACACAATAATGCGTCTGGTAATGACAATGCTTACTGATACACCACAGTATTATTCAAGTAATACTGTCAAGTTTCTGTTCTACTTTAATTAACTAATTTTTTTCCTCTATTTAGTTTACGCCGCGGTTGTAACGTGTCGGATGTGTTAGGTAATACCTCGTGGACGACGTGAGACGCACAGGAGTCATCCCTGTACCACACCATCTTACTTCGTCATCTGTCCACAGAGGCATGTACATAGCAACTGCGCCTCTGCTTCGGTAACGGGTAGATGGCAGCTTCTGCACGTGCCCACACAGACCTTAGTACATAGCAGCTATCTCTGCTTCCACACGTGCCGGGCAGATGGCATTAGGATACCATTCAATCTACCTGCTTTCATTATCTGTGGATAGATGGCAGAGTAGAGATATTACATTATTTTTCCATGTTTGCTATTGTTTTAAACTTAAGGTTGAACTTTGTGTTGTGGTATTAAATATCCGGTATTTATCTTGGTGACCGAGGGAAATCACGAAAAACCCCAATCAGATGGCCGACCCACGGGATTTGAACCCGGACCTCCCGAATGCCAGCTACAGATGTTACCGCCTTAGCCATCCCGCTCGGTAGCTAAATGTAGTCTTGAATTCCTGTAACCCAAAATGTCTTTCTGTAATATGTTTGTAACACCTCCTTCATTAAATAAGACATAAAACCGGTAGAGGAAGAAACTTAGTTGAAACCTCTACCTGACTGGCCATCCTAACCAAGGACTTTTGTGGCTTTCCCTGGTCACTACACAAACGCGTTATCATACACCTCAAATATTCCCTTTCCCCATTACATTTCATTGGACTTCCTCATATTTCAGGATGGCAGGGTCGTGCGTGGTGTACGGTGATGTACGGCTCATGGCGCAGGGCTTGTTTTAAGGAAAAAAATGTCTAGACTTGGCGTCTCTCATAGAATCCTCTGCTAAAACCTTTGCGTATGCATCGATAGGGCATTGAAGGGAATTGGTGTCGGGATGCTATCTCTGGAAACGTTAGGAACTCCGCCTTCCGCCACTAGATCCAGCCACCCTCTGTACTCCTTCGCTTCATCCCCCCCCCCGGAGATTAAACAGGTGCATCATGAAATGGTTAACGACAGTATAGCTGTATTGCATAACTGACCGTCTTCGTTGACACTCGAAGCCAGTACGTTATTGCATGGAAGTGCAGAAATACACAGACTGATTAAAACTTATAGTGAATCATTTGAAATTGAAAAGTATTAACTTCGTTTGCAAAAAGTAAAGGGTTACAGTTAACATTGTGCCGCTAATGAACAACTTCCAAAATAGCAGCTTTTGGTAGTTTGGTTCCACCAAAAAGCAGCGGACTATGCAAGGAGGAGAACAGCTGGTTGCATTGTGGGTGGTATTCCAGCTTAAGTTCCGAATACTGCCTGAAGGAAGGGAGAGAGAATGGGCCTGCAAATAAACAAATCGCCTCAGTATAACTGGATACGTTATTCCATGCAGTATGCATATAAAATACCCAATGTCAAAGTTCTCTTGGAATATGTTGAGTTTAGGATCTCTCTTTATTAGGCATTTTCACCTTGTTTTATGAATATTGCTATTTTTTGTTTATAAAATATGTCTTGTATAGCTTCTTAGAGAGATAAGGTTAGTGATTGGTGGAATTATCTGTAGGATTTTATTTTGTCCCTTCTTATCTTCCGAACAGAGTTGTAGAAAAGAAAAACGGACGAAGAAGGGGAAAAGCAGAGATAAGGAAAAGAAAAGCGAAGAAACAAGTAAACGAGAAAGAGCAGAAAGTGAATGCAAGTTTGGAGAACAAATCTCTCTAAGAGAAAATGGATTTTAACAGCAGAATGAAAAGGAGCAAATACAGGAAAGAGGGAGGAGCAGGAACGAATAGGAGAAAGAGAACGAGGAAGAGGAGGAGCAGAAACAATAAGAACAATAAGAGAAAGCAATACAACAATGAACAGGGAATGAATAAACCCAAGATGCCCTGAAGACAGACAGACAGACATAGTGGAACCATGGGTGAAGTCTTCCCAGTACAAAGCTATGCAGGTGCAATGCCTTGAGGCCATCACTCTTCTTCCGGGACTAAAGGTTATGGGTTCATTATAACTCCTCCACCTTTAGAGTGCTTCTCGCTGCCTCCCCGCACGTGTTCCAGAGCACCAAGATCGTTTGATATGTTCAGCAACCTCTCTTCGTGAATGGAGCGGAGGTCAAAGCGGCAAGTTAATGTCTTAAGCGGTCCAACACGCAGCTAATATTAACTAATCCTCACCAGAGAGTTTATCTAGGAGTGGGTGATGTAGGAGAGGTTACTCTTTGCCATGCTGCCTTGTAACTAATAGTTCTTCTGTCAGCGTGTTTAATGACGGAGTGATAAGGTGAAAACTCTTTTGGCTTTATTTCTCTACCGCTTATCTATGGACAGAGACAGTATTGTGTTTGAATACAAAATTGAGCATTGATATTTTTCCAGAAATAAACACTTTAAGCTTCCCTGAAATCAAAAAAGGTACATTTAAAAAATTCAAGATATACATTTCATTTGCCATGCAAGTATTCTTAAACCTGCGATATTTTAATCAAAATCGTTAGAGCCATTTTTAAGAAAATCAACATTTTCGAAAAAGTTCCATGCAAAGGGCAGTCTGCGGTGGGGGGATTTTCTTGAAAATCTTCGTGTCGCATCTTTGAAAGATATTGAACCTAAATACCAAGTTAGGTATTTGTTCGACTTTTCGTTTTTAAATTATGCTATTCACAGACACACATCCACACAGACAAACACACGGAGCATTTTTCTAAAAATTGTTTTTTTTTATTCAGGGGTCTCAAAACATGTATTTTCGTTGAAATCTCGATAACGAATTTTTAAATCAAATGCAATACTTCCCCTACTTACTATACGTAATAGAGAAAGTAAAAAAGCACTAAGAAAAAAAATTCTGATATGTTACACATGACTTTCTCTACCCTTGTAGAAACTATTTTTACAGACGCTTATTCTCCATCTACTTCATGTTAATCGAGATAAACAGTTGCAGAAACCATCTTATTGTTAATTTTCTTTTAGGTGCAAGGGGAATATGTTAAGCTTTAACGATAGTCAAATCTTTTAACAGCTGGTTACAATGTGGAGCATTTCATTCTCTTTGCATGCCTCGGATATTACAAAAGAAAAAAAATCTCATTTTGAGAAATTATAAGTATTAGAAAATTCAAACAAATAACAAGGAATATCTCGGAAATGGTTCACTCTACAAAAACAAAATGTATATGACATAACTTGTGTGTTTTAATGAGATCTCATTTTTCGTGTAGTAAAGTTTTGTCTATCTCTTACGGTTTACCAGTTATGCAAAATTCATTCAGAATGAAGAGGACTTTTGGGGAAATTCGCAGAAAATTCAAGATATACATTTCATTTGCCATGGAAGTATCTTAAACATATGATATTTTAATCAGAATCGTTAGAGCCATTTTTGAAAAAATCAACATTTTCGAAAAATGTTCCAAATAAAGGGTAGTCTGGGGCAGGGGGATTTTCTTTAAAAATCTTCGTGTAGCATCTTTGAAACATACTGAACCTAAATACCAAGTTTGGTATTTATCGACTTTTCGTTTTTGAGTTATGCTGTTCACAGACACACACACACGAAACTTTTTCTAAAAATGCTTCTTTTTTGGATTCAGGGTGCCTCAAAACATATATTTCCGGTGAAATCTCGGTATCGAATTTTTGAGTGGAATGCAATACTTCCCCTACTTACTATACGTAGTAGAGAGAGTAAAAATCGTCCAATTCTCACTCTATCTGTGGGTCTGTGGTGTGTGTGACAGAGAGAGAGAGAGAGAGAGAGAGAAAGAGAGAGAACGAGAGTGCAAGAGCGAGATCAGCATAATTTTAAAAAATCTGTTGTTGAATTACAGTCACAAACTTTCTCTACCCAGTATGATTTATTTCCATAGTGATTTCGTAAATTATTGCTAAAATAAGTTTGCTTTTCTGTCTATTTCCTGTTAAACAAGATAAACGTTGACCGGAATTGCGTCAGTACTCATTCTGTGTAGCTACACAGCTTACAGGAGGTTAGGACGACAAAGTTTTAAAAAGTAGGTTGGCCCGTACTCTTTACACGACCTCATCAAAAGCAAAGCAATGATGACTTAGCACTTTTAAAAATATATTGGAAAATTCAGACAAACAAGTATGAAATGGATAATGCCACTAATATTCTTATTTGTATATTTAACGAGGTCTGAATTCTTCTGTAGTTTTTGTAGCTCTTATATTTCCCTAGTGCCCCCCCTCCCCCCCAAAAAGTGAGAATGCAGAGGGTATCACGGAGTATTTACAGAAATTTACAGATATCCTTTTTATCTCGATGACAATACCTCGAGCATTTGTTATTTTAATCAAAACTGTTACATGCCATTTTTAGAAAACAAAAAATAATGAACATTCCTTCATGTAAAGGGTAATTTGAAGTGGGAGCATTTCGTGAAAACGTTTGTGCTACATCCTTGAAATTTGTTGGACTAAAATACGTAAGTTGGTATCGTTTTTAGTTAACTGTTAACACACACGCTTACGCGGGAATCTTGTTCTAAAATACTGTTAGGGGAGTTCAAAACGTGTATTTCCTGTGAAATAATATTAAATTTATAGGTGAAATACAATATTTTCTATACTTGCCGTAAGTTAAAGATAAGGTAAGATACCAAACTTCATATTTAGGTTAGCACCATTTTAGACATGCAAGGTGAAGATTGACCCTAACAGTAGGACAAACAGGTAAGAAAAGGAAAGGGAAGGTTTATTTTCTTCTGACTTCCAGAACAGATATTTCTTCCTCTGATGTGAAATTTTGATACTTCCGGCAGAGTACATTACACTGTCGTAATGATATTTTATAATTTTTGTTATTATTTTAACCTTCTCTCATAACTACACTCTGTGAAAATAAAGTTGTGGATTTGTCGTAACACAGGACACTGGCTAACATTCACAACGAGGTTTTCAGGCCATAAATAGGCTTTTAAAGTAAATGGAACCCAATACCATCCTTGAAGGTCGAGAATCGGAGCGCTGCAATGACTGCCAGGCGAAAAGTATCCAAAAATCAAACCACTCCTTTTCCAGCGAAGAAGCTGGTGCTATATGACGTCATAACTCACGGGGGCACATTCTTTTCGTTCTAGTTCACCTCTTATCGTGATTCTGAGGTTCTTTACGTTCGGCTGGCATCACTTTCCATCTCCCTTAGGCGCGATTCCATCGCCGGGGAGCGTTCATTTACCGTGTTCGACTAGCAATTTGTCTACAAACACTTAGAATCCGCCCTCTTTATCAACGAACGCAAAAATAGAACAAAATAAGAAAAAGAAGACCACAGACGATGTAGCAATAAGCGTATTCTTGAAGCAAGCAGTTACGGATTAATATCTTCCTCATAAAACAATATGCCAAAGAGCTATCTCTCGCATTCTTTCTTGTAGTAGTAGTAGTAGTAGTAGTAGTAGTAGTAGTAGTAGTAGTAGTAGTAGTAGTAGTAGTAGTAATAATAATAATAATAATAATAATAATAATAATAATAATAACCTGATGTAATACATTCACATGACTTTTAAGAAAGCCATGTGAATGTGTGCTTAACAATAATTTCAAATTAAGCAAGAAGTGCTTATGTACAATATGCGGAAACTGTATTCAAGTGGATTGGTAGTATGGCACTGAAAAATTCAATGCCATAGCCGGGATTTTAACCACGGATCTTCGGCTTACCGTGCCCTTGCTCTGACCAACTCAGCTATCGTGGCAACATGTCGGCACGGCACTAAATTCCGCAACTGACTCACATTTTCCCTGCTAAATGACAAGCGTTCTAAAATTCATTTTAGATAACATACCCCACTGTGACTTACAGTTTCGTGAGTACTTTAAGTCCCGGACTTCATAGTTAACTATAAGGTCAATCACTGTTAATAATTTATTCTTCCATATATGCCTTGTACGGGCTAAAGTTGGATAAGTACACTTCAGATTGTCCAATGTCTGGGTGGGTGTGCTGCAAACTCTACTTCAAATATTCATATGTGCTGGCTTTGAAATTCCATATTTTGCATGGCTATGAGAAACAAACGAATGGCTACTTAACCTTCAGAAAAGTATATATGAAAATTTAAACCAATAAGAACGAGTATCTCGGAAATGGTTAAACACAATTTTGTTTGCAATAAATTGTGTGTTTCAATGAGTTCTACACTTTTTGTGCAGAAAGTTCTCTTACAGTCTACCAGTTACACAAAAATATACAAAATGCATACAGAATGAAGAGGACTTCACGGAATATTTCCAGGAAATTCAAAATATGCATTTTATTTGTCACGTAAATACATTAGACACGTGGTATTTTGACAAAAATTGTTATAGCCGTTTTGAGGAAATAAAAAATAAGGAACATTTTTCGAAGTAAAGATCAGATCAGTTTGGGGTGGACGGATATTCTTGGAAATATTCATGTCCCAACCTTGGAAGATATTGAACATAAATACAAAGTTTGGTAGTTGTGTGGCATTTCGTATTAACAGACAGACAGGCAGACACACACGGATATTTTCCTACAAATTATTACTCAGTGGACGTCAAAACGTGCATTTCCGGTGAAATCTCAGTATCGAATGTTTGAGTGGAATATAAAGCCTTCTATACCTCCTCTAAGTGAGAGGTAGATAAAGTTAAAGCTTTGTATCCAGGTTATTCGTCGAAGGCAATATATTTCAGATCTCCTGGAGATGATGTAAACTGCCTGACTTCTGCTCACTTAATAACAATATATTAATCTTTAGAGGTTCACGCTGGGAGCGAATGCAGGAAAACTCTTTTTGGAGTGCATCGAACTTGTTTCGCTCGTTCAATGTAGCCGAATAAACTATAGACACAGCATTTTTAGAAACCGCATAATCCGCCACCAGAGACTTAAAACAAAGGAAGGCCAGCCACCAAGTTTTTACACATGAAATCCAAAAGTTATGAGCAAACAGTGAATAGCTTACTGAAGTGGAACAAACCACACCACGCGTGTTTCTGACTATTCTTCTTCTTTTCACTTTTGCAGAAAGCCTGCTTGAAGGAATGCACTTTGAAGAGGTAAATCAAGAAACCATGATTAACTGCATTTTCAATTCGTTAATTTGTCAAGCGGATGATCAAGAAGGCTGGCGAAATCATTGTACACATTTTTGCAATCCTACCTGCAAGTCAAGGTTTGATCCCCCCTTTTTTTTCTAATAAGTCACCTAAGTTATTTCCTTTTTGGAACTTTTTTTATATTAATGAGGCGAATCTCGGTTAGCTTTAGCACCAAACATTCCGGATTCATCTGCGCTATCTATAATCAGCAGTTCTGTTCATCTTTTCCAGTGCCTTTGTACCCTAAAACACACCAAAAATCCTGGTGTTTTCCATGGAGAAACAGTTTTAATTTTTACTGAAGTATTTTCCTAGCATTAATATTTATTTTAAAGTACGTGTTCACTTATTTTTGATAAGTAGTATGTTATTTCAACATAGAAAACGTATTAACAGTCGGTATATGTGTGATGCTACACACGTTTTCGAGTTTAAAACGCATTTCATATTAAAAACGAAACATACCAAAGACTTCCATACGCTTGCAATTTGAATTTTGTCTGGCGAACATGAAAGACAGCGTGGATGTAACACAAGAGAGTGTTGAAAACGACCTAACTCTTCGGTAGGCTTATTACTTTCTATATCGTGTATTATGCAGGTTGATAAAAAATGCTTGAACAAATTTTCGGGACGAGTCCCTCATGCAAAAGAGAGAGAGAGAGAGAGAGAGAGAGAGAGAGAGAGAGAGAAATTATCATTGAACACATACACACACAACTCGAAAACCAGTTCTTGGAACTTTACGTTCAACGCGTTTCGAGGCACAATTCGAAGCTTGCTACAAATAGTTAATTTTATCAGATAACCGAATTATTTTAACAGTATAAGTTAACTTGCCAATGCAACCCATGATGGCGATGAGTCTAAGATTTGTTTACATTTGTGTACATTTGTTGTTAATCTGTCTCTTGTGCTCTGTACACTTACTACGGTTGCATCTATTCACATGATTTTTACTGCACCGACTGGTATGTACAATGACAAATGGATAGATAAAGGTAAAGCTACATATCACGGAGGGATCCCCGGAACCGGGGCATAGCACCGCACGCAGGCCAGTCGGCACTTTTTGCTTCCAACGTGACCCCTGAGAGGGAAGGATGAGAGGAGAGAGCCAAAAGGCGACCAGATCCGGATGCCGACGGGCTCAAGCATGTACGGGGTCCCTCACGTTTCCAGATAAAACGCATCTTACGTCGCACGGTCTCTACCCATAAGCCACCAACCCCCAGGGCCCCCTACAGCGGAGCCCCACGCTGAGGAGAGACTTAATTGAGCGGTACCGCAGCGACGCCAGGGAAGAAACTTTTTCAGAGCACAGGCCACCGCCCAGTCACAACCCGCCGAACACCGTCGCCTGGTTCTACAACCCTGAAACCATGACAAGGAAGATGATCGATACAGGAAATGAGAGGAAGGAGAGTTCGTGGTAGAAGATGAACCATCGCAGCATTCGGCTGGCGACCCGGGGAAACCATGAAAAACCCATGGACCAGAGTGGGTGGTCACCGGGGATCGATCCCAATACCTCCCGAATGCTGGCCACAGACGCAACCGCCTGAGCCATCCTGCTCGTTCAAATAGATAGATAAGGGAGGACCTGTTCCATGACCTCCACGTTAGCCCGACCTTCGTTCTCTAGGATTTTTATTTTTTGGTACGCATAAAAGGTTTAATAACTATATACAACGGAACTTCATATGCAAAGAACTTTATTAACGTGTCATGAAAGCTTGCGAAACCATTTCATAACGTTTGGGAGTCTTTCAAAGGCTGGCGAGGTTCATCATCTGACGAGTTAATGCGTTTGTAGAAGCAAAAGGAGAACATTTTGAACACTTCCTTTGGCAACTTGAAACATGTGTTTTACCTCTGTAAAATGCATCCATATATTATGTTTAAGCTACATTTTTCCTTGTTTTGATGTGAGGAACTTGCCCCCAAAGTCTGTTCGGGTATTATTGATACATCCTGCAAGGAGGAGGACGAGCTATTTCATTCGGCTCAAAGTTTCGATGTCGAGATTATTTCATTATAAATACATGTTTTAAGGTCACCTGAATTAAGAAAAGCATACTTAGAAAAAGATTGGTACACATCCGTGTGAATAGGTCTATGGACAGCATAATTAAGCGAGGCAGATTTTAGAGAATGATGCAAAACGGAGCATTTATGAATTTCTGTGAACCCTAAACAACTTTTACATTGAAAAGTTTTCGTTATTTCTTATTTCTCAAAAATGCTTCCAGCGATTCTGATTAAAACACCATATGTTAGGGATATTGGCATGACAAATAAAATGCATATTTTAAATTTTCTGTAAGCAGCCTGTGAAACCCTCTTCACTCCCAATATATGTTGTATAGCTTGGAGATCACTAGAGATAGACGAAAGTTTATGTTGAAAAAGTGTAGAGCTCATTAATAGTTATTTATGATACAAGTGTTAAAAGTAGGTTTTTATTTTGAGAGTAGAAACGAGGCCATAGTATAGCAGTCTTACGTGCAAATTAAAATCACTTTTAACATGTGTGAAATACACTATTTTAGACAGCCCTGAAATTTGTAAAATAACAATAAAGTAATACTACATTGATTCCAGGCCTATATGCAACTAATAGAAATAGCGCCTAGGGCGAGATCAACACACGTGTGCAGCGAGAATGTAGATAGATGTTTTGTTGATTCGCCAGCAGTGCTTAACCAGTCAATGTAGCGATTATATGCTGCAATTTCAATGTTACCCTTTCGGCAGCTTTCAGAATTTCGTCCGGATCTTGGAATTCAATTTCATCCACATTCGAACTTACCTATCGATTATTCAGGTCACAGATAAAAGAATAACGATTCAGATCAAAGAACGTACAAGGCTGCCAACACAAGGAACAAATTGACTGCACAACACATCGATAAATTGAAGTAACGATTTGAACTGAGAAGCGATACTGCCATCGCCGTGAGAAATTAATCATGTAAAAAGACGTAATGAAATGCAAAAGCTAATCAAACCTAGTGGGTTTATCAAACATGTGCAAATACAAAGGGTAATCGCATTGTGATTGGACTTGAAACAAAAGTTGGTAACAGGGTAGTGACATAAACATTGTATCGCACTAGTGCGATAAAGTACAACTTTTAATTCGTGAGTCTTATTATGTTTTGGTTCCAGCCGTATAAAAATATACGTTTTTTAAAATTTGTTTTTCTTGTAGATAATAGCCTCCTTTAACTTCTTTGGACACATCGAAGCTCTGGCTTGAGAAACAACTGTAGATTTACTTAACATTGGTTTTATGAGCATTTTACTATTAAGAACACTCATATTCACTCCCACATTTATACTTTCAGACTCTATGGGGGATAGCTGATAGCAAATATTTTTGGTTAAAGAAAAGTTTCCTCTCCCAGCCCGAAATCGAACCGAAGACCTCTGGGATGAGAAGCCAGAGTGCTAGCCACTCGACCGCAAAGGCAATCAATATACAATTTGTCAAATAACTTTATTCGCATTAAAAACATGACTTGAGACTTAAATATTGACTGTTACGTCTCTTTCATGTAATCAAGATGTATTGCCAACTTGAAATCATTTTAATGCAAACAGTGATGAAGGTGAACTGTGCACCTATCCAAATACATGCACTTTGTTTTAGACTTTTTGGGTACAAATTTCATTATTCGAAAGGCTGCTGCACAAATTATAGATGTTATTTATTTTCCAGGTGGTGCATGTACTGGTCTCACGTCATTGCATTTGTTCTTTCTAACCTGCAAATAGTTAATAAAAGAGACTGCGGTTTACACCGAAACTCTAAAATTGCTGTCCTCTAAGAGTTTCAGTTTGACCAAGGACGACGGGATATATGACCTCTTCCCGAGCTCATTCTCTGGACGTCCACCCGAAAAACCTTCCCGAGCAGTGTCCTTGCCGACGTAAAACAAACAGCGAGGAAGAATCGACAAAAGACCTTGCCATACTAGTGGAACATATTCTCACGAGCTTGTGGTGCACTTCTGTCTGTCTGGCCGCGACCACAGATCTCTTACTCGGGATGACCCGGATATAATATCGCCGTGCTATTGCCCTTAACATGTCGGATGATTTCCAACACACAAAACAAAAGCTACACATCTTGTTGTTTGGAAAAAATACCCAAGCGAGGTTCTTAACCCAGATGCCTGTATATGTAGAATGACTACCAATGAATAAAACTTATCACATACGTAATCCAATATTCTTGTCAACCTGGATTGTTCTCATTGTTGATCATTATTTAACAGTGTTGTTGCGCGAAAAGAATGGAGCATATTGAACAGTTAATTTAATAAAATACATCAATCACATACAGGAAATTTCCCAAAATAAAACCTGTTTTCATCCAAATAGCTTATTAATTCCTTGTCCAAAACCAAACGGTTCCAGGTTGTCAAAACGATAGAAGATAAAATATGTGAGAACAAATTAATGCTCTTTCAAAACAATCTGATATGATACAATCACATAATTTTCTCTACCCATAGTTATAGTTATAGGATATACAACGGAGGGGAACATCTCGCACACTGCATGTATCTATTGTGGCTACCATCACCAGAGAAAAGAATGGGACGAAGGAACCACAGGAGGCTATAGACAGCGCAGACAAGCCTCAGAATTCCTAACAATTCCAGCTCGAAGACCCGACACACTGCTGCCCAGAGTGGGCGGTGAACGACCTATACAACCAGACAGCCCTCTAATTCTCTAGCCATACGTTATAAACTGTAGTATTAATTAAAAAACTATTCTTCTAGCCATATTACATTACTCAATATATATTTCTGTCTAGAAACTATTTAAAGTTAAGCAATGAATACTTACTTATACAGAGCATACGGAAACATTGTTCAAATTTTTAACCGAAGCACCAAGAACAAATTCAGAAGTCGAAGTAATGATCTCTTCCGAAGGAAAAGAAAAAAGAAGATTCGGAAACTTTCAGGCATTTATAGTTAGATGACGCCTTACATGTGAAACATACACAATAAAATATTTTGAAAATGGCTCAGCTACGAAAAAGTTATGACACAAATTAAATGTTTTAATGAGCTCTACATTTTTCCTGAAGTAACTTTTTGTCTACAACTGGTGGTTCGCAAGCTGTAAAAACTATACAAAATCCAATCAGAATGAAGATGATTTCACAGATTATGTAGAGAAAAGTCATGCAAATAACTTAAACATGTGGTATTTTAATTAAACTCTTTAGAGTCACTTTTGAAAAAATAAAAAATAATCAAAAGTTTTTTCACGTAAAGCGTTGAGGTAACAGGATTTTCTTGAAAATCCTCATCTGACACCTGAACAGAGTGTGATTCAAATTTGGTATTTGCTCCACTTTTCATTTTTAGTTATACAATTCGCGCGCGCACACACACACGCACGCACCAATACTTTTTCTATGTCATTGAGGGTTCAGGAGACTTCAGAACGTGTATTTCCTGCGAAATTTCTCTACACACCGTAGTTCCTCTACACACATAGGTAGCGGTAAAGAAAGTAAAAACTAAAATAAATTAATAAAACAACCAGATGTGTTCCATTCACATGACCTTCTCTACTCGCTTTTATATAACTATTCTTACAAAATTTTATTCTTCTATCTATTTTCTTGTTAATAAACTTTCATTACACGTTTAAATATTTCATTTTAGGTATAACAAGGATGTACCAAGCTAAAACGATAGTCAAATTTATAAAAAGCGGGTCACTATGTGATGGCTTTGAAATTTAGTGGTTTTGCATGACATGAGGAAAAACAAATAGCAATTTCCCTCATGAGAAAAAAAAAGTATTTGGAAATTCAAACCAGTAACAAAGAATGCTTAAAAAAATTGTGTGCTTTAAAGCAATCTACAGTTTTTATGTAGTAGGATTTTATCCATCAATTACGGTTTTTCAATTATACGAAAGTCATTCAGAATGAAGATGTCTTCACAGGCTATTCCCAGAAAATTCAAGATATACATTTTATTTGTCATGTAAATATCTTTAACATAGGGTACTTTAATCAAAATCATAACAGTCAGTTTTGAGAAAATCAAAAATAACGAAAAATGTTCCATGTAAAGGGTAGCTTGGGATGGGCACATTTTCTTGAAAATCTTTGTTGCTTCCTTGGAAGATGCTAAACTTAAATTTCAGGTTTGGTATTCAACGGACTTTTCGTTTCTGAGTTGTGTTGTGTAAACGCTTGCACGCACGCACACACACACACACACGCGCGCGCGTGAATATTAAAATATATTCGAGGGCCTCAAAACGTGTATTTCTAGTGGAATCTTCATGTGAATTTTTGGTTGGAATGTAGATAATAATTCCTCTTCTTACTATATTTAAGTAGCAAAGAAATTAAAAACGGGTAGGTTTTCAAAAACATTGTCACGCCAGATATTTCTGCCTTTCGTTTAGCAGTAGTAAAATGTTCAACTTAGTTTATGGAAAATCTCAGCACACAGAGCAATTTATATGCGGAAAAAGATATTAAAGTTCTTAATTGACAATAAAGTTTAAATATCCACTGAAATATATAACCAATGATCGATTTAATTATCTCACTAAGAATTTAAATCCACATGTAGTAACATTGAGATGATGCATTTCTGCATCTGTGAAATTTCACCTAGTCAAAAAGAAACTGAAACTTCAATTTTTTTCGCAATAAAATAGTTCGAACTTTAAGTTTTAGGAAAATGCACGATCTAGGAAATTCTCTCATCATATTTTTTCAAAATCTTTTATTTCGTTGCCTTATAATGCGGTTTGTTGAAGCATATAATATGGTGAACCTCTAGTCTACATGTGTGGGACGAATTTAAACGTGCAAATGTGGTGACTGCATTTTGCAGCCGTTTGTTTCAGTCCACTTCGGCCCACGTTGGGTTAAAGCCAAATAATATACGAGCCGGTACATGTCAAAAGACTGCATTTTCCGTCCCACTTTCACAGGTTTAGCGTCATTGCTAACAAAGAAATTTATTTTTGGAAATTACTCCAGTCCGGCTGGAGCAACGATATCCATTTTAGTTGCATTTGCCAAAGTGAAGCACATTTTAGTGTTGCCTTCTCCGTCCAAGACTTCCGGGAAAGAATGGTAGGCCTCTAAGACGTGCACAATTAGAAAAATATTGTGTTACGCTCTCATCACCTTCTCTACCCGCTATCGTTTATTTTTGTTTATTTTTCTCTGCTTCAACTTAATTGAGATAAACATATGCCTAAATAGTCATTACACGTTTCGTTATAGGTGCAAAGGGATTAATGATACTAAGATGCTAAAGGGGTCGCTGCATACTCTTTCCATGACATCGATGAAACAACTGAATAGCGACAGCACTTTAAAAATAACTATATATTGAAAAATTCGAACCAGTAGTAACGGATACCTCGGAAATGGTTAACACCATGAACATTTTTATTTTTGATAAATTGCATACTTTAACAAGATCTACATCTTTTGTGTATTAAGATTTTGTCTATTTTTTACAGTTTACCAATTATACAATAGTCATTCAAAATTAAGAATACTTTACAGTCTATTTCCGAAAAATTCAAGTCGTACATTTAATTTGTCATCTTAAATGTATGGCAATTTAACAAAAATCATTAGTCACTTTTGAGAAAATCAAAACTATTTTCCATGTAAACGGTAGTTTAGGGTGGGAAGTTTTTCTTGAAAAGCTTCATGTTGCATCTTTGGAAAATAGTGAACTTAAACACCAATTTTTTTATTTATCGAACACTTCGTTTTGAGTTATGCCATTCACAGACACACCGATACACACACGCGCACGGATCTTTGTTTAAAAATGTTTTTTTTTATTTATTCATGGGATCATGGGTCCTCAAACCATGCATGTGAAACCCAAACATTGAATTTTTGGGTAGAATACCGAGCGTGATGAATCCGCGGTGACGTGCGAGGCTCGCATTCAGAAGATCCTGGGTTCGATTTTTGGGGTCGGCCTCTCTAACAATGGACTTGTCGTGGTTTTCCCTGATTGGCAAGGCGAATGATGGGAAGTTTCTCGTCTAACAAGAATCTCCTTACTTCATTTCCCATCATTTTGCTTTCCCTTTCATGTTTCAAGTGGGCTTAGGGGCTGTGCAGTGTCTGTAGGACCGGACAGATGACGCATGCTTGCTTGTTGGAAGGTTCTTCTCGGCCCTGCCAGATAGCAGCCTCTCTGAGCCGCCTGGGTGGATCGAGCTTTCTCCAGTTTCGCAGGAGGGAAGTCTTCTCTGATCAGCCCGCCTGCGTGACCGGGTCGTCAAGTTTGGAATCGTAGGCACCTCTGCGCGTCTCTGCCGGCCTGCCTATGAAGCCTCCTGCGGTTCCTTCACCTCATCCGTTCCTCTTGGGGGTGAGAAGCACAAAATATCCGCGTCGGGTTGAGGTGCGAGGTATCCCCTCCGTTCCCTGGTCATTCATTCATTCATTCACTAGCCATGTTTATAGAACAAGGTTGGAAAGGTAGAATCAGACGATTGAAAAATGCAATGTGATAGCCGTGATTCGAACCACGGAATTCCGGGTTCCGTCCGGTTGCTCTAACCAACTGAGCTACCATGGCAACATGGCGGTAGGACATTAAACATCCTACACACACGGCTGGTGCGGAAGAACAATAATTCATTAATTGATCTAATAGAGGTTAAACTATGAAGCCCGGGACTTAAAGTACTTACAGCATTGTAAGTCTCCATTGGGGTATGTCATCTCAAAACAATTTGAGATTTCCTTGTGGTTTACCTGAAAAAATGCGAGTCAGCTGGAGAATTTAATGTCCTACCGGCATGTTGCCATGGTAGCTCGGTTAGTTAGAGTACCCGGACCGAAACCGGGCAATTCGTGATTCAAATCCCGGCTATGGCATTAAAGTTTTCAGTCTTCTGATTCTACCTTTCCAATACTTCTTCTTGCCTACTATAGGTAGATGGTAGAAAAACTAAAACGAAAGTCTACGTATAATTTTGGTAAGCATCGAAGCCGGCCTAAACAATACAACAGAAATCATTGCCTGGCCAGTAGTTGAATATGACACGGTATTCTCATCCGTGCAGCGATGTTGTGCACATACGCGGGGACAGATCAAATTCATTACTATATTGTTCTGCTCATTTGAGATGTTGGAGGGACTGATATAAGTATGGCGAATAGTGTATGCCCCAAAACATTTTTTATTAGAAATAATATTGTGTCATAAATAAAGATGAAAGTAACATATTATTAATTTAACGCATTAATAATATTATTATTAGCATCATCATTGTCATTAATCAGTAGGTTATGACAGTTTGTCGATAACATTTAAAAATAAAGTTCGTGTTTATTACAAATCTGTGAGTGAATAATTCGTTATTGAAATAAATAAAGCAAAATATATATTTATTACTGAGACAAAAATTGTGGTTAACTGCAGTTTTTATTTTTATAGATTAGATATTTTCTCTTCATATTTTAATCGTTTAATCAAAGAAGAATTGTAAATTTCTTATATACAAAGAGTTAAAGATGCAAAATAAAACGGGATACTCATTTGATATAGTGTTAGATATAAATATTATCATTAATGCAATCAGAATTGCATTAGACATATTGGGCATGTTTTATGTAAGAATGTGACCCAAACATTCATCTATTCCTCCATTTGTTTAATATTGTACCACGGAAACTTTAACAACTACTTAAAAAAGAAGCCATTTCTTTTGAATGTACCAGGTGGCCCAGACAAGCCGTCCTTTGCAGTTTTATGTTTCTCGTATACATAGGTGCAAAAGAAGTTGCTGCATCACTGCTGTTCAAAGGGACAGTGCAGGTACAAAGCGAAAGGTGTCACTGAGGTAGTGCTGCTGTCTGCAGCTGTTTACGTGGTAGTTTCATATTGATAAGCGTTGCGTGGCCACCTGCATGCAGTTCCAGCCAGG
This sequence comes from Deroplatys truncata, assembly GCA_030765065.1. Lineage (NCBI taxonomy): Eukaryota > Metazoa > Arthropoda > Insecta > Mantodea > Mantidae > Deroplatys > Deroplatys truncata. The sequence goes on along the minus strand of CM060975.1, from coordinate 71,852,211 downwards.
TCATTTACATAAAAACGTAACATTCACCAATAAAACACACGGATATGGTTAGGATCTGTGCGCAGACGCACCAAAATGCAGTTGAGGCTCGAAGGCTGCGTTCTGAACATTTTCAGATGCGGTATCTTCTGCGGTATCTTTGGGGGGGGCATACAGAAATAATGTTAAGAAATGATTGATCGTTCCGGGTAGAGCGTGTGCCTGAGAGGCCCTTACATCAATTCGTCCACCAAGGCCGACATGTTTATGCATATGCTTATTATGAATAATGCACTTATAGAAAACAATTTAATTCTAACGCACTTTTAAGGATGCATAAATGTAATAAAAATAGAATTTTGTTTAATCTTGTTAACTTTGCGGGACCAATTGGTGCCATATACAAGGTGAATCACCTAAAACTTGCACCGCAAATATTTCGAAAATGGAAAGTGCTATTGATGTGCAGTTTTCACAGCATTGATTGGTAGCCAGGGGCTCGTACAAATAGCCTATAAAAAGATTTTAATAATATTGAGGAAATGTATTTTTTGAGCAAACATACAATTTTTTAAATGGAACAATGCCTAGTTACATCAACATAATAAAGATAGAGTAAATTAGAATGTCAGTGGCGTTTGTTGCAAAATTCTAGTGCAAGTGGTTTACGAGAAATCTTATTTTGAAACTTTTACGCACCGACACTTGTACAACCTGTGGTAGCACAAACTAAAGAAAAACAAAAGGTAATTACAATACTTATGTGGATTCTTACAAGTAAAGAGAACATAGCCCTTCAAAAGTTGTGTTCAAAATGACCACCGGCAGTTTCAATACACGCTTCTAGTCTGCTATGGAAAGACTGCTGCACACGTTCTAGCATTTCAGCGGAAATTTCAGAGCAGGCAGCAGTAATGCGTCGTTTCATATCGTCTAGTGTAGTTGGTACATCCTTGTAGACAGTGTTTCTCAGCCTTCCCCACAGAAAAAGGTCTAAAGGGAACAGATTCGGTGAACGGGCCGGCCAAGGTACAGGCCCTCTTCGTCCAATCCAGCGATTTGGAAACAATCCGTTGAGACAAGCTGTAGTACTTCGTGCACTATGGGCTGGACAGCCATCATGTTGGTACCACAGGTTCCTCCTAGTCTGCAAAGGAACATCTTCTAGCATCTGTGGCAGATGGTCTGTCAGGAGGCTGCGATACTTTTGCGAGTTCATTGTTCCTTCTATGAACAAAGGGCCTATGAGCTGGTGGGTCACTCACTGTCCCACACCACGCGTTTAAACTCCATGGACGCTGACGTTCCACCTGACGAAGCCAACGGTGATTGTCAACAGACCAATAGTGCATGTTTCTGCGGTTTACGTGGCCATGATTAGTAAATGTTGCCTCATCACTAAACAAGATACATGTCTTAATGCCCATGTACACAAGTTAACACATTCTCAAAATCGTTCCCATGCAGCTCTTGATGAAGAGAGAGTTAAAGACACTGCTGGGAATCGAACCCGGAACAGCTCATATAGCAGGCAGTTTCTGTACCGAGTGAGCTCTGGAACCAGTAATAGTAGCTAAAGTGTTCGTTATCAAGCATTGGTGTTTCATTTAACGGTCTCCTCTCTGTCGATATGGAGTCCCGTTTGCAATTCTGTTTAGGTAAACCTTTTGGCATCAGCGCTATCCGGTATAAACTAACTTCAACTAAGGACGGCTTGTGTGGGCCACTGATATTTAATAAGAATGAAAACGCAGTGCTAAGAGTGTTATGGTTCTAATGCCAAACTAAAAATTAATTTCTTACATAATTTCCCTTAAAATAAAACATTTTTTTATTACGATTCCGACTCAGTTGGTTGCACAATAGATATCCACTGTTGTTCGGTGAGTCTTCCCTTGTGCATCTCGTATGCTGTTTCAAGGACTGACCTGAATAAGCGAGCATTTTGCAGTAGCGGGCAATAATCTGCAATAGGGCAATAATATCGTTTTGACAGCATTCCACTTTCTGATGGAGAAGAAATCACGATTTCAAAAGGACCAGAACCATCCCTGGACAAATCTGACTATAGAATGCATAACAAAAACTATTGTAGAACTCTGGCTGTGTTGGAAGAGACGATATTTCTTACAACTTACCCCAGGTGCTCCAATCTGTCTGTCTGTCTCTATGTCTGAGTCTCTTATTAAGGGCGGCGCTCTAAGTGAAATCACAAAAGTGATAGAAATTAAAAATTGACACACTGAAAATTATATCAGTGTTAGCGCACTTATTCAGTAACCAGAGTCGATGTAGAGTGTTTCCAAATATCATAGTTTCAGCCTTTTTGCTACAACAAAACTGGCAATTCTATACAATGCATACACTTTCTCTTTTTTTATTGGCGTTCGTTTGTTTCTATAGCAATGTGGTTGAGAATAATTATGCGCATGCTTAGAGTTTGTAAGGACGCATGTATAAACCGTTTATTAATTATTCGTAATTCAAATCCCATATACAATCATCATAATATCTGAACATTTTCTTTGCACTGTAGATGAATTTTAAAAGCGTTTGAAGAGTACGAAACTTTCACAAAATGTCACCACCGCAGACTATTCTATACACAAGAACAATTTCGTCATATTTTAATTTTCTCAGAAACGACTCTAACAGTTTTTATTAAAACACATAATATGTTTGATATATTAACATGAACAATAAAATTATATCTTTAAAGTTCTGCTAATAGCCTGTGAAGCCCTCTTCATTCTGAATGAATTTGTATAGTTTTTAAATCATAAGAGTTAAATAAAAGCTTACTACAGGAAGAATGCAGATCTCGCAAAAAACACACTTTATGCCAAACATTAACCATTTCCGAAATATTCACGGTTATTGGTTTGAATTTTCCAATACTTTATCATATATTTTTTTAGTGCTAAGTCCCTATTCCTTGCTTCTCGTGATGTCATGGAAAGGATTTAGAATTTCACAGCTAACATATAGCGGCCTTCTTTTTAAACATTTGACTATCTCGTCAGTCTCCTGCATCTCCCCTGTACCTTCAACGAAACGTATAATGAAATCATTCCTGCAAACATTCATCTCGATTAGAAGTAGGTAGAAAAATAAGCTTCTGTAGGATGATTTGTAGAATAGATATAACAACAAACGATAGTAGGTAGAGAAGGTTATATGAATGTAACACATAAGATTTTTTTTGTTTTCTTTCTTTTTTTCTTTTTAAAGGAACATCATGCACTTAAAAGACCAAGTGTCGTTTTTCTCCAGTTTATTCTGACGCCACCTCTGTGATATATATAAGTTTATTACCTTATTATTATTATTATTATTATTAGTGTTATTATTATTGTTATTATTATTGGTCTTATATACAACAAAGTTATGTTACAACCTCCAAACTTCTCCCAAACAAAATTAAGGTCTGTTATAATCAGAAAGTCTCACGAAAAAGGAATTCGACAATGCCAAAATCATGCCCTTGCTTGTTATATGAAGGTCGTGACAAATGCTAGTACTGGAATCATATTCACCACCCACGAGCCAAAGCATGAGTGAACTAATTTTTCCGCGGAAGCATATCACTCTTCTCTCTTCCTTACTGGAGACTAATGGCGGATATCCGGGGCTTTATCGCGAGCCTCATCCTTCATAAAGTTGATGCTCTAACACACAGGAAAAAATATTCTGCTTCTTTCAATTTAGAACCTAGCCTGCTTGTATCAGTCTTCAATCTGATCCATTAAGCAAAATTATCGATTGCAATACCATGGTTGAATTCTAGCTTATTTTGTAGATGTAATAGAAAAAATCTGATGTGGTACACTCACATGACTTGCTCTACCCATTACGGTTTAACAAACATCCCTTAAATATTACGGTATGTTTGCCTAAAAATGATTTAAAACAAATTATAAGGACTTACATCTAAGGTTTTACAATATCATGCAATATCTTGAAACGATAATAATCATCTGTTCATAACCTAAGTCGCTTTTTCCTTTTTCATCTGCTCGTGTGGGGAGAGAAAGAGAAAGAGAGAGAGAGAGAGTGAGTCAGAGAGAGATCGCTCAGGTTCAAGCCTTCTAGATGATTAATCTAGGCTCCACGCCGAAAAAATTTAAACACAAAAACAAGGAATATTTCTATACTGATAGTGCCACAAAATAGGTTATGTGACGTATTTCAGGTCTTTTTAGAATTCTGTTAACTTTGCGGCACCTAGTGATGCAATATAATTGTGTTGATTGTGGATTAACTTATTATACTCGTATGACTTGGCACGTGTGTTCAGGTTTTTGTCGAGTGGCAATCATGAAATAATGTTTATGGGTGAATTGGTTATTAAATAACTGATAACATGCACACACAAGCACGCTGACACACCAGACTCAGGGCATACCGAGAAACCTTCTTGAACATAATTCATTGAGTCCTAACATTCCCAAATAAGTTTGGTCTATTTCTAATGGCTATTTATTCAGAATCAAAGTACTTCACAAACTATTCAAAGAAAATTCAAAATATAACACATGTCTTTTAGTATATTATAGAACAATGAAATGTATTAATTAAAACGCGAGTTTACAATTTTCATATGAGCGTCTTAATTACCATTATAGTCAAGCTGCATATCACTGCTTTTGGTCGATCACATTATAATTTCAAAACTTCGAGTTTGTACAAAAAGGTCTTATCTTATTAATTGTGTATAATTAAATGTATCGAATGCCAGTACTGATGGCAGGACCTGGAGCGTGTTTGCGAGTAGTGCAACAGATGGCAGTACTGTGGAGTCCACGCCGTATTTGATGATTCTTTGCAGGTAATGTGAAAGCAGTACATATTGAAGCTAAGGAAATGAACTCAGTTTATTAGAATATTAAAATTACAAGGAGCAGAGTTTATTTTACTTTAAATACACATATTTCATTGTTTATCTGGGAATGGGTCTCAATGGATTGCTGCTTTGAAGGTGTTAAAAGGTAGGGGCGATAGGGGAGCTGCACGCGCCGCCGAGTAAGATCATAATGAGTCGCTGATTATGGATGCCATAACAGTTCAGTTATTTCATTTACAATCAGCTTATTATAGTGCGGTCGACCAAAAAATATGGTATTTTAATAAAAATTGTTACGGCGGTTTTTGAGAAAATAGAAAATAATGAAATTTAAAGAGCAGAGACACTTCTCAAAATTATCTGACACACGATAGCTCTTCAAGTTTGTGCAGTTTATTCGTATTATTAATTTTGTTAGTACTTGGACTACGGATATAGGTATGGGTTATACACCTCGCGCACTGCGATATACATAGATCCATTGAGGCTACCCCCAGGAGGAAGGGATGAAGTGAAGGAACCACAGGAGGCTTCCGGCCGCAGGCAGACAAGCCACAGAGACGCGTGAAGTCCCTAACAGTTCCAGGTTCGACACCTGTCCCACTGCTGGCTGCCTAGAGAGGGCGATAAACGACCCGTCGGCCAAGCAGCCCTCTAGTATCCACGGGAAGTACTCTTTTCTTTGAGCAAGCATCCCGCTATCAGCCTGGCACCACAATACGCCATATACCTAGAAGCACACATGAAAAATAAGGATGAAACGGAAATGAAAGGGAATTTATGGAAAGGAAATCGCTCCTATAGTCTGTTGACGTTTGCAGACAGCTCTCACTAGACGTGCCTGAGAACCCACCCAAGTATTCGCCTACCGGTCTGGGAAAACCACAAAAAAATCCAAGAAAGCGGTCGACAGGAATCGAACCTGGGACTTCCCGAATGCGAGCCTCACACATTACTGCGGAGCGATTTCCGTCAGTTTGTCTATGGATAAAAGAAGAGTAAGATTTGAAGCTAACGAACGCGCCCGTTGAGGTCCAGGGTAGCACAAACGACGATTATGAATGCACTGGCATGGCTAAGTCAAAAGATGTTGCACCTGGTACAAAAAGCATCATAACCAGTGTCAAGTGCAGCGGAGAAATGAACCGAATGCCGTCAGGTAGAAACCTGTGGTAAAACAAACTACAGCCATTCTACACTTGTTGAATTTGTGGCAGTGTTGCAAAACGAACATTTAATGCTCCCGCATTTCTCTTGTGGCCATCCAACCATGCAGCATCCTTGACTTTCCCATTATAAATCATCGGGATTGTAATGGATTTTTACAAGGGGTTTTTATACTTACACCGCCAATTGGGGGGAAGCAACATGATCAAGAGCTTGGCTACGTTTTATCAATTTGGTCGGCTTCTTAACCAATATTTGCCGCCAGTTTTCCATTCTTCGTTATGGGCAGTGCATTTCGTTTGTTTTGTTTCAACAGAGCGAGTTGTTCAGCAGAGAAGGGGCAGGGTAACAGCGAGTTGTAACAATTAGCACTTCCTTGCAAATATATGTACAAAGACACATTTCTTAAAACTCCAAATATTCGTTACTCAGATATGCAAAATGAAAACCATTATTTACAAATCCATTAGGCATTTCCTTATGTTAATGCAAATTGTTTGCTGTACATTTATTAACTGCCCAGGAATTCATTTCATGAACTTTCAAACTGAAAGGTCACACTTCATAGATTAGATCCAATTATGGGTATCGTGAGATGAGGATGGAGGTGATGTATTAGTGGTGGTGTTCATAATTTGGATATGATAGTGTTGGTGATGATCAATGATAGTGGTAATGATGGCGGTGATGTGATGATGCTCATGTGGTGATGATGAAAATGTTGCCGATGGCGGCGGTAATGATGTTGATGGTATCGATGAAGGAGTTGATGATGGTGATAATAATGACGATGATGGTGATCACAATGATGTTGGACTTTACTCAGTAGGTTACAAACCACCCCTCCTCCTACAGTCTGTTGACGTTTGCAGACAGTACTCACCAGACCGTGCCTGCCGTTAATAATTAAGTACATTCTTTGTACTGACAAAATGGTTTGAATGTACGTAGATAACTTGAAACCAACTGCTTATGCCTGATGATATAATGGTGATGATAGGTATGATAAGTCGTCCTCCGTGGTGTAGTGGTTATCATGCTAGCCTCTAGTTCACGAGGTCGCGGGTTCAAACCGATGGATTTTTTCGCACGTAAAAATCCTTAGCATGGCTTCCTTCGGAAGGGAAGTAAAGCCGGTGGTCCCGTGTCGTAGATTTACGGCACGTAAAAGAGCCTCAAGCATAATAAAGAGGCCTCTGAGCAAAGTTACCGGTCTTTCACGCCCAATATAGAATGGGATGCTAAGAACCACAGTAGTTAAAGAGCGTCCATAAATGAAACTCAATTTAATCTAATTTAAATTTTGGTTATGATAATGGCTATGATGGTTAAAGTGACGATTGTAATGGTGGCAATGATCATAGGTGGAGGATGGTGGTGGTAATGGTAGCAATATTGTGATGATGTTGATGGTGATAATAACGCATCTGCTGTTGATGATGATGTGGTAATGATAGCAATAATGATGGTGATGTTGATGACTAGGATCAAAACAGTTAAACTAAAAATCTAATTGTTACGTTTACATGACACTCTATATCCACTATCGCTTATTTTGCATAATTTCTACAAACTATACTTACGAAAGCTTACAGTATTATCTACTTCAAACTAATCGATGTAAACCTTTGAAGCAACTAATTTCAGTTACACATTTTGTTAAGGTACAAGGAGGATAAAGTTAACCGAATCGATAGTCATATTAAAAAACTGGCCACTTATGCTGGCTTTGAAATTCAATATTCTCCCTGACATCGCGAGAAACAACTGAATTGCGACAGCACTTTAAAATAATCTGTATTTTGCATTCATATAACTTTCTGTACTCATTCTTTTACAAACTGTTTTTACGAACGCCTCTTCTTCTATTTCTTGTTAATCGAGATAAACGTTTGTTACCCATTTACACATTTCATTGTAGGTATGAGTCAGATTTTTAAAAAGCATATTACCATATGATGGATTTGATATTTAATGCGCTTTGCATGACCACGAGAAAAACCCAAACAGCGACTTTCCACTTGAGAAAAGTTTAAGTATTTGAGAATTCAAGTCAGTAACAAAGAATGTATCGTAAATGGTTAACACCAGAACAATTTTTATAGCCGACCACACTATAATATGGTGATTACGTGTGACGTAACTGAACTGTTGTGGTATCCATAATACTTCAGCGACTCATTATGATGTTACTCGGCGGCGCGCGCAGCTCCCTCGCTAGAATCAAGCATTAATACAACTTCAGGCATTCCATTGGGATCCATTCCCCAGATAAAAAATAAAATATGTGTATTTAAAATTTAAAAAAAAATCTGTTCATTGTAATTTTAATATTCTAATAAATTGAGTTCATTTCTTTTGCTTCAATATGTGTGGCTTTCACGTTACCTGCAAAAAAACCAATAAATACTGCGTGGGCTCAGTAGTGCTACCATCTGTTGTAATGCTCGCAAACACGCTCAAGGTCCTGCCATCAGTGCTGCATCTGTTCAGCATTTAATTACATACAATTAACAAGGTAAGATCTTTTTTTAAAAGCTCAAAGTTTTGAAATAATAGTGTAGTTTACCAAAAACAGTCGTATGCAACTTGACTGTAATGGAAATTAAGGCACTCGTATGAAAATTATGAAAATTGTTGCAGCTCGTTTCATAAACATACTCGCGCCTTAATTACATTATATGCTCGTACTATTATAGTCATGTTGTATAATATACTATTATTTGACATAAACTAAGTGTGCTTTAACCAGATCTCTATTTTTGACATTGTAAGATTTGCCTATCTCCTAGGGTTTACCAGATATATAAAAGTCATTCAGAATGAAGAGGACTTCGCGGGCTATTTGCAGAAAATCAAATATAAACATTTTATTTGTCATGAAGCATCTTAAACATATGGTATTTTAATCAGAATCGTTAGAGCTATTTTTGAGAGAATATAAGCGACAAAGAATTTTCCAAGTAAAGGGTAGTATGGGGTGGGGAAATTATCTTGAAAAACTTCCTTGGTAGACGCTGAACTTAAATTACTAAGTGTGGTATTTAACCGACTTTTCGTTTTTATACACACACACACACACACACACACACACACACACAAAGACATTTTTCTAAATATCTGATGGGTTACATACACCTTACTTTCTCTATCGTTTATTTTTATATAGTTTTTACAACCTATTTTTACGAAAACATATGTTTCTACCTATCTCATTTTAATCGAGATAAAACTTTGCAGAAAATGTTTCATTACACATTTCGTTGTAAATACAAGGAGAATAGAGGAAACCGAATCGATAGTCAGATGTTTAAAAGCCGTGTCTTTCCATGACATTGCGAGAAACAGCAGAATAGCGACAACGATTTACAAAATTACGAAGTGTTAAAAAATTCAAACCAATAACGTATATCTAGGAAATCGCTAATGCAACATAAAGTTATTTGAAATAAATTGTATTTTAAAGAGATCTACATTTTTTGTCTATATCTTATGGTTACAAGTTATACAAAGTTTCTTCCGAATCATAGGCTGCTTTCAGAAAATTCAAGATATACACTTTGTCAAGTAAGTATCTTAAGCATATGTTATTTTTATCAAAATTGTTTGAGCTATTTTTGAAAAAATATAAACAATTTCGAATAATATTCATTGTAAAGGTAGTTTGGGGTGGGAGGATTTTCTTGAAAAGAAACGTTTTTGAGTTATGTTGTTCGTTGACACATACACATGGATATTTCTCTAAAAATGATTTTTTTTGTATCCAGGGGGCCTCAAAACACGATTTTCCGGGGAAATCTCGATATCGAATTTTTGAATGGAATACAATACTTCCTCTATTTACTGTAAATAAACAATAGAGAAAGTAAAATGCATAACTTGCAGATTAAAAGGCAGAATTTTGATCACTTTGTGTAACCAGATATCAACTCACAAACGTCTCTGAAAGCAAGAAATATGACAGACCAGATATTCTTGTTTGGGGAGGCATTATGATAGATGTATATAGAAAGCTGCCATATTGGATCATGGTACTGTAGCTGGCAAATGCTGCTGCAGTGGAATTGTTCCTCATAAGTGTCTATTCAGAGGTATTGCTGCTGCAACAATAATGCTAGGCTGTGGCATATTGCAGGGGCTGGAATCCATAAGGAGACACCAATGTGTGACATATGTGTTGCTCTTGATCGCAATACCACAATATTCCAAGCCAAAGTTTATGCAATTGAAACCTATGTCAGAGATAATCTAAAAAGGGGTTACAAGGTGGAGATTTTCTCTGATAGTCAGGTAGCACTTAAAGCAATTGCAAACTATAACATCTACATTAGTCTGGTACTGTTCTAATAAACCTTATACAGCTGGCAAAACACAACAAGGTTAAGGTTACTCCTGGGTGGGTGCCTGGACATAAGGGAATCTTAGGCAACGAAAAAGCAGATACCCTAGCAAGGAGGGGATCTGCTCAATCATTTACTGGACCACAACCAGTTTTTGGCATTCCTTTAAATACTACAACACCTTTGCAGAGTGAATTAGCTATTACCATCAAAGGCAACGGGTCCAAACAGAACGATGCAAACACAGTAGCGAATGATAATTAAAACGCCATCTTTGCTTAATGAAGATGCACTAATACTCAATAGATCCCAAATAAACCTAATAATGGGATATTGTAGTTTATGGAAACACCTACATAAAATTGGGAATCTTTAAGCAAGAACCAGTATGTAGGCTATGCAATGAAGAAAAGATTATGGTCTTTAAAACCTCCATCTTTATATAAATCAAATCAAACCAATATGACTGTACCATACTGCAGCTCTTGCAAGGCAAGAATAAAAACTTTATATAGTAAAAACATAGAAAGGGGGAGGGAGAATAGAAGAGAATACAGAGGGTAAAAGGGAAAAATAATATAGAATAGAGGGAGAGAAGCAGAAAGAGAGATAAGATAATGCGTAAACTCAACAAAACCGAGCAGGATGGCTCATGCGGCAACATCTGCGGCCCGCATTCGAGGTCCCGAGATCGATCCCCCGCGACCGCCCACTCTGTTATGGGTTTTTCGTGGTTTCCCCGGGTCGCTAGGCGAATGCTGGAGGGTTCATATTCTACCACGACTCTCCTTCCTCTCATTTCCTGTACCCACATCTTCCTTGTCATCTGTTTCGGGGTTGCAGGACCAGGTGTTCGGCAGGTTGCGGCTGGGCAGTGGCTTGGGCATTGTAGAGGTTTCTTCCCTGTCGTCGCTGCGCTACCGCTCAGCTATGTCTCTCCTCCATGTGGGCTCCTGTAGGTTGGTGGTTTGCGGGCAGGGATCGAGTGCATAGGATAAGTTCTATCTGGGAATGTTAGGGACCTCGTTCATATTTCTGCCCTTCGGGTCTCTACTCTCCTCCCAGGGGTATGTTACAAGCAAAAAGGGCCGTTACGGCTTACTTGCAGTACTCTGCCCCGGTTCTGAGGCCCCCTCCATGATACGTATCTTTCCTTTTAACTCAACAAAGCAACCAGAGCTGCAGGTTCTGAAGTAATTAAGGCCTGTTCCATATAACTTTGTCCAATATCTCTTAACTGTCATGTACTAGTCACCACTCATTGGCTGCTGTCATGAAATAGGTTGTTATGCGATACAAAATAGTTCCTTATATTTTAACATGATCATGTATCCTAAAATATTCCCAAATAATTGCCCAATTTATATTTTCATAACCGTATAAATTAAATATATTTCATAACAGAGTTGCATCTGGAGTGCATGTAAACTTTTATCAAGAAATGGGTAGGAGGATACTTTGGTTTAAACATGCGTCTCAGAATGACTAAAGCACATGCATCTATCATGACAGTGTGTTTATATTGCTTCAATTGCCTATCCTTGCATTGCATATGACTTGTTTGTCACCATTTGAAGGTGTGCATTGGCCAATCAGGGGAAAGGGGAAGGAAATGCAGTGCAGAAGAATATATGCCTGCGGGGCAAGGTTATAAGAAACATGGTTTAGTAATGTTAATCATCAATAAAATACAAAACTTACACTGAACTTAAGACAACACAAAAAGGTTAGAAAAACCACTACTAGAACAATAATGTTGCCAATAGTTTTCAAATAATGTAACATTAGATTAGAGCACTTAATAGCATAAAAAGAAAAAAAAATAAAGGTAATACAAATATATTCTGCTGTTCAAGAAATATTTTATTTCTGACATTTTACAGTTTAACATTATATTTACAATTATGCATTCAAAATAGTTAATTTGCTCGTTTTTATTTTTCATGCATAGGACCACCTAATTAAAATCTCTTCAATGGACCCAGATTATGTTTGCAGATAAACAGAAACATGATTCTGTTACTTATCAACTGCTTTAGTTTAAATAAAGGGTGGGAGTACACAATCATTGACTACCCATTATCCTTATCACACACAGGGACACACTGAGAATATTTTATATTTTGTTTTTTTACCTATATTGACTCAGCACAGAGACAGTTTCCAAGGTTTATTTTACAAAGTTTATTGAATTAAACTATATTTGTAGTTCCAGTTCATTCCAATGGTAAAAAATACAGCATTTAAACAATGGAACCAAAGTTTTGCTGATCAAATTTTAATGTTGTCAACTATTTTTTACTAAAGATAAACATATTGCTGTTTCATAAATGTATTCACACCTTTTGAGAGAGTAAAATTCAGGGGTGTAGTTGAGCCAAAGTACCTTCCTGCTACTTCCTTTAAGAAGGATCTAAAGCTTTAAATTCATTATAATGAAGTTACAACACTAAGAATTTTAATGTGTAACTGACTTCCAATAAGAAATAACAAGTGACAGCTTTTATTAATAAGAGATGAGTAACCAGCATTTATGATCAGTTTACTTGCTTTCACTTTTATAGGCCAATAGCAAATCTCTACCATTATTCACTTCCACCAGAAACAAAGATGCTTGTCTTTTCTCTAAGGCAGTTCATCAGTGAAATTTGGCAAATAAATGTCAACACTTTTTATATTTTGTTTTTATTTTACTTATAACTATTACCTATGCTACATGCCTGGTTTTGTAATACCAACAATTTTATAGCCACAAATGGCCATTTAATCTGTCCTTCACTATTTAGGTAAAGCACTGCCTTAAACTTTAAATTCTAGTTTTCTCAATTCCTTCTTTTCAGCATTTTTCACTATTCAAAACTCCTTACACCATAGTTTATGAGCTTAAAATTTTCAGAATAGCTTTATGAATTATGGATTTAAAAATTGTTCTGCACTAGTTATAAAATATTAAACCGTTCAGTTTAAATTATTTTCCATAACTCACAAAGAAAATGTTGAAAAATTAAATGCATATACAAACATTTTTTTTTCTGTTAAACTAAGTAATATTAAGAAAAACTTGCACAAAAATTTAAGTTTGTATAAAACTAAGTAACTACAAAGCAGAAACAGGCCAACTGGACCAGAGCCTACCCTCCTTTACACCCACCCCAACCAAGGATTCACGTCCCCTAAAATGTATGACAACACCCAGGGCAGATGCCTGACAGGGGGCAGAGGGTCTACAGATCACAGAGTGAGAGACCAGCATGGGTGATCAGCCATATGCCAGGATGAGAGCAAGGAAGTGGATGATGGAGCACTGGTAGAATGAAACCCGCCTAGTTGGTGGTATTTCCACCACAAATACCACATGCAGACCCCTAGGATTGAACCCAAGCTGCCTTGGTGAGAGGCAAGTGGTCTAACTACTTAGCCACGGTGCTGCCTTAAGTTTCTGCTAAGCTCAAAATAAAAATTTGGATGTGATATTGTAGCGTGTATGTGTGTGCATTGTCGCATTGGACACATTATTGCTCTGTAGCGTATGGCATTGTTGTGTATAATCATTTTGATTGGGAGTTTGAATTCCGTCTGGCATGGCATTTCTTCCCCCACCTCCTAGTTGAGTGTGTGTCTTCAGGGCGAGTGGTAGTTGTGTGTAGAATGCGTATTTCCGTGTGAGTGTGGAGCATCTCCCTCCAATGTTTGTCCTGTAATCTGATGTGAACAATGTAGTGGCACCATGTCAATTATTTAATAAACCACAGGTCATGTATTAAATGTGAATTTAAGTGTACTATGTTATGAATATCCCACGCCTGCTTTAAATTTCTGCAGCAAGTTCCTGGTCCTCTCGTTGCCTCTGAGTGTATGTCCCCCAATGTTTATGCCGGGGTAACTAATTTTGATATCTAGCTGCAAAATCTTTTGGCCTCACCCCGATATATAACATTTTGACAAACTGTAGGGTCCAGGAGCATTTCTTATTACTATATCAAAAAGTGAATAATAATGAATAAAAAACTTAATAGCTTAGCAGTTTGACATAGTCATTAAAATTTTGCACGCACTATGTTTTATGTTCTGAGTATGGGGAAAAAATTCAAAGCAATCAGAAGAAAACTGCAGTATTTTGGATTTTCACAGATGCATTGCCTTAATTGATGCAGCTTGAAAAGCAATATTTTGAAAAATTATTCATTCATTCTTTTGCATCTATCATTATTGACCTGATCTATTGTTAAGGTGGTGGCATTAAATATTAAACACAAGGAACTTTGCAAATTATTTTATGTGGTACAATACGGCCAGAGAAAATAGTAAGGTACATGCCTTAAGGCAAGAGAGTTGTAACATGTCAGGTTACACATGGAAATAGCATTCATTCATTTCCCACATGCATTGATATAATGTTTTGTAATATTTATACTGATTATATGAATCTGTTTTCTCTTTTCCATTTTAATCCAGTTTATCTTGCATTATGCAAAATTGTAGCTAACTAGCAAATACTATGGAGGGTCATATACAAGATGCATATTCAGCTTGGCAGTATTGGCATGGCTGTTCCATCTCATGTGCTGAGTACACTATATTTTAAAAGAAAAATCCAGTATCATCAGAAAAAATTACCATTTGGGTTGTATATTATATAATTCCTTATTCCCAGATAATATAATAATGTTTCTGACCATCAAATAAAACGTCAAGTTGAATTCAAAGTTCATGCAAAGGGATACATATAGTAAAAGTTATGTCCCATTACCCCCATACTATTTTCTCAATGTTGGCCGCACCATTATCCTAACGATTAATAATATACTATTTATAACTTTACTTTCACCTGAGTTTTATTTTTTATAACACCTCAATTACAATCTATTGATAATCAAAGGTATTGCAAGGAAAGAGTTATATAATAAATTTTAATTTTCAGGTATTATTATTATTATTATTATTATTATTATTATTATTATTATTATTATTGTTTGTTGTTATTATTAATGCTGCTGCACTTTTTGCTCTAAGGTTTATGAGGATGGAACTCTGGCACTGTTTTGGAACTACACCCCTGATAAAATATCCAGAAGTAATAGAAGAAACACTCTAGAATTAATTCAGATGCATTTGCACAAATAATGTCATCCTTTCAGCAATTTTAATTCATTATAACATAACCTCTATGCTACAACAGTTATGAAAAATTACATTGTACATTTGTGTCAATACTAGTAAGCTTGCATCATAATTTCATTTTAAATTTCTGGGATGAGGAAAATAAGAAAGTCCAGAACTTTCACCTGTGATAGAGCAATGGTTACTTAACTTATTTGCAAACATAACTAACAGTTGAGTGACATTCTCCATAATATATATTAACATAAACACTATTGTATCTACAAATTCAAAATGATTTATTTTTCAGATTACAGTTCCTGTTATCCTTATTATAAGATTACATTATTGCAGGCAGTATTCTTTTATATAAATCAATTGAAATAAATTATTACTGATTCAATGTGCGTAATCATTGCCATGCAGCATTACTGCAGGACAAACAACAAACCATAACATGCCACACAATTCATTGAAAAGGTGCTTAAACTAAACTTTTGTTTCTTTCTTTTTGACATTGTTTCATGATAACTTTAAATAGTTCCATCACAACCATTTTTGTAATATGAAAAGAAAACTAAGCATTTGAATGTATACACATTCGCATATTCAGATATGTAGTCAAAAGAAAAGGTAGGAGGGGGAACATCGAAGGAACAGAACTATGCGCTTACATACAGATGTTTTATTACCATATGTTATTTGATTCAGGGATACTGCAGAACTGGGTGTATAAATAAATATGCATACATCGAAAATAACATCCAGAATGATAAAGAAAAGCCAAGATGAATGAAGAGCAACAAATCATGTTTTGCTAATGCTGCTGTTGTGTTGTTGCTGTGTTACATCGCACTCGTCTCCTAACTTCCAGTCCACGGGGCAAGTCCTCGCCATCCAGGCCTAGCTGTTTTACCCTGTTTCTGGACCGCCACACCTTAACAGTGTAATCATCAGAAGTTGTCACCAGCATTTCTGGATCCTTGGGGTTGAAAGCCACAGAGTTTACCACATCAATATGTGGAAATTTAGCTAGACATACACCATAGTGACGATCCCATAAGTAACCATGTTTATCTTCTGCTCCACTGAAAGTTTGTACAAAATAATTAGATAAAGAGGCTGAAGAAAAAATCTGATTTGTGCTACATTCACATGAGTTTCTCTTCTTTCTACACATTATTCTTGCAAAAGCTTATTTTTCCAATATTAATCAAGGTAAATTGTTTGCACAAATGGTTTCATCATACACTTC
The DNA here is from genome assembly GCA_030765065.1 of Deroplatys truncata. Lineage (NCBI taxonomy): Eukaryota > Metazoa > Arthropoda > Insecta > Mantodea > Mantidae > Deroplatys > Deroplatys truncata. The sequence goes on along the minus strand of CM060975.1, from coordinate 71,835,527 downwards.
ACTGTAGGTACAAGGGGAATACAGATACCTTAATACAATTGTCATCTCAATACAATTTGAGATCTCCTTGTGGAAACATGCGAATCAGTTGGCAAATTTAATGTCCTACCCGCATGTTGCCATGGTAGCTCAGTGGTTAGAGCAACCGGATGGATACCAGGAGATCCGTGATTCAAATCCCAGGTATGAGAATGAATTTTTCAGTCGTCTGATTCTACCTTTCCAACCTTGTCCAACACACTGCTTGTTGCTTGATGATAGCATTTTAAAAACTGACAAAGTAATAAAAACTTCAAACCAAAAACAACGGATATCTTGGAAATGGCTAATGCACCCCTCAATATAAATAAGTTTGAAATAAATTGTGATTTTCTGTTATGATTTATCAGTTTTTTAAAATTATAAAAAAATTAATTCCGAATGAAGAGAACTTTGCAAGCTATTTGCAGAAAATTCAAGATATACTAATCACAAATTATGGTATTTTAATCAAAACCATTATGAAACAGTTTTGAGAGGGGGGGGGGGGGGGAATCTTCATGCTGCATTCTTCGCAGATGCTGAACTTAAATATCATGTTTGAAATTTATCCAACATTTCATTCAAATTGTTAAGAGCCATTTTTGCAAAAAATAAAAGAATAACAAAGCATTTTTCTTTGTAAAGGGTAGCTTAGGGTTGGGGGACTGCTTGAAAATCTTTGTGTTGCATCCTTGGAAGATGCTGAACTTAAATACTAAGTTTGGTACTTAACCAACTTTTCATTTTTGAGTGCTTCACAGGCACTCATGCATACATGCTCACGCTCACACCTTTTTCTAAAAACAAACTTTTTTGGGGGTGGGGATTCAGAGAGCCTTAAAAACGTGTATTTCTGGTCAAATTTTTGAGTAGGATACATACTTTCTCTACTTATTATAGGTAGTAGTAGAGAAAATAAAAATAATTATTGGGTGTATTTCTGATTTCCTTATTCTCCTGATAATCTTCCAAATCCTGGAAATTATTTATAACCTGCAAGTACCTCTTGGTAGTGAAGCAATTATTGGAATGGTTGAGTCATATTTTATATAATCAATGTAGGTGAAATTTTAAACCTTTTTAACTTCTTTTTGGCCCCATATTAATATAATAACAAAAAGGCTGCACACTTTTCATAACATAGAAATTCATGACATCAAATACAATGAAATAGGGACAAAACTGATGAATACAAAAAATTAACACAACACTCACGTTTAACAATTTGGCAATACCACACATCTATGACCACTGAGATAAATTATCTTCTCAGTTGTTAATTATAAAATATCGGTTAACTCTGATGTTCACGGGACATAGCTTTCTCTTTTAGAATAATTTTTAGCATACAGTGTAACATGATTATATCGTACAGAGAAAATACAGCAGAACTTTCTTACATAAGGGTTATTAAAAGATTTTGGCCTAAGTATCACATGAACATTTACTGTTTTAGGCAGATCTGATTGTCTTTTGTTTTGCTGTCTCTTCTATTTTTACTTTCTCTACTACGTATAGTAAGTAGGGGAAGTATTGTATTCCACCCACAAATTCGATACCAAGATTTCACCGGAAATATATGTTTTGAGACCCCCTGAATCCAAAAAAAACATTTTTGAAAACATGTCCGTGTGTGTATCTGTGTGTGTGTGTCTGTGAACAGCATAACTCAGAAACGAACAGTCGAATAAACACCAAACTTGGTATTTAGGTTCAGTATCTTCCAGAGATGTGACACGAAGGTTTTCAAGAAAATCCCCCCACTCCAGATTACCCTTTACATGGAACATTTTTCGAAAATTTTAATTTTCTCAAAAATGGCTCTAATGATTTTGATTAAAATATCATATATTTAAGATATTTTCATGACAAATAAAATGTATATCTTGAATTTCCTGGGAATGTCTCCAAAAGTATTCTTTATTGTGAACGACTTTTGCATAACTTGTAAACCATAAGAGATAGACAAAATTTTACTACACAAAAAATGTAGTATGCGTTAAAATACACAATTTATATCATATACATTTTTTTTGTTCAGTGAACCATTTTCGAGATATTACTTGTTATTCCCTTAAATTTTTCAATACTTTTCTCAAATGGGAATTCGTTATTCATTTTTTTGTCTTCGATATGCAAAGAATATTAATCTATGGCAAAGCGAATGGTGCTGCACCTAGCAACCAGCCAATAAGAGATATGTATGTGCTTAAAGGCTACTGTATTTGTATATTGCCCTTGTAAATATATATTCCTCTTACATCTACAAGAAAATTAGCAATAAGATAGAGTTTGCAAATGTTTATCTCGATTAACATGAAGCATATGGAGAATAAGCGTTTGTATAAATAGTTTGTACAAGAGTAGAGAAAGTCATGTGAGTGTAACACATCAGATTTTTTTTTTGTCTTGTATATATAAAGAGTATTAATCTGAGGCAAAGAGAATGGTGTTGCACCTAGCAACCAGCTATTAAGAGATATGTATATGCTTAAAGGCTACTGTATTTCTATACTGCCCTTGCAAATACAATACAAGGGGTACATAGTACGCCTTAAGCGATAGTCAAATATTTTTAGAACTGGTCGCTATGTGTAAAATGTAATTCTCTTTGCATGTCAAAAGATTGTTTCTGCAAATGTTTATCTCGATTAATATGAAATAGATGGAGAATAAGAGCTTGTAAAAATAATTTGTACAAGAGTAGAGAAAGTCATGTGAGTGTAACACATCAGATTTTTTCAGTTACTAAAGCATGACCATCTATTTATACTACTTATATTTATATTTTATTTGTTAACAACAAATTTTCCAAGATCATATCTGTGCTGCTGTGTGCTAGAATTTTGTACCGCAGGAGTTCTTTTACATGCTAGTATATCTGTTGACATGGGACTTCACACTGCATGCTCCTTGGACTGACTTTTAACCTTTTTTAGATGCATTTTCTGTGGAGTAACAACAATTATTTTCTACTCTATAGCACTTTCAATGCAAAATCAAAGCTATCTTCACAAGTAGGTATGTGCTTTTATGATTCCAAAACGTTAGTACTCTAATAGCTAGGGCTTGTAAATGCTTTTTTACAACATTTTAGTCATTTAGGAATTGAAATTGAACCTGGTTTAGTCTATATCTATAGGAAAGATTTGTGCTTTTAATGGTGAAATTGGTTGAATGGTTTCAAGACTACCCTATATAAATATGCATTTTCTATCTGTTAAAAATAATACTTTCAACCAGCAAATGAATTTCCCATGAAGATAATCACAAGTCGTTCCTTACTATTTGTAAACATATTGTTACCTTACACTTCCATTTTAGAAAATTCGAGTTTTAGGAACATTGTAAAGTTTGCTTCCTGAATGAAAGTAATTTTCCATAAGATAAGCTCTTAAACATTTTTAAATGTTTGCAATGACCTCTAAAGTATAATACAGGGAGAGCCAAAAGACTACGAACTGGCTGCATGGTGTTTTTCCTGTCTGCGTCCTCAGTGCTCACCGTCTGCTGCCATCATAGAAAGGTGCGGATGAAACCATACAACATTTTTAAAATACTTTTAAAAGCTTACTTAACAACTTTATGAAAGTGTGTTTGAGGACAGAATTAATAGTAGAGATTTGTGGCCCTCTCGGTCCCTCGACCTAACCCCTTGCGATTTCTGTCTCTCGGGTAACTTAAAACACAGTGTACAAGACAAACCCACACACCCTGGAAGAATTAAAACCAAATATTCTCCTGGAAATTTTCAGCATTTCTCAATGTGAACTACGGCAAGGATAGATAATTTCCTAAAAAGGTGCCAAAAATGTATGGACAATGACGGTGGCCAGTTTCAGCATCTCCTTGCATAAAGTTGGTAAGTAAAGCCCTTAAAAGCAGTTTTAAAAATGTTGTATGGTTTCATCTGCGCCTTTCTATGATAGCAGCAGATGGCAACGAGCACCAAGGACATGGACAGAAAAAACACTGCACAGCCGGTTCATAGTTTTTTGGCTATCTCTGGATATTTATCATACTTATGATTAATTTATTTTCACTAAACCGTGATGTCATATGTATAATAACATTTTTACTTTCTCTACTACGTATAGTAAGTAGGGGAAGTATTGCATTCCACCCAAAAATTTGATACCAAGATTTCACAGGAAATACATGTTTTGAGGTGCACTGAATGCATATAAATCATTTTTGGAATATGTCCATGTGTGTGTCTGTCTGTCTGTGGACAGCATAATTCAGAAATGAACAGTCCGATAAACACCAAACTTGGTATTTAGGTTCAGTATCTTCTAGAAATGTGACACGAAGCTTTTCAAGAAAATCCCCCCACCCCAGATTACCCTTTACATGGAACATTTTTCGAAAATTTTAATTTTCTCAAAAATGGCTCTAACGATTTTGATTAAATTATATATTTAAGATACTTTCATGACAAATAAAATGTATATCTTGAATTTTCTGGGAATGTTTCCAAAAGTATTCTTCATTGTGAACGACTTTTGCATAACTCGTAAACCATATGAGATAGATAACATTTTACTACACAAAAAATGTAGATCGCGTTAAAATACACAATTTATGTCATATACTTTTTTTTTGTTGAGTGAACCATTTTCGAGATATTGCTTGTTATTCCCTTAAATTTTCCAATACTTATAGTTTTTCTCAAATGGGAATTCGTTATTCATTCTTTTTTTTTTTTTTTTTTTTTTTGGTCCTGGTGATGCAAAGAGAATGGAATACTTCACATAGCAACCAGCTCTTAAAATATTTGACTATCGCTTAAAGCCTACCAATTCCCCTTGCATCTACAAGAAAATTAGCAATAAGATTACCATCTCGATATCTCGATTAACATGAAGCATATGGAGAATAAGGGTTTGTAAAAATAGTTTGTACAAGAGTAGAGAAAGTCATGTGAGTGTAACACATCAGATTTTTTATCTTTACTGTCAGCTCATATATATTTTTTTCAGATATTAGGATATTTATAACATCTACAAATAGAGAAAACGCTTACCTAAAGCATATGTTTAGCAGCTTTATATAAAGTACTGCAAATTTTATGGAACAGTGATTATGCTTGATGTAACAAATTTATAAACAGTGCTGGAAATAACAGAATATGAGCTTTTCTCTTATTTTTGTACATAGTTCAAGGTATACTCACCTTGCAACATATTCATTGCAGACATCCAAGAAAATAAAAAAGCACTCATTATTTGGAGTGTATGCCTTGTGTGCTCGTAACATGATCCCCACTTCCTTCAGGGTTACTAGGTCTATTACATGGATGTCTATTTCCTGTGCAATTGGTGGTGGATCCAAAGGATTCTTTATCACATAACCTCTAGGCCAGGGTCGACTGTTCACATACAAATACCTATGTGCAATAAACATTAACATATAGTTAAAAGCGATGCTCTTAAAGGGTTCTGATGAAAGTTGTTTTCAACATTAGCTTAGATCTAGAGCTGGAATAAAATGCTGATCTCATAATAACACAACAATTCAATAATGTGTACCTAAAATATTGTACTAGGTTTGGTTGGTATTGTACTTCTGTTGATGCAGCACACTGCACAGAATTAAACTCTATTGATAGAAAATATAAGAGAAGTATAGGAAGCTAGATGCCAGAAACACATAATTATTACCACATGTTTATAGATTATTATCTACAACTATCTTATTGATAGAAAATATAAGAGAAGTATAGGCAGCTGGATGCCAGAAACACATAATTATTACCACATGTTTATAGATTATTATCTACAACTATCTTATTGATAGAAAATATAAGAGAAGTATAGGAAGCTGGATGCCAGAAACACATAATTATTACCACATGTTTATAGATTATTATCTACAACTATCTTATTGATAGAAAATATAAGAGAAGTATAGGAAGCTGGATGCCAGAAACACATAATTATTACCACATGTTTATAGATTGTTATCTACAACTATCTTATTGACAGAAAATATAACAGAAGTATAGGAAGCTAGATGCCAGAAACACATAATTATTACCACATGTTTATAGATTGTTATCTACAACTATCTTATTGACAGAAAATATAACAGAAGTATAGGAAGCTAGATGCCAGAAACACATAATTATTACCACATGTTTATAGATTGTTATCTACAACTATCTTATTGACAGAAAATATAACAGAAGTATAGGAAGCTAGATGCCAGAAACACATAATTATTACCACATGTTTATAGATTATTATCTACAACTATCTTATTGATAGAAAATATAAGAGAAGTATAGGAAGCTAGATGCCAGAAATACATAATTATTACCACATGTTTATAGATTATTATCTACAACTATCTTATTGATAGAAAATATAAGAGAAGTATAGGAAGCTATATGCCAGAAACACATAATTATTACCACATGTTTATAGATTATTCAATATTTTAAGCAGCTAGCCTTTATAATCCCAAACACACTACTGTTGTGATTCTGAGGCAATAATACAGCAATTAAGTGATTTTCTGGCTTCTCTGAATGGATAGCAGTGTCAGGTTTCAAATCTCACAGAGAGCAGATCAAAACTGGATAGTTTGTGTCACTAGTCCTTGTCAAAGAGTAGTGCATGCATTATTGGCTTACATAGCAACAAAACCTTCCAGATGCCTGGATGCAAAGTAACACTGTGACCTGTCCTCGTTGTATCATTAAAGGCTGGTTAACCAGAACAAAAACCAGAACGAGAGTGACAAAGTAAAATACTTACTTCACTTCCTCTGCATAGATAGGCCATTAACCTGTTCCAACCTCAACATACTTTTTCATAGGCTGACCAACATTTCTTTCTCCTTTAGGATGGTATTTGAAGGTAAGCTTTGGGATTCTGTTGTTAATTTTTTTCATTTAACGAAAATACATTTAGTTACTGGTTTATTTCTTCTTTACATTCTATGTCCTTTAGGGAGCATCTTTTCACCAATCTAAGGAACCTCATTTTAGATGATTGTATTTTGTTCCTGTACCTTATTTTATTTACCCAAAGTCTAACTTCCATATATCAAGGTTGGCATGGCCGTTGTCTTATTAAATTTGAGTTGAGTCTTTTCTCGAACTCTACTTTTCACTGTTCGTCGAATTGTTCCACATATATTGCAATCTATGAAGATTTTTCTTCACTTCATTGTTATCATTAAACACAAACAGAATAACTGAAAACTGAAGCTTGTTCTATTAGTTGATTGCCAATAGCAATCTTAACTCTGATAGGATATTTTCCTTGCCATGACATAACTTTGTTCTTATTCTAGACAGCTAAAAATTGCAACCTTTGCAGGTGGTGTTTAAGATACATACTGATTTTTACATTCTCTACTATGTACAGTAAGTAGGGGAAGTATTGCATTCCACCCAAAAATTTGATACTGACATTTCATCAAAATACATGTTTTGAGGTGCCCTGAATCCAAATAAAGCATTTTTGGAAACATGTCCATGTACATATGTGTCTGTCTGTAAACATCATAACTCAAAAACGAAGTCACATGAATACCAAACTTGGTATTTGGTTTAGTATCTTCCAACACGATACGAAGATTTTTAAAAAAATCCGCCCACCACAGACTACCCTTTACATGGAAAATTTTTTGAAAATTTTTATTTTCTCAAAAATGCTCTAATGATTTTGATTAAAATATCATATGTTTAAGATATTTTCATGGCGAATGAAATGCATATCTTGAATTTTCTTGGAATGTCTCCAAAGTTGTCATTCTAAATGACTTTTGCATAGCTGGTAAACCATAAGCGAGACAAAATTTTACTACACAAAAAATGTAGACCTCGTTAAAACACACAATTTATGTCACATACATTTTTTTGTCAAGTGAACCATTTCTGAGATATTCCTTGTTATTTGTCTGAATTTTCCAATACTTATACTTTTTCTCGCATGGGAATTTGTTATTCGTTTTTTTATGTCCTGGACATACAAAGAGAATGAAATGCTCCACATAGCAACCAGCTCTTAAAAGATTTGACTATCGCTTAAAGCCTACCATATTCCCCTTGCACCTATAAGAAAATTAGCAATAAGATAATTTCTGCAAATGTTTATCTTGATTAACATGCAGTAAATGGAGAATAAATGTTTCTAAAAATAGATTGTACAAAGTAGAGAAAGTCTTGTGAGTGCAACACATCAGAATTTTTTTTTATTTAAGTTTAAAATTCATCTTCCTGCAGGATAGCTTGATCATCTGCATAAAGCATAGTATTTATGTGCTTGTTATTTCTCAATTTTATTCTGTGGTGAACACTTTCTTTTTAGTTCCTTATTACTTGTACTTCATCTATATATATTGAAGAGTTGTAGAGAGATTGCAACCTTGAAGTACTGCTTAGTTAACTAGTATTTCTTTGCTAATTTATATCTCATCTAATACAATTGTTGTCCTCTTATTCATACATCGGATAATTTGGATCAGACGTTTTCGGTATCCATTTTTTCCCATTATACTCCATTACCATTTTCTGTCTATCATATCAAAAGCCTTTTTGTGGTCAACAAAGGCAACATAGGTATGAAGTTAAAATCTCTTCTTTTTTCCAATATCTATTTTATGCTAAATATGTTATCTGTACAAAATCTGCCTTTTCTTAAATCACATTGTTCTTTTGATAAAAGATTATGTGCTATTATCTTGAGTCAGTTGTTTATTATTTTAGGGTACATTTTATACCAACATTTAAGAAACTTATTCCCCAATAGTTCTTGCAAGAACTTCTGTCTCCTTTTTTGAAAAGCAAAATTATTTTAACTTTTTGCCATTCTTTGGGTGTAGTTCTCCTTTTCCAGCAGAGATTAATTAAATATAGGTATTTAAATCTAAGAATCACTCCACCATATTTAAACAATTCTAAATTTATTTCATATAATCCTGGGGTTTTTCTGTTTTTGAAGGATTTCAGATCTGCATGAAGTTCCTCTATGTCTATTAGGTCAATTCCTTCAGCACTGTTTTTGTATCTTGTTTGATTTTCTTCATGGCTTCCATTATGCCGTAATTCTTTATTGCAATGTATCATGACTGCTATTCAATTGCATTAAGGTTGGTAGTTTTTCTTTCTTATTATTAAGGAGTTTCATTTATTTATAGGGTTTTTCTAGTTTACCATAGATACCACCTTCTATTAAGTTTATTAATCTATCTCATGATTCTTGCTTCAATTACCTTGTTATTAACCTCACCTTGTTTCCATTCCTTTTATACTCTTCATTTTCTGTCTCTGATTCTGTATCACTTTTAAAATATTATACTTGGCTTTGCTTGATTGCTTCTGAAATTTCCTCATTCCATATTTTAAGCACAATTTTTCTTCTGAATTTCTTTTTCTTTCCAATGGCTTCATCTGCTGCTTTTCTTTGCTGAAATTATATGTTCTCATTCTTTATTGAGGTTATTACTTGTTAGGATCCCAATCTAATACTGCTGTAGCCATATTTCATATAGGTTTTCTACTCCATCTTGCAGCAAATAAGCCTTATATGCCTCATCATTCTTTTCTGTTCATCTTTTTCTACATTTAGCAAGAATTCTTAATTTTTGTGATGACCAGGTAAATAATCTGTATATAGGTCACTGCACTATGTACTCTGGTATCTGTTACTTCTGGTTCTAATTTTTTATCATCATTACATAATCAATAATAATTGATCACTGTCCTCTTACAGCCCATGTAACTTTATGGATATCCTTCTTTTTAAAAAAGGTGTCAGCAATTTTTAGTTGATTGTAGGATGCAAATTCCTTCAATAATTTACCATTTTCATTCTATGTGGGTTCACCTTATTTTCTATTACTTCTGCAAGTGGCTTATTCCCCAAAAGGGCATTAAGATCTCCAGCTACAATAACATAATTTTGCAGACTTTGTCTAACACTAATTGAAGAGCTTCATAAAATTGTTCTGAATTTTTATGTTTGTTTTCTTCTGGAGCATACACAGGTATTAAAGTTAGCTTTCCTCTTTCTACTTTTAATATAAGCATTATTAAGATCTTTTCATTTATAATAGTATAGCTTTCTATTCTATTTTTTCATTTTTTATCTATTAAAACAGCTACCGCTGCTGCAGCTCTCTTCTCCCATGGAACTCCACCATAATCCATTGTATATTTATCAATTTCTTCAACTCCTTTTCAATGTTTTTTAATTATTGTCCCTTGCAATTTCTTTTTTGTCTCTGTTAAAATTTGCATATTATAATGTGAGTGTATAGAATTAAGAGGAAGCTTTCCTGGGTCTTGTGAATGGGAAAAAAGTACTTGGTCAAATTTTAACTTTCTCATTCCTGGACATGGCATTTTAGATTTATATTGTGCATATGAACTTCACTGTGTAAGTTATTCAAGGCAGCACATGAAGAAGTGTTAGAGCTCTCTCTAGTCAAAGCTGGGAAAATGAAACTGGAAGAAATTCCAGGAAATGTGTGTCATGACAATAGATCCAGACACTCTCAGATCCAATGCACTTTGGTTATTCTAGGAAAGCATCATCTGTAGTTTGCTTATATGCAACTCAAAACTGACTATTGTCTCAAAAAACTACAAACTACAGCAAAAACAGTAGAAATTAACAAAGAACTTTAATGTATGCTATAAATAAAGGAATGAAACTGGTACGACTAGAGGAATCAGAAATAATAATGGATCTGATTTAGAAAATATTTACTCTAAATTTTGATGCTGGCTAACCTAAATTATGTTGGCGAATTAGAAGCAGGTGAAAAAAAAATCATTGGTCTGTTACAAACAAATGACATAACAATGCAGAGAATTGACTTTGCACTTTGCTATCTATATGGTCATTGATTGCCATCGATTCCTATTCTTGTTCACAGGGTATTGTGAACCAAAATGTTGTATGCTCTTTTGCTTCCTGTTCTCTTTCTCTTCTGATTTCTGTTCTTGGGTTATCACAAATCAGCCTTCACTTGGATTCACTGCAAAAGCCTAGCAAATCTGCTTTCTACTTATGAACAAATAAGCAAATCTGTGCATACAACTATAACCAAAATAAATTTAAAATCATTGGAACTTGGACACAGTGAAGCAAATAATTAAATTATGGAAAATGAATAAATGTTAAGTACTTATTGTCCCACTTATGAAATTACTGGCAGGACATGTTTACAGGACCTATTCTTCCCATTCTTGGCTGCTGGTCGACTAACCAGTAATTCCCGTCTCCTTCTTCCTGGGTATCTGTAGCATTATCTAGTGTGAAGTGGTGAATTTAGGCATTAAACTATCACCTGCTAGGATTTCAAGGTTCTTAATTTGATGCTCAAAACTTTTGACGTACATTCTTTTCCATATGTTCAGTTCTAAGAGGTTGTGTACATCATTTTAGCAGCTTGACGTTTTGCCCCATATTGTGATTTTCTTCCCAAAAGTGGTTGGTTATGATTGATTTATCTTAACTGTTTGTATCCGATATTTCTGAAGAGTGCTTTATGTACTGCCAGTAATTTGTTAAATGGAGCAATATGAATGCATAAAACTGCTTCATTTTCCATAATATCACCAAAACGTTTGTGGTAATTTTCGACTCTGGATGAATGACATGTATAATTAACTACTCTGATACAAAAACCACATTTTTAAAAGTTGCAACTTTTTTTTGGTGGAAAACTGTATATAACACACCTTAGATTCACTTAGAGAATAGTACATATGGTAACTTAACTACATTCACCAAAAAGAGTGTAAAATCAACAAATTAAAATCTACTGATCTTCGGTTATTTTTAAAAATGTTGCAAAACAAAAGTTTATAAGCATAATGTTTCTGACAAAATATGCTATTTACAGAGTTTTGAAAGGATGGCTGTTTAAGAAGTTATATCAGTTTTTCACTCCTACTATTAAACCATTTACTTACATTCTAATTTTTATTAAGACCCCAGAAAAGGTAGTTTTATTACTGTTTTTCAAAATATCACATGACATGCAGAGGGAAGAGTGATAAGAGGAAAAAGAGAGGAAGAGAGAAGGAAGGAAGATGGGCAGAAGGTGTGAGAGAGACAGAGTTGTAGAGAATCACAGAGTGGGGCACAGGGAGAGAAAGAGAAAGTGAGGAGGAGACAGATAAAGAAGAATAAAAATATATTTTTTTAACACAATAGCATGAGCAGAGCTTGGGTTAAACTACAACTTAAATAAAATGATATATGCACATACCTGTGATCTGGTGAGAGGCCCATTCCTATTATATGGCCATGCAAGTCTATAAGATGATCCACTTTGTCAAACTTGTCTGCAACTTCTTCATAAACTAGCCAGTTGGGTTCAGGCCTAGGTACTCCACAATTCTGTCTCTCTCTTTCTTTCTCTCGTTCCCTTTCTGCAAGACGTTCTCGAAGTGAGGGCCCAGGATCTAATTTCCGAGGAAATGATACTGACTGTATACGTTTGAAACCTATCTGATGTGGAGTATAAGTCTTAGAGCCAGTGGTGAAAATCAGAAATTTTTCTTGGTGATCTGAGAGATCATCACTCTCACATTCTTCCATTTCCATTGATGTATCAGAGACAGCTGAACTTCCATCATCAACTTCTTCTGGTTCGGGTTCTTCTGCAACAAAGAATTTATCTAAAACTGCATGTTTGACATAAATAGGACTTTCAGATTTCTGCTTCCTGTAAAAATTAAAATTATTTGTTTAGATCTCTTTATATGCATATTCCCTGAGAGTTTTAACAAAGCTGCAACGTTAAGACATGTAATTTTTCTTGACATTTTACGCTTCTTTATTCCCTCTTGGGTATTTATTTCATGTTTATAGCTCTTTGCTTTCTAATGAAGGTTTTCTTTTAGGTGTATTGATATGCTGTAGTGGTTAAACTGCTCCTGAACTGCAAAAATGCAGGAGTTTAAGCAAATGAGGATTTTTATGAGAATATGTTGAATATTTGTATGAATCAAATTTTGGAGGTTCCCAGTTCGAATCTGTCTACCAGCCAGGTTTTCTACGATTTCCTTTACTCATCACTTAAATACTAGATTGGATAGTTTGATCACATGATGCAGAAGTTATGCTTCAGAGTTTACACAGAGAAATAAAACAGATGGGACAAAAGGGCAATTATTCAACCAAGACCATTTATAAAGGTATAAAACCAGATAGTATAGGAAAACAATGATGCAGCTATGGCCATCTCTCTGGTATATACCAACTCATGAGCAGTCTATAAATGCACAAGTAGGTTTCTTTTAAGTCTTTAACGTCTTTGTGAACAAATTAGGTGTGCAGTGATCGTGAAATGTCCAAAAGAGGCTGTAGTCCCTGAGCTGAGAGTTACCTGACAATTGTCTTCAGAAAATAAGGGAAAACCACAGAAGAGTCCTAAACCAGGCAACTCAACCCAATTGAGATTTGAACTTATGCACCCAAAGTTGGAAAGCAGACATGCTATGCCATCACCAATGAAGTAGATCAAGTAGAAAAACCTCAGTAAAAGTGTATATCTTATACATTCCCTTTTTTACTTTCTCTACTACGTATAGTAAGTAGGGGAAGTATTGCATTCCACCCAAAAATTCGATACCGAGATTTCACCGGAAATACATGTTTTGAGACCTCCTGAATCCAAATAAAGCATTTTTGGAAACATGTCCGTGTGTGTGTCTGTGTGTGTGTGTGTCTGTGTGTGTGTCTGTGAACAGCATAACTCAAAAACGAACAATCGGATAAGCGCCAAACTTGGTATTTAGGTTCAATATCTTCCAGAGATGCGACACGAAGGTTTTCAAGAAAATCCCCCCACCCCAGACTACCCTTTACATGGAAGATTTTTCGAAAATTTTAATTTTCTCAAAAATGGCTCTAACGATTTTGATGAAAATATCATATGTTTAGGGTAATGTCATGTGAAATGAAATGTATATCTCGAATTTTCTGGGAATGTCTCCAAACGTATTCTTCATTGTGAACGACTTTTGCATAACTGGTAAACCATAAGAGATAGACAAAATTTTACTACACAAAAAATGTAGATCGCGTTAAAATACACAACTTATGTCATGTACATTTCTTTTGTTGAGTGAACCGTTTTCGAGATATTGCTTGTTATTTCCTTAAATTTTCCAATACTTATACTTTTCTCAAATGCGTTATTCATTGTTTTTATGTCCTGGACATGCAAAGAGAATGGAATGCGCCACATAGCAACCAGCGTTAAAATATTTGACTATCGCTTAAAAGCTACCATATTTCCCTTGCATCTACAAGAAAATTACCAATAAGATGGACATCTTGATATCTCGATTAACATGAAGCATATGGAGAATAGGCGTTTGTAAAATTACATTGTACAAGAGTAGAGAAAGTCATGTGAGTGTAACACATCAGATTTTTTTCTTCTCCTCTTACCTGAAGGAGGCTGTGGACTGTCCTCATTGTCGCTGTCATCAGAAAGATTGGCATCCATGCATTTCTCTTTGCCTTGTGTTTCTACTTGACGATATTCAGCATTATATTGAATTGGGCATGCATAATCCAGAACATCTGCAGTCCGCTGCCAATTTAATACTGCTCCATCCCCCAAGCCACTGCAACTGGAAATCATACTTCATTAGACCACTCTTCATAATACTGTTTATCTGAAATTTAAAACGAATATTACTAAATATTTATTTGTGCCAAGCTGCAAACTAGCTTATGGCTTGGAACCACCAATTATAAATATATAGCAAAGACTGAGAGGTATGCTATTTATGAACTGCTGAATTTTTTTATAATCTGTTTCTTTTTTCTAATCTTTGACCTTCTCAAAGCTAACATGAGAGACATTTTAGTAATAGTACAGAAGAAACCACAAAAATTTCCTGGGAACAAACAGAAACTGGCGATTTATACATTGGCATCATTGCTTTACTATAAAGGTTTCAATGAACCATTAAGTTGTGAAAACTTAGAATCAGGTTACAAGCTTGTTTTTCTGACAAAAGACACAAATTCTGTCCTTATAAACTGAACTTTGATAATATCCAACCCTCTAAAAAGGTAGTGCTATCCATGCGATATGAAGCAATGTGCTACAAGTTCCTGTTTACAAAATTGGAATATGAAGAGCAGGAGGGGGAGGAGGAGGAAGGAATCACCTGCGTATTAATCAGTTCAAGGCAGTATCTCATACCACACTTCTGTGATCTCAATTGTACAAGTATCATAACCTCAAAGATGACTGGCTATTGCAAGTACCAGCTTCGTTTATCTGCCCTTCACTTATCTGACATTCCATATTATTTGACGTCCCACCATAAAAAAATGCATTGATTGACAAATCACGAAGAATTTGCAGGGCGATGATGAAAGTATGGAAACAGAAAGTACAGATGAAATGGAAGAAACCATTCTACCTTTAGTGCAACGTATCCCTTGATGTAGGGATGCATCTTTGCAAGAAACTAAAAATTGGAGGAAGGATGATGATCAGTATGAAGTAACTAATGGTGAAATTGTTCCTCTTGACAATTGTGATGACAATGAAACTGAAGCACAAGATCAAGCGACAACTGTAGAGCCTCACAGAATTTCACATAGTGACAGAATTAAAGCTTGAGAAACTACAATTAAATACATTGAACAGCAAGGAAAAGCTACAGGAATTGACATAATGATGCTGCAAAGATGGTAACTTGGCAGTGAAGAAATGGCACTCGAAGGAGAGCAGACTATGATCAAATGAAGCTTTTAAAAAGTATGTATTTAACTTAAGACAATTCTGCAACTGTAAGTTCATTTTTTGAATTAATTTTTTCTCTTGTTTAGCTGTAAAACATGATTATTAGCTTTGTAATGTGTAAAGTTATAATTTGAAATTATAACCTAGTTTGACATTTAATAGGACTTTTCTTAACACTTCCCTATTACGAGGATCGGATGATAAGACCCGGGCCTCACACAGAGATGGCGCCACTAGGCCAGTTAGACGGTAGCATCTAGACTAGCATATATCCATAGTTACAGGTCAATAGCTTGTTTAGTTTTTGAATGACAGCATTTTAAACAAGACAACTTTACAGTTTTCATGAAAATGGAGGATTTGGAAAAACGAGCAGGGATTAAATACTTCCATTTGAAAGGCTTAACACCTAAAGAAATCAAGGAGGAAATGGACAGTACATTGAAAGACTCTGCCCCTTCATATTCAATGATTAAAAGGTGGGTTGCAGAGTTTAAAATGGGACATACGAGCACTAGTGATGAGCCTCGCTCTAGATACCCTGTGAAAGTCACAACTCCAGAGATGATTGCAAAAAATTCATCATTTAGTACTGGAAGACCGCAGATTAAAGTTGTTTGAGATAGCACAGGCTGTAAACGTATCAAAAGACGTGCAGGTAATATTTTAAGTAATGTTTTGGGCTTTCACAAGGTCTGTGCAAGGTGGGTTTGTTGACACCTGATCAAAAGTTGCATAGAAAAACTGTTTCTGTTAAGAATGTCCAGCTCTACTGTAAAAATTCCAATGAATTTTTGAGATGGCTTATTACCATGGATGAAACTTGGATACATCACTACACTCCAGAAAGTAAATCACAGTCAAAACAGTGGATTGCGCCAAGTGAACCAACTCCAAAAAAGCCAAAGTCATGAGTTTAAATTACTAATAAAATTGTATAATTGCTCAGCTGTGAATTAATCTTAACATTCAGGTGAAAATCTAATATCATACAGTCTTGCTTATCTAACATAAATGGGCCAGCAGATTTTCAGATAGGCAAAAATGTCAAATACGAGGTTATGGGAGTGTTTTCTGGGATGCACAGGGAATTATTTTTACTGATTACTTGGAAAAGGGTAAAAGTATCACTGGTGACTACTATGCAAGCTTACTGCAACGCCTGAGTGATGAGGTGAAAAGACACAGACCTCATTTGGCAAAAAAAAAAAAAAATCTTGTTTCATCATGACAATGCTCAGGCCATCGTTCAGTCATTGTAATGGGGAAAATTTGCGAATTAAAGTTTGAATTGCTTGAACATCCACCCTATTCGCCAGATCTAGCACCCAGTGACTACGACCTGTTCCCTAATCTCAAAATATTTCTGGAGGACGATGATTTCACACTAATGAGGAGGCCATTGATGCGGTAAACAGCTATTTTGAGGACCTTGATAAATCCCACTACAGAGATGGTTTAATTGAATTAGAACACTGGTATGACAAATGTATTAACCTTTCTGGAGATTATGTTGAGAAATAAAAAAAAAAAAATTTAAATGTTGTTTTCATTGAGAGGACTGCGACTTATCAGCCAATCCTCGTATTTGACATTTTTGCTTATCTGAAAATCTGCTGGCCCATTTATGTTAGATAAGCGAGACTGTATGATATTAGATTTTCACCTGAATGTTAAGATTAATTCACAGCTGAGCAATTATACAATTTTATTAGTAATTTAAACTCATATTTCCCTTGTTTTTAGCAATTGGTTTCATAAAACAAAATTTAAGAATAGCTTTAACTCAAATGTCTTTTTATTTCTAAGAATTTTCATCTTTGTTTCAATAATTCCATTGTTATAACTGTCACTATGGCCTTGCAAATGTACTCTTTTTCCTCTTCTTCAATTGAGTGTGTTGAGCAGTTGAGCATGTTGATTCTCTGTATCATATTTTTTCTGAATAAAGTTATAGCAAACTTTAAATGTAATATAAAATGCAGAAATGGTTTGCTTAAGCATGTAAAACATAAAATAAAATAAATCATGTGATTTTATCACTCTGAATAAAACAGGAAAAATATGAAGATATCTAGTTTACATAATAATATTCTGTATAATTATCCTTTGACTTTTATTTTATTTGCATTTATACTTTCTGTTAAAGCCCAGTTTATGTACAGAAATCAACACTGCAGGCTGTAAAGGAATCATTTCATTCACTTTACTTTTATTGATGTCTGTGAAGTGCTTTGTTTTTCTCCTTTCTTTTCTTTTCTTTCTTATTACTTTCTCTACTACGTATAGTAAGTAGGGGAAGTAATGTAATCCACCCAAAAATTTGATACCGAGATTTCACTGGAAATATATGTTTTGAGACCCCCTGAATCCAAAAAAGCACTTTTGGAAACATGTCCGTGTGTGTGCATCTGTGAACAGCATAACTCAGAAACAACAGTCGGATAAATACCAAACTTGGTATTTAGGTTCAGTATCTTCCAGAGATGCGACACGAAGGTTTTAAGAAAATCCCCCCACCCCAGATTACCCTTTACATGGAACATTTTTCGAAAACTTCAATTTTCTCAAAAATGGCTCTAACGATTTTTATTAAAATATCATATGTTTAAGATATTTTCATGACAAATAAAATGTATATCTTGAATTTTCTGGGAATGTTTTCAAAAGTATTCTTCATTATGAATGACTTTTGCATAACTGGTAAACCATAAGAGATAGACAAAATTTTACTACACAAAAAATGTAGATTGCGTTAAAATACACAATTTATGTCATATACATTTTTTTTGTTGAGTGAATCATTTTCGAGATATTGCTTGTTATTCCCTTAAATTTTTCAATACTTATTTTCTCAAATGGGAATTCGTTATTCATTTTTTTTGTCTTGGATATGCAAAGAGTATTAATCTGTGGCAAAGAGAATGGTGCTGCACCTAGCAACCAGCTATTAGGATATATGTCGATGCTTAAAGGCTATTGTATTTCTATATTGGCCTTGCAATTACAAAACAAGGGGAACATAGTAGGCCTTAAGCAATAGTCAAATATTTTTAGAACTGGTCACTATGTGTAAAATGTAATTCTCTTTGCATATCAAAAGATCGTTTCTGCAAATGTTTATCTCGATTAATGTGAAATAGATGGAGAATAAGAGTTTGTAAAAATAGTTTGTACAAGAGTGAGAAAGTCATGTGAGCGTAACACATCAGATTTTTTTTATATCCCCCTTTAATTTATGTGGTTTATTGGGGCTTTGACTTTAGAAGCACACACAAAGGCAAATGAGTGCAGGTTGTGCAGTAGCATAGTGAGCAAATATGAAAGAAAGAGGCAGCATACTATCTTTGTCTCTATCTCTCTTCCACCATCCCTTCATGTGTACTTCTGACTCTCATTGATTGTAGGTTTTTACTGATTTTAATTAGGAAACACACTCACTCTCACTTCATATTTTCTGACTCTGCGGAGGGTAGGGAGTGACTCTAATTAAAGAAAAATTTCTCTGCCCCAAGCGGGAATACAATCCAGGACCTCTTGGTTGAAAAGCCAGAACGCTGACCACTCAACTACAGAGGCAGTCTGTGAAGTGCTTTGTAAGCATTTAAACATTACTGGACTGCTATTTACAGTAGGTAAAATATATTAACTCATTTGAGACACTAAAGAAAAAGAGAGAATAAAAGAATTAGAAGAGAAACTAAGAGTCTAGGTGTAAATGATACCAAAGCAAACTATTGGCAATGTCATGCACATTGGACCTACATGGTTTCTGTCATCATTCATAGCTTTAAGTCGAACAAACAAACTACTAGGAGGTGGAGAGGCAAAACCTTCTTCTCTACAAGTACTGTGCTAACCCATTTAAGGCATATTCACAATATTCCCAAGGTTTTGAAATTATTATTGTTAGGAATATTTAATTCAGATATTGATAAAAATCCTTACTGTGGCTGGTTGTCATTTTGAGAATGCTCTCCATGACCATCTCGGTGAGCCAAAGATTCAGAGCCAAAATCCAAGTTGGAACGACTGTTTATATCCCTATGGGATGGTGGGTTGCCCCTCTCAGCACCTCCTTGTCCTTTGGCTGAACAACTAGCACCTGCAACTGAGGCAGCCGCCTCATCTCCATCCAGTGTTTCTGGAGCCAGGCAGTTAGCAACCATTACAGCCCTGATTGAGCTAGCATTGCAATTGTAGAACTTATACAGCTGGTTCATTATGGCAACGTGCTCCGAGTCGGATTCTTGTGATGCTTTGTTGAGCCACAGGATTGAAGTGCTAACCAAATGAGCAAGCCAATGTAAGTCTCCAGAAAGCAGATATTGATCACTGTACCATGTACCAAATATGTCATATGGCTTATTCATCACTCTGCACTGAAGGTTGAACCCAGCTGTAAATGAAAATGTATACACTTTTTCTTTCTTTCTTTTTAAATCTGTAAATTAATACATGCTGAAACTTAAACACTTTATTCAGACTTGTTATTATTTAAAAATGTATAATTACATTATTCTCTACTGCCCAGAGTTAAAATTATTAGAGGTTTTGCAAAATTAAAGTAATTAAAGATTTTGAAACAGCTTCACAACATGTTAGCCATGCCAGAACCAAAGCCAGATAGAAGTAAATCCGAGCTATAATGCCAAAAATATTGTCTTTTTTAAACCGTTTTCAAGCATGTACTGGATTCTAGTGATTAAAAGCCATCAAGTACTAACTGGGCTTGGCATCTAATAAACTCTTTTGCATTCCTAACACAGCACACCTTAAAACTGATGCAAATAAAACATGCAGCATAATGTAACTATTGTTTGTGATTTTTACTTTCTACCGCTTACCCACAACAGATAACAAAAGTATTGTACTCCACCTAAACAAACTGATATTGAGAGTTTACTGAAAATGCATGTTTTGAAGTCCATGAATCCAAAATTCTCTTTTAGAAAAGGGAGTAGGCGAGTAACAATTTTGATTAAAATTTCATATAAGTAAGACCTCACCATGATAAACAAAATGTACATCTTGAATTTTTTGTGAATAGCCTAAGAAGTTTTCATTCTTATTGAATTTAACATATTGTAGAAACCAAAAGACCTAGAAAGAACTTCCTGCAGAAATAAATGTAGAGCTCAACTGTGTCAAAAAATTTTTTGTAGCATAAGCATTTCTGAAATGTTCCTTGTATGTTTACATTTTCCAAGGATATCACTGAGAAACATGTCTGAAAGATGCAACGCTTTTTCTTTTCTTTCTTTCTTACTTTTTCTTTCATCTAATTACTTGTACAGTATATAAATGAGATGTTTTTTCCAAAAATTCTATACTGAGACATCACTGGAAGTAAGTTTTTTTTCTCTCCCCACCAAAAATGACTAAATGTTTATTAAAATGTCACATGTTTATTGCATAGGTAATAAAGCATATATTCTAAATATACATTCTGAAGGAATGTTGTACAATGGTAGACAATATGAGATACACAAAAGCTTACTATACAGAAAATGAAGAGCTCATTAAAATATAAAATTTAGGTCAAGTGACTTTATGAAGCATTGTTGTTTTCAAAATATTCTCTGTTGCATGTACTTCTAAGTACTTCATCCAATAGACATGCTTTAAAGTTTGCAATTTTTCTCTTTTCTTTCTATTGCAAGAGCTTGTTACCTTGGGCAAATATTTTAATGTTGTTTCCAAAAACTGTATGTAATTAAGCACTTACTGCTTAATTTGAAATACGTTACTAGGAAACAATATATTATGAATAACATACCATGAATTATTAAGTTATACTGTACTATACATAACATGGATAGAAAAATCATTACTTTTCTTCATATGAAATCTATAACACAAAAGGGACGTATATGAATTTGTCATGGGTAGAGAAAGTGGTGTGAATGTTCACATCATATTTTCTTTTTCCTTTGCTCATTACTGTTATTTATGATGTAAACAGATGAATATTATTTCTGCATATTGTATTTAACTAAGCCTGCATTACTTAATTCAAAATAATCTCTAGAAAAACATCTATTGTGAATAACACAGCATGGAGAAGAACTTTTATATGAATTGTGTAATGAATAAGGTATATATTTGAATTTATTATAAGTGGACAAATCATGTGTGTTACACATCAGAAATTATCTATAAAGATCATATGTTATACTTAAGTATATTTTCTTTTATTCATTTAAAACCATCACCTATAAGGCTAAAAACAGCAATCTCTCCTGAAGTGCTGTGTGGGGTTCCAAAATGTACTCCAGACACAAGTAACAAAGTATCAGATTGATTGAACTGTGAAAACTGTGTGTATTTCCAGCTGAATGTCTTCATATCATAATAATACTTAATTCTTGCCGGATACTCTGAATCCCATACCTGAAAGCAAAAAGGTGATAACTGTAACAAAATCCAACTCAATTCTTTATAATTATTATCACATCACTGTTTCTACTTACTGTTATATATAAGACTCTTTCAGCACCACAAATATTTTAAATATTAATTCTGCGTGCATCTTATAAATCATCCCAAAAATTAATTAATGAAATAGGAAGATCTATTCATATTATTACAGAAAATCTATTTAGCTCTTCAAAGCAATTTAAGATTTTGGACTGAAAAATAAGATAAATCATATTCAGGGCTGCCTACATAAATAATAAATAAATATATTCCTATATAAACCTTTCTGGGTCACCTAAAGCCCCAGGCTCCCTGATGTGTGTACCCTCATTATGGGTGGCCCTGGTCATATCTTCTAACAAAAAAGTGGTCAAAATATAGTTAGCTCTAAATTAAAACGTATCTGCTGTACACTAAATAAATCAAATTAAAAATAGTGAGTGAACAAAAAAGAGCAGATGTATGGCACTTTTAGTTCCTAATTTAACCCTAGCTCACTAATTTGGTCACTTTATAAATGTCATTTTGACAAAGACATTTGTGAATAATTGTGTATATGACAATATTTTACTGCAATAGTACTTATATGTTATACACATGCATGGGAAGTATTTGAGCAAAAGTAACCAAATTAGTGTAACAATTACTGTAACCAGTCTTACTTGTAATGATCACCTTTCTCAAAATGTAGCTTGTAGTCACAATTTATTTCTTGAAATAAAATTGAATCACTGCTTTTTAGTGATGAATATACATCGCACTGTGTTTCAGCTCCAGTATTTGCAAGGATACAAGCTTTGACCATAAAAGGACAAATGTACACCCGTAGACACCCCCCCCAAAAAAAAAAAAATCATCCCAAGATTCCATGTGCTGATTGGAAGGCTTCATGTACCTTCATAACAGCTGTGTTCACAATGCACATGC
This sequence comes from Deroplatys truncata, assembly GCA_030765065.1. Taxonomy (NCBI): domain Eukaryota; kingdom Metazoa; phylum Arthropoda; class Insecta; order Mantodea; family Mantidae; genus Deroplatys; species Deroplatys truncata. The sequence continues at coordinate 71,812,418 of CM060975.1, read as the reverse complement.
AAGAACTGCAGAGTGGTCTGTGCCTCTGAGCACAATGGTCACCTTATAAGCTACTGAAATGAGAGCACAGAACTATGTTATAGTGGCCAAGAGGTTAAGAAGGCACTTCATACGTTCATAAGCTCCTCGGTTCAAATCTTGCATTAGTTATTATTTTTTATGTTGTTAGTTTTATGACTGGATGAGTAGAGCATAATATTGAATTAATATAACTTTAGCATTTGAAGTTTTAAGCATATCCATGCACACAAAAAATAATTGAACTAAAACTCTCATTTTAAATAACTAAAGAAATAAATCAAATAAACTTATTATTTTCTAAAACTAAAACACAAAAAATAAACAAAATTAATATTGGATGTATGACTCCTCAGCATATATAACTGCCCTTAATCTTCGGGGCATAGATGAATTTAAATCCTGCAGTATCGCGAGGATGCTACTACATCCCAGGCTTCTTGAATTTGTTCCCAGAACCATCTTTTGTTCCTCACGCATCTGCATGGAAATTTCAGTGCAGCTCCTCAGCCCACACATTTTCAATAGGATTCAAATCTGGTGAACAGGGAGACCAGTCTATCATTTTAATATCCTGCTCTATGAGAACCAATTTGACATGTGTGGACAGGATGATTATCCTGTATGAATTCAACAATTCCATCAAGATATCTCATCCTTACGGAGGAAATCAAAATATTCTCAAGTATTACTGTGTATTGCGCACTGTTTAGTGTATTGTCAAGCTGCCTAGACCATCCCTTTATAACCAGCCGCAACAACACACAGATACATGGTCATGATGAAATTGTAAAGCCACGTATTTTGCATTGTATTGTGACCCCTTTGGACGGTACACCAATCACCTTTCCCTTACATGTGGAAGAAAATGTCACCTTGTCTGAGAATACCATGTTATTCCAGTCACAGTTGGCATTTTCCTCTGCAAACGTAAGTCGAAACAATCTGTGAAAATCTGTCAGATGTTGCTTTTAGCTGCTGTTTATGCAAGAAATCCTGCATTGTTTACATGTTGCAGAGCTTCAAACTGATCCAGGGAATTGTGAATGTGCCCTCATTTCAGAAGCAGTTTGGAGAGGGTTCCTCTCTGCTACTGTAATTAAAGTTGCATCCATTTTGGGAGTATACACACATCTTACTGAATCCGGACAATGGCGTGCAATCCCTTCCCTGGATAATCTCACCCACCTTTGCACTGTAGTTGCAGGGACTCTAATACATAAGCCTACTGCATTGACTAGTGCAAGGAGAGACTTCCTTGTGCCTATGTCTTTGTGTGCGCATTCTGCAATTGTCAAATGTGGTATGATTCACTGAAAGAGAACCTGCTCAGGCCTGAGGCATTTGCACACCTTTCTGTGCATCACATGGTTTCGTGTGCAGCATATTGCAGTTAGGTAGAATAAACCCTTAAAACAGCATTATAATGACTATTCTATTATTAACTTTACTGAATGATGTGTATAAAATGCAGTATATGATAATAAATAGCTGCTATGTGTTAATTAAACACTATTAACAAAAGAAAGAAAAAAAAAAGTGTTTGCTACATGCGAGAAGTGAACCTGCTGTCTGAACCACAGAAGTGCCATATGCTTTGCCACAGCGCTACAAGAACACACATGGAAGGTAGCATGTTTAATAATGCTGAACAACAGCTTGCTGCAGTGGCTACAGAACTGCAATGTTTATGCTGTAAACAAGGCGCTATTCTGTGTAGGAATTAAAAAATTTGGCATTCAAGACATGTCCTTTTTTTTTTGTCTGCAGGTGTACATATACATAATATAACCTGGTTTACCATGTAGCATAAAATATGCTTCTTTTATGGTTCTAAATGTCATAATTTGCTTACAAGAACAAATCTTCTTTTATACTCACTGTAGTTTAACAACAAATCTTTGATATTTTTGTGAGTATTTGTCACTCAGTCCCTTACTTGTGCCCTTCTTTTAACTGTTACCATGTTTAATTAGAATTATTGGACCCAATATATGAGGTATATTTGTTTTTACCTTTTAAAAAAGTATTCTGTAATCTTAATTAAGCAAAATATTTTTTAGATAATTGTAATTCATCCTAATTACTTCTTTTCTGTGCTTATTTATAGTTTTCTTGCTTTTTACATTATTTGAATTTTCTCACACAGCACTTAATGTATAAGCCAGCCACAATAAGCCTGCTTGCCGCAGTACATGTGCTTGAATATGGCACTGTGCTAACTCACAGTGCCATATTCAAGCACACATTCGTCACAAAAAAATTGCAAGTGCTGAAACTATTTAATCTTCAACGTCATTTTAATACACTGCATGCTAATGATTATTCAGCACTTGAAAATGAAGAACACGCTGCAGAGATACAAAAGGTCACAGTGCAAGAAGAGGAATAGGATGAAGGGATGGCGGCATGGCAGAAACCTCAGTATATGAGAGTTACAAGATAGCACTAGAAATTGTCAGGTCTTTTAGTTGTTTTTGGAATGGTCCACTTACTAAATGATGTATACTTATAGCTGCCAGTAATTCACCCTGTCAATGTTCATCAGTTCAAGAATGTAAGTCTGTCACCTCCAACTACATCACGTGGAATTTCAAGATCTGATGGACAAACTTTATGGACAACTTATTGAAAGAGCAAGAGAATTCATTGTACTCTCTATTGCCATTGATGAGAGTACTGACATATCAAGTACAGTTCAATTATGTGTTTTTATTTGTAGAGCGAATATCAACTTGGAAGTTGTGGAAGAAATGCTAGATCTGGTGCCATTGATAGGCACAACAGGGTCAGATGCTCTGAACTGTATAGTGGAAGTTGTGGAGATTACAGGGATCTCCTGGGACACACTTGCATCAGTAGCCACCGATGGTGCTCTGGCTATGCTTGGTTCGCACATTGGGTTTGTGACTCTCCTAAAAAAATTAATGAAAAAAAGAAATAACAGTGGTCTATTGCATAGTCCACCAGGAAAATTTGTGTGCCAAAAAACTGAATGTAAACAATGTAATGAGTCTGGTAGTGAAAGTTGTAAACAAACTGAGGTCCCATGGTCTAAAATACAGACAATTTGAAAGCTTCTTAGAAGATTTGGAGCATGAGTGTGGTGATATATCACATCATACAGAAGTTAGGTGGCTCAGTAGAGGCAAAGTTTTAAATAGGTTCATTGCATTATTGGAAGAGATTTGTTCTTGGAAATGTGTGGAGAACCTACTGCAGAGCTCGCAAATGTTAAGTGGAAATGTGATCTTGCATTTATGGCCAATAGAAGTGAACATTTGAATGATTTTAATGTATCACCTCAAGGGAAAAACAAATTAATCACAAACATGTTTTGTAGCATCAAACTTTTCAAAAATATGCTATCATTATGGGAACGTCAACTGTCAAATGGTGATCCTTGTCATTTTCCCAGGTTGGAAAGTGTGATCCGTGATATTGATTCCCTAGAAGTGGGTTATGTTGAAAATCTGCACTTGCTTTCTCAGTTTTATGAAAGATTTCATGATCTGATGGGCTTAAAAATGGATTTTGATTTATTTGTAACACCATTTAGCATGAATATTCATGATGTTTTCAAAGATGTTCAGCTGGAGCTTATTACCTGGAAATGTGACATTGAGTTGCTGACAGTTACAGAAACAGACGAAGTTTGGTAGACTTCTACAGTCAATTTCCTAAATCAAGATTCCCTCATTTACATGGTATGCGGCATCTATGATTGTAATGTTTGGTTCGACCTATGTATGTGAAGTCTTATTTTCAGCTATGAAACGTAATAAAGGCCCAACATCAGTGATCATAACTTAGGGTGTGCATTAAGGGTTCAGTTGTGTTTCATTGTCTCCAAATGTGGCAAATATTTTGAAAACCAAATGATGTCAGAAAGCAAGAGTGTCTACCAAGAAGAACTGAATGTATCAAATTCTTACTTGAAACATGTATTCACTACACAGTTTATATTTGTTTAATTTGAAGTCCTCTTTGTAATGTTATTACTTGCACTGTATGTATTGGTACTTAACTACTTCCCATACGACCTGCAAACTTTAAAGTCTGTGGCTGGAATCTACGTAGGAAAATGAGCACATGTAAAGGAAAGCTACGAAATTTGAATACAACACATTTTTCAAGATTCAATAATTTACTTTCAATTGTTAAAGTACATATTTTTCTTTTAACGTGGTATGGTTCTTGTTTGCTTCCTAAATTGTCTCTGGATAAACAGTTAAATAAACCATGCGTTAATTCATTGTTCTGGTGATGTTCACTATAAAATTTTAGAATGCTTGGGCTTCCACGTAACAAACGTGCCCAAAGATGTGTGTGTCCATTCACTATGTCTGATTTATATGTTCACTCCATTTAACAAACAAGTATACAACATGTCTAATTGCAGTCAATTTAACGTTAATTTAAACTTTGAAAATTTTAACAAAGATAAACTTTAAAATTGTAACATGAGACAAACCTTAAAAGTTTCCAAAATAATATCATTACATTAAATTTAAAACTCACGTAACCTTTTAACAGTTCTCTTTCTTCCATTACTTTAAGGAATTGCAAAAGTTAGACAATACATCATGGTAAAGGAAATTACTCGTGTTTTTTGAAAACTCCTGAACGGATCTCTGTAAAAAATGCATCACTCTGGCTGGAATTTCTGAACAATTATTACCAAAAGGGAATTTAGATAATACTCACCGAAAGAATAAGCAGATAGCGAATTTAGAGCCGAAAAGGAATTTTGAAGTACTGACTCATTCGTACCCTACACGTTCATCTCTCCAGATGCAACCTGTCAGCTCGACGCACTTTTCCTTTCTTGTTCCTGTCGTCAGTCCACATGCTGGGAGTCAACCTGAATGCAGCTTGCAATTTCTGCCACTAGGGCAGCCAGGTACTTCACTCAGCTGCTGTATTCACTGTAGAAGGGTGGCAGTTGCTACCATGTAACCAGGGTATTGATGGAGATGACACCTCTCTTGGCATCTAGCGGTCTGGTAGATTAATGCATAGTAACCTTTTGGAGTTGGGGGAGCCGAAATGGTACATACTGTATAATAAGTTTTATTTTGCTATTTTATATTTGTGCAACTTTTTCAGAATCATAATTATGCTGATTTCCATTAATAAAGTACTGTTTCATTCTCATAGTAAAAGATACTGCATGTGTACTATCGTTTGGTTGTATACGACTAAAGGCATAAATGATTTGTATTGGGTTGTTTTGTCTATAATTTAATACCAAGCACATGAGCATAATTAAACCAGGTATAACACAGTTTGTGACTGATTCCTTCTCTACTATTCTATTCTTAATATTTTAATAGTAATGCAACTACTGATTACTGGACGCCGCTGCATGAAGTAGTGATTGACTCATAGGCATATACCTCACCAGCACAGACCTTTAGCACCGTGCACGGAGTACAGATACGGCGTACTTGGGAGTTGGTTGACCCTGGTACAAGTTTTCTTAATGTTCACCATACATTGCACAAGGCAACAACAATGTAATAACTTTGTCATACAGCATATGAGCAAAGTACACACATCTTGCATTAAGCTTCTTGAAAACATCTTTGTTTGATTGCAAAAGCATTCACATTCAAATTTTGTTTGATCATTGCGTTTAATAATTACTGGAAATGGAAGCTTATGTGAATGCTATACTTCAGACACAGCACCACTGCTGAAAAACCAACTGACAGCAATAATAACTAAAGCAATGCTAATAACTAAGGCAATAACTAATGCTTTTATTGATAAACAAAAAAGTACTGAAATGCAATAGTGAAAGTTTAGAGCCATACAATTTTAATAATTTATGTAGTCCCTCAGCTGAATGATTAGTAATGAAGAAAATGGAGTTGTAGTGTTGTGATTTGATTCAGATATATTCATTAATAATTTAAAATGCATTTTACCACAAATATTTAATTATTAATTAAGAGAGCATTTGTACATTTAATTGGAATTGTGTGTCTAAGTACTGCATGATTAATTTCTATAACATAAATGTCCTGCTTAAAACACCAAATGACAAATGAAAAACTTATCTAACTGAAACTAAGCATTTTATTGTACATTAAAACTTGCAATTTTAATCTTCATTGGATTCCAGCAAAGCCCCAATTTGTAGCATTTATCAACCTCCATCTAAATATTCCTCATCGTATTAATAGTGATATTTTTTTATCTCAAGGCAGACTGCACTTCAAATCAAGATCACCTGCTAGTGTGCTGTACACTTAATTCTTTAAGATTCACCGTTAGAAAAAGTGTACTAGATCTGGTGATGTTAGCAGCCAAGCTTTTGTCAGGCCTCTGTGAATCCACTGTCTCAGAAAGTTGTCATTAAAAAACTGTGTACCTGGCATATAAAGTGAGAAAGAGTGTCATCTTGGTGATAAGTGATTCCAGCAGGAAATTATGTCTAGATGGGTTGCACAGTCACTGTAGCTTCAGCAAATAAGAAACGACTATCACATTATCTTTGCTTAAGCTGTGTCACACACTAATTTTGGATGAATCGCATTCGTATCCAACATAACATAGCTTCTCACTTCCCTTCCCAGATTCTGCAATTGTATCTGCTGACGTTTTTTGATATGTAGAAAGCTGACTTATCATTGAAACATGCACATGATGTAGGTACAATTTGTCCAAGATGCTTGCAATATAAGTCAGCTTTTAAAGAATTAACAATTTCTTATTTATTTCTCAGTCTCATCTCAGGACAATCATTGTTATGTAAACTGCAATATCTGCATTACCAAACTTAGGTACATTTTATTTCCCTTTGTCTAAACACATCAAATTAATTTCTTTTATTGGCTTTTAAATGGGACACTCTGCAGAACAACTTTCATTGACATTCACTTTTTAAATACATTTTCCTCTTAGCACTAAATGATTAAACACAATATCATCTTACCAATACATAGCCATCTTTGGAGCAGGTGGCAAACATAGTGCCATTGTGGGCAAAACTAACATGGAGCACCTGATGAGAATGTTCCTTCAAAACCTCAGTCTGCACAACTGGAGTATGGTATGAAAGACGTTTATATTCTGCGAGCCAAGATGTCTTACCTAAAAATACATATTCCTTACATGTGAATGTCATAACTCTTTGAGCAAATTTCCTATCTGCTCCTGAGCTATATCTGATGGAAATAAGTGTTTGTGAATGTTGTCCTAAGCCATTGCTGTTAAAAAACTTTTTGATGGAATCATTTGTGTTTGTGTTTACATTTACAAAAGGAAAACTAGTTCTACAATTTATAATTTTTATATGTATTTGAAATAAAGTGCATTTATCACAATAATTATACAGAAATGAATAATGAAGCTGTAATAAGTCTTCTATTACTGAAATAACACTTTTTTGTGAATTTAAATATTTAATAAACATTATCTTTAAATATCAAACTGCACAAACCTGGCATTATTCCAACAGATGGATCAATTTTGAAATTTGTGTAAAAAAGGTTCTTCCACAGTAGCTCATCATAGCTGACCCGCAGCCAGGACTGACAAACAAGTCCAACATCCAAAAGTTCTCTTGCTGAGAGATACTGAAATATATGAAGTAGAATGGAATCTGGTAGGTAGTACCAATTACTGTTTCCTTCTGTATTTGAGTCACCAGCTTCAGGAGTTACAGCATTTGTCTGTCCCTCATTTGTTTCCATCCTAGCTTCTCTGCTAAACAGAAGAATGTAAATTTGTTGAAGCTTTTGTCAAAAATTGCTATGGACTATAAACATCTTTGCTCATTAATTATAGTACATTTACTAAATAGGAAAATAACTGAAGTAGTTCCAACTGTACTAAATAACCATAATTTTCTTTCATGAGAACAAAGCAGACACATCTTATCAAGTTACCAATATGTATAATTGAATGAGAAAGAACAAAAATCAAGTGACATTATTAAAAAAAATGAATTATACGCATGTTGTGACAGCCCACAAGATATTTCTTTGGGGGGGAAAAAAAACAGTTAATGACTGCTTATGGTATTCTAGGTATTCTAAGTATACCAGTTTAAAATTTTAATTAAACTGCAATGTCATTTTTATAGCCTTTCCTAAGACACTTTTGTGCACATACAAAAAAAGCTTTTCATTAGTACTTCAAAGAAATGAATATTAATTTGGGAAGAATTTGAGTTGATTAGTGTCCATTATACACAATTTATAGTAATTAATTAGGAGATCAATCATCTCCATTTTGAATCTATGCTTAACTGCTGATTCATTGTTGATGTTGATGTAGGTGAGTTGTAGTCCTCCTGCGGTGGTTCCAAAAACTTGGTGAAAAAAATCTTTCAGTGCACCATTCCTGAATTTTAAAATTGTTTAATGTGCAAGCAGAATACATTTTGGCATATACAGAAAATCCGACCATACAGATAATTACATATAAGCCAATAGCTACAACCCCAGATCACACAAACAAGCAGTTTTCAACAGTTTAGTTTACAGAACTGGTTTCCATCCCACTCTCAGAAACAGAGTAACACATGAAAGGACACAAAAAAAAAATCGTAGACATTACAGAACTGAATGGCTATAAACATTGTTTGATTGATAAAAAGATAGCAGAGCTAAAAATAACAAACACCTAAAAGAAACTACCAAATTTAAACTATAAGAAAAAGAGGGAATAATCTACAACAAATTCATATTCCACATAAGTTCTACATAGGGAAAACAAAGAGGAATGTAGAAATTAGAGCTAAAGAATACTTCACACAATTAAAGTATAAACAATTAGAAAACTCAGCAGTAGCCATTCACTTCTGAATTAAAAATCATTATATAAATCCAATCCTATACTCTTAGAACAATCATCAAAGCAAGAAGAACTGACCACAATGGAGCGAATCTACATTTGGAAAAATAAAGACTGAGTTTTCAATTTGGAAATGTCACTGAAAGCTTTTTTTCATGGAGTAACTCCTAGAACCAATACTAGAGGGATAAAACTCATTTACATCAACGAATCAGCACACAAACTTAGATTGAAAATGAAGAGTATTGATCTCTGAAACACATTCCTGGTTATTAGTGTAAGTGGTGATTAATGATCATTAATCCACTCAAATTCTTCTCAAATTATTAAATTACACCAATGTCTTTAACCTTCTAAACAGAAAAATAAATGCAGTTTTAAGAAAATAAGTTTAATTATTCTGAGAGATCACACAGCATCTGAAAGATTTCATACCAGACTTTACAAGATGCCCAGAGACACAAAGAGTCCACTGCATTCTGGTCCATCTACCTTTCAAATACATAATAGAACAAAATTGCAACAATGTTAGGCTCATTCTGTTGGTATGCTGTTATTCTTGCAGTTGCATTAACAGAATGCATTGAAAGATGCTGCATGATCTTTACTGTTACAATGTATGTTTCTCTTCTTATGTATGCCATGAATTAATTTTGCACCAACTATTAATTATACTGTTGCATGTATAGGATATTTTGCCTCTAAAGCTCAAACTAGTGGTCATAATTTAATAAAACTTATTACAGACATATCTTGGCGTATGAGAAGTGCAGCAAATTCACAGCAAATGACCATTAATATCACGGCATATCTGCACAAGTCATAATGTCAATCTCCTGCTGAATTTCAGCTTTCAGTTCTATAGGACTCGGTGACCTCCTACAATACTTTCCCTTTGTGTACCCCATAGGAAGAAATCTAATAGATAAGGTCTCATGATCTTGACAGCCCAAGTCCCAAGGAAATGATTCAATTTTCAAAGGACACAGTTTCCTTCATTCTGTCATTGGAATTATGGCAAGCAGTACAATCTTGTTGATAATAGCCAGTAAGCAGTTCTTTGTCATTCAATGCCTTTACACACTCACTGAAAGTATCCTTGCAGATGGAAATATCTACTATTGCATTGCTTCATAAAAAATAGGGACAATAATGTGGCGATGAAAAAGTGTATCATATGACTGTTTTGACTCCTTGAAAAGATATCTCTTGCAAGATTTTAAGTAGCTTATATATGGATATGCTAGAAATTGTGGTATTTTAATGGAACCATGGTGTCTCAGAACGATCAAGAATTCCTGGCACCAATGACAATAACTGATTTTTTTACTTTCTCTAGCACCTACTTCTAATAGGTAGAAAAAATGTTTCACCCAAAAATTTGAAATTGAGATTTCACAAAATAAAAAGTTGGATAAAAACCAAATTTTCCGGGGATTGTGATAAAAAAATTTTCAATAAAATGCTCCCAGCCCATACTACCCTTTAAATAAGAATTTTAGTTTTTGATCTTCTTAAAAGTGGTCCTAACAATTTTAATTGTTAAATTAAATAAATTTAATTAAAATAATATGTTCATAATATTTCCATTGTAAATAAAATACATATCTTGAATTTTCTGTGAATAACCTATGAAATCCTTTTCATTTTAAAATAATTTTGTACAAGGGATAGACAAAACGTACTGCATGAAAAATGTAGATCTCTTTAAAAGGAAGGCAATTTAGTGAAAGCTTTTGTTTATCAAACATTTCTAGTAATCACTTAAACTTTCCAATAGTTTATCAATTTTTTGAAGAACTATCACCATTTATCATGGAATCATGGAAATAGTATGGAATTACAAAGTCAGAATACAGCCACCCACTTTTTAAAGATTTGACTATCACTTCAGCCTCCTGTATCACCCTTGTATCTAGAATGAAACATGTAATGCAACTATTTCTGCATCATTTATCCCAGTTAACATGGCAGAGAGAAAAACCAAACTTTTGTAAGCATACTTTGTAGAATAGCTGGAGGGAATCTGTTCAGTTCAATTCAATTCATTTTCATCCATAGTAACATGTACATGTTGTCGGAATACATCAAACATTATTACAAGTATATACCATTATTTACAATCATAGTTCATCCAGCCTATGCATACATTTTTGTATTGGAAAATTCTTTAATTCACTTTTAAATAGTTTGTCTTTAGTTGTCTTTAGAGTATTTAGTAGTTTATTAAACAATATTTTGCCCATTATTAAGGGATCTTTATCTATCTTTTTATTTACGTTTATTCTGTGGTAATTATTTTGTGTCCTTGTTTCACACTTGTGATAGTTCTTATTGAAGTTATCAGGTCCCTCATCATTGGTTACAAACATAATTACTTTATAGACATATAAAGATACTACAGCTAATATTTTGTTTTCTATAAAGAATTTTTTACATGATTCTCTTCTGTTTACCTTATATATACATCTTATACATTTCTTCTGCAAAACCAGTAATCTATTCATGTTGGACAAGTGCTACCCCATACCTCAATTGTAGATGTGGAGTATTATTCCACAATAGGTTAATTTTAGGTATTCAGCTGTTATATATTTTGCTAGATTTCTTAGTAAATAGAGATTTGTACTTATTTTCTTGCTTGTGTAATCAATATGATGTCTTAAGGTTAGGTTCTCATCTAAAATAATACCTAAGAACTTTATTTTATTCTAACAGCTGGATTTTCTCACCATTTATTGTTACATTAACCAGACTTTTGTTATTATACCTATTATTGTGGTGTTGAAACATGACAGCTTTTGTTTTTTGAAGATTTACTGTTAGTTTATTTTCTGTAAGATAATTATAGATAGTTTGTGTTTCTGTAGTTATTATTTTCTCCATTCCATTGATTTTGTTATTATTACCAAATATCATTGAGGTATCGTCTGCATATGATACTGTATTGGAGTGTGTAGTTTTTGGAAGATCGTTAACATAGAGTAGGAAAAGAATTGGCCATAGGACTGATCCTTGTGGTACTCCAACTTTAATATTTTTATAGTTGGATGTGATAGATTCTATTGTATGTCTATTCTTAGTTTTGATCACTGTACACTGTTTCCTATTTTCTAGATATGATTTTAATATTGCATGAAATTTCCCCCTTATACCATAATGCTGCAGTGTGTGTAATAGCATTACAGGTGACACACTGTCGAATGCTTTCGATAGGTCCAGGAATATCCCTGTAATCTTCTCATCATTATCAACCCGTGAAGTATTATATGATGCAGTTCAGCTATAGCTGTGGTAGCGGTGCGACTTTTCTGAAACCATGCTGCGATTCACTTAGCACATTGAATTTATTCGGAAAATTTCCTAGTCTGTTATTTAGTACTTTTTCAAATACTTTAGCAAATACGGAAATTAGGATAATTGGTCTATAGTTTCCTACATGTGTTTTATTGCCCTTTTTAAAAATTGGTGAACCATACTTAATTTAAACAGTCAGGGAACAATTCCTGTATTAGCGATACATTTATTAAGTGTACAAGTATATCTAACACGGCATACTTACAGTGTTTTAGAATTTTTGTTGATATTTCATCCCACCCTGTCAACGTGTTATTTTTTTAATTCATTTATTATTTTTACTTTCTCTACTACCTATAGTAAGTAGGGGAAGTATTGCATTCCACCCAAAAATTCGATACCGAGATTTCACCGGAAATACATGTTTTGAGACTCCCTGAATCCAAAAAAAAGCATTTTTGGAAACATGTCCGTGTGTGTGTGTGTGTGTGTGTGTGTGTGTGTCTGTGTCTGTGAACAGCATAACTCAGAAACGAACAGTCGGATAAACACCAAACTTGGTATTTTGGTTCAGTATCTTCCAGGGATGCGACACGAAGGTTTTCAAGAAAATCCCCCCACCCCAGACTACCCTTTACATGGAACATTTTTCGAAAATTTTAATTTTCTCAAAAATGGCTCTAACAATTTTGATTAAAATATCATATGTTTAAGGTATTTTCATGACAAATGAAATGTATATCTCGAATTTTCTGGGAATGTCTTCAAAAGTGTTCTTCATTCTGAACGACTTTTGCATAACTGATAAACCATAAGAGATAGACAAACTTTTACTGCACAAAAAATGTAGATCGCGTTACAATACACAATTTATGTCATATACGTTTTTTTTGTTGAGTGAACCGTTTTCGAGATATTGCTTGCTATTCCCTTAAATTTTCCAATACTTTACTTTTTCTCAAATTCGTTACTCATTTTTTTATGTCCTGGACATGCAAAGAGAATGGAATGCACCACATAGCAACCAGCGCTTAAATATTTGACTATCGCTTAAAACCTACCATATTCCCCTTGCATCTACAAGAAAATTAGCAATAATATTGACATCTCGATTAACATGAAGCATATGGAGAATAAGCGTTTGTAAAAATAGTTTATACAAGAGTAGAGAAAGTCATGTGAGTGTAACACATCAGATTTTTTCTATTTCCGTTTTAGTGGTTGCTTTTAAATAAATGGTTGATAATAGCCCAGTTGTCCCATGAGTTGTATCTGCGATTAAATTATTTTTTTCAGTTCCCATATTAAGAAAGTAGTTATTAAAAATCTGACAAATTGCTTTAGGGTGTTTTACTATTTCTCTGTTTATTTCTAACGTTATGTTTTTGTGTTGCTTATTGTTTACATAATGTTCTTTTACTATTCCCCATACAGTCTTTGCTGTATTACTTGATTTTAGTATTTTGTTGCTAAACTGTTGCCTCTTTAGGTTAACTGATTCTTGGGAATAGATCTTTTTTAGACTTTTGTATTTATCCTTATATACATCTAAGTTTGTTGATTTATAGAAGATGTGATAGTCCTTCATCTTTTCCCTATTTTTTTTATATCTAGTGGGATTGTAATATGCTTATAATATGCTTGTAATTTGTTGTGATCCATTCACACTACTCTCTCTACCAGTGACAAATTCTCATAAATCTGTTATATATTCCAGTATTTGCAAAAAAGTGATCTTCTATCCATGTTAAATTACTCCTAATATATTTTTGCTTAGGAATGATTTAAAATTAAGCAAGTAATACATAGTTATAGCATATAGAAACAACATTCAAATCTTTATTTATGATAATAAGCACTTGCAATAGAAAGACAGAATAAAAGAATCACAATCTTTCAAGCACAATACTGCAATATGGATATTTTGAAAATGCCAATACCATGACAAAAAAGTATTCTGATGGGCTCTATACTTTTCAGTAGTGGCAATCAAATAAAGGGAAATCACAGAAAACTCAAGATACACATTTTATTTGCCATACAAATATTTTGAACATTTGGTATCTTAATAAAAATCTTTAAGAGGTCATTTGAAGAGTGAGAGAGAGGATAATAATAATGATATGATGATGATAAATAAAATAAAATTCTTCCAGTAAAGGACCGTATGGTGTGGGAGCTTCTATTGAGAATGTATGTGTCCCATCTTTGGAAGATGCTGAACCTAAATACGAAACTTTGTAGGTATTTATCTGACTTTCCATTTTAGAGTTATGTTGTTAGCAGTCATGCACAAAGGATATACACTCGGCCCTTTTCTAAAAATGTTGCTTTTTGATTCAGAGGACCTAAAAACATATATATCCTGTGAAATCTTGATGCTGAATTTTAGGTGGAATGCAGTACTTCTAACTACTATGAAACGATGCTAGAAAAATTAAAAAGGAAACAAGGAAAGAAAGTAAAGGTTATTACAAAAATGTTCATGCCACAGCTTTGCTCATCCAATCATGCTGTATAAAATCTGCATAATCTTTCACATCACAAAATATCTATTTTTATTTTACTTGGAATAGATTTCTGCTTTAACAATAAAGCTTAAAGTTTGTATAACAAAGCAGTAATTTTAGGCAATATGCTGCATTGGTCCTGAACATTCAATAGGAATTTCTGTTTAAAAACCTTACTATTCTCTGATAAATATAAAAATATGTTGCAATAAGTTTAATAGGCACAATAAGTTTCCTGGTCTCATGATGTATGTGATAAGGTTAGCCAAGTACATTTTGGTCTGATGCTGTTCAGTTGCAAGGTCCTTCTATAAAACAAAGAATTTATTCTTGCAACTTTATAAAACACAAATCACATACTCTGTGTCCAAGAGAATCTTAGACTAATCTGTCTAAGAGATGCACAGTTCATAAAATAATGAACAAATTCAGAAGTATAGATTTTACTAAACTTTCAGCAGAACAACAGAAGTATGAAATCACAATTTTTTAATTTGAATTTTTAATATAATGATTAGTATTTGTCCATTCATCTGAATTGTGTTAATGCATTGAAATGTATTCATACTGAATCAATTGTGTGGGGACAACTGCAGATAAACAGCGTGCCATTTTAATGTGATGGCAATGCATTTAAGGCGGATTATACTAATAATGTGTGCCTGAGTGGGAATTAGAAAGCTTCCTAATCTTTGCCAAGGACAGTCAGTGAGATTAAACCTTTGGAGCACTTTGATGCATGGTAGCGATCACAAGGATTGTCACATATCACGCATACGCATGTTTGTTCTGGCTCATGGAATTTATTTTTACAGTTTAAGGTGGATTATGAGCTTACACTCCTTGATGGTTTAGAACACAAATATTTTCAGAAAAGTTAATTTCCTTTATATAAGTACACAAAGGAGGTTTAGGGATTCTAGTGCTTATGGACTTCTCCATATATTTTCTCACTGTGTATTCCCATTTGGCATTTGCGTTTATTAACCTGGAGCTAAATTTTAATTTTAAGTCTACAGAACAAAATCAGTTACATTCACCCTCTACCTAACATTGGGGAGATATAATGAATGAAATGAAACTAGGCCTTCCCCATAACAAAGCTAGGTTGTGAAAACATAAAACACTGAAAACAACTAACATTCACATACATTTTTTGGTGTATAAAAGAGGAATGGTGGGGAAATGTCTTTGCAAAACGAACTACAGACATTATTTGCTCATTCTGTCAAGTGGAATTAATCTACGCAGCGTATATACAGGATGCAAATTGCCACTTCTTAATTTGCTTCAAACAATATAAATTATATATGCAACAGCACGTTTACTGTAGTTCAGTGCAAGGAGCATACAGATACCTATTCGGTGTGTTAAATTACTACATAAACTCCAGATGACAACAGTGCACCAAACCTATTTCTTGCAATCCTTAAAGATATATTAAAACACAAAAACAGCTGTCCGCAACAGCTGATGAGCAGACGCAATGACCACACTTCACTGATGCATCCGCTCAAAACATGTGAGACTTTTGGAAAGGTTTGTGTAAATTAAGTTTACTAGCTTATTTTTTTCCGATAATTAAAATAAGTTAAGATTCTCAAAAAGTAAAACTATACTAGAGACATTAGTGTAACAAATAATAGGTATTCCTTATACTTTCATGAGTTAAGTTGGCTGCGGTAAATAGTTTGGTAGAGTGAGAAAAAAAGGACAATCTAAAGGCACGTGATTTGATTCATCTGCTGTTTTTGGTAGTGTTTATGAAAACACAAGTTGCACACATTTTACTGTTAGTTGTAAAGTTAAAACGATTTTGTGGTAATCTTAGATTAACGTTTGTCGGAATAAAATGCTCTTTTGCATTTTGAGGGTGAAAACAGGAGCCTTCTACAAACTGAAGATACCACTGCTTATCGATGTCTGATAATGTTAATTCAAATTTCCAAGTACTTGAACTAGTGTATACACATTACTACGATAAGATCAAGATTTGATGTAATGCCTTATATTGTAAAATATTTTTTCAAGGTGCTGGTACTCTCCAGTTTTCGCAATGAGTTATCCAAAAAGACAGCTTATGCTCTTCTCCAGTTCTAGAATATATGGGTCAAGCTATCTTGAATTTGCAGCGAAAGATGTGATCAATTTTCTAAAAGGGTGAGTGCTTTTTATTATGATTAAATTTTACTGCTTCAGGACAGGTGCTGAATAGGAGAGCATGAACTGATAGGTGTATGACGAGCTAAGGTTAGGTCAGTTAGATCCCAGGTCACTTCCTACATTAGCTTGATACAATTTCGTTGTAATGGAGCGGGTTAAAGGCCGCTCTCGATCATGACGCATTGTAAATTAACAGTGACAAGGCGCATGAAATTTCAAAATGAAAATATTGCAGATGTTTTGTTATTATAATTGTAATACTCAGTGCAAATGGGGTATTTTTAATGTTTACAAATAAATTTTTGGTTGCAGTATTGCACAATATGGTTTTCAAAATGACTGTCATTGTCAACATTCATTGTATTTTAGAGGTTACATTTGATTAAGTGATAACAGTTTATTGTAACAGGGAAGTAAGTGCTGTTTCATTTCTGATATCAAAGGTAAGATCCTAAACTAACTGAATACATATTAAATATTAAAAACTGCATGCTTATTAAGAGCTATTTGGCTAATTACTTTTGCTGTCCCATATGTGACATGAAAAAGTTAACTTTTTAGATATCACATATTATTTGTAGCATTTAAATCTTGATACAGCAGCTATAAAGCAAAGATATAATACTGTCCACAGTGAAGTCTTTTCATTATTTTAAGTTCTGTGTTTTAAGGATTTATAAACTATTGTTGTCCAATATGTGACACTTATTTTACTGATTGTGAACAATGAATATGTTAACTGTAAATAAAAAGAGCACTAGTTCTGAAAGAATTAAGAAAATGAGACAAAAGGAGAAAATGGAAGATCCAAAATTTCAAAGAAAAGAAAGATTTAAAGAACGGAAAAAAATAAAATAAGAAAGATGGAAAGAGGAAACAAAGAGCACACCAGAATAAAGGTATTCAGTGTGCTCACTATGATGATGCAGGAAAAAAAATGAACTTGTTCTTACCAAAGCAGACAGAGTCATGGAAAAGCTGTGAGTAAAACAGTAAAGTAATTGCCAAAATATCCAACAAAACTGAAAGGTATAATCTGTGGTGTAGTAAAGAAAGTAGGCATTCCACTAGTTATGAAAATGAGTACACATTAAAGAAAATAGAAAGATATACACCTCATTGTCAAAAGCTTTTTTCACAATCATGTTATCTCACTATGTTTTTAAGAGAGGCATTTTGTTTGTTTAAAAATGACCACTCTGAAGTTCAAATTAGTTTTGCACAATTTTGTCATCTGCATCCAAAAAAATGTTTTCTTACTGAAGGATACTCCTGTGAATGTGTTGCTATTGGATCTATGAAAATTTTACACTCAAATTAAAGGGTTGTAGAATTGGACAGAATATGTTGTTAAATTATGTTTTATGTTATGGTGCTCTGAATTCCAACTGCTGGAAAAATACATGTGAAAAACGTTGCAATGGAAAGAATATTCCAGTTCCCGAAGAGCCTGCAAAGCACGCTACATGGAAGCAATGGGAAAAGGATACTGATGGAAGACTTAGTTTTGAGCGTGAAAGATGGCTGTGCTGGTGAATTACATGAGTATATTATTTCAAAGTTATGAAAATCTTCATCATGCTCACATAGAAAGAATACAAGTAAATCCCTTCTTAAGTGATCAAAAACTAGAAAACGTATGACTGTTGCTAATTGATTTTGCTATGTCATACAGCTGTATCAAAATGAGATCCAGTGTGCCCTTTGATCTCGAACAAATGTTACACTTTTTGGGTAACCTCATTATGTTGGTCTTCAAAAGCGATGAAAGTTATGTCCTAAATCTCCTACAGATGTCATCCTCTAGCTCCAACCCAATGCTGGCAACATTTGAATAACAAATACCACCAAAGCCAGTAAGATACTGCCAACACTGGCAACATGCTTCCTAATTAGCTTTTATTTTAGGTTTAATAGTATTTTATGTTTCTGATTTTTGGGAGGTTAGGTTATGTTTTGCTTTTTTTTTTTTTTTTTTTTTTTTTTATGCAAGCTTAGTTTCTGATTCAAGGGAGGTTAGGTTAGCTTTATATATATATCTATATGCTTAGGTTCCTGATTCACGGGAAGTTAGGTTAGGTTTAGTTTTTGTATTTAAGCTTAGGTTACTGATTCATGGGAGGTTAGGGTTAGTTTTTTTTTAATTAATGCTGAGGTTACTAATTTGCGGAAAGTTAGGTCAGAATTAGTTTTTTTTTATATAAGCTTAGCTTACTTGTTCATGGGAGGTTAGCTCAAGTTTAGTTTTTTTTTGTATATAAACCTAGGTTGCTGATTCATAGGAGGTTAGGTTAGATTTAAATTTTTTTTTTATAAGCTTAGGTTCCTGATTTATGGGAGGTTAGGTTAGGGCTTTTTTTTTTTTTTTTTAAGCTTAGTTTACTGATTCACAGGAGGTTAGGTTTAGTTTAGTTTTTATATAAGCTTAGGTTACTGATTCTTGGGAGGTTAGGTTAGTTTTTTTTAAATATAAGTTTAGGTTCCTTATTCACGGGAGATTAGGTTTAGTTTATATATATATGCATGCTTCGGTTACTGATTCATGGTAGGTTAGATTAGAATTAGTTTTTTTAGTATAAGTTTAGGTTACTAATGTAGCTGTAAGTTTTCCACAGCTAATTTCTCTCTCACTACCGTGTATATTGTATTTTCACATCCTCGCAAGCCATTTTGTTTCCTGTTGTGTTTACATCAGTGGCACAAGAAAATGAAGTAAGAATACATTGCTTATCCTGCAGATTTCACTTCTCATTTAGGTTGACAGTTCCCATTGCGCATGTGCAATAGCGACAAGATGGCCATAATTTTGCTATAAAAGTAAAACACCTAAAACGGGCGGCCACGTGGGCACCAGCTATAGAACAAACAACAACTACTCCTAAAGCCCATTCCTAAGGTAATTTATTCATTTTCCTTTAGCTTTTATTAACCTTTTCAATGGAGACCAAAGTAATACAAAAAAGCCATTTTTTACTGCAGCTAGTTTTTAAATGGGTTTTGCAGAACCTTCCTCTTGTGCTCTGATATTTCACATAAGAACAAAGACACTGTGTATATAATGCTGGTGAAACTCAATAATGACTGAAGAGATTGTGTTACTCAGGACATCATATGTAGTGATGGACCTTCATTCATGTTCAAGAATAAGTACATGGTGCGTATAATGAAGCTTTTAGCAAAAAAGAGTATCAAAGAATCTTCAGTTTAAATATTTTGCCATCTCCCATGCCAAAGGAATACTTGATGGTGTTGGAGGCAATATTAAAAGTCTTGTATGACAAAAGATTATGAGCCAAACAATGTCAGCGTTGTACAGAATGTAGAAGTTTGCAAAGTTAACAAACAAACTTGTTCCCTCAACATACATGTTGCACATTTCTCAGCATGAAATACAATCCCTGAAAAAGACAAGCCTTGCAAAGGAAAACTATTGCTGTGTCTGGGATAGCAGCAATATATATTATACCTACCAGACGAAATAGTGTTAGTTTCCTTCAAACACTATGCTCCGGAGAGTGAAGAATCCATTCCTAATACCAGGCCCAGTTCAAATGTGAAATTCGCTAAAGGTCATTGGTGCTTGGTCAGTTATAATAAGGTGGCGTACCCAGGCAATGCTATGGAAATCTGTAGCATCTATAAAGTTAAAGTGAGTAAGTGGCCCCACTTTCCTGATTGTATTACATATTATTTCAAGGATGTGATTAGAAAGGTTTACCCACTTTGAAGTCTTGTCACTGCATCTTATACAAATTTTTAGAATTGTTATAATGTAATGAAACATTTTATATATCATAAATGTCTCAATACTCTTAAAAACATTATTTTTTGTTATATTAAACAATATGCTGTACTTTCTAAACTCATAATGCATATTTAGTAGTCTAAGTGAGTGCTTTGATATTTCAGTTCAGACAGTGTCCCACAGGTAACAGAAAATCGTGACATATTATAATAATTTTTTAAAATTGCTTGCAATGTGAAAATAGTGATTGAGTGGATTATAAATGGGAGGTAATATCTGAAGGATTATGAGAAGAAATTTGAATTAGTTTCCAGGCTACAGTTCACAGAAATGTTTGATTGAGGTTTGCCATGTGTACTATAATGGAAATGTATGCGTCCCATATGGCACAGAGTATTATTGTATCTCAAATAGGTGTTTTCTTGTTTAGAAAGTATCTAACCCGTTAACTACAACTAATGACCATTATATTCATATGCTGCAAAATACACCCTTTCATTTTAAACATTGCTACTATATAAAAAATCTTATGTGTTACACTCACATGACTTTCTCTACTCTTGTACAAACTATTTTTACAAATGCTTATTCTCCATATGCATATGTTTCATGTTAATCGAGATACCGAGTTGTTAATCTTATTGCTAATTTTCTTGTAGATGCAAGGGGAATTGGTAGGTTTTAAGCGATAGTCAAATATTTTAAGAGCTGGTTGCTATGTAGAGTATTCAATTCTCTTTGCATTACCAGTCAAAAAAAATGAATAATGAACTCCCATTTGAGAAAAAATTTAAATATTGGTAAATTTAAGGGAATAACAAGCAATATCTTTAAAATGGTTCACTCAACAAAAAAAATGTATATGACATAAATTGTGTATTTTAATGCGATCTACAGTTTTTGTGTAGTAAAATTTTGTCTATCTCTTAGGGTTTACCAGTTATGCAAACGCCATTCACAATGAAGAATACTTTTGGAGACATTCCCAGAAAATTCAAGATATACATTTTATTTGTCATGAAAGTATCTTAAATATATGATATTTTAATCAAAATCGTTAGAGCCATTTTTGAGAAAATTAATATTTTCGAAAAATGTTCCGTGTAAAGGGTAATCTGAGATGGGGGGATTTTCTTGAAAACCTTCGTGTCGCATCTCTGGAAGATAATGAATCTAAAGACCAAGTTTGTGGTTTATCCGACTGTTCGTTTCTGAGTTATGCTGTTCACAGACACACATACGGATATGTTTCCAAAAATGCTTTTTTTGGATTCAGGGGGTCTCAAAACATATATTTCCGGTGAAATCTCGGTATCAAATTTTTGGGTGGAATACAATACTTCCCCTACTTACTATACGTAGTAGAGAAAGTAGAAATGCTAGTGGTGTGCAATTATTTACAAGTACTATAACAAAGGGTGTTATCATGTCCCACCCCAATATGATATACCATATCTCCCAATATGAGATGTGGCAACTAGTGGGGAAAGAGAAGCTTGCTGTAAGCAGTGGTGTGCTAGTGTGCAAAACATAGTGAATTACTATTAAAGAAAATATTTTCAAATTGTAATGGTTCAGAGTAATATTGCTAACTAGTACTTAATGTGTGTTCTAAGAACTATGGTAGAGTTTACTGGTGAAATGTAGTATCCATTCTGCTTGTGTAATATGAAAATATAATCAAGCACAAAAATTCAATCTCTTGCATGCTGTACTTGGCTTATCATTAGTCATTTGCATTCCTAGTATTTGCCTGGATTGTATACATTGACCCTTTTAAGTGAAAGTGCTCTATAAGAACTGAAGGAATTGTGTTAAAAATAAACAGAACTTGAAAATGTCCATTTATATGCATTGTGGTTAAGTGCATTGCCTATTTAGCGACATTTTAGCTAATGGGTCCAAGCAGGTAGAGGTTTAGCTCGTGGAAGGAGGTAGTGTTTACTTGGTCTGAGGCAAGTTATTGGTGATATGAACAACTGTTGGCTGTTTTCCATTGTATGCATTATACGCAGCACAAATACAGCATACTGTATACCTCTCCCATCAGTTAAAGCTTTACCTGAGAGATAAGCGACCCCATCCAGGATCCTGTAGAATCAGCGGACCTGACACTGGGATTCAAGATTGAGAAAAGTGACCCTGGTAGTTGGTGGTGATCCCTGTAGTGTTTATTCAGCCATTATATTTATGCTGTTATGTTGCTGCATGCAAAACTGTGGACTGCATGAATGTTATTTTGTAGTGCTGATTTAAGGTTATGTATTTCATATATATCAGTTGCAGTGCTGGTTTAAGGTTACTTATTTGTTATGTTTCAGTCTGTTGTGTGTACTTCTACAAAAACCAGTAAAGAAGTGCTGTAAGTTGCTAAGTAATAGGTATATTTTATAATAATTATTGCAAACTTAAAAATGAAAAACTTTCAATGAAAGCAAAAGCAAAATTCCATCCCAAAGCTTCTAAATTCAGTAGTTAATTACTTTAAACAACAGCATTTTGCGTGTCAGCCATCCAGCGTATTATATATATCATTGTGTACAGAATGATAAACAGTGTAAATAGTAACAGATAATTTTGAGTGAACTCAATCAGTGCCAACTGCAATATCAATATTTCTGTTCCATACAAGTAATATGATACTTGCAGGTTATGTCCTTTGTAATTTGAATATGTAGCTATAGTTTAGAAATGCTGTTAAGTTATAGCATGCAAAACTGTAGACTGCATGATGTTGTTTAATGTTATATATTTCATTGGTCACCATTTAATGTTAAACTGCATATTTGCTTTTGAGACAGTATTTTTGTGTATAACAGAGCATATATCTACACAAAAGACATGTCATTACACTACTTGGCAAGAGTATTTTACTGTGGAGAAGTCATAGTTTGTCGACATGAGCTGTTTAAAATATTTACCAAATTCCCACCACATATGGTCACTATTTTGGATGTCATTGTGAGGTCCGTTAGAGTATCCAGAGGGTCCTGCCCCAACCCACTAGTTAAAACGTTGCTGAACAGAGAGTAAGCAAATTTTGTTGACCCTTTTTTCCCCTGAAATTCATGGTATTTATGATTATGGATGCTCAAAAGGGCAATTAGACTATAGCTTGTTCCACAGTGCTCTTTGAAGTTCGTAAATTAAATTTTCTTTCATTATTTTCCAAAAGAAATAGAACTTTAAAAAGAGCAGAGTGGTGAAATTAAGCAAAAATTGGCCCACTCTAAAAGAAAAGAAAGAAAGAAAAAAGAAACTATGTTACTAGAAGATTGTTTTGACCACTTTTTTTTTATTTACCAAATTTGTTTGTTGGCAAAGCTCCATTATGGAGTTCAGGTGCTAACTATGCACAGTAACTTATTGCTGTGAGTATAGGCCTGTAGCAAGCCACAACAAAACCAAGGCATCCTGTGTTTTCCAGATTTATGCTGAGGTTAGCCATAGGTTAAGCATGTGTAGCAATAGTTTTTCTTTTAAAGTAGTAAGTTATTTTAATTTATTGCAATGCTAAGTACATACAAATTATGCTTCAGCCTTAGCCCTAGGTATTTTGAAGTACTCATAACCATCTGTTACTTTGCTTACAAGTCTATGTTGTCTGTAGTCCTCATTATGTGGCCAAATTGAATAAGTTGCATTATAGGTTACATACCTAACCCTCATTGGTTTAGAATTTATCACATACCGCAGGGGCACATTTTCAAAGATTGCTTACATCTACAAGAAAAGGGTTTGTTTACGTTTCTTCATTTGGCCCCACTGTGAGCAATGCTCAGGGACATGTTATACAATTATGAAATATGCAGCATAACTAATAACTTACCCAACACCAAGAACTTTTTTTTAAAACTAATAACATAACCAACACCAAGAACTTTTTTTTTTTTTTTGTTTGTTTCCCCATTATGCTTATCAAAGAGATGAAAATTTGTAAACCATCATCATTTCAAGAGTAAACTTTCCAACATGCATTACAGCAGGACAACAAATAAATGTAAATCACCATCACATGCAATCTGTCCTATGTATTGAATATTCACGTATTGCATGACATTTAAAAAATTCCTCCATAATATACGGGAGCGAGTACATAAGAAAGACTTTAAATCTTTCTTGAAAATTTTACGTTGATTAGGAATGTCTAATAGTTTTAGGTAGCATGGAAGGTTATTATAAATTATTATTGCACAATAGTAACATCCTTTTTGGAACTGTTTTAAGCTATTTGCTGGTCTATGCAAATTGCCTGCATGCTTCATATTGTGGTTATGCACAGCAAGGTTTGTTGTGAAGCTATCATAATTATCTGTAAGGTAGCTGAAGAGAGAGCATATATATTTGCAGTAGGAGTAAGAACTTTTTAAGGCAAAGCAAGCTGAGCTAAGTTTTGGTAGCATAATTTTTATTCTTATTTTTCCACCTGAGCTCCCCAACTACTTGAAGCCCAAGAAATTTTTTATTAGATACTTTACTTTATTTATGATGTAATCATTGTTCCTGATTGTTAATTCATTCACTTGTTTATGCTTCGTTTGAAATTGAATAATGTTTGTTTTAAGTAAGTATTAACACAATTTTATTAAAAACACATGAACTTCACATATGTCAAGCAGTCAAGATGCGTTTCGAGAAGTATGCTCATCATCATCAGTTGGTTGACTGTAGCTTGCAGCTGGAAAATCCTCAGCCAAGTGCTCCAGTCAACCAACTAATGATGATGAGCATACTTCTCGAAATGTGTTTTTAGTAAATTGTGTTAATACTTATTCTATAACTCCACTGTTAATAATGACTTCATTTTAATTTCATAATGTTTGTTTTATCATAGTTTAATGAAAGCTTATTATGCTTCAAACCAAATGTTTGGTTGTTTGAACACTTTACTGACAGAATCTTTTAATTGCTGATGTGAGTTTTCAGATACGAGGGCTATCCAGAAAGTAACAGATATTTTGACCTATTGTGGCGGTGAGCGGGGCTAGAGCTGTCATCTTGGTCTCAGAACGTTCCTTCACTCAATACGTATCCAGCTGTGGTAGCCCTGGACTGTGCCTCTCTGTGACGTGTTAAAATGTGCTGCAATAGAAAATCCTGCCACTTTTGAGGTGCAGTCTGTGATGGGTTTTTGTTGACAAAAAACCACAAACCAATTGAAATGTATTGCCAACTTTGTGGTGTGTTGGTTTTTCATGACAACACACGGCCAGTTGTACCCGAGGACTCTTGGATGATTTTGGATGCGAGGTTTCGATCATCCACCATACAGCCCAGATTTGGCGCAATGTAACTACCACCTTTTCTCAGCGATGAAAAAATGGCTCGCTACACAATGCTTTGATACTGACACCGAACTGCATGCCAGTGTAAACCACTGTTTGAAATCACAGGTGGCAGATTTCTACAGAAATGGTATTGAAAAACTTGTGCCACGGTATGATAAGTGCCTTAATTATAAGTGATTATATAGAAAAATAGCATAAGAGTGTACCTTTCAAATGTATATAGTAAACTTTGGTCTTTTTCATTTTGTTAATTTTGCACTTCAAAACGTCTGTTACTTTCTGGACCTCCCTCGTATAAGTACACTGACATCATCTGCAAAAAGCACAGCTATTGAATCCTTGCTAAGACAATATGGCAAGTCATTTATAAATATTAAAAATAACAAATGGCCAAGTGTGGAACCTTGTGGGGCATCTTCAGTAATGGCACCCAGTTCTGAATCACAACCAATGACTCTGGTTTTCTGGATTCTATTTGTTAAGTAATCTGAACCAATTTATAGAAATATAACTGAAGCCATAAACTTTTTACTTTTGCAGCAGGAGGTTGTCTATGCTGTGAAATACCTTAGCTAAGTCACAAAATATTCGTAGTGGTAGTTCCTTTTTATCCAAGGCTGTTTGTTGGTTCTATTTCAAAATAAAAAATTCTCTACAGAATTGTAGGTTATGGACATAATTAACATAACCCTACATCATCCTACCCTCAGCATATAAGCACTTGTATTACTTATACTTTTCGGCAAATTTCACAACTCGACCAAATCGGGTAAATTTCTAGAGATGTTAATTCCTACATTCTTAGTTTTTGGAGTGAAATATTTTGTTTTTCGCTCCAGGACTTCGTAGGGGCCTTCAGAACTTCAGGAGTGAGCATGTATGTTGAATTTTCTATTGACTTTTTTTTTCCTAAATTCGAACTGGAATGCTGAGAGAATGTTGCTTAACTCCATGTATTTTGGAACCAAATTATATACAGCTTTTTCCATTACTTTAGAAAAGGCTGTCAAAAGAGAGATAGGCCTATAATTGGAAATCAGGCTTTTGACTCCTTTCTTGTATGGAGCTTAACAATTGTATGTTTCATTTTTTCCGGAAATATCCCTGACAAACAATAGGAAATTATTGCATATATTTCTGAGAGGCTTGCTCAACTCTGGTAAGCAATATTTTAACAAGTTGGCACTTATCTCATAACAACCTGAAAGGTTTTGCTTTTCATTGAGCTAATAATGTTTTCTATCTCTCTGGGGGTTGTAGAGTCCATCTTAAATTTACAGTTGGTTTTGGGATATCCTTTTTTAACATTTTAAGTGCAATTGAGTTTTAAGTCGAATCTGTTTGTTTTGCTCTTTGCTGCATTAAGGAAATATGTGTTAAAGGCATTAGCAATGGCACAGTAATTACTGACTTCTTTATTTACAATAATTATGTGAGAATAGTACTGTTTGAATTAATTCTCCCTGTTTCAGTTTTTATTATATTCCACAATGTTTTACTTTTATTATTAATAGCTAGTGAGTAATACCTTATTTGCGCTTGATTAATTACTCTGTAAGTATTTTACAATATGTTTTGTACTGTGCCTTAATGTTTGAATCATTACTTGTGCGATATAGAAGGAACAGATTTCTTTTATTTGCACAGAATTTCCTTACATCTGAAGTAATCCATGGTTTGACCTTTGTTACCTGTGATGGGGGATATTGTTTTTTTTTAGGAAAAAAATGCTATGTTAATAGCACAATGTTAAGAGATTGATCAAATTTGTCATTTACTTGAGTTTTGGAATAGACAGAATCCCATTTTTCATTTTTAACACTAGTTGTAAGTAAGTAAGTAACTAAGTAAGTGAGTAACAAGTGAGTGAGTGAGTAAATTGTCAGGTACAGAAAGTATAATCAATGTTGGACACGTCAAAATAGAATATTTACAAAATTATTACTAAAATATGTATAATACAAAGAATAAAAATTAAAGGTATGATGTACAGCGATTGGATACATATACACGAAATTAATTATTTATTTTCGTTAGGAAATTTATTGATATGCACATTACTAAAAATCTTGTTATGATTTTACTTTTTCTATTATTATCAATCTGTTTGCTAGCTATGGCAGGCATCAACAATACCTGAGCATCATGATCTGACATGCCATTTATAATAGGAATTATGGCTTATATATTCACTCAAAGTACTGGCTGGGTTATATTAGGCACTAGCTTACAAATAAACAGTATTGGTGAAGAGAGAATATGTTGACAAGATTCTGGGAATTAATTAGGTGTCGGTTGGAAAACATAGACAGGCAGAATTAATGGGCAATGTTATAAGAAAGAAAGCTTCTCTAAATTTTTATATGGATTTTAGAAGTAATGACAGGAAAGAGATTTTTTTGAGAGGTGTAAGGGATGAAAGTTGGGGTATTGCATGGTTTAAACTGGGAGTTTGGAGATTAAAAGGCTCCATGAGATGAACAGAAGAAGGAATTTGTCCTATATACAGGGATAAAGGAGATGAAATCCACATTTATTAGAATGAAGGCACGATATATGGAGGAAAGAGTTTATTCAAAATAAATGGTTAAAGATTGCAAAAATAGTAGTAATTCAAAAAGGCTTTAGAAAGTAGTGTTGTTGTTATTATTTTGTATGGCCGGAATAGAACCTGGGCTAGTTCCAGGCCATATATTCTATTACGAAGATGTTTTTATTTTTATTTGGCATCTTGCAACAATCTACATCTGCAGGAAATCTGTGATGTTTTAAGTTCATGGACTCATGGTGCATTACATGGGTTATATCTTAGTTAGTAAACCCTTCAATACTATTACAAATATCTTCGATCCTATCCTCACCTAGCTGCTAAACTAAACATAGCAAGTAGCCCAGAAAACTTTATAATGGAAACCAAAACCAATAACCAGCTCGTGTGTTTTTGGGATAAAGATAATCAGGATTATGAATACACCAAAATTTTACATTTTCAGAAAACAAACACATGCTGACAGTTATAAAGAACAGTGGATAGGATTCAAGGTTTCACTACTTCTTTCCCTAAACCTGTATGCCTTTAGGCTTCAGGTACCAAGGTTTCACAAACATGCAATTTTCAATAGCGTAATATTCAAATTGGCGAACAGATTCATGAATGATGAGTACAGAAATTAACTTAAGCATGTCATAGAGGTAAAATTCCAAAAAGTTCTCCATAACTGGACACAAACTTGGCACTGACCAGCACAGACTAAATGGCATGTTGAAAATGAATACCAAAAGCTCTGGAAAGCAAGGTGCCAAGTATTTACTAAATTAGTTGCAATTATTGTGTATTGAGTTACATAGGAAAAACAGAAAATAATATTAATGTGAAGCTTAAAGAATGCCTAAGAAGTATAAAACACAATCAAATAGAAAAATCAGCACTTGCATATCAGTTCTGGATATTAGATCATGACATCCAAAAAGAGGCAAGATTAATAAAAGTAATTGGAAGCCAGTAAAAATTGCTATAGGGAATAACTCTTGCCGCAGAAGAATAAAGATCGCCTATTAAATTTTAGTTTTCTCTCATCTCTAAATATGAGGGTAATCCAAGAAGTAACAACCATTTTGCATTCCCATTGTGCAGATTGCTATAGCGCTTATATCCAAGGTCAAATAGTTCACTGGACATCTTTTCACAGTGTTGTGTGAATACCAGTCTAAATAAGTTATTTTGCATTCTGTTTTCAAAGTGAACTATGTGATACAAAGTCCTACCAACTCTTAAGGTAAGATGTACTGGATTTTTTAATTCTCGGAAGTTGAAACCTGCAAACAAATGTGCATGATGAAATTTGATCCAGACATCCGTAATTCATCACAGATGATTTGAAGAAGATGTGAACAATAAATTTGTGAAAGACAGACACTATTTCTCAGTATTGCAGGGGAAGGCCACAGTCACTCCCGAGGGTCTTTCCTTTAGGCCAATACCTGAAAAAGGCCCCCCACTACTATTTGCAGGGATGGTAGTGGTTACACCACTAATGCATGTCAACCCATCCGAGATGACTACCTAAGAACCTAGGTTGGGGCGACAGTCATCTAGCAGACCGTCTACCAGTTTTCACTGTGGTTGGTACTGGAGAATATCTGGGCATCTCACAACTCTGCTTGGGCGAAAATTCCAGTCAGGCGTACCCAATCCCCCATGGATATCGAGAACCATTGCCCCGCCGAGTCCAACCCAATCTGAACAACTTTCCAGGAGGGGCTTGAATGTTTGACCTGGCATACTTCTAGTAACGTAGAAGTACCACGAGTGCTAGGGGTATGCAGTGCTCGGTAACCCTAGGGGAGTAGATTTCTTTCCCAAACGTTTCTCATTGTTTGTTTAGTGAAATTGTGACCATACGTCCTGGGTTAATGGATTGGTGGCAGCCGAGCACAACATGGAATTTTAAAACTCCGGGCAGATATGACAAATGCTTAAATACCGGAGTTGATTATATGAAGAAATAAAGTAAGCTTCAATTTTGTAAGTGACTTGCTTATTTTTTTCAAAAAATATTTTTTCTGGATAGATTAAAGCCAAATGGTCATTACTTCATGGATTACCCTCGTACATCCAGCTGACAGCAATACCTGTATTGAAGTGAGGAACCCACACTCACAGCTGTTGAGGTAATGTACCTATGAAACATATTTGAAGTATTTGCTCAAAAACAGTGAAGTTTTCAAATGAGTGATAAATAGTGCAACAATAGGGAAAAAAATGTCTCCGTGAGACACACAAGCTTTAAAATTTAAAGATGTGTTGAGTAATACAACATTAGCCTGTATTCAAACAAGCATAGTGAAACTGCTTATTCAACATCCTCTTAACACAGGATAGACATAAGAAATTCCTTGTTTCCTCAGAAATTATATAGTAATTTTGCTGTGTTGCATAGCAATGATCTTAGCAACATTGTGTGTTTGATGTATAAAGGAACAAACTAAAATGTGTCATAAACACAAGTTGGATTGAACTATATACTAGTGTTGTACTTTTGTAGGATTAAAAATGTACAAATTCTTCACTTCTGCTTTTTTTGTTTTGTTTGTTTTTCTAGCAATAATGTAGAACGCCTGCTATTTGTACCATATGCATTAAGTGATCATGAAGGCTACACACAGAAAATTTCACAGACATTTGGAGCATGGGGTATGTTTAGAATAATAATTTATAATAATAATAATAATAATAATAATAATAATAATAATTGGTGATGGGACGATACCACTATTTCTCGATACCGATACTGATTTTTGAGCACCGACATTCACTTTGAATAAAACTGTAAAGACGATAGCTTGTTTACTGAATTGTGTTCTTATTAATAGTTTTCTGTGTACAAACACATAACCAATTTTGTATTGTATGCTAATTCTGAAATTATTCCTGTTTGACATTCTCCAATTGTTAGCAATTTCTTTATTTTGATAATGCCATAGGTTATATGTCCCCTATTGTTAGTCAATAATAATTTCTTTGCTTCCCCTTTTATGTAAGGGGAAGCTGTGCTGTATACTTTCTTTTAAATGATTTTCTATCCGTATTATGGAAATTAGGCATACTGTAAGCTCTGCTTGTGATTGTGTCTGACTTGCGTAAACACAAACTAAAAGATGAAAGGAAAAAACAAATATTTCCATACGCTGTACTATCTCACATCTTAAGTTCTGATTTGTTTCTGCTGGATTCACAGATTCTGGTCACCGGAGTGGGTAAAAGAGTAAGTCACCAAGCCAGGCTATTGCAGAAATGTGATTTAGTGCATCAGCTTCATTTACCACTCACTTAACGCTGCATGTTACATGAGTACCTAACCCTTCACTCCATTGTGTTGCATGTTTTTATTTAGACACAAGAGTCTATGTATTGTTGCATTGATTCATCCACAAGAAACGCAGTCCAGGTCTATCAAGAACCAGCAACACTTTGGGGACACATGCGAGGCAATAACGTGAAATCTCGACTCCTTTCATTCCTTATTTAGCATAAAGTTAAATGCAACAATTTTCAATATGCAAAATTTAAAAGTATCGAGGGTTTATTTCAAAGTATTAAACATACTTCGGTACCAGAGAGTATCGAGATATCAGCGGTATCAAGGTCCCATTCCTAATAATAATAATAGTAATACCAGGTTTATCTTGAATGGTACATATGGCAGCTACCAGGTCTGGCTTGTAGCCAGTGTTAGGTGAATGACCTCACTCTGCATTAGCTTAACTCATGTGCTTAAGCAGGGTAACAACATTTGTAGTTCAGTCTAACGTTCGGCATATTCTGTAATGGTAATAACATTATGTGAAGCTGTTGATTGTGTTTGCTGATGGTGTATTCTACAGAATGTGTATTATGGAGTCACATATAGTATATCAGCTTGAGTTTATACAGAAATTTCTTGATGTTACCTTTCCTAACAAACACATATAGCTTGTTAGAAAAATTTCAACAGACTGGATTCATGTTAGACAAATGAATTGTAGATGCCCAGCAGTTCTAACTTAGGAAAAGTTAGACAAAATAGGAGCTATTATGGAAAAGAAGTCCAAGAAAATCACTGCTGAGCATTTAAGTGTATCTTTTGATAACAAAATAACTGACTTGTTCCCTCTTCAGATCTAAATTCATGTGATTATTATCTGAGGAAAATGCTTAAAGATAGTTTATGCAAAAGTTTCCCATATGCTTGACAAATTAGAAGACAGCATATGGTGTACATTTTCCAATATTTTGGCTGCAGAAATTTGTAGTGTTCAATAAGTGTTGAACAGCTGCCAAGCTTATATAGCTGCAGAAAGATATCATTTTGAACACCTTTTACAACAAAAGCTATGTGTAACATACAAGTATCCATAAAAATACTGTCATACTTTGAACTGGTTGCACTGTTTTGGATAGTTGTGTTTGGGTGAAGTTGGTGACATTCAAAAGAAAAACTCAACTATTTTGTACTATACCTCATAGACAATGAATGTGGCCCCCCACAAGTTATGCTGCAGACATCAAAGTGATATTCCCATTAATGCCACATACATTCCAACTTATCTGATGAAATGGACTGGATGGCAGCAGTGATACGAAGTTGCACTTCTTGCAGGTTTTGAGGCAATGGGGGTACATAGATACAATCATTTATGTAACCCCATGAAAAGAGTCACAGACCAAGTTAGGCGATCTAGGCAGCCACTTGTAGAAGACATTATCATTTCCGACACACATCCAATCCATCATCCTGGAAGCCGCTCATTCAGATGTTCCCGAACATGTAAATGCCAGTGAGGAAGTGCTCCATCGTGTTGGAAAATAAATTTGTTGCATTCTTCTTCCAATTGTGGAAATAACCATTCAGTGAGCATGTCAAGATAAGTTGGACTGTTGACAGTGGCCTCTTGAAAGAAAAATGGACCATAGACTTGATGTTTTGATATGTCACAAAAGACGTTCACTGTAGAGGAGTCTCTTTCAACATCCAAAATGGCATGTGGATTCTGGCTCCCCCAAATCCTAACATTATGCCTATTCACTTTTCTACTAACTTGAAATGTTGCCTCATCGCTGAAAATTATTTTTTCTGACAGATTTTCATTATTCTCCATTAGTACCAATAAATGTTTAGAAAAATCTAAACGTTTTGCAGGGTCATCAGATTTCAACTTGTGCAGTAATTGCAGTTTGTAGGGGTGAAATTCAGCCGCGTATGCAGGATCTTAGATATGGTAGATTTAGGGATGTTTAACTGCTGACTAGCTCTATGGACAGATTTCTTAGGACTACGTACAAATGCCTCCTGCACTTATTCCACAATTCCTGCATTGAGAGATGGTCTCCCTGAATGGCCTTTCCTTTGATGACTTATGCAGCCATGATCCACAAAATCAAGATACCACTTCACCAATTGACGTGTGTATAGGGGCTTGATGTTGAAACCTTCACCTAAAAGCACGCTGAACCTGCACCAGGTTCACTCTGCATGGTATGATATTCCAAAACACACCAACTACATTCTTGTGGGTTTGCCATAACTCCTTAAAACTTCTTTAATAACAACACAATTTTAAAAGCAAACATTCATTTTAACCTGCCTGCTAAATATCCAACAATGAATCCATATCCTCTAATCATGAATATGAGTGAAGTTAGTTTCTGTGATTGATTCCCACGATCCCTTCCATTGTTATCCAAAGTTGACATGCACAAAAATGTTTGAGTTTTTCTTTCGAATGTTACCAATTTCATTTCAATACGATTATCCAAGGCGAGGTGGTGCCAGTTTGGAATATAACAATATTTTTATGGACACACTGTGTTTATATTCTTTGCATCATTAGCCTTAGCTAAGGGAGAAATGGCAGGCTGTGAGTTGCATGTTTTAAGAGGAACATGGTAGAGGTGAAGACTGGCTATGTTTGCATTTATTTATGCTTATGAATACAAACCAAAATAAGGACTTCCAAAGCTCTGTTTAATTGAGGTGCATAATAGTTTTCTATTTATGGAAACCTTGTATACTCAAGAACAGCATTATTTCTGTATCTGCTAATGGCCTCAATAGATGATATTCATGAACCTTGCTCTCATATGCTGTAGAAATGATAATTTAGGCATCTAATAGCAAAGAATATCAGAGTTACATGTCATGTAATTGATACCTCATAGACTCCTTTCTGTGTACAGGTTTTGAGATCAGCGGCATTCACATAGCTGATGACCCTGTTAAAGCTGTTGCAGAAGCCAAAGCAGTGTTCATCGGTGGGGGAAATACATTTGTGCTTTTAAAGATGCTTTGGGAGAAAGGTCTCATAGAACCAATAAGAAAAAGGGTTCTTGAGGTATGTGAGGTTTTGTTTAAGTGCAAATTTTTCCATTTGGAAGTTTGTAACAGTTAAACTTATGAGAGATATTGAAAATTTATTGCCCCTATAAAATGGGCATTCAATTGTAAGCATCACATAACCTTGCTTTTGGTTATTTCCCAGTAAAATTGACTGGAAAATAATTAACATGTTGTTTAGGGCTTAATATGTTATTTAATTGCAGGAAGTTTCTAATCTGAGTAAAAGATACATTCAGTGAATCATAGCAATGGGCTTGTAATTGGAAATGCCATTATTACTACCCTTTTTACTACTTACCTCTGGTAAGTAGAGGAAGTATTGTATTCCGCTCAAAAATTCTATACCAAGATTCCACCAGAAATACATGTTTTGAGATTCCCTGAATTCAGAAAGCCATTTTTAGAAAAAGTCCATGTGTGTGCGTATAGTGCACAGCATAATTTAAAAATGAAAAGTTGGTTAAATACCAAACTTGGTAATTAAGTTTAGTATTTTCCAAGGACGTGACACAAAGGTTTACAAGACAATCCCCCCACCCCAAACTATCCTTTACATAGAAAAATTTTCAAAAATGTTTATAATAACTTTGGTTAAAATACCAAATATTTAAGATATTTTCGTGACAAATTCTTGAATTTTCTGGGAGTAGCCTCTGAAGTCTTCATTCTGAACAATTGCATAATTGGTAAACCATAAGAGTAGAAGAAGTCATGGTAAGGTCACACGGCTTGAGTGAAAGAACAATTAATTATCATAGATAAAATCATACTATGCAAAGAATGTGGTCTTTTTTTTTTTTTTTTTTTTTTTTTTTTTTTTTTTTTTTTTTTTTTTTTTTTGCACAGTTAACCATTTTTGAGATATTCCTTATTATTGGTTTAAATTTTCAAGTACATTTTTAAAATGAGAAGTCGTTATTCTTTTTTTCTTCTGGTTGTCATGCAAAGAGCATGGAATTTCAAAACCATCACATAGCAACACATAGTGTAAATGTGAATTGAAAGTTTATCTGGATTAACAGGTAATAGTTAGAATAAAAAGCTTTTGTAAGAAATCTTGTAGAAGAATAAGTAGAGAAAGTCGTGTGAATGTAATACATATTTTTATATACCTGTCTTACAATACCAATTTTTAGAGTGTCTAGAATGCTAGAATTTATGGGTTGTGTGCAAAAACAATGTTTAGACAACATTTAGCACTAGATTTTAACTCATTGCAAAAACAAAATTTAGTGCTAAACAGTGTGTAAGCCGCATCTATTTTTGGAAATGCAAAACAGATGGTTTAGACACTGTTTAACCATAAACACTATGGTGCAGAGCAAAAGCAAAGAAACAAGATGGAGATCATATGATTCTTTGATATGATTGCATGATATGAGGGAATTTTACACCCAGAAGAGTGTCGTCCCCCATGGTATAGTGGTTACCATGCTAGCCTCTAGTTCCCTAGGTTGCAGGCAATGGATTTTTTTCGGGCGTAAAAATCCTTAGCATGGCTTCCTTCGGAAGGGAAGTAAAGCTGGTGGTCCCGTGTCGTAGATTTACGGCATACAAAAGAACCTCAAACGTGATAAAGAGGCCTCTGAACAAAATTACTGGTCTTTCACGCTCAATATAGAATGGGACGCTAAGGACCACAGCAGCTAAAGAACGTCCATAAATAAAACTTCATTTCATTTCCCAGAAGGGTAATACGACCACGAAGAGTGCTTAGAGAGCATTCAAATTCCTTAGAGTGCTATACTGAAAGCGAATTCAAAGCAAGATTTTGGTAATAAATCCAGATACATATTTCATTACTGAAGTGGTCTTACATCTAGTACCTCCATAGTACTATTTAATACAAATTAAATTAATGCTTGTGCCTCTCGTATGTTGTTTCATTTTTTCTGTTTTTCAGCTGTTTTTTTAACAGTTGCATGAGAAAAATACGCTTTAACATGTGTTAAAATAGCATCTAACCTGCTCCACTAACTTGACTGACATTCGGTGCATGTGGCATATAATAATATATTTCAGCACAATTTAGTGCCCCTTCTCCCGATTTAATTCATACGAGTTGGTTTTTTATAGGTGCAAAGTTTTAAGTGGAAAAAACGTGCTTAGGTTTTTTTTCTGGGTAATAAGCCAAAGATTACCTAACCTCATTTTTAATGAAATTTCATGTAGTGAAAGCAAATCTAATGTGGAGGTTATTACGAAATGTAATTCATTAATTTACTCTGCCATTTCAACTAGTGGTGCTGTTCCGAATGTTATATTTATTTATGCAGGCACGATAATGAATTGCTACACCTGTATGAAGCAAGTATGTATTACTGCACACTTTCCTTTATTCATTCCTGGTGTTAGCATTGAAGTGAAACTATTTAAGTGTTAATAATACTGCCTCAGTTCCCGTCATCCTCCATGTGGTGCTGCCATGTGCTCATGGAGTGATACATTTAAGTTTTGTTTACTTCTTCTTTCAGCTTATAGTGAAAAAAGTATAATTACGTTAGGTTTAGTTATCATAACCTAGGGAGATAATTTCATGATCCTGACCTCCCCTAACATTTTAAATTAATCCCAAAGTATTTTTCTTTATAAGCATTTTGTAATCTTAGTAATAATATGTGAGGAGATTTGAATCAAAATGAACTTATTTGCACAATAAAAGATGTTTCAGGAGGCAGGAAAAACTGGTATCTCCTGAACTTACTGGCACTTTTTAAAGCTTTCACACCTAACTAATGCAAATCTCACTTTCCTATCATGGGAAGTATCATATCCCTTGTTCTGAAATCCACCCAGAAATTCTTGTGACAGAAGCAATGTAGTATAAGTAGGCAACACCAAAAATATCAGCTGCTAGTTTTAATTGCAAAGCCTTAAAAACAAATGTCAAATCTTCCATATAAACTACATGGAAATAATACTTCTATTAACTAACTCAACTGACTGCCCACTGGATTATCGCACAGGGTGTGGGTACAGAGACTCAGATTGCCAGTTTCTATGATCCGAGGGGTGCGGGGACAGGGTGCTCTGTCCAGTTATTCAAACTCTGCACTAC
The DNA here is from genome assembly GCA_030765065.1 of Deroplatys truncata. Lineage (NCBI taxonomy): Eukaryota > Metazoa > Arthropoda > Insecta > Mantodea > Mantidae > Deroplatys > Deroplatys truncata. The sequence continues at coordinate 71,774,655 of CM060975.1, read as the reverse complement.
AGTGAAGCGTGCCTTTGAAGGAGTGATGTGCTTAATTGCATACTGAGTTGCTATTAAAGGATTCCAGCTTCGATTTCAGCACCTTGCAGTTAAGCCTAGCAGCTCATGTTCTGGTTTTAATATTAGAATGTGTTAATTTTCAGTAAGTTTCAAAGGAATAAATTGTGCATTTTTTGTATTACATTTCAAATCTATCAGCCAAAATGTAAAAGAACTTATTTTTTATTTATATTTAACTGGAGAGGTCACATCAGAAGATGTATAAATGAATGCCAAAATGAGCTATGGTCCTAACACACCAAAGAAAAACTCACTGTGTGACTGTGTGAGAAGCATAAATGTTAAATGGTGAAATTATGTGGTTAAAATACAATTATATTCTATGCTTTATATTATCATCATTATTACTGTTGTTTCCTGAATGTGGTCACAGGTGCGCTACTCCTAAGTAGTCTTGCTGGTTACATTCTTTGTACACATCCCCTGAAGAAGTTGTATGACCTGATTTGAGTTGTACTACATTCAACATTATAGTTTTCCGAATGAAGTAGTTGATTTTTTTGCTTCATGTAATAAATTACGTAAATTATTTTATATCTGCCCCACGTATGGGAGCCAACTTGAAGTAGAATGTTTTGTTACGTAAATTGTTTAACTTGAAGTTGGTATGCTTACGTAATTGTATTTTACGTAATATTTATTTACGTAAACATTTTATTTAGTTGCATTTAAGGAGTTCCTAAAACATGCTTTGGGCGTCTGTTTGAATTTGTTGATTATGCAATAGTTACTGTTATTATGCAATATGCTGCTACATACAAGAAGCTGATTTCAAGATGTGTTTTTGTTATTACACTCCAAGTTTTACACTATAATATTTAACTTTGTTATCAAAACTGCTTCTATATATTATTTATGTTTGAATTTTGCCTTGGCTGCGTCAGTCTTACTTTAGAAAAACATGTTTCTCTTATTCAGGGTGCGGTATAACAAGAATGTAGACATCACAGAATTTAACTTTTTTGAATTCACCTCTTTTATTAATTCTTGTACTTTTTATAAAGCACTACACTTTTTAAGAACTGTGAGAATCTTCAATACTTTCACTTAGCGCGTATGCATATTTTATGATTCACTCATAGAGAACACATCTTACATGTGTTCACTACCAAGGTTTGCCAGCAACTGAGTAAGATTTCAACGGTTAAACCTGTAAGCTTCAGTATTTCAAGTTTCTGATTGCCTAATTCTAGTCCAATAGAATATCTGCATTTTATTTAAACTTTTTTCTTGCTATTGATTGGCTAAGTTTAAACTGTTACTGAATTTACCTTATCTTTGATATAATCATGACTGGTAACTTTTCAAACTCTTTAATTCATTATTACTACAAGGTTATCTCATTGTTAGCAACTTAAAACTTATTATTCCCACAGCTCTTGCATTATTAAAGTATATAATGTATTAACATAACATTAATAAAACATGTTTACAATAAAAATAAGCATTTGCAATGACTGTTACATACAATTCAAATAATTATTACATACATATTCTTTTAAGGCGGGCTGTTATTGAATTAACTTATTGTAAAATACAATTGAAATTATTTAGGTATTAAGATACTGCCTCATATGCAGCAGTTATAAAATTATGAATAATGGAAGCAATGTATAATTTTGCTTACAGGATGGAGTGCCATACATTGGTTGCAGTGCTGGAACAAATGTTGCAACAATTAATATCTGTACAACCAATGACATGCCAATAGTGTATCCTCCATCATTTAATGCTCTTGGATTGGTTCCTTTTAACATCAATCCTCATTATGTGGATCCAGAACCCGATGCAAAGCACATGGGGGTGAGTGTATGGAAGGGGGGTAATATATTATTGAACTGAACTTGTTATCAGATGCTTACTTATAGATGAGAAAGTGTTTTCATGTCACTTCCATATCATTTGAATCATGCCATTTCATTTAAGATTTTATTATTGTCACATGTTATTTATGAATAATAGAAGTGGTATACGAGATGTGGCAAGAAAGAAACCGAACTGATGCTCTAACTCTTTATTGAAAAAACTTGCACAACTGAAATGTTGCCCTCTTCAATGTAGTCCTCCCTGATCCCTGCACTGCTCCATGCAATTTTCCACTGTTGGTAGCAGTGCTGCAAGTCTTTTTCTGCTATGCTATTGAGGAATCTCGTCGCTTTTTCCTTCACTGCTTCCACGGACTCTAACCTGGTTTCTTGAGCGCAGACTTCACTTTTGGGAGGAGAAAAAAGTCGCGTGGTACTAAGTCAGGCAAATACGGTGGATGTTCCATCACTGGAATGTTGTTTTTCACCAAAAACGTCTTCACAGACATCGCGTTATGGGCCAGCACGTTATCCTGATGAAGAATCCAAGGGAAATTCTTCCACAAATCTGGTCTCCTTCGTGGCACACGTTCACGGAGGGTCTTCAGAACAGTTGTATAATAAGCTTGATTGACAGCCTGACCTTTAGGCACCCAATCAATGTAGATAACCCCTCAGATATTGAATAAAACAATCATCATTGCTTTGAATTTTTGCTCATGCACACTTTCTTCTTCTAGGGGATTGAGGGCTCTTCCAATGCATGGGTTGTCACTTAGTGTCTGGATTGTATTGGAATATCCATGTTTCATCACACGTAATTACTTTGTGGAGGTAATCAGGGTCATTTTCAATGTTTTCAAGAATGTCAGCACAGCAGTCCCCTCGAAGTTGCTTTTGCTTGTTTGTGAGGATTCTTGACACCACTTTAGTACAAACCTTTGTCATGCCCAGATCATCGTGCAAAATCTGTCTAATGGTTTCCTTATTGATGCAGCAAGTTTTGAAATTGCTCGAATGCTCAGGTGGCGGTCTTCTCGAACAATTCTACTGACCTTCTACACATTCTCAATTTTCGAAGTGGAAGGATGGCTGGATTTCAGATTATCTTTGACATCTTCCCTACCGTCCTTGAACCGCTTAACCTACTTGAAAACTTGCGTATGAGATAGACACTGATTACCATAAACTTATTTCAACAAATTTAAGTTTCTGTGGCAGGTTTTTTAAGTTTTGTGAGGAATATTATGTTAACGCGTTGTTCTACTTTAGAGCATAGCATAATTCTGACGGAGCTCAGATACACGACCTGTTTCTAAGAAGGCTCACAACCAGACTAACCAACACAGCGGCGTGAAATTTTGTACACCTGTCAGGGAGAGTCCCAAAACCAATCCCCCATTCTTCTCTTTGTCATCGATGAAGCCGGAAATGCACATAACAATCACTCCAGTTTCTTTATTGCCACACCTCGTATACAATGAAATGTTCCTAACATTTAAGTGGAGTATTGCTGAGTTGAACTTTGGCTCTTTGGTCTTACTTTGGTTTACACTTTGGACACATTTTGAGGATGTAGTAGAATTAGTTGATGAGAATGAAGCCCCTCAAAACTTGTCCAACATGTAAACCAAAGTATACACAAATAAAGTGTCAAAATATTATTTATAGCAATCTGCTCTTAAGTAGAACATATACTGTATCTTCTCACATAGGGTTTCACAATTGTAGTCTTCATTGTTAAAACTTTTTCAACATGAGCAGCATCTTTTAGAACTTTGTTTCCCATATTCCAAGGACATAACACTCCTTATCAGTTATTGCTACTTGACTGAAATTTAACATCTATTAGTGTTCAAAATGATGGTTAGGCTAGTGCAGTAGTGGAGGATGAGATCTTGTGTCTTGTAGATTGGAAGCATGGAGGGAGAATTGCAGCGGCCAATATTGTCAGCTATATATTATTGATTTTTGCACCGTCTTTTCTGTTGATGTCAGAATGTTTAAAAATTGTTATTTATCCTCACAGGAATCATTGTTGATAATTATTATGAGTGTATTGTCATTAAGCAACATATGTTTGGAAGTTGCAAAATGCTAGGCTCTTGCATTTGCCTAACGATTTTATGAAAATTTCCAGTTTTCTGGCATATATATATATATATATATATATATATATATATATATATATATATATATATATATATATATATATATTAGGCCTAGAGGTGGCAGTTGTTGTTTTACCAGGTATAAAAATGTATAGAGTTTTCATGGCCAGAAGTAGACGTTAATCCTGTTCTAAGGACATTTTAAGGACATGATAAATTCCTTCTCTTGTGCCTACAGGAGGGCTAGTAGCTGTTTACCAGGAACTTGCTTCTTAATCTGAATGTTTTCTGGCCAGTGATCTTGTTTTACTAATTTTCATGTTTCAAGTAATACAAAAGTAATTAAGCAACAGAACTGACCAAAAAATATGAAAATTAAGAGAGTGTGCTGTTAAACAGGTAGAACTCCTTCCTTACACTTTAAAGTGCATCAGACAAAATTTCTAATGCCCATAAAAAACAAGAAAACGTGAATTTCTTCTGGTCATGGAGAAAAGTGCAAATTTTTATGACCAGTAGAGAGCCCAAACTGCTCCTCTTGAAGCCAGGTTATATAATTCCTTGCTCTTGTGCAAAAATATACTAAGAGTGTAATACACACTATAAAAGTTGGAGATTTTCATGCTATATAAATAGAATAGTTGTTATATATACCAGGTGAGTCAGCTGTCCCTAGGTATTTGTATCTATCAACCTGCAGTTTATAGTCTAATATGAAAACATCGACCCTTTTAGCAAACAAACTGTTATTGTAGCTCTGCCCTTCTATTCGGTACTATACGCAACTAGTATTAATGATTAAAAGGCCTGAATGAGAACCAAGGAGCTGCAAAAGGCGGCTCTTCATGGATATAATGCTTGCAGGAGATAGAGGAATGTTCTCCCAAAGAGCGGGAGAGAGTGAGTTAGCCGAGTGGGTTAGCTGCCGGAATATGGTGAAGCAAAGGTTAGCTTCGGAAGTTCGAATCTAATACAAGCATCAAATTGTTTTGGTTCTTTTTTTTCTTTCTCCTTACGTTACTATTCTGTATTTTAGTATACTAATTTATTTATTTTTGTTATTTGCTCTCCTGTGAGCCAAAGGCACAACAATTACAAGCAGATAATTGTGTATCATGTTTACCATAATAATCTGTACCGTATCTGTGTTGTAAACCATGTTACGTAGTTAGCTTTCATTCTCTTGGGCGCATATCGATGATATTAAATATAACTGTTTTTGTTTCATATTTAAACCTTATTTTCACTTCTACTGACAAAGGAGTTGTAAATGTGCTAAGTTAATGGGTAAACAGAATAATAAATTGTTAAAGAGCGTGGATTTCATCAACGAAGTAAATGTTCAAAATGACGACAGCCTTCATCAATGCACATTTGGGTACGTTGCTGGAGAGACCTTCTTACATGCTGTAACATGTGTGGTGTAATCTGCCTACATTCTTCACATATGAGTGACCGTAGATGATTTGGGCTTTGCAGTGGAAAACATGGCGATTATTCTATTTTGTACACACTTATGTTATCAATTATGTTATTTGTATCATAATATAGGCCCAAAGAGAGAAAATAAAAGGCAATATAAAGTTTGAATTTAGCTTGAAGGATTTGAACCCAAACTGAAATGGCCCAGTGTTAAAGCAACCATGATAATATCATTCGTTTAATGCTACCTTGCGAGCTTAACGTTCCTATAGGAATTAGTAATCGCAGAACTTGACCCCACCTCTAATCTTCACACGCTTTTTGCAGCTTCATACAGTGAGCTTGTTTGGCAGTTTTAACTCAAATAAACAAACTGTGTCAGTCATTACAGTTACTGTATGAACTGAAATATGCCATAGTTTGTGACAGAAGAGAAATTATCTACCTAATACTTAGTATTTTTTGACCAGGCTGTACAACATTGACTAACGGCTTAAATCCAATCGATCGCCTGCGTAGATCTGTCATTTTGTTTTCAAGTGGTTTTGTCAACCGATGCATGTGATAGGCTGTTCCTTCAGGGGCATTTTCAAAGGGGTGCATGAATGTATGCTAAAGAATAAAAGTTTGTAAAATTGGCTAAAAGTGTTCCTGCAGCTCCCAGTGTCAGGGTGGGATGTTTTTTTTTTTGCATCGACATACATAGCGATTGCATTCTGTCCCGTAAAACACTTATGCACTGAATTATCTATCCCTCCTCTATAAAGTGTTATGCAAATCAGCCATTAGAAGGCATTCAAGAAAGGCGTAAGTCACATATGTTGCTTAGCATGCTGCATAAATTCAAAAATAAATAGACGCAGCTGACTCACCTGGTATATATAATTTGACGTTGTAAATGAATTTACACATTAATCTTGAAAGTCTGTACTAAAAGTAGCATACCATTCAAAATTGCCCAGTCTCTACAATGTTGCAGAAATATAAAATTCTAAAAATTACTGCATTAATTTACAAAATATTTAACGATTTCATAGCAATAGTCTGGTTTAAATTCATAGTCATTTATATTTGTTGCAGTCTCTCGACTTCGTTACATTTATCATTGGCCTATTATTGCAAGGGACATTTTAATTAGTAGGTAGTGTATAGGAGGGCCAACAGAAAAGCATCTTATGATGCTACTTTCAAGCATAAAATGATTCTTTATGCCAAAAAAATAGTAACGAAAGGCAAGAAGAGAGTTCTATATGACCGAGAGCAATGTTGGCTTATAGCACCAACAGAAATTGGCATTATTTGCAAAGCTAGCAAATAATACTGGTAATACTGGCAGTACTAACTATCCATTTAACATGTTTATGTAGCATAGGTATTTCATATTTCGTAGATAGTAGTAATTTCTTTAACATTTGATTGTGTGATGCAACAATAGGTTACTTATAAGTACATACTAGGTATGTTCTGATACATAATGCACAAATCCACTGTTGTACGAAGTAAATTTAAATATACTTATATCCTACCATTTGCCAACCAACTCTCTTATTGTTTTAAGTTTCAAATTTGGGGTGTGCATTTGATTGAGTGCCACATTAGATTCGTGTAAATATAGTATTATTTTGTTCTGTTCAATGTGTTATATTGGATTACATGGTTTATTTTGTGCATACGTTCTGTGTTTAATAATGAGTCATAGTTTAAGAGGATGTCCACAGTGGCATGTATAGTGTTAAGGGACACTTCAACAACAAGAGCCAGAATGTTTGGTACAAAATATTCTTGAAATAAATTTAAGTCTCTTAGGCTGCAACACTAATCAAAATGAAAACTCTATGTTGCAGAGTGGAAATTTATTCATAATAATGTATTTTAACTTTTAAGTGCTGTGCAATTAAGCATACAAACATTCTTGATAAATATACGAGGTTGGGGCATAGGTTATGGCAACTATTTTTTTTGTACAAACTGTTATTGGAGCACAAAATGGTGTGTGTCATGGGGAAACAGGCTGCACTAGTGTGTGTTGATGTCAGGTGATGTTGGGATGATGAGCAAAGAGAGCAATCTGGAATCAGTTGTCCAGTGACATTGTGCCAGATGGGTTGAGCAGCACTCATACATCAAAATAGCCGTTCTCTGTGGGATAACTGCCAGAGGTGTCACAAGGAATTGGTGGAAGCTGTTGGGAATAATACCCCTGTTGTATTTTAAAAGTGTGAATGAGTTGTACATACACACACTTCAGGCAGTTGCAAGGTTGGTAGGAGTTTCAGCAAGGAGATGTAACAACCTGTGAGTGTGCAGACTGATGTGACACATGCAATAATCAAACATCTGCTGTAGGATGACAGACAATAGATGCTACTGGAGTTAGAGAGTGCAGGTGGCATCGAGAAATGCACCATTCACTGATTTTGCAGCTAGATCTGCAAGTGTCAAAATTACATCAAAGTGGGTACCACATTCACTGACAGATGTTCAAATGTAGACACAATATGCAATATGCTCTGATAACTGGCATGATGGCCACAGGGCGGAGACCATTTCTTGTCACAAATAATTGCAATCAATGAATTTTGGACCAGGGCATATGAATTGGAACTCAAACATCAGTCTGCAGAGTGATGACATGCTTGATCACCCAGGAGGCACGAGTTCCGTAAGAATCCTTCCCCCATAAAATTGATGATGATTATCGCATATAATGTCTGGGGAGGTTATTGTGGCTTCCTTATGGCCGAACAGTAACTGCAGAGTACTACAGGGACTTCCTGCTGAGGCAGGTACAACGTGGCATTAGGGAGGAAAGTCCTGATCTGCTGAACAGTGCAATCATTCTCCATGATAATGCAAGACCACATAAAGCAGGGTGTGTTGGGCAGCTATTGCACTGCTGGGGATGGGAAGAATTGGAGCACCCACCTTACTCTCCTGATCTGTCTCCATGTGACTTCATTCTCATATGCAACGTGAAGGAATGATTATGTGGTAGTCTGTTTGCAACACGTGAGGACATTGCAAATGCTGTGCAGCAACAGATTCCCACATGGGGAGGAAAATAGTGATGCAAATGGTATTCAGCTCCTTAACATCGTTGGAGTATGTTGTGAACATTGCAGGAAACTAACTTGAGGTATGTGTGTTGTGCATGCCTTGCTGTAATGAGTGGAAACATGAAACCAGTACTGTCAGGACCTTAATGTATATGTGATGCACTATGTTTGGCGTGTTCTTCAATGTCCATACGTGTAGTTCATAACTTGTTCTATCATGTGTATGTTTCACATTTTCGACACACACCGGTATTCTCACACAAAAAAATAGTTGCCATGACTTTTGCCCTAACTCTTGTATTTCTGCTTTCGACAAATACGGTCTTTAATTTGCAGTTATAGCTGCGGTTTGTCACTAGTGATAATTATAAATGACATCTCTTGCAAGAAATTATATTTTTAAACATTCTGATACTGTCGGCAAACAAGGATGTAAAAGTCAATAATATTTCGCTGACAGTATTGGCACCACCCAAGTGAAAGGTAATTCTACCATACACTCAGCAAAATATGTGATAACATGCACCCCCCTTTCTACTGCCTCACTAATCGAACAACAATTCATTTCAGATGAGTAGGATGGCATGGGGAGCAGAATTTTGAAAGGTGTGAAACAAACAAACAAACAAACAAACCCTCTAAATGTAATGTGCTGTGTACCCATATTATTTGTTATAACAAAAATTGAGGTATGTGCAACAATTAGACTTTTTTAAGGTTGATGGGTTAGTTTCAAATATTTTTAAGGTGTATTTTATAAATTTTGTCACAGTAATGTTATGAAATGAATGATTTATTGAAGTGTTAAGAAAATAGCTATACCTTAGACTAGCTGCTGATAAACCTCAAATTTGTTTTTTATTGTTTCTGTAAAACCCCTGTTGTATTTTAAAAGTGTGAATGAGTTGTACATACATACACTTCACTTATGTTGTTAAAATCGTGGAACATTTTTAGAGATGATGTTCCCCACATCAGCATGGTGGCAACTAATGGTTACTGTCTCTTCCTCCTCTTTCCATAGCCTGAACATCCAACTGCTGTCATCTGATGGAAAACTTATAAACCTTAGTGATGTTGCTGGCAAAATATAACACTATATTGGAAGTTTTAAAAATAAAGATGTTTTCCCGCGTGACAAATTCAAGCGTCATCAAAGATTTTAATACTTAATAAGTTTTGTCTACATTGTGATTATCCGGACACCTGGCTGAAAATGACGTACAAGTTCGTGGCGCCCTCCATCGGTAATGCTGGAAGTCAATATGGTGTTGGCCCACCCTTAGCCTTGATGACAGCGTTCACTCTTTCAATCAGGTGCTGGAAGGTTTCTTGGGGAATGGCAGCCCATTCTTCATGGAGTGCGGAACTGAGGAGAGGCATCAATGTAGGTCGGTGAGGCCTGGCACGAAGTCGGCGTTCCAAAACATCCCAAAGGTGTTCTATAGGGTTCAAGTCAGGACTCTGTGCAGGCCAGTCCATTACAGGAATGTTATTGTTGTGTAACCATTCCGCCACAGCCTGTGCAGTATGAACAGGTGCTCGATTGTGTTGAAAGATGCAATTGCCATCCCCGAATTGCTCTTCAACAGTGGGAAGCAAGAAGTGCTTAAAATATCAATGTAGGTCTGCACTGTGATCATGCCATGCAAAACAACAAGGGGTGCAAGCCCCCTCCAGGAAAAACATGACCACACCATAACACCACCACCTCCGAATTTCACTGTTGGCACTACACACGCTGGTAGATGACATTCACCGGGCATTCGCCACACCCACACCCTGCCATCGGATCGCTACATTGTGTACTGTGATTCATCACTCCACACAACATTTTGCCACTGTTTGGTTGTGTAATGTTGGCGCTCCTTACACCAAGCGAGGCATCGTTTGGCATTTTCCTGCATGATGTGTGGCTTATGAGCAGCCGCTCGACCATGGAATCCAAGGTTTCTCACCTCACGCCTAACTGTCATAGTGGATCCTGATGCGGTTTGGAATTCCTGTGTGATGGTCTGGATAGATGTCTGCCTATTACTCTTTATGACCTTCTTCAAATGTCGGTGGTCTCTGTCAGTCAACAGACAAGGTCGGCCTGTACGCTTTTGTGCTGTACATGTCCCTTCACGTTTGCACTTCACTATCACATCAGAAACAGTGGACCTAGGGATGTTTAGGAGTGTGGAAATCTCGCGTACAGACTTCTGACACAAGTGACACCCAATCACCTGACCACGTTCGAAGTCTGTGAGTTCCACGGAGCATCCCATTCTGCTGTTTCACGATTTCTAATGACTGCTGAGGTCACGGATAATGAGTACCAGGCAGTAGGTGGCAACACAATGCACCTAAGATGAAAAACGTATGTTTGTCGGGGTGTCCGGATACTTTTGATCACATAGTGTATATCCGAAAATGGTATGTTACTGCTAATTTGTCAATCTTTGTATTTGATGTTTCTTTGAATTTCTTTTGAACTGATATTTAACTTCCTCTTGGACATTCCTATATAACATCTGTCACAATGCTCACATTTAATTTGATATATTCCAGACATCATTTCATGTGATATCGTATGGCGGCCGTGTGTATGATGATGATGAGAAGCAGGCAGCAAAATTATGGCGAAAAAGCAGCAAAAGATATAAAGGAAAAAACAGGAAAGGACGAAAATCAAAATGCAAATGGTATAGACAGCGGCAGAAATGAAGATAGCGAAAATGGAAATAGAGATGGGAAAAAAAACCAAAAAACGAAATCGCACATGGCGCAAGGGAAGCGGAGACGATAACATCATTACAAAAGATAATTGAACTATTAAATAAGGATCTAAAACATGTACAGGAAGAGATAAAAGAATTGAAAATACAAAAAAGTGAACTAGAAGCATATATAGAGACTAAAATAGACAAAGCATCAGCTTTGTACTCGTCAGTGGTTAAAACCAACACTGGATTAAGAAACACAGCCCTAAACATCAACACCATAAATAGGTTTTAGGTGTTAAGCGAAGAAAAAATCCAAGCAGATGAAACAGAAGAAAAACACGAGGGAAGATGCAAAAACTACAAGTGGATAAATCCAAATGCAAGGACCATGAAAACGAAGAACGAAGAACAGGAAAAGAAGAAAAGGAAGAATGAAGAAGATAAAAATGTGATATACGGTGACTCAATCATAAAAAACGTGATTCTAAACAGAAAAGATGCGAAGGTGAAAGTGTATAGAGGTGTAAAGGCAGAATATCTGCCTAATATAATAAAAAGTGAAAAGTGTAATGCTAATGCTAAAGTGGTGGTACTGCATGTAGGCACAAACGACATTAAAAAAGAAAAATGTCCAAATGAGGTTATGCAGGAAGTATACAACTCAATTGTGTGCACCAAAAAGTGTTTTCCAGGGGCAATAGTGGTTGTAAATAGCATAGTTTTAAGAAGAGACTACAGTAAAAGGTTTATAAATGCTATAAATGATGAAATTAGATGGGCATGTAAAGCTGCTAAAGTAGTTTATGTGGACTCAAATAGGTATATAGATGAAAGTTGTTTGGGAAGGGATGGCCTGCATTTAAATAGAAAGGGTTCATATGAGTTAAGCCAAATGATAAACAAGGTAGTAAATTTATGCATGAAACAGGGAAACTAGAAATAGGTGTAGATAATGGGAACAAAGTGGATAAACATAAATCAAATTCTGTAAATTAAGAGAGTAAAAAATGTGAAGTAGTGAAAGGGAATGTAGCAAATCAGGAGGAAACAACACAAAAAATCAGGGTACAATGTTGAGTAATAAAAGCATAGGGGGTTTAACACTGTATCATCAAAACGTACAATATATAAGCAATAAGAGAACGCTAATAGAAATCTTGTTAAAAGAGATAGAGCCAAATGTATTAGTATTTACCGAACTTGGTTTAAAAACAGAAGAAATAATAGTAAACAATTATGAAGGTTATATTTTAGGAACATACTACTGTAGACAAGAACACAATAGTGGGGGAGTAGCGATTTATGTGGATGAGACAATAAAATTTAAAGAAGTAGATTGTAGCGAATTTCTAGTAGAAATGACATGTGAACTAGCAGCCATAGAAATATTCTTGAAAAAAAAAAAAACATTGTACTAATAGGAGCATACAGGTCCCCAACAACAAATCAAAATTTTTTTATTAAATACTTAGAAAATTTCCTAAACACAATTCCTGAAAATAAAATAAAAATAGTAATGGGGGATTTAAATATTGATTTACTAAAAGAAAATTCAGTAAAACGTAGATTAATAGAAACCTTAACTAGACTAAACTTAAAAATTGGCATAGACGAACCCACCAGGGTCACAAAACTAACAGTAACTTGTATCGATAATGTATTTAAAAATCTAATAGAAAATAAATGGGAAACTAAAATAATAAAAGCAGGAATAGGTGATCATTTTGGCCAGTTGTTAAAAGTAAACATAAAAAAAGAAACCTTACAAAACAATTTTGAATATAAAAGACAAATAGATAATGAAAGTTTAAATAGATTGAGACAATTCCACGCACAGGTAAGATGGAATGAGATGTATGAATCAGAAAGTGTAAATAAAAAATATGAACATTTTAGTAATATATTGCAGAAAGGCTTAAATACCAAAATACCACCGAAAAAAGTAAAAATCAAGTTGGATTCAATGGGTGCCCAGTATGAAAAATGGATGACAAAAGGGATACAAATTTCATGGGAGAGAGTGAAATTTTTAAATTCTATGAAATGTGTAAATATAAGTGATAGATCATTAAAATATATTGAAAATTACAATAGAATATTTAAATTAGTGTGTGAAAGTGCAATGATGAGGTATAATTGGGAAGTGGTAGTAAACTCGGAAAGTAAGACAAAAACGATATGGAATATGGTAAATAGGGTACACAAGAAGGAAAAAAATAAAAAACAGGAAAATATGACAATCACAGAAAATGATATTGAGATAAGCAATCCAAACGAAATAATGTATTAATTTTAATAATTACTTTATAAATATTACAAGAGAAATAATAAATGATCAAAAAAACAACCAAGTAAAAATAATAGCATCCAGTCAAGTAAAGTCAATGGGAATATTAGAAGTATCAGAGAAAAGTGTATTACAAGAAATTGATAAGCTTAAGCCTAAAAAATCTGTCAGTTTTGATGAAATGTCAAACAAAATCATAAAAGATATTAAAATTGAAATTGTTCAAGTGTTAACACACATTATAAACACATCATTAATGCAAGGGACGTTTCCTGACACTTTAAAGAAAGTAATTGTAAGGCCATTATTTAAACAAAAGGGAAGCAAAACGAATATAGAAAATTATAGGCCAATTACATTATGTTCAACTATTTCAAAAATAATGGAAGGTGTATTTTTAAACCAATTGCAAAATTATTTTACTAAATTAAACATAATATCAGAATGGCAGTTTGGGTTTCAAAAGAAGAAATCGACAATCCATGCGATCAGTAAAGTTAATGATTATATAATTGAAGCACTAAATAAACAGGAGAAAGTAATAGCTATTTTTTTGGACTTATCGAAGGCATTCGACTGCGTAAATATAGATACTTATAAACAAATTAGAAAATTATGGGGTTCGTGGTTTGGCACATAAATGGATTAGTTCGTATCTTAAAAACAGAATGCAGTGTGTTGAAATAAACCATAGAAATATTACTGGTGTCATAGAAAAATTAAATCAAATTTTCAAATGGTTCGGCAAGGAGTACCACAAGGATCAAAATTAGGTCCTTTTTTGTTTCTAATATATATTAACGATATTTCTGAATTAGCACAAAAAATGGAAATGTGGCAATTGGATATGCAGACGACATGACAGTAGTAATTAAAGGTAAATCATCTACTGAGGTAGAATTAAAAGTAAATGATTTAATAAAAAAAATTAAACAATATTATATAAATCTGGATATGATTTTAAATACTAAAAAGACAGCCTGGATCAATTTTGAATTTTAAAAATGTAATCTAAATAGTATACAACTGGAAATAGATGGTGAAAAAATACCAGAGATTCAACACACAAATTTTTTAGGAGTTATAATAGACAAACAGCTAAATTGGAAGCCATATATAACTCATATAAAAAAGAAGATAAATACAGGTTTATATATAATGAGACAGGTAAGGAAAACCATGGATGATGAAACACTTAAACAGGTATACTATGCTTTTATTTATTCACACATAAAATATGGAATAATATTGTGGGGAAATATACAACAGAAGTGCAAAAGGTATTTAAATTACAAAAAAAAAAAGCAATTAGAATAATAGGTAATGTTAAAAATAGACACACATGTAAATCAATGTTTAAACAATATGGTATATTGACTGTTCCTTATATATACATTTATGAGACAATAAAACATCTTTTGGAGGAAAATGAGCCAAAAAATGCTGGTATACCCATGTATAACCTAAGAAACAATGATGATTATTTCAGAACAGTAATTAAAGGCACATTAAGCAGACGTAGTGTAAAAAATATGGGAAAAGAACTTTATAATAAGTTACCTGAAAAAATAAAATTGATAAAAAATGCTGATCAAACTGTGAAAGAAATAAAAGGCACCTACTAGTAAATGCATTTTATAGTCTGGAGGAATTTAAGCGTGGGACTGGTAATCAGGAATTGTAAATAAATTGTATTTGTAAATATTGTAATTGTAAATAATTATTGTACTTGACAAATCCACAACATGTAGATGTTCTCATGGATGAAAATAAATTGAAATTGAAACTTAAGTGGTTTATTTAATAATTTTCTCAAACTGAATTTATTTTGTAGAAATAAGCTGATATTATAACTTTAAGATAATTTTTTAAAAAAATAAGTGCATTCATGATTTGTAACAGCACAATTTGAAAAAGTGTACTTGATTTATTGTGTTTCAGGAAACACGAGAGGAACGAATACTGCAGTACCAGGAATATCCAGGAGCACCAGTTGTCATTGGCTTGAGGGAAGGTACCTATTTATTGGTACAGGGTGATACTATGACCTTGAAGGGTTTATATCCAGGAAGAATATTTGAGGGGTAGGTAGAATTAAATTGGAAACTTCATGAAACAGTTTATCTTTTCCTGAATGCTGTTGCTTCCATAATAGTGAGTGAGATCAAGTACAGGACAGTCTGGATGCATAATATCATCTGATCTCTTTGCTATAGGAAATAACCAATATAAACAAGGATATACATTTGAGCGTCACATATGTTATTCACTTCTGTGTATTTCACAGATATATCCTGTTTTAGGCACCGAACTTTGTCCATTAATATTTAGCTCAATTATACATTTTTCAGTTATACATTTTCTCATTATTATGTCATAATTTTCTGGTCCCCATGTACGAAATATATTAATTTACTTACCCGTTTATACAATATGTTTATACTATGTTAAGATATATAATGCTTGGTTTCTGTATACTGTATTATTACTGTCACACCACAAAACAGTAGACATGTTGGACATCAATATTTTTGGAACGCATTATTGCTATGTAGGTATTAACAATAAGGTCAGGCAAGGGTATTGTTCTCCAGTTGTACCTGAAGGAGAAGGTGGCGAAGAAGAAGATCTAAATAATGAAAGTGTTCGTTGTGTGCATGAAGCAATTCAGGCTCTAGAAATTGCACAGCAATCCTCTCATCACAAAGCCTAAATGATGTTAGCATGTGGCAAAATCAAAAAAAGCAAAGAAAAATTGATTATTTTTTTTTTTTAAATTAGTGTAAGGCATCAAAACTCTGAATTTCCTTTCTTTTCTTGTTTAGTTTTAATTGTTAGGAATAACAGTAATGGTATGCATGAAGTACCCTGAATAGTATATTATGTTTAATTTATGTTTTTGCTTCATTATTGCATTCTTATATTAAATTAATGCATAATTATTTTGAATAATAATTTAATAAAACTGTTTCAGTTCCATAAGAAAATCCACTTATAGATTATGCTGTCTCCCTTTGAAAACGTATAACAGAAGTTATGCTGTAATTTCCCTTTTCCATTGATCCTACATAGATTCCTGAGATTGCATTCCTGACCACATTTTCTCCCTCTTGGATAATTTTACAAGAACTTCTCCTGGGAAGAGTTTACTTTTCATTCATCTTTGAATGAAGTCAAGATTTCACATCAGTATTTCACATCAGTATTACCAAAGGTACGACAACAAAGGAAATAACAAACGTTCATGCCAAAAAAGCTAAAAGCAAAACATTTACTGCTTGTTTTAAGAATTAGATTCAACTACAGGAAAGTAATACTTGGACTGATTGACTGGATTGGGCAGCCCTGGTTTCCTGTTTGAAAGTTGCATAGGGAGTAAGAGATGGTAATTATTTGGAGAAAAATAGAGCACAATCCCTCTTCATTTTGAAGCAAGGATGTTCAATATTTTGATATTTATTGTGTTTAGCTGAATACAAGACACAAGTGGAATTGGCATTCAGCCCAGGCTCATTTGCCTCTGCCACGTGTGAGAACTTATAACATTTATAACTTATTCTTACTTCTAATCATTAATTATATTATGATCTAATTGTTTTTTTCACTGTCCATAACCATTTGCCTCTCACTTTATTCATAAACACTCCAACCTTCTCATATCCTTCATAAATATTTCCTTCACCGCGATATTTGGTTCACGTTTGACCATTTGTACTTATCTGTTCCTCCCTCCACAGTACATGCACTAAACCATTTTCACTATAAGCTGAAAGGAGAAGTAAACAAAACCGCGTGACAAGACAGCACCTCATTGGCTGGTGGACAAACTAAAATCTTTCCCGCTTAGCATGTCGTCTCTTCCTCTACAAAAAACAGTTTGGTTCAGATCATAACATTTTTACTTTCTCTACTATGTATAGTATGTAAGGGAAGTATTGCATTCCACCCAAAAATTCGATACCAAGATTTCACCGGAAATATATGTTTTGAGGCCCCCTGAATCCAAAAAAAAAGCATTTTTGGAAACATGTCCGTGTGTGTGTTTGTCAATCTGTGAACAACATAACTCAGAAACGAACAGTGAGATAAACACCAAACTTGGTATTTAGGTTCAGTATCTTCCAGAGATGCGACACAAAGTTTTTCAACAAAATCCCCCCCACCTCAGATTACCCTCTACATGGAACATTTTTCGAAAATTTTAATTTTCTCAAAAACGGCTCTAACAATTTTGATTAAAATATCATATGTTTAAGATGTTTTCATGACAAATGAAATGTATATCTCGAATTTTCTGGGAATGTCTCCAAAAGTATTCTTCATTGTGAATGACTTTTGCATAACTGGTAAACCATAAGAGATAGACAAAATTTTACTCACAAAAAATGTAGATCGCGTTAAAATACACAATTTATGTCATATACATTTTTTTTGTTGAGTGAACCATTTCCGAGATATTGCTTGTTATTCCCTTAAATTTTCCAATACTTAATAATTCTTTCTCAAATTCATTATTCATTTTTTTAGTGTCCTGGTAATGCAAAGAGAATGGAATACTCCACATAGCAACCACCTCTTAAAATATTTGACTATCGCTTAAAGCCTAGCAATTCCCCTTGCATCTACAAGAAAATTAGCAATAAGATTAACATCTTGATATCTCGATTAACTTGAAGCATATGGAGAACAAGCTTTTGTAAAAATAGTTTGTACAAGAGTAGAGAAAGTCATGTGAGTGTAACACATCAGAGTTTTGTGGTTATTCTCATGCAGAGAAATTTAAAAAAGTCATTATTGTAACAGTTCAATTTGTGAAACTAAATGTGTTTGTTCGATTCACCTACAACTAAATGAACCGTTATAGCAGAGGGTTTAAGAGGCTATGTGCGGGCGCTGCAGTTCATTTCCTGTTTCCGGCTGAGAATCTTCTGCTACTGTAGAAAACATAAACGCAGGAAATGGATAGAAGACAATTGTGTTAAATACCTTTAACAAATTCTGTGAAAAGTACCCACCTTTAATCGACAATGAATGTGGTCGGTCATTGTTTAGCAATAATTGAATTTCTTTTGTTAGTGATGCAGAATTGGTGCTTGGATAGCTTGGGTCGCATTTATTTTCTTGTGTTTTTCCTATAGTGCTAATCGTTATTTAACTTGTCTCATAAAAGATTGAAGCAAAAGTGATATACTGATGTTAGTCATTAAATGAATGATTTCTAAAGCCTGAAGTTAAGAACAGTTTAATCCAGTACTTTTAATCACAGTAGCCGAACTGCTCGGGTACAAGTTTTATTTGTCTACTCTTAGTATTATGTGTTATAAGGCAAAATATAGGAATAAGACATACAATGTTTAGAAGCTAATGATCCCCAAGCTGCGTAATATACTGTATTCGCATTCTGTCTGAAGCAATTTCCTCTCACGGGTACTTAGTTCCTGTCATCCTCCACGTGGTGCTGCCATGTGCTCGGCGGTTTGATACATTTAAGTTTTGTTTATTTCTGCTTTCAGCTTATGGTGAAAACAGTATAGATCCTCCTGCTGTCCACATAAAGAACATTGGTTTTGTGTTGTTCCCATCCTCATTCCTCCACACTCCTGATCTTACCCATGCTATACTGTCTCTTGCGTCCTTACATGTTTTTTTTTTTACATATTCCTCTCATCCCCATGTTGACTTTAATATTTTATAAGCTATTAAAGAAGACTTTTCTGATATTACACTAAACATTTTTTTTTGTATTTCCATATCATCTAACCTTTTTCTTATTTCTCTCCAAAAATTTAATCATTATTCTCCCTTTTCCACCAAATCTCCCCTAGACGTTTGATTCTAGGATGTTCTTCAAACAAACACCCACCCTCTATTTTTTAAACTTTTCGCTTGAAATTCTAGACACTATCTTTCTATATTATTTTGTTCTAGGTGTAGAATTCGAAGCAAGGATGTCGATCTGCATTATTTGTTGTTGTAATGCTGTTATAGGATTCTGGCTTCAATTTTTAGACTTTGTAGTCGAAATGGCAGCAGAGTTTCTGCATATGGGCTATTCCATCCAAAATAGAAAAAAAAATAAACTTTGCATTTTTTAAACAAAACAAAACTTTCTGTATTTGGAGACAAGCCCAAAACATTGCTTTATGCAAACTCTTAAAATTCAGGACATCACAGTTTTGCAATTAAAATTTTTGAAATTTATTGTATCTTCCTAAAATTCCCAGCTTCAAGCTTTTAACTCTGAAACCTTAAAACTAATTATTTAAATTGAGCTCTGTTTTGATTCCCTAATCTTTAATTTCATACTGTACATGTTGTTCTTATTTTTGTTTAAGTGAAGAAATGTTTATTTTTTCAAGTGTAGACAGTATTGGATTAAGAAAAATAATTGTATCATATATGGTAAGATTCCTTAATATATATACAATCAAGCATGTATTTTACTGTAATGGTGGCTGATAAGGGTTCGTCTAAAATAATTAAAGAAGTAAATTATTCTACACACAAGAGATATAAAACGCATGATTATGGTCACTCTTACACGTTTGTTTTGAACTGAAGGTCAAGCAAGCTCTGTGCATAAGGTTAAACAATAAGAATGCTTACTAAACAGTCTGCAGTACTGAGTATTTCCTTACAAGCCAGAGGAAGGACATAACATAATAATGATAAAATACTGAGAACATAACTGTAACAAAATCCTTTCTCTCTGCATAGTTCTGCTTTATTCTTCTGATTCATAGAAGTATTTACCTAATTTAGTTGTTTCCTCTGAAAGCACATGACCTATCTTTCTGTCCACAGTAGACATAATTACACCTTTCCTATTCACTTCTGCTGCTGTGCAAATCGTTTACCTAGTGGCTGCAAAGCTAACATGATTCTTTTTAATGGACCATGACAAGGGAAGAATGGTGAAGCTCTGACTTTCGTTTTGCTGCCCTCTGCCAACTCGAATGTCTAAGGTTCTCTAAGATTTCACTCTCTGTTTCATCAATAGATTCACTCATATCAGCTTGATGAAACACCTTTTCTTCTAGAGCCTTCTCTATGGGTTTTGCTTTACTTCCAGGGTATTTTATTTCAGTTAATTTCTTTTTCTTTATTTGGACTCAAACCAGTCACAGTAAGCGTTTCATTTAAGGCAGCTGTGTAGAGACTAGCCTCAATGGATTGCATTCGCTACTAATCTGCATCAGTATTACTATGACTAATTTACTTTTGAACACTAGATTTAGTTGCATATTTCCTTCTAATGACCTTGCCTCTGCTACTGTATCCTGTTTCTTTAATTTAATTCTGCATGAGGCAAGTACACTAATTATATGTTCTGGAAGCCATATTTGTCTGCCCTAGATTGGTACTTTGCAGAGTGCTTTGGCACTAACATTTTTGTGAACTGGAGGTTAAAAGGGATTGAAGTAGCAGTGTCACATAAGATTTGTGTTCCATTTTATGCAACCTATGAAAAAAAAGAAGCACCATAATGCAGTACTGTAATATGCATATTACAATATACCTTAACTTCATTAGTTTGTTTTGATTTTAGTTTTCTTACCTTGAAGATAGACTCACAAGAATGTATCACCAACAAAAAATAATTCATAACCACTTTTTCTTAACTGACAACACTTTAATTAACACTGCTAGCCTACGGAAAGACTGAAGAGAAATGAGATAAACATGACATGTGAGTTTGTATTGTCACATTGTTGAATAGCCTGCCTTCTTTTCATCACGTGTGTTGTACTGCTGCAGAATGCTTGGCAAACATTGTGCATAAACCACATAAATCAGTGTGTTGATTAATTTTTTATGCTATAACTATGAACACCCTAACATTATCACTTTACCAGCATTGCTGGCTTCTCTTAATCACCACTACGATGGCATTTACAGCCCCTTTTGGATTTTAGCCTCCCTCAATCTTTTACCTCCAGTCTTCTGCTCTCCATCTCCACACTCAGACTCCAGCATTTGTAAGGCATCTCTTTATATTTCATCCTCCCATTCAGTTTGTTGGTTTACCCTTTGGTCTTGTTTTAAAAAATGTTACATCTAAAGTTTTCTTTGGCATCTGTTTGTCCTCGATTCTTTGGACATGCCCTGCCCACTTAGCCATCTAATCTTAATCTCATGTAGTATATTGGTATCTTTGTATATGTCAGATAATTCTTTATTGTATCTGTTTCGTCATATTCCATTTTCTTGAATCTGTGTATAAATTATTCTGAGTATTTTCCTTTCAAATATTATTACTTTCTCTACTACATATAGTAAGTAGGGGAAGTATTGTATTCCACCCAAAAATTCGATACCGAGATTTCACCGGAAATATATGTTTTGAGACCCCCTGAATCCAAAAAAAGCATTTTTGGAAACATGTCCATGTGTGTGTCTGTCTGTGAACAGCATAACTCAGAAACGAACAGTCGGATAAACACCAAACTTGGTATTTAGGTTCAGTATCTTCCAGAGATACGACATGAAGGTTTTCAAGAAAATCCCCCCACCCCAGATTACCCTTTACATGGAACATTTTTCGAAAATTTTAATTTTCTCAAAAATGGCTCTAACGATTTTGATTAAAATATCATATGTTTAAGATATTTTCATGACAAATAAAATGTATATCTTGAATTTTCTGGGAATGTCTCCAAAAGTATTCTTCATTGTGAACAACTTTTGCATAACTGGTAAACCATAAGAGATAGACAAAATTTTACTACACAAAAAATGTAGATCGCGTTAAAATACACAATTTATGTCATATACATTTTTTTTGTTAAGTGAACCATTTTCAAGATATTGCTTGTTATTCCCTTAAATTTTTCAATACTTATTTTCTCAAATGGGAATTCGTTATTCATTTTTTTATCTTGTATATGCAAAGAGGATTAATCTGTGGCAAAGAGAATGGTGCTGCACCTAGCAACCAGCTATTAAGAGATATGTATATGCTTAAAGGCTACTGTATTTCTATATTGCCCTTGTAAATATATATTCCCCTTACATCTACAAGAAACTTAGCAATAAGATAGCGTCTGCAAATGTTTATCGCGATTAACATGAAGTAGATGGAGAATAAGCGTTTGTAAAAATAGTTTGTACAAGAGTAGAGAAAATCATGTGAGTGTAACACATCAGATTTTTTTTTTCTTCCATAACTGAAGTCCATTGTCCATGTCTCCTGCCATATGCTAGAACTGGCCTGATGAGTGTTTATATAATCTTATTTGTCTTACTTCTTAGGGAGTATAATTTTATTTTAAATATGTTTTGAAGAAAGTAATAAGCCTTATTTGCTGCTATTATTCTGGCATTAATTTGTTTACCTTCATTGTATCATTGTTAATAATCATTCCCAAATATCTAAAGTTGTTAACTGTTTCCAAATAATGTTCATTAATTCTAGTATTTCTTCTCTTGCTCTTAATATTTCTATTTTGTATCATATCCTGTGTTTTCTCTTTATTTATTATATGCCCTACTTTCTTTGTTTCCTGTTATAATGCTGTGTAGATCTCCATAACAGCTTTCTTTGATCTTCCAACTATATTTATGTCATCTAAATATGCCAGAATTTCTGCAGATTTATAATATATTGTGGACTTCATATCCACTGGTAATTTGTGTTCCAGCGCAAGGTTAAACAAAGTTAGTGCCAGCCCACCCCCTTGTTTAAGTCCATTTCCAATGCTAAAGCTGTCTGTTATGTATTTCCAATTTTAATTTGAGCTATAGAGTCGTCCATAGTTACCTTCACTAATCTGATCTTTTCTGCGATTTAAAACTCTTTTAGAATCTGATGGAGTATTTCTATATTGTTCCAATTTTTTTCTTAATGACACTATGGATTATTCTGAGTCTAAATATTTTAGTTTTATAAAAATCCAATGATGCTTAAAATAATTAAAAACCGTAAGTAGATTTTTATGAATATTATAAAAAATGTTTATTATGTAGTGTATTGAAATATGGACTTTCATCTACAAAATGAAATTTGGTGCAATATTCTGAATAAAGAATTCTGGAGCTATGCAACTTAAAATGTGACAAAATGAATTTATACAATAAATTTATTGTTTAATACTATGACAACTCTTGGGTTTTAAATGCTAATATTTCATAATGATTATACTTTCCTTAGCACCCCTTATTAATAGAAAAAATTACAAGAAAAACAAAAAAGTGTGAGTTTTTTTGTGTTTGATTTCAAATGGAATGTCCCATATTGCTTTCAGAATGTTATGGCATGAAGCAGTTACACAATATGTTAAACCTTTTGTTTTAATTTATATTAACACTCCAGAAAAGTAGATCATTAGGTTTTCAAAATATCACTGCACAGAGAAGAGAGAGTAGGGGAGTGGTAAGAGAGATGAGGGAGGAAAAAGGGAGAGAGAACGAATGCAATACCTCAAGCACAGCTACATGTCCTGCTATTTACACGTAAAGTTTGCAAGCATTGTAAACATTGTGATATAGGCCTATGGAGTCTTCTGCAAGATGCATTCGTTACAACCAGGCATAGGAATTTTTAAGGCAGTTGGCTTCAAGCTATGTATGATCAAACCATTATGTCAATAGAAAGAATGTAAACAATAGCCATGCATCACTGGTAAGCAGGTAAAGATGATTTAATAAGTGCTATCTGCAAACTCCAAGAGACTCTACGAGGGATAGGGATGGCTTGTAACAGATTCTTCCAGCCTATGTCATAGATATGGAAAAGTTATACTTTAGTATTCTGTAATTGGTGGTAATTATAAACATACTAAGATCAAATGATGCAAATGTGCGTTTTAGCACATGTGTTACTGTCAAACACTATACTTGTATCAGGTGCTTTTAACTGTGCCTGGTGGCCCAAAATCCTATACCAATTAAAAATTAAGAAATCCCCTAGTAACTTATATAAGGTTGTTCAAAATTATTTCACAGACTGAAAGGTGCTCTTAACAATTTGTGGTACAACAATAACACGAGACATAGATTGAGGATGTCCACAGGGTTCCACATGCAGCCCAGGTTTCTGAAACATTTTATATGCTGATATCTTACAACAGCGATTGCCAGAAACCTGTACACTCATTACCTACGCAGATGATGCACTACTTCTTGTTAAAGCAGACACAACACTCACCTTAACAGAAGCAACAATTGGGGCAATAAACATTATCAGATGGGGACGAAACAATAAGTTAGAATTCAATCTATCAAAAACTGTAGCTTTGTTGATTACAAAGAAACAGAAATTTAAGGTGCCCAATATCAAACTGGATGGTCAACTTACAGAGATTTCAAATGAAATTACATAGATAGGTGTCACATTAGACAGCAAATTAACATTAGGAGCTGCTTTAAAAATTTGAAAACTAAAACTATCAAGCTATACAGAGGGCTGTCTATGGCAGCACGAGCAGCCTGGGGGTTGAATTCCAATATTCTGGAAATTTTATATCTTGGGGCAGTACAACCAATCGTTCTATGCTGTGCAAGTGTTTTTGAAGAGGTACTACATAAACAATGGGCTCAACATAAGCTCGCACAAATTCAGAAAGGATTTATTTTGCACATCACCCGCGCATATCACACAGTTTTGACCGATGCTGCCCTTGTAATTGCAGGCATCAAACCCCTGCATCTTCCTGGAATTTACAGCGCTGCACTTACTGCAAAAAGAACTGGAGCCAACCAGACATTCTGGGCGATGTGGACATCGAACATAACGCTCACTACACAGCTGTAGGACATCCAGCTGAGTTTGTTATTTCTGATATTGAATCACAATGTTACAAATCTCATAAGCATTACATCTACATCGATAGACCTTGCACTATCGAGGACAACATCACAATAGTGGGCTGTGCCTTTATAGTATATGAAAAAGGAAGAAAATTGCATACTTGGCAAATAAAACTAAAATCATATTGTACTGTTTTTCAAGCTGAACTTCTCGCTTTATTGAAAGCAGTGGAATGGTCTCAGAGTGCAAATATTTTCAGGACTCACTAGCAGCTTAAACTGCCTAAACGATAAGTACAACTTGAATAGTAATACTGTAAGAATTAAGAATATAGTTACAAAATGCAAGGAACACGTATGTTTTATGTGGGTAAAAGGTCATTCTGCTATTGAGGGCAACAAAAGAGCTGATCAGCTGGCAAAACAGGCTTCTCATTCCAGCTCAGTTGATAATAGTCAAATCAAATGTTCGATATCATGTCAAAATGTTATTAAAAGAAGATATGATCACCCACTGGAACAAGAAATGGCTGAAAAGCAAAAATGGCTCTTTAACCAAGGAATTATTCTTTCCCACTATATAGAAAGGGTTAAAATGTAAATACATTGTGTCCAGTTTTTAGCTAACTTAAATAATGTCAGGTCATGGAAAATTTAATGAAAGATTCAAGATTGCAACAACAGATAACACTTTTTGCATCTGTGCAGAAGATAATCAAATTGTAGAACATGTTCTTTTTTATTGTCCCCTTTTTGAAAGGAATCGTTATTTGTTAAAATCACACTTAATTTGTTCTAATACTTTTTAGAAGCCTTTAAATAATTTGTTTCTCAAGAAGTGCTGCTCGTTATCATTTTGTAAGTTCATTGAATATGTATTTAAACATTTGTAATCATCATTGAAATATCTTTTCGAATTCCTGTTAATGTCCATTCAATTTAACTTTAATGTTTAATTGCTTCTGTAAAATGCAAATACTTAGTTTGTGCATTCTTTATAACCCCAACGTACCATATGGTACAATAAGGTTATTTTTTGGAGACTAATAAATAAATGAATGTATCAGGTGCAATTTTTCTGGCTCAAATAGTTATCAAATGTCTGCTTATGTGGTAGGGAAATAACCTGACTTCCATATCTTGTTTACTCATTAACCATCAACTTAATCTCTCAGTTCTTTCAGCTGTAAGAAGACTAGCTGTCAGTCAGCATGAGGAGAGGGGAATCAAAAGGTATTTGCTGGACCACCATAATAAAAAAGCTAATTGACAAAAGGTCTCTTTAACCTCCTCATTAAGACCTACAGGCTCACTGACTGACTGTTATAAAAAATAAAGAAATCCTATGTCACATTCACGTGACTATCTACCCATTATTGTTCACTTTTAAATCTCCTCCACAAACTATTCTTACTTCATATTAATTGAGATAAATGTTTGCAGAAATAGTTTCATTATACATTTCGTTGTCTTTACTAGTGGGATACAGGAGGCTGAAGTGATATCTCTGTTAACTTAGGATGCAATTTGAAATTCCATACTCTTTGCATGGCATCATGAGAAACGAGTGAATGTAGCTTAATATTTCAAAAAGTGTATATAAAGTATTGGTAAATTCAAACCAATAGCAAGGAGTATCTCTGGTATGGTTAATGCCTCAAAACAGGGTTAGTGTGTTTTAATGCAATCTACATATTTTTTGTGTAGTTAGCTTTTGTGTATCATGACTTCCCAATTATACAAAATTATACAGAATACAATCAGAATGAAGAGAACTTTGCAGGCCATTTGCACAAACTTCAAGATATACATTTGATTAGCCATGTAAATAAATTAAGCATATGGTATTTTAATCATAATCGATAGTCATTTTTTAGAAAATAAAAAATAAAAAAATTGTTACATGTAAATGGCAGCTTAGTTGGGTGGAGAATTTCTTGAAAATCTTCATTTCACATTGGAAGATGCTGAACTTAAATACTAGCTTTAGTGTGCCATTTTCTAATTAAGTTTTCTTCTTTTGGGAAAGGGTGAGTTCAGGGAACCTCAAATATGTGTTTCTGGTGAAATCTCTATACCAAATTTTGGGTACAGTACTTCCTCTACCTTCTATAAGTAAATATTGAAATATTGCTTTTGGTAGGTGCTAGAGAAAATGAAAATAGGTCACTCCAATAACTCTCCAGGGAAACTGTGTGATGCACATTTATCAGCTAATGGTTTCTCTCCACAGAATTATTAATTGAACTGTCTGATTTTTAAAATAAACAAAAACATAACATGTTATTGACATATTTTCATGTCTAAATAAAAAGTAGAACATTTTTGTCACCACAGTGTAACTAAATTCCTGTCATCTCATCAAGTCAGTCATTGCATGATTTATGTGAATCTTCTCCATCTATAAACATGTTTCTTAACATTCTTGCTATGATAATTTTAAATTACTGTATCTTCAACATTGAGATATATCCGGTCAGTAATATTTAATGTCCTATACCATTCATCTGTGAAAACCAGAAGATGTAGGTACACTTTATGTATTTTGCACAGAAATATAGCAATACAAGTAAAAGCTGTTATTAAGCCAAATATTATAGGACTGAGGAGGTTAATTTAAATTGTAGATTCATTTGTTTGTAAGCTTCAGAAGCTACAATAAAGTTTACATGCCTTTTCTTTTTTTCCTTAGGAGAAAAGCAAAAGAAGTTGAAAAGGACACAGATTTGAGCTACCTGTTGAAAGTATAGCAAGAATGGTGAACTACATCCTTACAGCAAAATATTTTAATTATTTTTGTACAATTAATGGATCTGTTTATGAACCAGAAGAAAAAGTTGCTGTTATTTTATAAGGACAGAATTTTTCAGCATGTATGTGGCTGTATATCAGTGATTAAATGGAATTAATAACAAAAGGCACTGTTGTTTTATTTCAGTTTTTCTAATTGTTGAGTAGTTTTCAGTCTTGGAAGAGTGGATTTCTAAGAGTTTGACAGTGATTTTTGTGATCCATTGTTTTGAATTCAAATTTGCATACACCCTTCCATACAGTGAACTTTTTTTTAGTGTTTTTCTCTTTTTGTCCAGATTTGAATGGAGATTGTATTTTTAAAATGGAGTGTTTAAATCATATAATTGAAAAATAGCTATAAAAGAATAGTGTTTTAGATATGAGAAGATGATTACTGAAGAAGGGAGTTAAATCCTTTCAAATGTGAGCCAATTTTGCAAATGGTAGAGATTCTCAAAGGAATCTGCAAAAAATCTTGCATTATTTGAAATAAAAGTCAGTGTTTAAAACAATTATCATGAGGTGCTAATTGCTATTTGAAATGAGAAACAATTCAAGCAGTAATATATCGTAATCAGAACTTATCTTGTTAGATTCACTTATTCTTTGAAAAACATGATCCTATTAATCTTCTTATCAGATTGGAAGTGAAAATGACAGAAAAAATGAAAACTATAGAGTTGTCTCAAAATAAATTAATCCTTTATTCTGTATTGTTGATTAATTGTAATATTGTTTTTTCTTTCTGTACTGCTTACCTATACTAATAAGAGGAAGTATTGTGTTCCGTCCAAATTTGGTAAATGCCAAACTTGTCATTTAAATTCAGCATCTTCCAAGGATCTGCATGAAGATTTTCAAGAAAATCTGCTCATCCCAAATTACTCTTTACAGAGAAAATGTTTTGAAAATGTTGATTTTCTCAAAAATAGCCCTAACAATTTTGATTAAAATACCATATGTTTAGGTTATTTTCAGGACAAATGAAATGCATATTTTAAATTATCTGGGAACAGCCTCTGAAGTCCTCTTGATTCTAAATGACTTTTGTATAATTGGTAAACTATAAGAGATAGACAAAATCTTATTACAAGATCTTATTAAAGTACACAATTTATGTTATATAAATTTCTTTTGAGGAGTTAACTATTTTTAAGATATTCGTTGTAATTGGTTTGAATTTTCAAATACCTAATACTTTTCTCAACTGGGAAGTGACTATTTGTTTGTGCCATGGTCATGCAACAAGTATGGAATTTTACAGGCATCATTTTACCTACTGTATCATACAGTGAACTATTAAATGTGAATTGAGAGTTTATCTGGATCAACAAGAAATAGAAGAATAAGAATAGTTAGTAGAAGAGTGAATAGAGAGAGCCCTCGGAGTGAAACATAACAGATTTATACTTGTAGGAGCTTGCTTGATGTTGCAAAGTTTTCTGATAATGTACTTGCATTTAACTAATCTGTTTCCCTCTTTCAAGTTGTTCTTATACCAGAATGTTGCAAGATTTTTGGCCTGAAATGCTGGTATGTTTAGAAAACGTTCACTGAAAGTAGCTTTGGGAATAAAGTATAGTCATATAAGGAATTTATGCCACATCTCAAGGTAACTCAATAGCTAAAAGGTCAAAGTAATGGTGTGTTAATAGACGATGGCTGTCTAGAAAGTAACCTCCGTTCATGCATAGCACACAAAGTAGTGGGGGTAGCGCCGCCATTTCGACATCAACATGCGCAGTGGCTCACTATGCTTCTAGCTGTGCAAGGTGGAGCATCGTACTGTCGCGTGTTTGTTAGTTATAACCTAACAACTTGAATGCAGAAGTAACAAATCCTGTGAACTGTGAAAACGCTAAGAAGAGCAATCCAAAATGAGTGTCATGGTTTTCTGACATCTGGTGTTGTGTTTTTGCATGACAGTGCTCGCCCTCATACAGCAAACAACACAAATGAACTTTTGGCCAAGTTCAAGTGGGACGTTTTTGACCAGCCTGGATTTGGCCCATAGCGACTTTCATCTATTCCCATACATGAAAAAGTGGCTTGCAGCTCAGCACTTTCACAATCACGAAGAGCTTCAAATCACCAAGACAGGTTGGCTTAGTTCAGATACGGCAGAATTTTATGCAGAGGGCATTTCAAAGACTGTGAGAAGGTATGACAAGTGCTTGAATCTGTTTGGAGACTATATAGAAAAATAGAGAAAAGCTGTAGTTTTCAGATATATATAATAAAACTTTTATATGTATACTTGTTTCATGTTTATTTCAAAACGGAGGTTACTTTTTGGACAGCCCTCGTAAAAATCTCTGTATTAGCTGCTTTTTCTTGGGTTCATGTGAAAAGAAAATCAAATAGGTAAGCTTTACCCAAGTTTTTATATTTATGATGGGGAAAAGTGAGTATTCTGGCTAAACCTTCTAGAAATGCAGTTTATAAACACACCAGGAAAAATGGAACAGGTAACAACAGAGTCTAGAATTGTAAGACTAAGATAACAAATGGCAGACTTTTGAAGTTTTTTTAACTTTTTTTTGAATGTGGAATGTGCATTGCATTACATAGGTGTGAATTGGAAAAAATATTGGGGTTTCAGAAACTGCAAGAAATATACATGTGTGCAGGAGTAAACTTGCAAATTTAAGACCCTAAAAAAAAGAGAGAGAGAGAAATAGTACCTGAATAAAATGAATTCAAAATGTGTATTTATATGCAACCAAATACAAAATTTCAATTATTTTAAAATGAGTGTACTGGCCAAGATACTTCTCTGAGACTATTAACGATTTTGCTTAAAATACCATATGTTTAAGATATTTGGATGACAAATGAATAAGTTGAATTTTCTGCAAACAGCATGTTAAGTCCTCTTCATTCTGAATGAATTTTGTATAACTTGTAAACTGTAAGATATAGACAAACACTATACAATAATGTACATTTCATTAAAAACACAATTTATTCAAGTTTTTATAGCATCTACCATTTGCAATATATTCCTTTTTGTTGGTTTGAACTTTCAAATATTGATAAGTAACTATTCATTCTTTCTCTTTTGTGGTCTTGCAAAGAGTATGGAATTTCAAAGCTATCACATAACAACCCACTTTTTAAGGATTTAATTATCGCGTAAACTTGCAGTATTCCTCTTGTACCTTCAATAAAATGTGTAATGAAAGCATTTCTGCAAACATTTATCTCATTTAACAAGAAGGAGGTAGAAGAATAAGCTTTTAAGAAGTTTATAAGAGTGGGTGGTGAAAACCATGTGAATATAACTTTTTTTTTTTTTTTGCTTTCTCTACTATGCATAGTAAGTAAGGGAAGTATTATATTCCACCCAAAAATTTGATACCGAGATTTCACCGGAAATATATGTTTTGAGGCCCCCTGAATCCAAAAAAAGCATTTTTGGGAACATGTTTGTGAACAGCATAACTCAGAAACTAACAGTTGGATAAACATCAAACTTGGTATTTAGGCTCAGTATCTTCCAGAGGTGCGACACGAAGCTTTTCAAGAAAATCCCCCCCATCCCAGATTACCCTTTACATGGAACATTTTTCGAAAATTTTAATTTTCTCAAAAATGGCTCTAACGATTTTGATTAAAATATCATATCATATGACAAATAAAATGCATATCTTGAATTTTCTGGGAATGTCTCCAAAAGTATTCTTCATTGTGAACGATTTTTGCATAACTGGTAAACCTTAAGAGATTGACAAAATTTTACTACACAAAAAATGTAGATCGCGTTAAAATACACAATTTATGTCATATACATTTCTTTTCTTGAGTGAACCATTTTCGAGATATTGTTTATTATTCCCTTAAATTTTCCAATACTTATACTTTTTCCCAAATTCGTTATTCTTTTTTTTTTTGTCCTGGTAATGCAAAGAGAATGGAATACTCCACATAGCAACCAGCTGTTAAAATATTTGAATATCACTTAAAGCCTACCAATTCCCCTTGCATCTACAAGAAAATTAGCAATAAGATTAACATCTCAATTAATATGAAGCATATGGAGAATAAGCATTAGTTTGTACAAGAGTAGAGAAAGTCATGTGAGTGTAACACATCAGATTTTTTTTTTTTTTTATTGTTTCATTTATGTATTATTCTCTGAACTGTAGGGTTTTTTTAAAGTTGGCTCCCTCATTCATACTAATATATTCTAAAAGGACAGTGAATGATTCTGGATAAAGAAAAATTCTCCTCCCTAGCCGCAGATCAAACCCGGATCTGTAGATTATAATTTTTCTTAATGTATGTAAATATGATCTTTGCTTGTCGGGCTTCACTTATAAACTGTGATGTTTCATTATCATTTCTTTTCTTAATATTCATATTTTCCCATTATTATTGCTGCTTTAGGCTTGTTCTGTGGTATAGCTGCAGAGTTGCCAACACATTATTTTTTTCCTCTTGAAAATAGAAAAAAAAAAGGTATACTTTGAGTAGGAAAGAAGACTAGGGCTTTTGTATATGTACCTGGCCGGATTTGCATAATTTAACTTATTTTAAATATGCTCATTTGTTTACCATCAACAAACAGACTAAAATTTGCTAAAATCAATCAAAATAGAAAAAAAAAAATTAAAAGGACTCATATTTTGAGTAAAAATAAAATTTAAGTCTACATATATCACATCCTCTGCCTCTAGCTCTTCAGTTGAGGTACTGGGTTGATCTCTTTGGTATATTAGCCATCATACCAATTTGCACCTGAACATCTTCTGGTAGGACATAATTATAACAACATTTTTTGCACTAAGTGAGAATTGAGTTTACCATATTGGTTTTAAGTCTATCCCTAAGCGAGATTTTTACATTTGAGCATAGTAAATGCTCTTTTGGTGTCAGCATTTGATCAAGGTAAAAGTATCGGGACATCATATGGGGGGGATGAATTGTTCCCCTACCCTAGGTTACGAGAAATCATTAGGCTACTGGTTATATTGCTCTACCAAAAGAAAAATTATGACAACTGTACTTTCAATACAAGTATTTCACTTTTGAGTAGTAAAAGATGATTTTCCTTTTAGGCTAAATGTGTCAAAATTCAGGATGCGCTTCAGGCAATCTTGCCATCCCCAAGAAGAAACTGAAATGATGTTCCTGGCTGTAAAGCCTGAAAGCTCTTGAAATGGATTTTGGAAACTTACACTTTTATATGATTTGTCGGCTTGCCAAAATTCTACTGTATTGTTAAAATTTTTTCATTGAACAGTAGTTGATTTTGGCCACTGAAAATGCATTTCAGGTAGTTCTTATGTTAGCAGGATTATACTTTCTTTAACTATCCTCAAACTCTGTTCTGGTGCAATTAAAAACCCTTTTGTAAAATCTTCAGCAGTTGCTGCTGGAGCTCCTCTACTTAGCAAAACTGAAAATTTTGCACCTACGTGAGAGACTTTCCTCTTTCAGGGTTGATTTTATTTTGTTTTAACAAATCTACTAGTAAAACTTATACTTCATGGCCAAGATAAATATTAGGAGATTTATATTTTCTAACTTCCACAGTTAGCAGATCCAGCCTATAAGCAGGTACAACAATCCATGAGCCCTACAGTAAGTAGAACTAGTATTGGGGAAGCTTTGAAATCTCTGCTATATTTGATTGGAATAATTTATTGACTTTTTGACATTCTTATAGATGTCTAAGAAACATAATATAGAGCTTATTGATGACATCAGAGCACTTAGTATGTAAGAGTTCAGCTGTGTAGCACTTAGTTTGAATATCTCAGTGTGTTAGTAGTTTAAGCCACTGATTTAAGATGTGATTAATATAACTTCGATCTACAGTCATCTTGCATTGGACTGCTGTACAGAATTTTAAGGGGCTCGGCTTTAATATTTAAATAAGTCCCTATATGTGATTTGTCGAGATGAAGGCCTATAAAACCAAGAATAAGTTTTGGTAACTAAAAATTCAAGATTTCTTAGCAACATTTCGGCAGCAGACACAGCTAACTGAAATTAATGATAAGCACATGGGATCAACACAAGGTTAGTGACCCAACCCAACATTTCAGTTTCTGATAGACCCATTGCTATTGTTAATGTCCACTATTTTTTAGGCATCAGTTCCAGTTCCTTGCATTTCTTTAATGTTCTAAACCATAATATGAAAGGTCAAACCTGGCAGAGAGCAATGGATTTTTTCGGACATACTAGTAAAAATCCATAGAATGGCTTCCTTCGAAAGGAAAGTAAAGCCAGTGGTCCCGTGTTCTAGATTTACGGCACGTAAAAGAACTTCAAGCCACCTGATAGAGGCTTCTGAGCAAAATTTCTTGTCTTTCATGCCCAATATAGAATGCGACACTAAGGACCATGTAGTTACAGAGCATCCATAAATAAGCTCAATTTATTTGATAATATGAAAGTAATGACTTCACTACAATGACAATATAATTAGCATTCCCATAAACTAGCTCAGCAATTCCAAAGTGGAGATAGCTTTGCTTTATTGTTTCGAAAAGTATGCACACAGCCAATAATTTGATTACAAATATTTGTAGATTACTCTATAATAAGACTTGATGCAGTAATTTGTATCACAAATTATTTAAATGTAAAGAGCGATTATAGTGTGACATTGATTTGAGATGTTTGATGATTGTAAGCATTGTCGAGAAGTAAGTTTATACGGCCTTACTGAAACTGATAATAATAGCGTGCAATAATGTAGCGAGTGGGTGAGCTGTTTATCATTATTAGAGACGAGCAAATGACGTAATATTGGCGCGGTTTTTTTAGGAATTTGCTGGAACATTTTCCCTAGAGCATATGTGTTCATAATTTTCATTGGATATAAAAATAGACGCTAATGTTGGCACGTTTTATTAACCAATAGCAGCTCGGTTATAATCTTTAGGTATATCGGATGTAGGAGCATAAAAAGGGCTAGCTCAGAGTCAAATTCGTCCAGCCCATCGGAAATATTTGTGCATTACACGTCGCTGAATACATCGCACAGTTTATCGCTTCGCAGGTTACGCGTAGCAAAGTTATAAAAAAATCCCAAG
Source organism: Deroplatys truncata (assembly GCA_030765065.1). Taxonomy (NCBI): domain Eukaryota; kingdom Metazoa; phylum Arthropoda; class Insecta; order Mantodea; family Mantidae; genus Deroplatys; species Deroplatys truncata. The sequence continues at coordinate 71,739,616 of CM060975.1, read as the reverse complement.
TGTTGTAAAGTTAATTACACAAAAAGTTGAAGTACGCGAATTAAGAATGAGCAGTAAATAAGTTATTATAACAGTTTCAGTTTGGTGAGTGTCAAGATTAATATGTGAAAGTGCATAATATGTTACGACAATAAAAGTGTAAAACAAATTCTTCATCAGTGTTATCTTTGGATAAAAACTCCTTTCCGTTTACACACCTTGATTAAGAGATTTGCTTGACCGAGAGATCATAGCTAGCCGGAGGACAGTGAACCCAAAAATATTAAATACAATAATAGGCGCTCAGTAAAAGATAACACGAAGTGACCGCGACAAATTGTATTTTATACGTGCGGCAAATAAACAGTAGCATTCGTTCAAACTTAACAAAGAATACGTCACAGACTAAAGTGCTCAGTACCAATGTAGTTTCATAGTTCTAAGTTAAAATGCTGGCAGAGAAGATTTCTAATAAAATCACACTTTTTATGCAGTCATGGCGATGGGAGGTCCGAAGCTACAGGGTAACTTTGTAAGGTTTAACCGACGATTTCAACACTGCATTGCAACAAGTGAATATACAAAACAGAAAGCAAACGAACAGATGCATGATCACTTCTGAAAATATTCTGTTTAGATCTGAAAGATTATCAATGGATCTACAGTAGCATTTAAACAAGAAGGGATTTTGACAGTTCACTCATGTAGCAGAGAAGTGGGAAGTTAGTATTGCTGGGTTATATTAAAAAGCAAATAAACAGTGTGAAAATATCTACTACAAAGTAGTATAGCATGGCAACAGCTAACATGTTGCCCATCAAAGTTCAGCTCGAAGGTAAAGGATGCTGGTGGAACCTTACTGGCTAAAGCAACAGAGAAGGGGAGGTTGCCATGGACACACATGAATCATGTCCCTCCAGTAATTGGCACAAGTTACTTCTTTTTTAAAGCAAACCATAATTGTCTACAGGGTGTTCAAAAACCCATGAGCCCATGCAAATCACATTCAGTTTATTTAGTTATTTTTTTCCTTCTCTTTGTTTTCCAGGTCTTGCGCAACTGAGCAATCATGGTGCACACGTTAGAACAGCAAATACTTATTGTCACGGAGGACATTCGCTCCAGTAGCTGTGATTAGACAAAGGAAGCCTACACCAATTACAGAATAAATGCTCCAAAATTTCCTCAGTCATGCAGCTATACGAGAAGTTCCAGAAGACAAGGAATATAGTAGATGTACTGAGACGTCATCAGCTGAAGGTATTGACAGACAAAAATTGACCGATGTGAAGGCTGCGTATGTTGAGAGTACCAAGAAGGCAGTGTGATGTCTATCAAGGCAGTTCGGGCTCTCTGCTGTACGTTCACAAGGCTTTAAAATTGTACCCTTATAAAATCCATACCATCCAGCAACCGCAGCCCAGAGGCCTGAAATCTGGTTCATGCAAACTCTAACGCAAAATGGGGAGGTTTTGGAGATATGAGACATGTTTCCATCTCGACAGATATGTAAATACACAAAATAGGGAATATGTGCAGCTGATAACCCACATGAGGTGCGGGAGATGCCTCTACACTCACAGAAAATTGGTGTGTGGTATGTCATGCAACATAGTTGCATCTTCATAACATTATTTGAAAAGACAATGAATAGTGACTGTTGGAAGATTTTGTCAACACGTTGCGAGCTGAGAATTTGGAGGACAATGCCACAGTCCATATGGCTAATAATACTATATGTATTTCTTGGAACAGTTTTTCCAGAACAACTGATTGCTAGCACAATCTCCAGATTACGTTAATCAACCGCATACTATTATGGAATTGCGAGAGTATATTCAGAACAATATTGGTGCAAACATACAACAAACACTAAACATGGTGTTCAGCACCAAGACATGTCCCAGAATGGAATAATCTGCTCATCGATGGAGTGTTTGCTACTTTGTGGATTGTCCAAACAGGCTTATCAAATGTTTTCAAAAAGTTTTAATTTTCAGTGCTTGTTAAGGTTTTTCTCTTCAGGTGTTACTTCTCCATCATCCCTGGGCTTTAAATTATTCCTAATGTAAAAGCTCTGTTTCTAGTTATATGGCCTATTATTTGTGCCACACATTTTCCTTGCCCACTCCTTTCTGAGCTGGGGATACTTCAGGTTATGACGTGATAATTACTGCCCAATAAATATTTCCATTTCCTTTTCTGTTGTATCGAGTATTCTCCCAACTACTTTCAGATACTTTCTGTTGGTATAGTCTCATAGAATTACCAATGTAACGCATTACCCTTTGTAGTGGTTAAACTGTAATGCACTCTCTTATCTCCAGACTTAATGCTGAAGGTAAAGATTCAAAGGTATTAGATCATACCCAAACAATTGCTGCTTGTGCAATCTCTTCCAAGAATCACCTCTTCATTTTCCTCTTCCTCTACACAATTCCTGGATAATGTTAACACTGGTTTATTTTCATCATCAAAAAGGGCAGAGAAATCTGATAAATCACCTGGATCATCCAGCACCTCTTCTATTTGTTTATCAGTAAAAACTGAAAAATACAAGAAATTACAACAATGTTAACGAACATTCAAACTAAAACCCAGTGTAACCTATAGGTTTACTTCAGAAGTAAGTCTTTAATTCCAATTTCAGTTTTGCCAGAAAAGCCATATTATTTGTGGCATTGTCTAATTCATCTATGCACATAAAAAACTTGTTTACTATACAGTGTGAAATAGCTCTAGTTACTTGTCTGGTGACGCATTTTTTCAACGTCGCTGAAGACCAGCTGCGTGACTCGACACAAAGTTGTGGCATGACAATACTTGGCGCTATCTGGGGACATCCGGAAACCATTTGTATGTGGCTACGGTCCATTGTCTACCTGTAACAATAGGTTGAGGAGGTTAATATTGAAATGCCAATGTATTGGTGCATTGTATGCACCATTCACAATGGTTTTGCTCTGATATTAAACTTGGATCGTGCACACACACACACACACACACACACACACAGTTATCCTTTGTGGTGTAGTGGTTACCATGCTAACTAGTTCCCGAGGTCGCGGTTTCAAACCCGGCGGAGGGCGATGGATTTTTTCGGGCGTAAAAATCCTAGCATGGCTTCCTTCGGAAAGGAAGTAAAGTCGGTGGTCCGGTGTCCTAGATTTACAGCACGTAAAAGAACCTCAAGCCTGATAAAGAGGCCTCTGAGTAAAATTACCGATCTTTCACGCCCAATATAGAATGGGACGCTAAGGACCACAGCAGTTAAAGAGCATTCATAAATAAAATTTCATTTCATTTCACACACACACACACACACACACACAAAGTGAATTAATATAAGTTTGCTTAGCTTTTAGGAGGTCACAAACGCTGTTGACAACAAATAATACCATTCAGCACACTTAAATTGTCGGAAAAAGCGAATACTACCGTATATGGACAGTTATTGTGAGAGAAGTAGCTTAAGGAATCTCTGGTGTTAAAATCAAATCGAGTTTTATGTATAGACGCTTTTTAATTGCTATAGCTCTTAGCTCTCGTTCTATATTAGGCGTGGAATCTTGCTCAGAGGTCTCTTTATCGGGCTTGAAATTCTTTTACGTACCGTAAATCTACGACATGGGGCCACCGGCTTTACTTTCTTTCTGAAGGAAGTCATTCTAAGGATTTTACGCCCGAAAAAAAAATCCATCGCTCTCCGTCGGGTTTGAACCCGCGATCTCCTCAACTAGCAGCTGGCATTATCGCAAGTGCCCTAGGTGTATAAAGACATTCACACACATAGCAGATGGGGGATAAACGGTGTGTCAGCAGGTTTATATTACGTTGATCTATTCTATCAAATACCATATTTACGTATCCGTCAAATTGGCAACCCTATATAACAGTTGAGTGAAATGCAGGGCAGTTACATAATTCTATACTCTCGTTGCTAATTGGCTTTGCTCAAAGTGGTTTCAATGTGGCAAAGGAATAAAATACAAACGTAATGCCCTTTCGGGTGCACTTTTCTCTTCTTATTGTGTAATAGCTACAGAAACTTGAGGGAAGCACTTATGAGCGATGAAATCTTTGTATACTATTAACGATTACAATCCCTTTTCAAGGGTATTAGAAATTATTTTATTTTGGTCCCGTTACGCTGAACTTTATGCAATAGTTCTATTTTGCTGCTTCTGTCGTGCAAAAAGTTAACCATAAACCCCAGAGTACATAACTTTCAGGTAGGAATATTGAAGGTCTGGAAAGCATCAAACGACATTGTCAAAGAACATTTTCAGATCCGATATAATAGTACTCACTGAAACATTCAGCACTTATGAAGCATTCAAGTACGTATATTATGGCTACCAAACGTTAGAAACCACAGGGAGATCAAACGGAAGCATTACCTACCTACCTGTCTAATCAAGCCACATCTAAGTCCAGCTGACCTGATAATAAACCCACCGAACCTGAAAGCAGTAGAAACAAAACAACTTATTGTAATACTTCCAACCAGAGCACTCGGTACTCGACTTAGTTGCTATTGGAGAATCCTTACAAAAAATAGTCAAACATGAAGCCGCGGTCCTAATTGGCGACATAAACTGAGCATTTACCAAAAGAACCAAAAAAGCAAAGCTTGTTCTTACTTTTTTAAAAGATGAAGGATTATGTCTTGCAAACAACCCTGAAGGTAAAACATACATAATTGAAGAAGGTTGTTGCTTCTTGTATGGAAAGCCAATTTGAAGTAGGAGTTGTATTGCTGCAGTTGGGGAGCCGAACTTGAAGTAGCTGTAACCACGTATGGTACCCGGTGGCCTTCGCCCCAAATGTTTAAAAATATTAATTTTGTAATTTGACTGTTTCTTTAAATATATTTTTTATGTTTGCCTCGGCTGAGTCAGTATTATTGTTAGAGACACGGATAACTTAGCAGGGAGTAGTGCGGCTAAGAATGTAGGCTTACACAGATTATAATTTGTACTTCATTCCATTTATTAATTCTTTATACGATTAAAATAACACTTCACTGATATAGAGAGCTGAGAGATTATTTATTAATTACTTGCACTTTTTTAAACACGTAAAAAATTTTCGTCTCACACTGAATACGTATTAAACTTCTCGAGGATGCGTTTCGCGTCTGGTTAGGAACACTGTCTGCTAGCAACTGACTTCTGAATTTGTACAATTTGCCCTATTTCAGTTTCTGATTGGCTAATCCTACTCCAATAGAATACGTTCATTTAACTTAAATTTTTTTCTGGTTGTGATTGGCTATTTTATAAATTGTCTCAAAAATTACATTATTGTTGCTCCAATAATTACCAGTAGCATTATTAAACTTTCTAATTCATTATTGCCTCAAGGCTACCTCGTTGTTAGGAACTTTTAACCTATTATTCTCACAGCTCCTACATTATTAAATTACGTAATACATTCACATAACATTATTGAACATGTACATAATAATAAACATTAATACAATGACCGTTACATGCATTTTATATATTATATTATACACATATTGCTTTAAGAAGGGCTGTTATTGTATTTTATATTATATAATTTGACTGAAATCATTTAAGTGTTAAAAACACTGCCTCATAATCTATAACGGCTCATGCACTATCGACCTTATTCTGTACAATGCATATTTCAGACCAATTCACACTTAGTTCTTGCAAAGACAGCAACAACCCCATTAAGAAAACATCTACCGGTCTTCTCCAAGATGTCACTTGGGAAACAGAGCAAAAGAAAAACAAAAGGTAAGCTCGAAACGCCAGTTTTAACAGATATGGCAAACAACAGCATTAATTAACCTAACTCAACAAAAAAATTGAGAATGGTAACCTAAACTAGGCTGCTACCCCTCTGGAACAGATCATACGCAAATGCCAAATCATTGAAAACATCATTGACAGGAAGGCATATCATGGTTCAATAGGGAATCCTACATAGAAAAAATTAGGGACTTCAATACCTGTACAGAGCAAAATAGATAGAAAATCCGAAACAATACAGCATTGGAAGAAAGGAATACAAGAAGCTACTAGGTGACAAAAAGAAGGGATTACATCGAAAATCAGACTAAAGAACAGATAGAATCGGCACGCGCTGATTCTTTTGTATCTCTAAATAAGATGATACCTACTTTCCCTCAATCAGTAGAAATGGCAACCTGGGAGGAACATTTCCAGAAAATTCCATATGAACAGAAGTAGTACATCAATTTTCACTCAAAACAGAAGCAACCAAGGCTTCCTACAGATTACAGAAGAAGAAATAAAAGGGCAAAGCCCATTCAATGACCATCTTAGAATAGCATCACGGTATCTTATTTCTCTTAGTTCGACGTGGCCAATACTCTTCTACAAATGTATATGCAAAAGAAGACATTTCCGAAAACTGGAGACCCTTCGCAATAAAACTTCCATATAAGGGTAAAGGGAGCAGGGGTATTGCACTCGAAAACACTCTATACAAAGTGTTCTCCATGATATTGACAAAAAGACTATGTGACCAAATAGATGATAAGTTATCCGAGGAACAGTTTGGAGGAACACACCCTGCAAGCTGTAACAAATATGGCACGAAATGACACCCAGACATCCCAAAGGAAAGCTGCACGCCATATTTATCGAAAATCTTTGACCTATTGGACAGAAACATTATAAAAGAAACTCGAGCTGATAAATGAGAATAACTACCTGACAGGCATTATCCTGAGCATTCTATCTAACAACAAAGTCATGGTGCATGATGGACTAACATCACCAAAGCGAGCGGGACGGCTCAGACGCTAACATCTGTGGCCCGCATTCCGATCCCCGGCGAGCGCCCACCCTGACCTATGGTTGTTTTTGGGGGGGGGACTTCCGGATCGTCAGAAAATGCTGGAATGGTTTCTTTCATCACCCGAATTTACTATCCCTTCATTTCGTTCATCCCTCACCCTGCCTGATCAATTTCAGGGTTAAAAGTGTCGGAGATGATATTTCGGTGCAGCGTGAGAGGGAAAAATGATGCTTTCTGTGCACATTCTCCATCCCTGGCCTTCGGTTGGTTGCTGGGCTATAATGATCGCCCCCATCCAAGGGGCGTTGGACCTTGTGTGAGACGGGGTCCCCGGTAGGCCTGTCGGGGTGTCTATATCTGAAAACTGTAGGGACCCTATCGTTGTTATGCCGTGACTCTTGGTTCCGGCCGACCGGTGTCTCCCTTCACCTCATCCCTTCCGGGGACACCCCTCGTGGGATTCACTGGATCGGTGCCGAATCCTCTCCGCTTCCAAATCCAATCCAAACATCATAAAAACCCATACGACGAACAAGAAGAACCTGTGGCCCCTCTGATCTTTAACACCACAACTACAGTTACTGAGCAAACACTAACAGCCGCAACATCAGGCAAACCTCTATGCACGCTGATGATATGGTGCTTCGCGATCTTCGGCCAACAAAAATTCAAATAACAAGCCATCACAAATACCTCGGCGTAACATTTCAAACAACAGGGACTTGTTTTAGTAGGGTATATGAAAAAAAGATGTATCGGAGCAATCAGAACCATGAACGAAATAAATAGCATCAATAGACTATCCTTGAAAACACTGAACTGTTCACAGCCAAGATCATCCCAATGTTGGCGTATGGCTTATAAATAATATGGCCATATCTATAAAAGAAAGACCTTGAGCTCCTAAAAAAGTGACGGTTACCTACCTAAAAAAAGCTCTTGGAGTTTCGAAAGTGACCCTCTCCAGACTACTATATGAGCTAAAAGGAGAACCTTTTTAATTTATAGCTGGTTAGGCGTTGGCCTTCTGATCCCATTCAGAATTCGCGGATTCAAACTCGGCCCAAATCGATGGTTTTTAAGTGTGCTTCTTTTTAAAATCTTTTTAAGAGACACACATCCAGTTTACATTCAAAAAATGAGACTTTTTTTATTTACTTATGGACGCTATTTAACTGCTATGGTCTTAAGCGTCCCATTTTATATTGGACGTGAAAGACCGATAATAGCATGATAACCACTACACCACGGAGGACGACTGTTGTATTAGTTCCATGAATACAATAGGTACGTAAATAAAAATAAATTGTACGGCAGTAATAATGTTGTAACTTGCATGTCATTGAAGAAGCTGTAAACTCCTGGGATGCTTTCTTCGTTTCTCTGGAATCACCTCAGTTTTGCGGCGGATGTTAAGTAGCATCAACCCATTCAGTCTATCCTGTTGCATATTGGATTTTAAATAGGTTTTCGCAAACCTTGATATTGAAAATGACCTTTCGGCGTGCATGTTGTTGCTGGTATGACGCACATGATGATTAGAAGTTCCTTCTTGTTCAATAGAGGTTGGTTTTGGTGTGGAGAAGAGCTTCAATAGCCGTTTTCGGTTTACTTTGTTGAGTTTCCCAAAAGTTAAACCATATTTTTATTCACCTCGAAGCTCTGTAACAGTTCCTGTCAAGTCTTGTTCGTAAATGCTTGCGCCTTTTACTAAATCGTCAACATCTGAATTCAGGTCATTCTGAAAAGCTGGAATCAAGGACTGAAGATGTGATTGTAAGTTGCACAATAGCATCAATCCACCGAGTTTCGCACAGTGATATCAATTTAGTTTTTTTTTAAATGTTGAGACTACAACTGACTGATTTTGTTTTTTATGACCGCTTATTAGACTCCCTAATGAAATTCACAATTTCGTCGATTGTGTCAAGAGCTCGTCAAATGGAAATGATAGAACTCGCTTTAGAAACCACAGATTCGGGCAATGCGCCGCACAATGCGTATAGAACGCAATAAGTTGAACTGCTAAATTGCGGGCTTGTACGCCACGAAGCTGTCCTGAAAAATTTGTACCACCACCGTGCCCTTGTCCACGCAGGTTCGAAATGTCTAATCCCAAGTCTCGCAGTTCATTCAGTATTGACTTATGCAACTCTTCACCACTTAAATCGTGCGTTACAAGTCTTAAAAATGTCTCCCTCAAATAAGTTTTCTAGGTCAACAAAACGCACGCAAAATGTTAATAGTTCATTTATACTGATGTCCATAGTTTCGTCAAGTAGAAGGGAAGAGTATTTCCCTCTTTTAACATCATCTATAATTTTATTTTCAATTATGACAGCACAACAGTTTATCAAATCATTTTGTATTGTTTTACTTCTTAGAGTAGAAGTTTTAGGTGCCTTTGCAAGATGGACTCTGAGAATTTATCCCCTGCGTCAACTAAAAATTTCAGGAGTTCTTTAAAATGCACCCTATTTTTACCTTTAAATCCATACTCTAAATCAACGATGCCTCATCGCCATACCCTCGAAGTGCAAAGTTCTGGTGACCGCACAGCATAATGGTCATAATGGAGATCAGCTTCATACGATTTTTATGTACCTTTTTTTTCTGTCAGTTCATTGTTCAATTTAACTTCAACGTTCTGTTTTTCCCCTCCCCTAAAATGATCACGTTTAACGAGGGCTGTTTTATGGTGATAACTGTTCTCTGAGTGTTCCCTGAATATTTGAGGTGTCTTCTTAAATTTATATAGAGACTTAAAAATTAGTTTGTAACTGAACCTTACTACGACCTTCCCCCCCTCCTCCTTTGCACCAAAGACAACACACACCCGACAGTAAGCACCTTCATCCTTTTTACTGTAAGGCAAATTATTTAACCAGGTATTCTGGAAACGTCTACAACGTCCAGCTTCTAGTTACCGAAAATCGCGATTTTTTTAGTGGAACACACGGATTAGTTAGGGCTGTATAATTAGTATCGTCATTGCGAAAATCTGGGTTCACAAAAGTCCTATGTCAAGTTAATCTCAATCATTAGATGCAGTTCCGCATCCTATGGACGTTTCCGGTTCACACTTATTGTTACCACGGGTGCTGGCATTCATGTTTGTAACACAATTTGACCCAATCCTTACCTTTAGTTTCAGAACACGACTTTTTAAGGAACTGTAATAAATTCGTCTAAATTTTGCATTTCAACATCCCACAATAACAACAGACCTCGAAGGATAGAACTTCGAGCTGCACATTTCACTCCATTGAGCACTACTGAGAGAAATTCTTGTAATACTGAAATATGTTTTTGAATCAACACTTAACGGATCACAGTTTGAGGTTCAAATTAATGAAACAGTCTGTCTCAAATGGATACTTAAATAACTAACACAAATCGGCAGGTGTTTCTTCTTTGGCACTTTTCCATTATTGAAAACAGAGCTCCGCGAAGCTTTCTTCCAGACCTACATTTAATTTTCGATTATTACAGGTGATATCACCTAATCCTTGAAAGGAGAAGAAGAAGAAGAAAATTATTTGCGCGAACTAAATCAACATACATAGTTATAACATAATTATGTTCATTTATATTTAATTGTATTATAATTAATAAAACGACGCATATTAACATATAATAGTATCGTTGCTTCTTACGGAGTAAACTCGGTTCAGGTTCGATTCCTGGCCAGATCAATTTTATGTTCAAAAATTTTATTTCAGTAGCTTAAACTTAAAATAATAATTATAATAATAATGATAATAATAATAATAGTTGCTAGTGCTACTCGACAATGGAAAATAACGAGTGCAAGAAGTACCTAAGCATGGGACCTCTAAACGTTATAATTATCGTATGATCTGATAGGGAGGGTCCTGGTCGACTCTCTGAATCCGCGCATGAGTGGAAGAAGACTGCCTTTGCTCTTTGTGCGGACGAATATGTGAACAATTTAGAAGTATGTATAAAAAGAACAAAAAGCCTGTCTGGTACAGCAGGGAGGGCTCTTCTTATTTTGCATATTCTGTGCGCGTGTCTGCTTTATTATATAACTTTTAGATATAAACCGCCATCAACAACTTGTAACACTTTGTAACATGTATGGTACATTTGCATTGTTATGTTGTCGGTACTGACTATAACAAATGTTTCTACTTTCAACTGTCTTTATTCGCGCGTTTGCCACATGAATATAACACAGGTAAAAACGTTGTTGAGTGGGGATATCTTTTAATATGCAAGATGTGAACACAATGCGCATAGAACACGTGCTGGAACTTGATTGCAAAACAAAGTGGCATACCAACAAAGTGAAAGCCGCACACTGTAACTGATATTATCATACTGGAAGTGAGTTTTTATTTCTATTTGTTCAGAAAAATCTGGTGAAGTGCACTTTGAACTTTCACTTTGGAAGCACGCAGATAACGCAACAGATAAACAGACGGACGTCAAATGAAGAGTTGGTTTAAAGTAAGTTAACGCTCCTTTGTGTAGGAGAATTATTTGGAATTGTTGGAGAACCATACGGATTTAAGTAAGGGCATTGTATTATCCAGCTCCATATTGAAAGTGATTGCTTAAATGCCCATATCGTTTAGCCCGGGTTTGGAGTATCTTCTTTTTACTCCTTTCGGGAATTTATTTAATGCCGTGAAGCAAAAAATAAAACATTACATACCTATTTGAAAAAACATTTCATTAATATTACTAAATGCCTTCAAGGATAGGGTTACAGAGCGCAGCGTGGTATTGAAAAGAAGATTCTCTAAACCTGCACAACATTTTACGGGGGTATTATACTTGCTCAAATTGGGAGAGAGAAATTGTAATTTTTAGAAGTATAATCGCACATTACAATAGTGTTAATACAGTGTGCATTGTATCTATGCAATCTTTCACCATAATTTAAGTTGGTTTTCAGCATAACAGTAATTTGCAGCTGTTCCATAAACAAGACCACAAATGTGCATATAGTATTCAAGTGTCAACATTTTGTGGGATGATGATTATTATGATTATTATAATTATTGTTGTTGTTATTATTATTATAATTATTGTTGTTGTTATTATTATTATAATTATTGTTGTTGTTGTTATTATTATTATTATTATTATTATTATTATTATTATTATTATTATTATTATTATTATTGGAAATGCTTACAAAAACTACCAGAGAAACAATGCGTTACTGTTTATGAATTTCAGCAAAATTAAAAATGTGCCAATAAATGTTACTGCAGATATTGATATAATTTCAACTCCATACATTAGGTTGTTTATTCACGGAGAAAGAGAGAGAGAGAGAGAGAGAGAATAGAACAGATGCACAAAATGACCCTAATAGGTGCTGCACATTGACTCGTGCTTTGTGCAAGATTATTAAAGCCTCTTATAAAAATTGCGGGTAAGTTGCGTTTAGGTGGTCTTCAACAGCGATGGAAGTGATGTCTTATATGTGCTACAGATGTCACTCTATGTCATTCTTTAGCTCTAACGCAATGCTGGGAACGTATGAATAACTAATGCCGCCAAAGCTGGTAAGGTACTCAGTCTCAAGGTGTAGCGGAGGGATTGAGGGCCCTCAGCCTCAAAGTGTAGCCAAGGGATGTTTTTTGAAGGAGAGGCTAAAGGCTGCAACTGCAAAGTGACCACAGGGCGTAGCCGAGGGATCTGCGCGTCTAAAACTTGAATGATTCACGTTTGCAGAAATTCCTTATTTTGCGGATTTCACTTCTTATTTAGGTTGGCACTTCCCATTCAGCGTTTGTTTTAGCAGGAAGATGGCTACGTTTGTTGTGTTCATATCCCAATTTTCCTATAAAAGTAAAACACCTAAAACTGGTGGGCAGATTGGGCACCAGGTATTGACAAGATCACATCTACTTATAAATTCACTCTTAAGGTAATTTAATCCATTCCTTCTTGCTTTTTTCAGCGTTTTCAATGAAGACGACCTAAAAGCAAAATAGCCAAAATTGCAAATTCTCTGTGGTATAGGTGAATAACATTGTTGAATTGTTCCACTACTATGGGGCTATTAACCAGTCAAAAACACAAAATATTGAAAATGATCACTATTTGGTTTATTCCATATTACTATTTCAACAGAGGTATTAAGATAAATGATTTTATTGAATGAAATGTTCATATCTGCATTTGAAGTTTTAAAAATCTGATGTTACATTCAAATGACTTTCTCTGCTCTCCTTCACTTAGTGGATATACAAATTATTCTTACGAAAGTTTATTTTCCTATCTACTTCATTTTAATTGAGATAAACCTTTCTGGAAATAGCTGCATTACATATTTCCTTATGGATACAATGGGAACAGCAATAGTTAAATGTTTGAACACTGGATGCTATAAGCTGGGCTTAAAATTCTGGATAAAGTTTGATATTGGATTATGCCCGTTATCACTATACACTGCACAACTTTTATTGATTTCAAAACATCATTACGTGTAATAAAGAACAAATAACATGGTGCTTTAGTTATTTTCATGAGTATATGACATATTTATCACTTTTGTTCCATATTACTATCAGAAGTTGCATCGCATGCATCTCGCCCGTGAAATCATGGGAACGTTAGTTGCATTGTCTTTCTGCTGCCAACATTTGAAATCCCAACATAGCTGAAAATAATACAATTGAGGGTCCTCAGCCTCAAAGCGCAGCCAAAGGATCTGCACATCTAAAACTCAAATGAATCACGTTGGCAGCAATTCCTTCCAAAAGTGCCAAAACCCTCCAAAAACAACCATATAAGAACGGTCGCATAAAAGGGGATGTGGGTGGGCTTAAGATTACTTCAGGACAACATCCACTACACAAAATGTTCATTAAACAAGGATTACTCTGGATGGCCAAAAACCCTGATTTTGTAAGTAAAAAGCCTCTATTTTGACCATAAACCAATATCAAAGTAGTTCCAAGCTCTTTGCATGCAGTTTGAGAAACAACTGAAATTCAAAAGAACTTGAAAAGAATGAAAGTATTGAAGAATTCGAACCATTAATAACGGATGTCTCAGAAATGGCTGATACCACAAAAAAATGTATTTGGAGTAAATTATGTGTTTTAAAGAGATCTACATTTTTGTGTAGTACGTGTTTGTCTATCGCTTAACGTTTACCAGTTATTATACAAAATTTCTTCTGAATGAAGTGGACCTCGAAAGCTATTCCCAAGAAATTCAAGATATACATTTTATTTTTTAATGTAGATATCTTAAATGTATGGTATTTTAATCAAAATCGTTAGCCATTTTTTAGAAAATAAAAAATTTCAAAAAATGTTCCATATAAAGATTAGTTTGGGGTAAGGGGACTTTCTTGAAAATCTTTGTGTCGTATCTTTGGAAGGTACTGAGCCTAAATAGCAAGTTTGTTAATTATCCAATTTTTTATTTTTGAGTTATGTGTTCTCACACATGCACACACCTTTTTCTAAAAATGCCTTTTTGGATTCAGGGTTCTCAAAACATATACATATTTCTGGTGAATTCTCGATATCAAATTTTTGGGTGGAATGCAATACCTTCTCTGTCTACTATGTATATGGTAGAGAAAGTAAAAATTACATATTTGGACGAGAAGCAGTTGTCTCTAACACAATATGAACAGTATAATGCTGTATAACTCTTTCTCTGCTCATGGTGGACCATACTCCAATTTTTCAGCAAAGAGGTTGTCTTAACGTCCTTATGAACAATATCAGTTTCCCAGCATTCCAGTAATGTTTATCTTGTGTACACACAACCCATGAGAATAGAACCAGGTCTCGTCTGAAAAAAAAATTAATATGGGTCAATTTCTCTGTTGTAGACTATTCAAACTTCACTTTCAAAATGTGTGCCTACTTTAGTAGTTATTTACTCAGAGCCATAAGGAATGCCTGCTTATTGTGAGTACACTCTAAGTGATCTTTATGTGATAACTAGCGGACCCGACAGACGTTCTGTTTTGTCATAATTTGTTCCTGTTTCTCGGTGTGACTATATTGGCATCGTGTGTTAATTTGTTGTTCTGCATTTCCCATGAAGTAGATCTGCAAAAATTTAGGATTGGTATCAGGTATTGAGAACAGAGAACCAATTCGATGATACACTTGGCCCTGAATCTTAAATGTTGAATTAAAATTACGGCCATCTTCATTCTCAACGATTTTTGTTGCTCCAAATGATGTCATTTGGAAGCAAGAATTGAATTTACGAATTTTACGCAAAAACAATTTTGATTGAGATGTATTTCCAGCCAATAGTGACCTGTGCGCGTTGCTACGCCACTAACTGAAATAAATTTGAAGGAAAGACATTACACAAATATTCAATTTATTTTGAGTCATTTTATTGATTTTGTTCATGTCGAAAAAATTGTGACATTACAGCGTTTCGTTTCAATTCGATATTTATTGAAGTGCTGTGGGATACACAATATTTCTTGTTTTTCCATCTGGTGCGTAAACGAATAAATCAGAAGGTTTTCCGACGCATGAGCAGGCCACATAGAGCTGCCCATGTGAGAAGCATGGATTCTCCAAATTTAATCCACACACTTGCAATGATTGTACTTGTGCTTTGTTGATAGTCATTGCGAACCGAGTCGCACCGGGAACTGCAAACATTTGAATTCGAATGGCATATCTGTCAGCAATTGAACCGGATGTTCACACATGGTGATCACCAATTCGCTGAAGAAAATTTGAAGTGAAAAAAAAATCAGCATTCGAGAATTGTTGAAATCCATTTTAATTCTACTCACGGTTATATCCGAAAAAAAAACTGCACAGCAAATGCGTTCGGAACGTCAATCAGCAGTCAGATCCTTTACATACACATTCGATGATCTTCGTGAAATATTGTCTGTTCAATGTGAGCCGGACATGAATTTCACAATTTACATAAATTCTTACGTCACCCACAACTCGAACGTCATCATTCGTTTGCTGTTTTCGTTTCAATTCAAATCAGCATTAACTGTCACAGCAATATATGAAATTCATTGGAATGATAGTGGCGCCATCTGTCGAAGATTGGTCGTACCAACTCAGAAACCTTTGTGGGCTCATGCACAACACTTTGCTGAAGATCATCACATGATCAAATGCATAGTTTACGATTCTATAAAGGACATACATACAAACATTCATTTTTGTATGTATAGATATGCCAAATTATTAACCAGTGTCATCTGTTATATCTTTGGTGAATGTCCTACTCTCTCTTTTAGTTTCTTAGACTGAGCACTGCCACTGACATGAAATATGGTATAAAGATTGTGGATTGTTGTAACGACCTGAAACGTAAGCATGTGTGGGAATCTTTCTTCAATAGTCTTTTTACTTGACAAGCTCACTGAGTTAAGACACTTGAAACAAATAAATACTCACTTTGTGGTAGAAGCTACATTATTTGGAAGAGAAGTGGTAAGATTCTATACATGGATAATGTGTGCAACTTTCTGGGTTGCTTAAGTGGTAATCATGGCAGCACATTGAGAGATGGAATTATGTTGTCAGAGGTGCACATATTACATAACATACGCTTGCTAATGGACATAAGACTCAGTTTAGACAAAAATTATAGTAAGCAAAAGGGTACAGTGTGAATGAGTTATAATCTTTTTCATTAGAAAGGGTAAGAAATTTGCTGCACATTTCAGGGAATATTATAACAAAAATCCTTTTACATGTACTTGCAAATTCCAGGTTAGATTTTTGTCTGTATGAATTCCAAGTTTTTAATAAATATGATAAGACATGACAAAATTATTCAGTATGATTGGGAGTACACATTTGAACTATAAGCACTAGTATCGATCAAAGAGTGAGAAAAATTGTTTTCCTGTACTTTGTGTTTATTAACATTTCTTTGTCCAGGTGTAGCTGTATGCCAGTGGTGTAGCAGACATGTCTGACATATTCCTCAAGTCAGATGCCCTCAAATTGTTGAACAAGAAACACATTGTTTTCTTAGGAGACAGTAGTGAGTATTCTTATTTGAAATAATAGGATGGGAGTAATAGGAGTTACTTTATTCTAATTCTTTTAGGTGTATATTAATTTTTGTTGGCTTTGTTCCAAATCTACCTGAATTAGTTCATATTGGCTGGTAGGAGGCACATTGTGGCTCTGTACTATTCATACAGAAGAGCTGCCAACATATGAGTAACAAACACCACCATCCTTAAGGTCCTAAGCCGAAGTGTAACCCAGGGTGAAGGGTCCTAAAGCAGCAAAGCATAGCCAAGAGATGTTTGGGACAACAACAAAGTGTAGCTGTAGGATCTGTGAGGCTAAACCCCCAATGAAGAATAATGACACTTTATTTGGAGGATAGGTATAGTAGTTAACGAATGTGTTTGGAAGAAGAAGAACTAAAAATATTGCTATTTTCGCAGATTTCACTAGAACTGATGGGTTGGCACTTTCTTTTTTGCATGCAGAGTAGTAACAAAATGGAGTACTTTGTTGATATTTAGCGGTTTATTACATATATAAGAAAGCATCTTAGAAAGGAACAGTGTGTGGGTTACAGAATTCTAACTGTTCATGTCTGCTTTTAAACTGTGCAATATATACATTTTCCTTCTTTAAATCATCTTTCTTCCACATTTCAATTGAAAGTTATATACCTGGAACCATTACCATTTTTGCAAACGTGTAGATATATACAAGTCTTCTGGGGATTATGTTTAATATGTATGATATTGAAACTAACGTTGTAGCTCACTTTTACTACGGTTACACAAAAACAAGGCCTTCATCATATAGAAGCACCACATTACTGAAGTGAATGGCCTAAAGTTTCAACTGGAAAATGATTGTGAACCTGCAAGAATATTTTTAGTATTGAATTTCTAAAAGTATTAACGGTTTGAATATTTTGAAATGCTTTCTTTTATGTAAATTAGTAGTTACATTTTTATAAATCTGAAACAGATACTAAACAATGACATTTAAACTTAATTTAATATTACAAGTATAGCCACCACACTTGAACTCATGTCCAAGAACTGCTTAACAGCCACCTTCATACCGTGAGGGAACAGTTGCGACCGGGTAAGTTAGGGATTCACCAATGTGACGTGAGCTATTGTGTTGTGTGTGAGTTACCATCAGTGCTACCAAGTTTCAAGACTGACTTACTTATGGCACGTATTATTTTGAAATATATTTTAAAATCAAATATGAAGATAAATGAATAAAAGAAAAATATGTTTATAAAATATACATATAAAACAAGCTAATATGCAGCATAATTTGCAAACTGCTGTAACATTATGCTTATTAACAAAACAGGCAAAATGTACATTATATGCAATGTAAAATACTGTTTAAATTATTTTAAATTTAGTAATTAACTCGCATACCAAGTGACCATACTTTCTGACAGCAGAGAAGAAATATGCATTTGCATTAAACTCTTGTCTCTAATTATCACAACATTGCAATGCTAGGGCATTGATTACCATTTTCATATGCTATTCATTGTTTAGAATGCTGTGCTTGTAAATATGCTTTGAATTTTACAGTGTCAAACATTTGTGAGGAGCAAAAGCAGAGGAGGTAGCTTGAAACATTTGCTCCATCTGGGGAAGAATGGCATTGATGAATCTTTGACAAGAAAATGTCATTTCAAAAAGAGCCGTGTTCAGGAAGACTATTAGGCTTTGATAAAGGCTTCATGATGGTTTAATTCATGATTATTCTTATCAGTCAACTTAACCGGCCAACCATTGTAAGGCATTTGTGTCTTACAGCAAGGTTCAAAGCACTATAAACTATGCATCTGCCTAACATTTTGATGGTAAACTGTGAACTGTTGAGTATAAAAATTTAAATTTGATGTGCTTATGTGTTCAACTGCTAAAGACCAGTGTTACAAAAATATCTGGTGTTACATTCACATGACTTTCTCTACCCACTATCATTTATTTTTGTATAGCTACTACAGGGTTGTTATAACTAGTGGCCCTTGGAGTAGCTGGCTGAATGACTGGCTGGCAGAGCGCAATAGTTCATGCGAGAAAGGGATTCTGAATCGTCAGGCATAAAATGTTTACCGAACACATTAGTGGGGGGGGGGTAATAATAATGTAACACTAATCTGTGTTATAGGCAATGTTGAAAGTGTTGTCCCTCAGCAGCAATGCACCGAAGACGTCTGTGTATAAAATTCCCATTTACTTCCATTAGCTCCTGAGGTGTAATTTGCAGCTATTTTGTGTGATATTTGCTTTTAAGTCCAGTCCTCAATTGTATGCAGGTTATTCTGATACACCTTGTTCTTTAAGTTCTCTCATAAATAAAAATAACAAGCTGTCAAATCAGGGCTATGAGCAGGCCACAACCTAGTACTGATAATTCTGTCCTCAGAAATCTTGGCAACCAAATCGTGTTTTGTAAGTGGTGTGTGCATTGGCTGAGTCCTGCTGAAAGAATGACTGCTAGCATTTAATGTCTGTCAGTTGCTCGAAGAAAGACTAAAATATCTCTTGATAACTTACGCTGTCAATAGTGGTTTCAAAATATTTGATGCCATCAAATCTATAGTCCACTCGCCCCAGACACATCCCAACATCTCACACTCGATACCAGCGACTGCATGCACGATCCTCCCTTTCAGCTGTGCTAAATCACTTGGCAAATGGAGGACGAATACACAGTCTTTAACATAACTGCATAAGTAAAAATTGCATGCGTTTAGGTCAGGTGATCTTGGAGGCCACGAAAAGAGAGGAGAATCGGCTTGAGAACCACATCCTATCCAACGATATGGAAGTGTGTCATGGAGGTACTGATGGATGTTATGATGAAAATGAAGCAGAGCCCTGTCTTGTTGACAAATAAAGTCCTGGCTGTCTTCCTGTAATTGTGGCATTAGCCATTATTGAAGCATGTTCCAGGTGCACTGGACTGGTAACAGTTTGTTCCATATAAAAAAAAGGGCCATAAACTTTTGTACATGAAACAGCACAAAACACACTGACTTTAGGGGAATCATGAATATGTTCCACCATAACAAGAGGATTTTCAGTCCCCTAAATTTTAATATTGTGATAATTCATCTTGCCTGAGACGTGAAATGTGGTCTCGTCACTGAAAATCAGTTTTTCAGCAGAACCATCTTGTAGCCACTCTAGTAATTAATGCAGAACGCTTGACGAAGGTTTGTTATCCTGGGGCTCAATGCTTGCAGTAACTGCATCCGATATGACTTGAGCTTGTTGCTTATGTATAAGATTCTCTAGACAGTTTTCTGCAGAATCTGTAATTCCCTACTCACAGTATGCGTAGACTTTTGCAGGCTCCGTACAAATGCTTATCTCACATGTTCGAGTTTTTCATCTGACACACCTGGTCAACCTGTTTGTTTACCAGCACAAAGATTGCCAGTCTGTTTGAAGCTGTTGTTCCATGCTGTAATTGTTGTGTCTTTATGTGGTACTATGTGAAATTTTGTGCAAAATTGGCATACCATCAAAATTGACTCACATTTACCAAACTGTAAAACACAAAACAATCTCTGTTAACCGGTGAATGCCATGTTTTGGCCAATTATTATGACTGCCTTCTAGTGGCAAAAATTACTACTTCACACAATGCCTACTGCATGCATGCAGAAATTTGAGAGATACTCTTTGCTCTGATACAAATGTTTCTGCCATATCTGCTGCATATCTGTTATTGTTTTCAGTAAACATTTTACGCCTCACAATTCAGAGTCTCTTTCTCGCGTAACCTACTGCTTGTCTTATAGGATACAAATTTCCGTCATTGCTCTGGATGCACTTCAGCCTTGGGCTTATTGTGCTAACTCATTGTTTTAAGGCCAGTTCATTATGCTTGCACCCTTTACTAAGGAATATAGTCTCATAACACAGGATTTAAAATTCTTCTGGTTCTAAAAACATTTTCCTAAAAGCAGTATATCTTCCGTGAGACAAGGCCGCACAGAATCACATAATGTGCTGGGCTGTATCAATTTCTTTCTTGCAAAATCTGCAATCTAAGTTACCCTGAAATACTCCCATCGTGTTAAGATGCTTTTTCACAGGAGCATGTCCTGTGAGAAATGCAATAATTGTTCTCAGCTAAAGTCTGTTATATTTAAGTAAGCTTTCAGCTCTTTTCTTACGTGGTGTCTTAATAAATAGTTCACCATGTTTGTTTCCTGAGTTTTAAGCCAGGTTTTATGATGTATTTTGGACCAGTTCTTAATAGCCTTTCTTACTAAACATCAGGCTCTTCCTAGAGCTGGCACTGGTCCAGTAAATGGTGGAACTGTTCCTTGTATTGCAAGTCCCCTTTGTGCTACTATGACCCAGCACCCAGATGAATTGAACTTCATTCTTTTCTGCCAAGCTTGTGAGCAACCTACTGCGCTCTGCCAGCCGCTCTGCTGACGATTAGTTGTGTTAACAACCCTATACAAGCTATTCCTATGAAAACTTACTTTTCTACCTACTTCATGTTATTTGAAATAAACCTCTGCAGAAGTAGTTTCATTACACATTTCATTGTATGTACTAGGAGGGATACAAAAAGCAGAATTGATAGTCATTTATCTCTATATGCTGGCCTTGAA
Organism: Deroplatys truncata; assembly: GCA_030765065.1. NCBI lineage: Eukaryota > Metazoa > Arthropoda > Insecta > Mantodea > Mantidae > Deroplatys > Deroplatys truncata. The sequence goes on along the minus strand of CM060975.1, from coordinate 71,718,241 downwards.
ATTCCATGCTCTTTCCATGATATTGCAAGAAACAGTTGAATAGCAGCATAACTTTAACAAAATGACAAGGTACTAAAAATTCAAAGCAATAATAAAGATATGGCTGATGCCACAGAAAAAGTTGTTTTAAATAAATTGTGTGTTTTAAAAAGAGTTTACATTTTTTGTATGGTAAGTTTTTGTCTATATCTTGTGGTTGACCTATTATATGGAATTATATAAACTTCCTCCCTAATGAAAAGGACTTAACAGGCTATTCCCAGAAAATTCAAGATACACATTTTGTTGTGTGAATATCTTAGATATATGGCATTTTGATCAAAATCACTAGAGCCATTTCTGAGAAAATAAAAATTTTCAAAAAACGTTTTCATGCTAAGGATAGTCTGAGACAGGGATACTTTTTGAAAAACTTCATGTCGCTATTTGGGAGATACTGAATTTAAGTACCAAGTTAGGTATTTATCTTGCTTTTCGTTTTTGAGTTATGCTGTTCACAGACGTGTGCACAGATCTTTTTCTGACATTTTTGTTGTTGCTCAGGGGGCCTCAAAACATGCATTTCCAGTGAAATCTTGACATAACATTTTTTAGTAGAATATGATACTTCCTCTGTTTACTGTGAGTACATAGTAGAGCAAGTAAAAGTTTACTGGCCGGACTTCATAATGTGAGGATAATGTGTTTGTCTCTTATTCCATTGGACCTAAATAAAATTTTGGTTACGGTAAGTTGTTTGGATAAGGCTTTTTCTAGGGTTTTACCTTAGCCTGAGGTGTGAAATGTTAGGTAACTTAAGTTTAGTGGACCTGGAATCATTTTAGCACTTGTTATGTATATACATATATTTACCATCTGATCTGAACACATGTTTGTATTTACCGTCAAAACATAATTAAATAGTTTTAAAAAGAACCCATTGTATATGATTTGCTCTGTAGTAATAGATAATATTAGAAAATCTGATATAGGAATAACGAGTGTACATTCCTGTCTTTCTCCATGAATGGGGACAAGTTTTGCAAATTGTCAAGTAATGTAAACAACTTCCATTGATACTGTTTTTTATGATATACATTTACCTTTTTTGGTGACTCTAGAGTTATACTATACGAATTGTACAGTGGCCTTGGACAGGGCAACAGTTGCTGCATCCATCGTGTAAATTACATATAAAACAGCCTGTCACAAGCACCGTTAACTAAATTCACTCCAAATGTTAAGTAGGGATTACCTGCATAGGTAGATACTCTATAAGCAAAACAATACTTGTTGAAAATTATGATCTTGAAAATGAACACATTTTTTGTATCTACAAGAAACATAGTGTTTTCTTCCCAGTCAACATAGTGTTTTTGAACACAGTTTTTGTTCAAAAAAGACCTGGTGCTATTGATTTTATTTACAATGTTATGGGTAGCTGCCCTGCTCGGAATTGTAACATTGGAAACTTAAAACAAAATTTTCTGTGACACTTTCTTGCAAAAAATTATTTCACATAAACATAGTACAAAAAAATATGTTGCTGTAAGGCAAGGGTGGCGAAAACGACTTCCTTCCACGAGTCGTCAAATATGCAACACGCACTGCATCACTCAGCAGCATGTGAAAATCAAATGGATGGTTGCAGAGAGGGAAGGTGCGCCTGCGAGTCAAAATAACTCATGAGCCTCAATAACTCACAAGTCAAGTTTTCGCCACCTCTGCTGTAAGGTATAGTCAGCTACAGGTGTTTCACTGGGATGTCCCACATTTTAAATCGCCATGTTATTGGGATGAATAACAATGCATTAACAAAACCAAATGAAAATGAGATTATCTCTGGAGAAAAAAATTCCAGTTACAAGATATGTTGTAAATGTCCTCCCTTCTTCCTGAATACACATTCTTGCCCATTTCATCATTTTTCGGATGCATCCTTAACTGTCTCTATCAATATTGGTTATTTTGGCTTTGATGTTCATCTGGAGATCATGAAGTTCTCTTCCATGGTCTAGGGGTACTATGCTAGCCTCTATTTCCTGAGGTTCAAACCCGGCGGAGGGCGATGAATTTTTTTCAGACGTAAAAATCCTTAGTATGGCTTCCTTCAGAAGGGAAGTAAAACTGGTGGTACCACGTCGTAGATTTATGGCACGTAAAAGAACCTCAAGCCTGATAAAGAGAACTCTGAGCAAAATTTCCAGTCTTTCACAATATAGAATGTGATGCTAAGAACCATAGTAGTTAAAAGAGCATCCATAAATAAAACTTTTTTTTTGAGATCCTGGATGATATGTAGACTATTTCTATAGACTCTTTCCATTAGATATCCCTACAAAAAAAAATAAATTCATTGACATCAGGTTTGGCATCCTTGGTGGCCACAAATCTTTGTAGTTAAGATGATCTTCAAAGAACTTGTTGATGTGAGACGTGAATTTTTTTTTTAGGTGTGACATGTAGCACCATCTTATTGAAAATGTCTTTGTTTAAGTTTAATATCATCAACTGGTCTTGTAAAGCTCAGTATTGAGAGTTTCTTCAAAGAAAATTGGTCCAAAGATATGTTGCATGGATATTGCGCACCACACCAACTTTTACTGAATGAGGAGGTAAGTCATGGTACATGTATGGACTTTTCTGTTGCCCATGTCCTTGTGTTTTGTGAGTTTACATATCCTGAGAGATTAAGCCAGTCTTTATCTGTAAACCATGTCATTTTCAATATTTCTGGGTATCTGCAAACGTTTAAGAATCAATTACATTATTGCTGTCATTTTTCCTTGTCTGATTCTTTTGGCTCACATGCTTTTGCATTTACTGCTTTTTGGCTCATTGTCACCGAGTAACCATTCTTTTGTGAGGGTTTGTGTAAAGATTTAGGCGGGGAGCAAAGCAAATGCTCACATACGTCTACTGCACACTATGGCACCAATGATGACGGTTGTTTCCAGCTTTTCTCCTAAATTTAGTATTGTCTTTCAGTCAGGATCATTATGAACATATTCATGCCAGTATGCTCTTTGTGTGGTTGTAACAGAAGTGGTAAGCAGTAATTCTTCACAATAAACACACACTGTTGAATTTTATATTCCATTTCAATGTTTAGTTGCAACAACAATAATAATGGCCAATGCGCAAGAAGGCGGAATTGATATACTTTATATATACACACAATCGAAACACTTCGCTTCATGGATCATTTGCATGTACATACATTCTACCTATGGTTGCTGAGTTATAACAATTTAAAATGTGGGTTGTTCCACTGAAACATCCTGTATATTGAATAATACATCATCAATACACAATACAATTCTACTTCTAACGAATGACAAACTTTGTTTGCTGCGCCATCAACACCAAGTGCTTTGGTTGTGAAAAAGAAGAGTCGATTCAGTAGACTTTTATAAGTGACAAACTTCAATCCCATACAGTTGCCAAAAGTCAACCGATAGGCATACATACTATTTGCCATAAGATTGAGAACAAACCCAGTGGTAGGAGCAGCAAATGTCCAGGGCTGCTGTCTTGATTCTAAACTCACCTTAAAAAATGTGTTTTCTTTTTAATTCTTCTTCCATCACCCTCATTTTTCTCTCTCTTATAACAGATATCAGAGCAATTTATAAGGATCTGCTATGGCTGTTGTCTTTCAATTCAGTAATAGAGGATAATGTCTTAAAGAAAAAGGTAAGTTGTATTGCAAACCAGTTATTAGCATTAGTTTATTCAACTGTATGTGTGAAATAGCTCTTGAATTGCTTGTGGATATGAAGTTAAGATGTTTATGTAGAGGTTAGTCCACAGTAAACTATGAATTGGAACCAGATCAGGAATGGAAAATGAAAGTTAAGAGTATTGAGTGATTTTGATGCACTTTAAACTGACAATAGGAATGAAATGGTATATTGATGAGCATATTGACAGTAATAACATGGAAAATTAATTTTGTGTATTTGGATATGATTTGTTTATAAATGAGAATCAATACTCTTATATCAGCTTGCAATTCAGCGAATGTAATGCAGCTTAGCATTACAATCCTACAGGTTATCTACACTAAAATGCCGTAATTTTATCTTGCTCCAAATACAAAATAAATAAAGTTAAGGAAATTTTATTCTCAAACATGTCATATGAAGTATTAAGTTTGCATAAAAAGATCATAACAGTTCCATGCAAGCCACTGCGATTACATGAATGTCTAGTCTGTATTCAATTTTTGTCCAGGCTCTGCTCCAAAATATCTGAAGTGATGATATCAATAGTTTCCACAATCCGGATATGGAGATCTCAAAGGTTTTAATAGTATACATGCTGTCCTTCATATAGCACCACAAAAAGAAATCCAACAGCATTATATCAGGAGAATGTGGAGGCCAATTCACAGGTCCATCTCGGCCAATCCAATGTCCTAGGAATGTCATCCAGAGCACTATACATCCATTGCAGGGGGATGGGTGGTGGAGCTCCATCTTCTTGAAACCAGAGATTAAGTGTTCAAGCTGGAGAATGGCATACCAAGTTGCAGCATGTTCAGGTATGTCGTCTCTGTGACAGTCTTTTCTGCAAAGAAAAACTGTTCAATGATTGTGTTGCACAATAGAACCATGCCAAGTGTTCACCTTTGGGCTGTCTTGCACACGTTCCAGATCCAATGTGGGTGCTCTGACCCCCAAATTCAAACATTATGGCTATTTATGGTTCCTAATACATTAAATGTGATTTTGTTGGAAGACTTTACATGTGTTAGGAAAGCAGGATTCTTGTCGATTCAGTTAAGCATGTCACAGGTAAATTTGTATATTTTTGGCTTGTCCTCTGGCTTTAGGGTCTGGAGGAATATGCATGTATATACAGAGAGGTGCAGGCTCCTTTTGAGGACCTTGGAGAGACTTCCCCGTCCCTTTTCATTACACTTCCAGTGTCCAGAAACTGTCTATGCAATGCTTTTATCCTCTTGGCATCTGGTGATCTGTTATAAATGCAATGAAGCTCCTTTTGCACTATAGCAATGGACTTAAACATGTAGTACCCACATACAACTTGTACCCTCTCCTGAACTGATGCCATTTTCACTCAGATGACAGCAGCCCCAAATGTGTCAAATTTTGATTGTGAGAAAATTTAGACAGCAGTTTCAACTGCTGTAGTACCCAACAAACAAGTTAGACCTAAAAAAAAAATACATTTCCTATTATTAAAAATCGTCCAAAATTAGGGCATTTCGTTGTATTTTTAAACCAAGTGCTGATGTTTCTAGAATTGAACTGTGAACATACCAGGAGTGTTCCGGTTTAGTTTCTCCAAGCTTGCAACTAAAATTATCACTAGGTGTTGTTATTGGTCACAATCTCAAATAACTTCTACACTGAAACGGCTAGGCATGGTAATGTCAATCCATGTCCTGATAAGTTTGGTGCTAATTGTAACTCGAGCTTCTTACCTATCTCTTCTGCTGTCATTCCCATTGTGGCTCCTGTTCTTGGTTATTGTGGATGAGTCTGGAGAAGATTTTATTGAAATTTGTACAAATTAACAGATACTTATTTGGTGAGTCCCCTAAAATTTTATGATTTTCAGGTGAGCCCTGCATGTACAGAGTTAAAATTTTACATCCAGGAGCTCATAGAATAAATTTCAGCTTAGTTTGAATTCAGTATACAATTAAAGATTGTTTATATATTATATTCTATAAATTCCTGAATTTTAGGATTATTTATCAACATAATAAACTTCATCAATGCTACCATAATATTTCTGCAATAAAACACACCCATAATTTAGGTCATAAAATGTACTAAAAGCAAAACTTGTATTACGAGGGCAGATTGATAAGTCCATGACTTGAAGAGAGATAGCGTTCTAATCACAGGTTTCTTGTTTGCACCCAAATCTTACATCTATTCTGGGTATAATCACAGAAATTTGTCGTTATTGTTTCTTAGAACATTGTTGAGAGCATCTAAAATAAACAGATCTATGTTGCTTCATAGAAAATGAGAAAAGTGAATTTGTGTTCTGATAAAGCACTACTTCATGTGTGGTAAGATGACGAAGGAAACAGAAGAAAAACTGAACAAGTATTATGGGGACTCTGCTCCATCACATGGCATGGTTCACAGAATTTTGATGTGGTTGTTCGAGCACAAGATATGTCGTGCACACAGGATGGCTGGTTGAGGTCACAACAGAAGAAATTATGAACAAAGTTCATGATATTGTGTTGGAAGAACCGCCGAGTGAAAATCCGTGGGATAGCCAAGACTGTAAACATCTCGAGTGAACACGTGTATAACATTCTGCACAAATTTTTGAGTATGAGTAAGCTGTCAGCAAGATGGTTGCAGCGACTGCTCACAGTTGAAAACAAGTGGAATTGTGTGAACATTTCACAGGAATGTTTGAACATGTTCCAGCGCAACCCAAATGAGTTTTTGCGGTGTTATATCATGGTTGATGAAACTTGGATCCATTGCTAACAACCTGAAACCAAACAACAATTAAAGCAGTGGATTTCCCTCAGCGAACCTGCTCCATAGAAAGTGAAAACCATTCCGTTGGCAGGAAAAATCATGGCAACTGTCTTTTGGGATTCACAAGCAATGATAGACATCCACTACCTGGAAAAGGGTAAAACGATCCCAGGTTCATATTATGCTGCAATGCTGGATTAGTTTCACAAGGAATTGCTAAAGAAACGATCCCATTTGGTGAAGAAACAGGTTCTCTTTCACCAGGATAATGCACCTGTACACAAGTCAGCCATTGTCATCGCAAAATTTGTAGAATTGGGCTACGAACTGCTACCTCACCCACCATATTCTCCAGATTTGGCTCCAAGTGGCTTCTTCCTCTTCGCAAACCTGAAAAATTGACTCGCTGGGAAGAAATTCATGTTCAGTGAACACATCATGGCAGAAACAACCTCATAGTTTGCAGACTTTGAAAATTCATATTTTTTGGAAGGGTTAAAAAAATTGGAGAAATGTTGGACAATGTGTATTGAATTGAAAGGAGACTATGTTGAGAAATAAAATTGATTTTTTTGGAAAAAATTGCTATTTTCTTTAAAAAGTCCCTGACTTGTCAAATCACCGTCGTATGTCTCATTCAGATTGCTTGGATTGAATCTAAAATGAGGAAGTTATGTGAATCATGAATCATAAAAAAATTACCACAATGAATTGAACTGAACACTTAAATGCTTCACAAAACTTGTTTATTTGGTGAACATGTTTTGCCATCAGCTGTGGTTGAAGTTTTCTTTTCTCTCCAAAGTATGTTGTTATTTTGAAAAGGTGAAAGCTAGAAAACCTTAGTTCCTGAAAGCTACATGTTCATTTGCACTCTCATTTCATTCTTTCTATTCATGCTGAAGAGAAACTAGAAAAAATTAATCTTATTTGAAGTAAGCTCTACATTGCAAAGTAGGAAGGAAATAAAGCAACGAAGTGCTAAAATTTCCAAGAAGAAAAGTGCTGAATGTAAAGAATCAAGTGCATGAACAGATAAGGAAAATATTGTGCATAAATGTTTATTCAGTACATTTTCTTATTCATGCAGCTGGAACCTTCTCTTATGGGAGACAAGCTACTTAAAGGTGACAAGATTCATCGTGGAAGAGACTATGAGGAAGTTAGAGAATTCAAGGTAGGTGAATAGTTTGTTGTTCATTAAAATGTATAATAGCTCTATATATATCTCCTAGAATTGCCTTGTCTTAATGCCTGTCTCAGTTACATTATTAATACTTCAATAAATATATTTAAAAGTTTCATTAAGCTCCTTAGTTCTGACAGTGTCTGTTTACACTTTATGCGTATACACAAACAGTCAGCTTTAACAGCAACTGGCTTCAGGATAAACAAAGTTATAACATTGTTTATTCAGGAGAATGTGGTAAAAATGACCCAGTTTCTGTTGAAATTTGATTCTTCCTGTCTGATCAAAATACTAAGTTTCGAAATATGTTGTTTACAGAAGAATGATATACATCTGGAGTTCCACTTCCTCACTAGATGCTATACTCCAGCTATTGAAAACATGATGGCAGACATTAAGCAGCAAAATAAATCGGCACCAGATGTAATTGTGATGAATTCATGCGTCTGGGATATCACTAGGTATGTTAAGGTGGATGTTGCTGTTCTGAAGAACATTCTCATGTCACATATTGCTTATGATCATTCTCACAAAGTTGTATAGTTTCAAATGCAGTATTTCTTAAAATTAAACAACTATATTTTTAATCGAAAAATCTTCTATTGCTAGTGTTCTGCTATAATTGAGAGAGCTGAATTTTAGTTAATTAACCAAAACAGAATTATAGTTTTCATCATCTTGGTCACATTTTTTATTAATATAGAAAAACATTTTTAAATTACTTAAGAGGAAAATAAGAGGCCTGCCCAGAAGTACCCGACTTAACCAAGAAAACACAAAAAGTTTGGGGAAAAAACATCTTTATTTCTCTACATAGTGTCCTTTCAGTTCGATACACTTTTCCCAGCGATGTTCAATAGCTTCGATACTCTGATTATAGTGAAAACCGTTGAGTTCTGCAAAGTAGCCATCAACTGCAAACTCCACCTCTTCATTGTTGGCAAATCTTTTACCACCAAGCCATTTCTTCAATTTTGGAAACAGAAAATAATCAGAGGGGCTAAGTCTGGCGAATAGGGTGCATGAGGAAGCAATTTGAACTTTAGCTCATTGATTTTAGCCATAGCGATAATGGATGTGTGAACTGGTGCATTGTCTTGATGAAACAGAACTTACTTTTTCGCTAAATGCGGCCATTTTTGCTTGATTTTATCATTCAATTGCTGCAATAAGTTTGCATAATACTTATCATTGATTGCTTTTCCTTTTTGAAGATAATCAATGAAAATTATTCCACACACATTCCAAAAATCTGATGCCATGATATTGCCTGCAAGATGGAACTGCTTTCGCCTTCTTTGGAGTTGATTCTCCCCTTTCAATCCACTGTTTTGACTGTTCCTTCATCTCAGGTGTTAAGTGATGCACCCATGTTTCATCCATGGTTATGAATCAATGCAATAGCTCAGCTTTATTGCAGCGAAACATTGCCAAACACTCGATTGAAACATCCTCAACACGCTGCTTTTGTTCTATTGTGAGTAAACATGGCACTCATCTTGCGCACAATTTTCTCGTGTCTAAATGTTCAGTTAGTGTGCAATGTACAGCACTTTTTGAAATGCCTACGATGTCTGCTAGCTTGCGTACTTTCAGTCGACGGTCATCCAATACCATTTTGTAGATTTTCTTCACAATTTCTGGCTGGTCACCTCATTTGGTCGACCACTGCAATGTTCGTCTTGGCAGCTCGTATGGCCCTTGCTTAAACTCTGCTACCCAATATTTTACTGCTGTAAACGAAGGAGCTGACTCCTCCCAGAGTAGAAGGTAGCTCAGCTTTAATATTATTTGGACTAAGACCTTTCAAATGAAAGAATCATATCACATAACGATGGCCAGTTTTATCCATGTTTACAAATTTGCTGAGAGAGTTCACTATTAATGGCTGCCAAACAATTACTAAACAACGTAACATCGTCAAACTTCAAACTTGAGCTTTATGAGGGTGGTACTTTCTACCATAGTCATTTGTTTGAAACAAGAACCGCTATATACACCTCAGGTTGGGTACTTCTGGGACTGCCCTCATACCATTTGAGTGAGAATATGCTGTCTGTTTATTCCATACTTAAGGAATCTTATAAACTAAATCAAGACCATCAGGAGAAAATCCTACTCCAGTTACAAGATAGATAGATAGATAATTTCTATCTACTCCAATTACAAAATAGATAGATAGATAATTTCTATCTATCTTGTAACTGGACTAGGATTTTCTCCTGATGGTCTTGATTTAGTTTATAAGATTCCTTAAGTATGGAACAAACAGACAGCATATTCTCACTCAAATGGTATGAGGGCAGTCCCAGTACTCCAGTTACAAACAAATTGTTTTGATTGATTATTCCACCCATTTAATGTATACACAATAGAACACCTTGGCTATTGACCAATCATGTTTTGATAACAGTAATTATCATATTCAGAGAATATATCTACCTTTCTGTAGACACTTAGGTAGCCATCTCATTACTGTGAAAATTTTGTGAAAGTTTGCCAAAGAGGCTATAGATCACAGTAGTGTTGACTTTGGCGGAGATATTCCTCTGTAAAACTTTATCTTTTCTTTAATAATAAGCTCAATCTTTGAGAACTGTGCAAGAAAACAGGCTGGTTCATAATAATTCAAGGACGGAAACCAGAACAGGTAGCAAAACAGCATAGAATATTTTGGTTTGCAATACCGTGGGAAGCAGAACAAGACAATTGACGACCATGTTGATAGCAAAGTAGAAAGTTGATTTTGGGCATTAGAGCGTCATTTGTTTGTAACTGACCAGTGATATTTTTTCACCTGCTTCCAATTCAGTCAATGTCAAAATTCAATACCTTAAACATTTTTAAATATGAACCGATTACTATTTCTGCGATTACTATTTCTGATTCGTCTAGTCATGCCAAGCTCCATTTCTTTATTAATAGCATACATTAAAGTTGTTTGTTGTTCTTTGTTATTTTCTACTAATTTTGTTGTTGTTCTTTGTAGTTTTTGCTGTTGTTTTGTAGACAATAGCCAGTTTTGAGCTGCATATAAACAAATAATAAATTATGCTTTTGCTAGACAACGCAATGCTCAATGGATTTGAGGGAGTCAAGATCTGTGGTCAGTTCGCTATTTGCTGGAATTCCTTCTGGTTTCATTTTCCCACCTTGCAACTAGAGAGAGCCTTAGTAGCTGTTTCTATCGTGGCTGCTTTGAAGAATTTATATAATGAAGGGTCTAATATGCACAGTGCAGATCTAATATGCTGTGCCCGGGGACAAGAATAAGAAAGTTAAAATTTGAGCAAGTTTTCTTTCCTCGTGGATTTTAACTTTGTTGTTCTTGTTCTGATTTCTGTTCTCAGTTATTTTGAACCAGTCTAACCTCTGGTAGAGCAAAGAAAAGAAAACTGGGTTTGTTACTGTATGTGGTTCTTGGATTGGACAGAATGTCTGATATTCTAAATATCACATGGTTCACAAATGAGGCATGGAACCACCTCTCTGGTAATCTGAATTTTCAAAATTCATGAATTTGGACCTTCATAATCCATATGCTATTCATGAAACACTGATGCACTCAGAGAAAGTTGCAGTTTTGGGAAGCTGAATAGTAAGGAAAATAGTTTATTCTGAATTTTTGGGTACTGCCTGATATGAGCAAATTTTCCAGGAATTTCTTTAGACGTTGACACTGAACTTACTTTGTTACATTAAGGTAGTACAATTTCTCATACATCACATGCATCTGTAAACCAGATCCAAAGTTTGTTATTGGCTGAATAATTTCACAGAATTCTGGCCTCCTAAATCATATTATGACACACCATCATTTTTTTTGTGTTAGGTTACCATAAAGATGAAGTTTGTTCTAGTCAGCTGATTTTAAGAGGAATATTGTAACCCAAAACATCAATATTGCTTTGAAGGTAACAAGGCAAACTGCTAAAAGTGAGCAACAGTTACAGAATGGCTACAGTAAGGTGGAGGTCATTTTCAGCATCTATATTCATATTAGTTGCACACAAAGGAATCATTTTACCTCCCCTCTGTGATGAAAGTTTTACCACATATTTATCTTCTGTCTTTGTTAAGAAACATTTGACAGGGTGAACACTGCTTTATGTTCCACTGCCAGGCATAATCTCACTAGTATCATAAATGTGGGTAATACCAACGATAGAATCAGATATGTTGAAACAGACATTGTAATAAGCAGGGTTAGGATTTTTAGGTGCAAATTTCAGACGAAAAAAGGAAGGGAAAAGGTGCTCAAATAAGGTGAAAAAAGGGACAATAAGGTGCTGGTTTATTTAAGGGGATGCACAACTGAAATTCCTATTTTGTAAACTCCATTCAATTGGGCAGTCTTATTTAGATATAATTGTTCTGTGAATTTCAATCCAAAATCTTAATTAGTTTTCAGGTTATTAATTTTCAAAATATAAAATTATGGTTATATGCAAAATGCAACACATGATGTAGTTTTTTTTAAAAAAAAAATCTTATGCTGCTTCTATGTCAAGGAACTACAAATCTGTCATATAATTTTTTTTCTACCATTCTTAGTTTAAGAGAAAAAAAAAGTTTTGCAGTTTTGTATTTACATTTTTTTTTTTTCGTTTTTCTTTTTGTATACATTGTTATCTTCAAAAATTAGTAGCGCAAAAACTGTTTATTACACAGAAAAATTATATGACAGTTTTATTTATTTGGGTTTTTGAAATAAGCATAAAAAATGTCAATATGAATGGATGAAAACTACATCGTGTGGAACATTTTGAATATGCAGAAATGCTGAAAATAAGAAATGCCTTAAAATCAAGTTTTAAAAATATAAACAGCTAGCAACCAAATGCACAAGGGTATTTAAAAAGTCTCGTAACGATCCTGAAGCGTTCGCTAGGTGAAAAATAAAAGTGGATTCTAAAACTACAAGCAATGGAGAATTTTTGGCAACATTTTGTTTGTTTGTTTGTTTGTTTGTTTGAGATTTTGAGTTAATTTCAGTTGTGCATTCCCTTAACTAATTCAATGATTTCTTCTTTCCTCTATTCTAATTTATTGAACTACAAACAAGTACATCAAATTATCACTCATCAAAAGAAGGAATAAACATGAAGCTGTTGTACTTCAAGACATTAAGCATCTCCACATTTTTAAAAGTAAGTCTGTTTCTATTAGGAGATAGAATGTCTTCGTAGATGCTAAAGCTTCTTTCAACATCCACAGAAACCAGTGGGGCAAACCTTGTATTCACTCGGAATGGCAACTCTACAGATGTGGCAAATTCCTCAATGTCTGGATTCTTCTGAAGACTAGATTCAAGTTTGTCTTTGGCAAAGCCATCTAACTGCTCCCTCACGGAAGTAAAAATATGCCATTGTTTTTCCTTTTCCAGATCTTGTTCTTCCAATTCGTTTGATAGCTGCAGGCAGGTACTTGTAACTATGGACACAATATAGTTCTGTCTGCAAATTATGTATTTTCTGCGGTAACAGAAGTTGCTGTGCCTTGGAAATTGCACCTGCATCAGATGGATTCAAAGAAAGCACAAACTCTTTAATTTTGTCAAAATTCTCACACAACATAGCAGCACACTCAATCCAAGATCCCCAGCAAGTAATGACCGGGAAATTTGGAAGGGGCAGGCCACTGATTTCCCTGTAGTAAACAACACGGCTCGGAGCTTTGAGTAGAATCTTCTTCAGGGCAGAGATGAATTGATTTGTGATTTCATATTCGTTCCTTATGGATTCACAAACCCTGTGAAGGGTATGAGCCAAGCATGTCACATGCTTCAAGTTAGGAAATAAAGGTTTCAATTGGTTAACAGCTGAAACCATGTATGGAGCCTGGTCCGTAATCACAAGAAGTTTTTCAAACTGTATACTAGTAGACCAGAGTTTTTGGCAGAAGTCCATAATGGATTGCATTGCTGTACTGGCATTGGCTTTCTGCAGCTCGTACATTTTTTAACAACATGGGCTTAACTTTCTCCCCCTGCTAAGGGAAAAACTAAAATGTTCAAAACATATCGTTCCATTGAGTCTATGATTTCATCCACAATGATTCCCACATCGCAATCAGACACTTTCTCCTTTCTATGGTTTCTTGGTAAACAGGCTCCATGTAGTTTTTTTTCTTAAAGTACTCTCACCAGGCATTGACATCTTTGTGTATTTTTCAAGAAATCCCTTGAAGGCTGGATGGTTCATCTTATTGAGTGGAATTTCTGCTTGTGTAAGAGCTGCACACAAATCAATGTTTAATTCCTTCAAATTTTGGCTTTTTGAAGAACTCTGTTGAAACACATTTCGTAATAGAGGTTGCCGTGATTTGTTTGCTTGAAGAGTCTTGTACATTTGATGCTTAGAGCTGGAAATGTGTTGTTTGATGCAATCTCGCTGGTGCTTTTCATCTAACAAAATTCCTGAATCACAAATAGTACATCGTATAACAGTTCCATCAGTGCCTATGAAATCTTGTTTGAATTCCTCAGCCAGAACAATAAATTGAACACTGGACACCTTTGGCACGGTAAAATCTAGTACTAGTACACTCGTTTGGTAATGTAACATAGAGCTAACACTTGTTCACTTGCTAACACAATGTAACTGTCACACAATTCACTCTTGTGCCTATTCGCTGTCCACATTCTCTTATAACACTGCAAAAATTACCAGAATGTTCTTATTCATGTTGGAACTTCAGTCTGAGTGATTTCTAGTAGTTTCGAGCAGAACCCAATCATAATAATTCTCGGAACTGTGCGGGTGAGGTTACTGCCGTCTCTGTGTGCCCAGCCTTTGCCTCCACGCAAACAGATGACGTCTCTCACAGTAACAAACTCACATTCACGAACAGCAGGCTACTGATTCTGGTGGGATAGAATCACTTATTGTCAATTGCATTATTGCAGGCTGCTTTATAGCGGTAAAGCAATAGAAAAAGGTTTTCGTCGAACACACAATTATTTTCCATTGTTGCGGGTGTGCTTTCAATTCCCGCACAATATTTTCTGAAAGAGGTAGGCTTACTATTCGCACATACACAGCAAGCTGAGGAGACGTTAATTGAAAGTTAAAGAATAAATTGAAATGAAACTTAAAAGAAAAAAGGGGATTATGGGCATGGTTGGGGGAAAATGGGATAAAGGTGCCAAAAAGGGAAAACGGTGCGAGAAAAAAATGCCTCTTTTCACAACTAGAAACAAATTTCACACTGTGATATCTTTCCGCACAGCTTTAACTTACCCTAAGAAAAAAGGTGCGCACCTAAAAATCCTAACCCTGGTAATCAGTGTCCTACTATGCTAAAAGGATAAACAATTCTCCTGGGTAAAACTATACAATTAAAAAGTATTTGCATTGTAGCTTGCACTAACAATGAGACAGTGTAAAAAAAGAAGCAGTGTTTTATATGGATTGTAATCAGTGTATACAGAGATTGTAATCAGTGTCTTACTATGCTAAAAGGATAAGCAATTCTCCTAGATAAACTATATAATTAGAAAGTATTTGCATTGTAGCTTGCACTAACAATGAGACTGTAAAAAAAGAAGCAGTGTTTTATATGGATTGTAATCAGTGTCTTACTATGCTAAAAGCATAAGCAATTCTCCTAGATAAACTATATAATTAGAAAGTATTTGCATTGTAGCTTCCACCAACAACAGTTTAAAAAAAAAACAATGTTTTATATGGATCACTCTGTTTTGACAGTTATTTGTAATCAGTATTTACACATTTATTAAGTAGTGTTGATTGCTGTCACTTTGACACGGTTATGATTGCAGATGGGGACCTAGTGGTGTGTCTCAGTACAAGGATAACTTGGTGAAACTAATGAAGCTTTTCCAGCAGAGCCTTCCAGAAAAGACTATCATGATTTGGGCTACTGCTTTACCTATATCATCTTCCTGTCGAGGAGGATTTCTAGTCCAACAAGTGAGAATTTGCTTTATAGTTTTTTTTTATGTTTTTGATTTGTTTATTGCTCGTTTTAAATAGAGAAAGTACTATGTTTGGCTAGATAATTGTGGAAGAACAAGCTTTCATTGGGAAAATCCCAAATAGCACTTGTATATTAAAAAAGAAAACAAATAAAAATTATGTAAGACAGGCACCATTTAGGAATCCATGGTAAAAGTTTTCAAGGTATTCCCCAATATTTTTATGAGTACTCTTGGAATTGAAAAAATTAAACCTTGGTACAGATATGTATACAATGTGTTTGCCAATTAAACAATTAGCTTACAGCAGATGCTTTAAAACTACTAAGCCTAGAAACATCTCAGTAAAATTCACAATGGAAACAACCCAACAACAGCTCCTGCTTTTTGTATATAAAATCGGGATTAACAAGAAACTAGAATTTGGGTTTATCAGGTAACAAACTTATACAGATGATTACCAAAAATCAGTGGATACAACCAGAGGTCACATAAGCATGCAATTTTCAATAGCCTGACTCTTAGATTGGTGAATATATCCATGAAGGAAAATGGACATAGAAACTAGCTTAAGAACATCATAGAAGTAGTCCTAAGAATGGTTTCACAAAACAACCGGTGCACAAAAAGATTTGGAAATTTGAAAACCAGAGAGAATTAAGGTAAACCACTACATTATAGAAAATCACAGAAAAGAGAGGGAGAGATATATTCACTTTCTACCCTGATAAATTCAAAACAATTGTTAAAAAATATAGAACATAATTTTGGCATCTGCCCACAGCAGATACATAGTGTAAATCACTCATTGAAAACGAATACCAAAGCCAAAAATTTTAATGAACAAGATGGTAGGCATTTGCCAAATTGGCTGCAATGACTGTCAAGTTACAGAGGAAGAAAAATAAAGAAAAAGAATTGGTGTTAGAATTTATTTAAAGGTGAGTCGGAATTGTAACACTAACATCACTTAAGTTTACTCACTTAACATGTTTCGGGAAACCGTTGTTCCCATCCTCAGAAGGTTAATTCGACTGGCCCGTGTTGTTGGTGTTTCCGTTTTTTGGAACTGGATCCTGTGGTGGCATCTTGTTGTTGGTGTTTCCAAAAAACGGAAACACCAACAACACGGGCCAGTCGAATTAACCTTCTGAGGATGGGAACAACGGTTTCCCAAAACATGTTAAGTGAGTAAACTTAAGTGATGTTAGTGTTACAATTCCTACTCACCTTTAAATAAATTCAATACACATCACTGTTTCTAGCTTCTTTTCATTACAATATCAACGTAATTGGTGTTAGGCTTAAAGAGCATCTGATGAATATAAAATACATGATATGAAATACAAGGAATTGGAAAAATCTACATATGAGCTTACTCATTATGACTGCAATGCTGCAAAATGGGAACGGTGGGAGAGAAATAGAGAAAAAAAGAGAGACCTCAAAATATGCCTTGTCAGAAGTTTTTAGTATTTTACTTTCTGTACCATGTACTTAGTGGTTAGAGGAAATATTGCATTCCACCTAAAAATAATTCTTCCTGCCAAGGCTTGGATTAGTTCCATTCTGAGCTAGAGGTTAAAATTGGTTATGCCATCTCTTTTTTTGCTGTCCCACATCTTGTCATCCAACAAGTTTATAATAAAATGCTTGCTTTGGCAGTCAATCAGAAGGCATCCTTTTGACATGGTTGTGCCATGGTTCTTGTTGCTTCATTATTTTTTCTATCATTGCAGTTTTTATTAAATTGTTAAGAGAAGGGATGAGATCAGAAAGGAACTCACCATTTTTAAGTTAGTAGAAAAGATACACCAAAACAGAACCAACTGGAAAGAACATGTGGACAGAATGGAAGATTACCACATCCCAAAATTGGCACTGAATTATAAAGCTGCAGGTAACAGAAACATTGGAAGACTGAGGAAGAGATGGTCGCAGCAAAAATTTAATTCATGAGACTGGAACAAGCCTTTCAAGGCTTAATCCTTGAAGAAGATGATGATGATGATGATTTTTAATGGTTTTTGGATATCTTCACTCACAGTAACACCCATCAGAGTTCTCGTAAACATCTAAAAATTCAATATTGAGATTTCACCAGAAGTACATACTTGAGGTCCTTCTGACTCCAAAGAAAGACATGTTTATTGTGAGTGTGTTTTTAAATTTATTTATTTAAGTTCAGAACCTTCCAAAGATGGAACACTTACAATTTTTAAGAAAATCTCCCCATCCCAAACTATTCTTACCTGGAAAACTTTTTGTAGCTTTTTTTTCTCTCAAAAATGACTCAAGAATTTTAATTCAAATATGTATATTACGTTGATATTGTAATGAAAAGAAGCTAGAAACAGTGATGTGTATTGAATTTATTTAAAGGTGAGTCGGAATTGTAACACTAACATCACTTAAGTTTACTCACTTAACATGTTTCGGGAAACCGTTGTTCCCATCCTCAGTCGAGTTAACCTTCTGAGGATGGGAACAACGGTTTCCCGAAACATGTTAAGTGAGTAAACTTAAGTGATGTTAGTGTTACAATTCCGACTCACCTTTAAATAAATTCAAATATGTATGTTTAAACAAATAAAATGTTGAATTTTTGGCAATCATCTGTGTAAATCCCTTCATTATGAAAGAATTGTGCATCAAGATAAATATACATAGTATTTGTTATTTTTGCAAAATATATAAACAGTTAACATCAATAAATGGGGACAGTTACATGTCAGTAAGTTGATTTTGTTGAAAGTGGCGTTCCTTTGTGGCCTATCTGGGAAATCCCTTCCATATTGTAATATACCAGGAAAAGTCATATAACAGAAAATAAAATAAAACCAAATAATATAAACACAATTATACAGTGCAGTTTTGTATAGGTGGCAAATCATAAGAGATGCACAAAAACTTACTGCACAAAGAATGAGGATCTTGAAACACTAATTTACTTATACATTTTTTTGCGGCATTAAGCATTTCCAAGACATTAGTTGTTATTTGAAGTGTTAAGTTGCTATGAATTTTTTTCTTGCGATCATGCAAAGAGCATGGAATTTCAGAGTCAGTATATAGGACCCCCTTTTAAAAGATTTTATCACTTTAGTCTATTGTATCCCTCGTGTACCTACAATTAAATGTGTAATAAAAGCATTTCTGCAAACGTTTATCTCAGTTAAAATGAAATAGATAGAAAAATAGTTTTGTAAGAATAATTTGTGATAGAACGGGTAGGGAAAGTCATGCGAATGCAACACAGTTTCTATTTATTATTATTATTATTATTGTTGTTGTTGTTGTTGTTTTGTTTTTTTTTGAAAGCCTGACGTTTTGTATATTGATCTCCAATTAAGCAAGGCAGAGTATAGTGTTGATTTTTACCTAATAAATAGATGGGCCTTTTAATGGTGATTTTCATCACTGTAATACACTTAGTGCATTGTGTGAGCCTGTTACACCTCTTTCATAGTCATAGTGGGACACTATTTTGTTTTCTATCACATGCTTTGCTGGAGATCTGAATTTATGTTTACTAATTTCTGTGCCAGTTTCACCCCACTTCAAAGTGTGTTAGAATATGTGCACATAAATTGTATGCTTAGGACACGAGTTATTCACTTTGGGAAAATATTGTTCTATCACACAATTCTTTAAAATAAACGGTTAAAGAAGGAATGCATGTTAAACTGTTAACTCCATAATTCCTTTATGAAAGTTGTTAGGCAAATTAAAATGTCAAATTTTCATAGGGATTTTTTGGTGCAGGCAAAATAGGAAAATCTCTTGTTCATGCAAGACAGCACTGCATGCTAATAATAGTAGGTCAGATGCTCCCCACATGTCTTCTAAAACTATATGCTGTATTTTGTAACATTGAATTTAAATGCTTGTTAATGTCTACTTCATTCTCTTGGTTTGTCAGCACGAGCATGGGGACGGAGTTAATGTATATAAATAAACTGCAGGTTGTATATAATCAGCTTATAAGAAACTGGCGGACCAGTTGGTGTTAAATACTGTTTTATTTGTGTAAAAGAGCTACTAACCTCTGTCTAGTAAGATAATTAAAGTTGTAGATCTTGTGCATATAGGTAACTATTCATGTAGCCATACAGATACAAAGCCTTTGTTTGTAAGAGTGGCCAGCCTAGTAGGAATTTGTTTGACACCAAGAAGCACACTATTTGCCGGCAGGGTCAGATATTCATAGTCCCTTAAATTCAACCACATAAATTTCTCATGTAAATTATAAGTACGGTAACCATTATCTTCATCATAGATGATGTGCTTGTGCCTGTGCAAGCTTTCTCAGAGATTTCTTTGGACATAGTTCTAACTTTCTCCGATGTCATCAAATTTTTCCTCTCTAAGAACATGGCAATTTACTTTTGGTTTCTTATCAAGAATAGATCTTGTTTTTTCCCTGAATCTATTCACAAGATAATGAGCCTTATCTCTGTAAGGCACACGAAGAATAGGAAATCTGTCTATAAATCCCTTATCTCACTTCTTTAAAAGTTTGATCTCGCATAGGAATCGTACATGTAGATTCTGTGTGCTAAATATATGGATTTTTGGCATGATAACAACATTTAACACACTATAACACTGAAACACACAGCCTCACAATGTAT
This sequence comes from Deroplatys truncata, assembly GCA_030765065.1. Classification (NCBI taxonomy): domain Eukaryota; kingdom Metazoa; phylum Arthropoda; class Insecta; order Mantodea; family Mantidae; genus Deroplatys; species Deroplatys truncata. Next base: position 71,698,018 of record CM060975.1, on the reverse strand, counting down.
TAACCTCTGTACAGCACAAAGACTTCTCATTATAACCTGATTAGCTGGCACATGGAAAGGAGAGCGAAAGTGGGGAAGAAACAGAACCAGTTAGAAACAGTGCAGCACAAGGCAAGCAAATCTGTGTTACTACAGCCACGCATCCAAAAGAAGGCTCTGTATACCCTTGGTTTTACCAAACACATATGTATTAATTTCTGTTTATCAGGTAGAGTTCTTGAAACACACCTTAAGGTTTGAAGTGATGGAGGCTAATATGTTTGCCCGACAAGTGGTGGTTTCTCATGGGTTTGATGTTCTGGATATTCATCATCATTTACGCATGCAGATACACAGGTAACTTTGTTTACTTTACTAATGCTTTCCTAAGTACTGCAATATTAAGTGATTATGCCACATTAAAAAGATGCAATGAAAGTATTTAAAAAAAATGTTTTGGGGCCTTCTGTTGCAGGAGGGCAGGCGATGGCATTCACTGGCTTCCACTTGCTGTTCGGCACATGACCAACCTTATTCTAACACATGTTGGTAAGTTGTAACATTTATCTCATGTCATCAATGGTCAGTGCTAACAATAACTTTGTAAAAAAAAATTAAGCAAAGAGGTGCATAAATTGTAGTCTTGATTCTGGTGTTTAAAATTATTTCAAATAACTAAAATTATGAGTTGAAGCTATTTAACATTGAAACCATACTTCCATTTTGTCAAGTTATTTTACCGCTTGAAGCTCAAGACATGGTGAGCATTAGGAAAGTGTTGAGACAGGGCTGCAAGGGGATAGAACAGTAGTGGCTCAGTTTTAGTCAGATAGTGCAATGTAGGATAAGAAATTAAATTTTAAAAAGATCTCATTACAACTCCTTAGGAACTTGCCATTTAAGAAAACGCTTACATAGCAAGAATTTTGAACTTTGGAATTCTACCTTTGAATGATGTTTAAAGTTCTGCTAGCTGACAATTGGATGGCACCAGAGGGTATTGCAGTAATAAAGCAACAGGTGAAGACAAATACCTTGGAAACATTTCTTTGTAAATATATTCAGAAAAGTAACGAAGTTTCAGCGTAAGCAATTTGCACACATAATTTTACTTATAAGTGTCTATAATGCTTCTCATTTTAATTAGTAACATGATTTAAAATATAAAAAATATTATTTTTTACATTGTTACTCAGTAGAAAGATTTTTTCATTGCAAAGTCTGTAATTTACCTACAGTACTGATTTATAAGATAGCTTATTGCTCATGTCCCAAAAAATCTGGTTGTGATTTGAACCTCAAAGAATAACCATGGCCACAAAACGTAGTGAAACATTGTACATTTTTACGTATATAACTTAGTTTTCATTTTCAGAACTCCATGCTTTTAAGTAAAATGCTTTGCTATTCAGTCAATATTTTCTTATACTTAAAATTTTCAGGTTTCGTCAAAGAACATAGTGTCAAAGCTTCTCTGAGCATCAGTCATCCAAAACATATTTTTTTATGACTGTTCACCTGTCTGCGCTCAAAATGCCTCTACATGTCTTTTTCGTACTAAATCCTAATTGTGCATAATTTATTGTATTGTATAGATTGTTATGACAAAAACCAATATTTTCAGTAATGTGTCTTGTTTTGTTCAAATTGAAAATGACTTACTACTCAAACTATTTACACTATTCATGTTAGGAGTATTAACTATAACTTATCACAGTGTGCACATTACACAAAACCGAATATCTTGAAGCAGCACTACAGATGTTTGACAACAAATTGAAACTAAGAGCAAAGGTGATTATTCAACATGAGGTGGAAATTAGAGGTTGAAGATAGTAAGGAAAACAAATTTCCGTGAAAGCAAGCAGCAAGTGATCTGCTTTCTTAATCTCTCTCACACTTAAAAACATGCCATCTTTACTCCAGTAGATGAATACTCAGGCACTCCTGTAAAGCTATATGTGCAGATTCAAATTGCCCCATTAAGTGAGAAGGTACCACACATTTCCGAATGGTAGTAGCAGCTGACATTGGTTGTTGGTGTAGATAATCTGAGCCAGTTTACCAGAATTCTAGTTCTGATACATGTTTGATTGGAGTGTTTTGTCACATCATCTTATATCCATTGTGCTCAAGGCGAGGCTATGAATGCCATCATCTTCAGTGTTATCAACCTTATCACTATTAGGTGGTATGAAGTTGTTTTATGATGTTCAAGGCTTCATAGTGTCCTTTAAGAACAGCTGCATCTTGTAATGAGTCTATTTTGATTTGTGGAATGCATCTTTAGAATCCTTAGAATTGGCATAGTTATCCTGAATTCTACACTAAAGTTATCGGTGAGTACTTCCATTGCCTTTGCATTATAGAATATAAATAAAATAGGAATATGTATCGGGAGCTGTTTCCCTAAACAGACTGAGATATTTTTATTCACAGTGTACATTTTGGGAAGCAAAGATGATGATTGTCCTCACCACATTTCCCCCCAGGGGCTCACCTTATGTGAGTACGGGTTTTTGGCGCACCCGGGGGTTCCCGAGCCAATCATCGCCACATTCATCCCCTCACCCCCATCCGGTCGAGGTGGGTTCTTCTCGTGACCGGTGGACACAAGGTAGGCTCTCGTGCGTTCTTAGCATTACATTCATACCGCGCCTCGCCATCGTTTCTTTCTTCTCTTCTCCTTACACACATTTCGCCCCACGCCCATTCATTTACACATCTCTGTTCCTTCTCGCCGGCCTACCTTGCGTGCGAAATGCCCACACAGTTTTAGTTTCTTTTATCTTTCTGTTAATCCTCCGTGGACACAGCCTGACGGATACCCGCGCACCAGGTGCGCAGCTGGGTGAGTGGGTAATGGCGTCATCCCCACCATCCGGGGTCGTCATGTAGGGTTTGTGTTCGTATCCGCTGTTCAACTGCAGTCCCGCGGGGGGGCCATTGCATGAGCTGCTGACTTCTGACAGCGATTGGGTCCCTCTGTCTATGTTCTGGGAGGTGTGATCCTGGGGTGAGTCTGGTATAGATAGGCCACTCACCCAAGCCAGGGTAACGCCCGAGGTCGGAGACGGTTGCAATGGTGGAGGATCTTTTCGCTATGGAGCACCCTTTCTCCATTGTTAACAACAAGCGCCGCAAAGTTTTAGTAACAGAACTAGCACCGCCAACAGCTGGTTGTTACTTAGTGATTACCCGTAACGAGGAAGGTCAAACTTTCGAGAAGGTGAACCCTTTTGTTATCCAAAAGGGCATTGATTCAATTGCTGGTCCGGTTCTTTCCTGCACTCGGCTTCGTAATGGTTCGTTGTTAGTGCAAAGCAAGTCTGAGGCACAAAGTAAGTCCTTGTTGAGCGCCACGCTTCTCCACGGTTATCCCATCCGTGTTGAGAAGCACCGTACCTTGAATTCCTGTCTAGGCGTCATCACCACCCATAGCCTCGATGGTATGTCGGACGAAGAGCTAGTGGAATATCTTTCCGACCAAAAGGTAGCGGCAGTTCGAGTGCAGGCTAAACGCGACGGAGTATTGGTACCCACTCGTACCCTGTTTATAACATTCGATGGCGTCGATCTGCCCACGAGCATTTCCGCAGGGTACGAATGGATTTCTGTGAGGCCTTATATTCCTAGACCTCTGCGTTGTTTTAAATGCCAACGTTTTGGGCATACGCAAGTCTCCTGTAAGAGTGCTGTTAACATCTGTGTAACATGTAGCCAGCCCTCACACGAAGGTGCCTGTTCAACAGCCCCCGTCTGCGTCAATTGCAAAGGGTCACACTCTGCTTCCTTTGGTGACTGTCCGTGCTTTTTGGATGAGAAGGCGATCCAGGAGATCCGGGTAAAGGAAAAACTCTCCTTCGCCGAAGCCCGGAGGCGTTACCATGTGCGCCAACCTTCACTGCTGCGATCTGGTACATTTAGTTCTGTTGTTGCCTCGCCAGTACCCCGGAAGGATGCAGAAACTCAAACTTGACCGCCACTACCACCCGGCCATCCAAGCCTATTACTGTTACCAAGCCCTATAAACCTGGTCCAAAATCTATGAAGTCACAAGCTCCTGAGAAGAAATCGAAGCAGAAATATCGCAGGGAAGATTTTTTAAAAGACCCTCCACGTGCGCGCGGCAAGCCATGTTCACCTTCTCCTCCTGCTCGGAGGTCGCAGTCCCAGGACGCTCCTGGGACAAGTCACGCTCAGCAGCCCCCTTCACCCGTTGCCACCCAGAACCGATTCTCGGCGCTGGAGTCGGTTTCTGGCTCTGAGTGCGTGGGCCCTCCCCTCGAGGAGGCTATGGAGTCTGACCAACTCCATACAAAAAGCCCGAGCCCAAAGGTTAAGCAAAAGATTATTTTAAGCTGCCCTTCTAAGTAGACAGTTTATCCCTTTTATTCATGGCTATCCTGAGCTGGAATTTACGTGGTGTTCGATCGCATAGGGCGGAACTGCAACTTTTATTGCGTTCCCATTCACCTATGGTCGTATGTTTGCAGGAGACCAAGCTTCGCCCACAAGACCCTTTCGATCTCCGAGGGTACACTCCGGTTCGCTACGATCTTGAACCGGAGGAGGGCGCTCCTGCCCATGGAGGTGTCATGTTGTTAGTGCGTAACGACGTTTATTTTCAAACTCTTGCTCTTACATCCGACTTGCAAGCTGTTGCCATTAGACTGCAGTTACCCGGTTTTTTCTTTTCTGTTTGTTCTGTGTATTCACCTCCATCGTCTCCCCTCGCTCCCGCGGACATTCCAGCTCTTCTGTCCGCTCTCCCATCACCAGTTCTTCTGTTGGGAGATTTTAATGCCCATCACCCACTATGGGGTTCGCCAAGGGCTTCTGCGAGGGGAACTCTTCTTTCCGACATTTTTTACCAGTTCAATCTTTCAATCCTCAATACAGGTGAGCCTACTTTTATTTCTGATTCTTCTGGTACATTCTCACACCTGGACCTTGCCGTTTGCTCACTCCAGCTTGCTAGTCGTCTGCAGTGGAACGTCGTCGCTGACACCTACTCCAGCGAACATTGCCCCTGCATCGTTTCTCTTCTGTCACACCACGTACAACATTCCAGAGTACCTACCTGGATATTCCCAAAAGCCGACTGGAGTTTGTATTCCAGCCTCATGCATTTTGACGACCAGCCCTTCACCGGCATTAACCAACTAGTGCAGTACCTTGCGTCTACTATTTTCTCTGCTGCCGAACGCACAATTCCCCGTTCATCCTCTCAACCTCGGCGAATGCCTGTTCCGTGGTGGAACGAGGATTGTCGGGACGCCGTTCGTGCTCGTAGGACTGCACTTAAGGAGTTTCGGCGCCACCCTACACTTGATAATTTGGTGACTTTTAAACAATCGCGCGCCAGGGCTCGTTGCACTATTCAGGATAGCAAGAAGGCGTCTTGGGCCTGTTTTGTCGTGTCTTTTAATCACTTTACGCCTTCATCTGTTTGGGATAAACTTCGTCGCTTCTCAGGTAAAGTGTCGCATTGTACTGTTTCTGGCCTTCAGGTTTCTAATGCCACCATAGTGGATCTGGCTGCCATCGCTAACACTCTGGGATCTGCCTTTGAGGCGGTTTCCAGTTCAGACCATTATTCCGCCGGCTTTCGCTCTATTAAAGACCGGCTGGATTCTGCACCATATAATTTTCGGTCTGCTAACACTGAATGTTATAACGAACTTTTTACAATGAGGGAGCTGGAGCACGCTCTTCATTGCTCTAGGCACTCCGCTCCTGGCCCGGATGGCATTCATGTCCTGATGTTAAAGCACCTTTCAGCCAACAGTAAACTCTCTCTTACAGGTCTATAACCGTATTTGGCAAGACAGCTTTTTTCCTTCCGTTTGGCGCAAAGCCACCATTGTCCCTATACTTAAGCCTGGGAAGGATCGCCAACTTCCTTCCAGCTACCGCCCTATCTCCCTCACCAGTTGCATTTGCAAGGTGATGGAGCGCATGATCAACGGGCGGTTGACATGGTGGCTTGAGTCTCAGAAACTTCTAGCAAACGCTCAGTGCGGATTTCGTTGCTATCGCTCTACCGTCAGCCATCTGGTGTCCCTGTCGACGCATATTATGAATGGATTTCTGAGAAAGTGTCAAACCGTGGCTGTGTTTTTTGACCTGGAGAAAGCTTATGACACTTGTTGGAGGGGCGGCATTTTACGTACACTTTACGCATGGAATATCCGCAGTCGTCTTCCTATATTTCTTCGGGAGTTTATGACGGACCGCGTGTTTCGTGTACGTGTGGGCTCGGTTTTATCTAGTCGTTTTATTCAAGAGAACGGAGTACCGCAGGGCTCGGTACTTAGTGTCACACTTTTTGCAGTTGCTATCAATCCCATTGTTGATTGTATTCCACCTGGCATTTCATCGTCCCTTTTTGTTGATTTTGCCATTTATTGCAGTTCACGGTGGACTTGTCTACTCGAACGCCGTCTCCAGAGCTGTATCGACCGTCTACGCCTGTAGTAACGCCAACGGCTTTAATTTCTCCGCCGAGAAATCCGTCTGCATCAACTTCTGGCGCCGGAAATATTTCCCTCTGCCCTCTCTCCATCTTGGGCCGGAGGTGCTTCTGTTTGCAGATGAGGTGAAATTTTTGGGGTTGATATTTGATCGAAAGTTGAGCTGGACTTTTCACGTATCCTTTTTAAAAGCAAAGTGTGACCGTTCTCTTAATATTTTACGTGTTTTAAGTGGCACATCCTGGGGAGCTGATCGGACCGTCCTTCTGCGTCTTTATTGCTCTTTGGTCCGATCCAAACTTGAATACGGGTGTATTGTCTTTTCATCGGCACGTCCATCTGTGTTACGTCGTTTGAATTCCATTCATCATCGTGGTATTAGAGTCGCTACAGGGGCCTTTCCAACTAGCCCCGTGCCCAGTCTTTACGCTGAGGCTGCAGAGCCTCCGCTGTCCTTCAGGCGTGAGCTGCTCCTGTGTAGCTATGCCTGTCGACTCTCTAGCTTGCCTGACCACCCGTCCTTCGCGGCATTTTACGAGGATTCACTTGACCGGCAATATTTAGTTAGCTCCTCTGCTTTGCTCCCTCCAGGGGTTCGATTTCGTTTCCTTCTTCGGCATTTGGACGTTACGCCAGGGCCGACCCTTTCAAGGGGGGAAACGCATTTTCTTCCATGGTTGCGCGCTGAGGCCCTCTGTCACCTTGGGTTATCGTCGATGCCGAAGAGTGAGACCCCTTCTTCAGCCTTTAGATCAGCGTTTTTAGAACTTCAGTCGCAATTTGGGGACTTTAATTTTATCTTTACTGATGGATCTAAGACTGATGCTGGAGTAGGATGTGCCTTTTTTTGTGGTGGAAGTAGTTTTACGTTTCGTTTACCTGGACAATGTTCAATTTTTACCGCCGAACTTTTTAGCATTTATCAATCTGTTTTATACATTCAGCGGCACGACTTACGGCACTGTTTTATTTGTACGGACTCTCTGAGTGCCCTTCAGAGTATTAATGCGCTGTACCATTACCACCCACTCGTACAGCGCAGTCATGACCTGCTCCACTCGCTTGGTGTCTCTGGCACCAGCATCTCCTTCATGTGGATCCCAGGTCATGTGGGCATCTCAGGTAATGAGTCTGCCGACGCCGCTGCCAAATCAGCGATTTTATTACCCAGATTTTTTACCTCTGTTGTTCCCTCGTCAAGATTCGTGTGTTATTTTACGTTGCCGCATCCTCTCACGCTGGCGCGATGAGTGGACGGCCCTCCGGGGGAACAAGTTGCGGGAGGTTAAGCCTTTCCCGTTGATCTGGGGTACCTCTTCTTGTTCGTATCGTCGGGAAGAGGTAATTTTAGCTCGTTTACGGATTGGACATTGTGTTTTTAGTCATAGGTATTTGCTCAGTGGTGACCCCGCACCACTCTGTGGGCAGTGTGATGCGCCCTTAACGGTGCGTCACATTTTAACAGAGTGTCAGGTTTTAGCTGCATTGCGTGCTCGTGTGGGTCTGCCTGTCGGCCTAGCCAATGTTTTGGCAGACGACACGCGTGCTGTAGAATGTGTTTTACGTTTTATTCATGACAGTGATTTTAATCTGCGCATTTAATGCGTTGAGCGTCTTTTAGCTTAGTAATTTTATTCTGTCTGTTTTTATGGGGACTCTAATCCCCAGGGGACAAAAGGCGCTCATGTCCCTCGCATTCTACAGTCCTTGACACGTTTGAATCTTTTATTGCCTATGCTTTTAGTGTGTTAGTTTTTGGCATTGTTGTATTATTGTTGTTTTAAATTTTTGGACATCGCGGGTTTGTGTCCCGTTTTTTAATTATGCGGTTCTTTTATATTTTTGACTTTCTATTTTATACATTGTAAGGGCGCTGATGACTTTAGCAGTTTAGCGCCCTTAAACCGCATCTCATCATCATCATGTCACCACATAGCTGTGTTGCTGTGACTAAGGCCAAGCATTTTCAGGCACCTGCAATCTATCTTTACCATACAATCCATCCCTGTGCCAAGTGGTATTCTGATTGTGTCAAAAATCTGCTTACTCTTCTCTATGGGGGCCATTCATAATGAAAAGTAATGAAAAGAAGTTATGTACTTGTATCAAATGAGCAAGATTTGATACCCAATCAGAGGATGTTAAACACACAAAAAAGCATCACATGGAATAACAATTTATTTTGCTGCAATTTTTATAGATATCCCAATGATTCCTGGCCTGTAATTTTACACAGAAAGTGTGTTAACAAGTCAAAACATGCTGACAAAAAATCTGATTTGAAATGGCAGAATGACGTTATGAGGATCGCTCTGTGATTTACTAGTTTCTTATGTTTGACTTTGACATAAACTTAAAAGCTTGGACCTTTGAAGCTTAAGTTTGCATCTAATTCAATGTTACGTGATTCATTGTGAATGGTTCCATTACAACATGTAGCTTTTAAGTTTAGATTATTCTCATGGTTAATTCTCATTGTGAATAGCACCTATGTGTGTACTCTTAGACAATACTTTTGAGTCAGATAACAGATGAGGCAGTATTGTGCTCTAATACAAAATACAAAAACATATTGCTAATTTTTATGGCTTGTCCATAAAATGTACAAGAGTGGAGGCCTTTTTACAAATTTATGTCAAAGTAGGTGTTTTTATGGTTTTGTGGGCAGATTCAGATTTTCACCATGGACATGACAAAGCATTAAATTATATTCCATTATATTGTAACTTTTAATGGACTGAATGTACTGTGCTAATTGGTATAAAGTGCTGTGATAGGCCAGAGCTTATGTGTGTATGTCCATCACCCTTCATTGGGCTGCAACAAAAATGCATAGAGTGTGGTTTCCAAATTTGATTGCAGCACCAGTGACCTATAGCAACCAGCAGTGTTGGGGCAAATATTTGGTAATGGATGATGTGTATTGTAAAGTCAACTCCCTCACATAAATTGTTTATCTTATTTGAATTTTACAGCTGCAGGATATGTTACTCATTTTTATGGCAGTTTTTGTTTATAGTTCATGTTATGAAGTATAAAATATGTACTAGAAATCTGATAGCCTAAGAGTTGGTGTGCCTTACTGTGTATTTATCTGTGGTACCAGGAAGAATTTTGGCATGTATGACAGAAAGAAGCAGTACCATCAGGTCTTCAAGGACTCTTATAAAATGGAATTCTCATGTATTTATTTACATTTAATGTTTGTACATTTACTGCTCTGAACATTTTATGTATTATAAATTTCATGTCATCACAAAATTATTGTGCTTTGCTGCACAACAAAAGGTTTTATAGGTTTCAATGTCAGGAAGTTGGCAAGTGTGCAAATATAACTTTCTTTAAAGTGATGTGCATTTGAAAAGAATATACGATGACTGTCACAGAAGTACCCGACCTAACAAAGAAAACACAAAAATTTTGGGAAAAAAATCTTTATTTCTCTATATAGTCTCTTTTCAGCTTGATACACTTTTCCCAGTGATTTCAATTGCTTTAATACCTTGCTTATAGTGAGAACCGTTGAGTTCTGCAAAATAACCATCAACTGCAGACTCCACCTCTTCATTTTGGCAAATCTTTTACCACCAAGCCATTTCTTCAACTTTGGAAACAGAAAATAATCAGAGGGGGCTAAATCTGGTGAATAGGGTGCATGAGGAAGCAATTCAAACTTTAACTCATTGATTTTGGCCATGACAATAATGGAGTGTAAACTGGTGCATTGTCTTGATGAAACAAAACTTCCTTTTTTCATAAATGCGGCTGTTTTTGCTTGATTTCATCATTCAAATGCTGCAATAAGTTTGCATAATACTCACCACTGATTGCTTTTCCTTTTTGAAGATAATCAAAGAAAATTATCCCATACGCATCCCAAAAAACTGACGCCATGAGCTTGCCTTCTTTGGAGCCGATTCTCCCCTTTCAATCCACTGCTTTGACTATTCCCTCATCTCAGGTGTGAAGTGATGACCCATGTTTCATCCATGGTTATGAATCAACGTAAAACCTCGGCTTTATTGCAGCGAAACATTGCCAAACACTCAGACTGAAACATCCTTACGACGCTGTTTTTGTTCCATTGTGAGTAAACGTGGCACCCATCTTGTGCATACTTTCTCATGTCCAAATTTTCAATCAGTATGCGATGTACAGCATTTTTGAAATGCCTACGATGTCTGCCAGCTCGTGCATTTTCACTCGACAGTCATCCAATACCATTTCGTGGATTTTCTTCATAATTTCTGGCATGGTCACTTCATTTGGTCGACCACTGCAATGTTCGTCTTGTCAGCTCGTACGGCCTCACTTAAGCTTTGCCACCCAATATTTTACTGTTGTAAATGAAGGAGCAGACTCCCCCAGAGTAGAATCTAGCTCAGCTTTAATATTAGTTGGACTAAGACCTTTCAAATGAAAGTATTGCATCACATAGTGATGACCAGTTTTATCCATGTTTACAAATTCGCTGAGAGCGTTCACTATTAGTGGCTTTCAAACAATTACTAAACAACGTAGGATTGTCAAACTTCAAAATTAAGCTTTATAAGGGTGGTACTTTCTATCATAGTCATTTGTTTATAACAACAACTGCTAAATATACGTCAGGTCAGGTACTTCTGGGACTGCCCTTGTACTAGGGATACATCTAAATGTAAGAATAACTGAGCAAGATGGCTCCATGGTAATGTGTAAAGCACACATTTGGGAGATCCCAGATTTCATTTCCATCTGCTGACCTTGGTTTTTTTTTGTGGCGTTCCCTGATCGTTAGGCAAATACTGGGATTTCTCATCTACTATGATTTCATTTCCATCATTTCCCTTTCTTTCCTGCTCATGTTTCAGGTATGCTTCTAGGTTTTGTAGCATATGGCAGTGCCAGACAGATGGTGCAGATGCTTGCTCAAAGGAAAAAAATATTCCCTGTGGACACTCGAGGGCTGCTTGGGTTGAAAGGGGAGAATCGGCTCCAAAGAAGGCAAGCTCATGGTGTCAGTTTTTTGGGATGCGTATGGGATAATTTTCTTTGATTATCTTCAAAAACAAAAAGCAATCAGTGGTGAGTATTATGCAAACTTATTGCAGCATTTGAATGATGAAATCAAGCAAAAACAGCCGCATTTAGGAAAAAAGGAAGTTTTGTTTCATCAAGACAATGCACCAGTTTACACATCCATTATTGCCATGGCAAAATCAATGAGTTAAAGTTTGAATTGCTTCCTCAAGCTCTCTAGACAGCTCCAGCAGTGGGATAGGTCTTTGAGACTGGAACTGTTAGGGACTTCTGAGCATTTCTGTGGCCTGTAGCCTCCTATGGTTCATTCACTTCATCCCTTCCTCCTTGGACGGTGGTAGTCACAGTAGATCTATGTAATCGTTGCACTGTGTCAGGTGTCCCTTTCCATTGTATAACCTATAAATGTAATGTAAGAATGTAAGAGAATAGGAATGTAATCATAATATGTATTTATTCTAGGTGAAAACCATTAAAGGTGGTAGTCACCAGCTACTCCCTACAGTATGTGTAAAATGTGAAGCCCAGCAAAAGGTATTTACTACTTCAAGCAAAGAATCAGCAAATGTTATTTCAGACATTCTTGTCAGGGTATGGATTGAAACCGAGTCTCATTTTGATGTTTGTGTGCTGTTAGTGGTGCATGTTGTGATGCTTACTGTTATTATTCAGATTCTTTTTGAGTGATTGAAACAATTAAGTTCTTTCAATCCATTAGATATAAAACATAACTTCATGATGACCTAGTGAAACTTAATACTTTATTCTTGTAGAATTTGTATGTTTGGTTTGTATAATTTCTTCACCAATGGATGGAGGGCAGTGGATTTTTTTCAGGTGTAAAAATCCTTAGCATTGCTTCCTTCAGAAGGGAAGTAAAGCCAGTGGTGCTTTGTCGTAGATTTATGGCATGTGAAAAAACCTCAAGCCTGATAAAGAGGCCTCTGAGCAAAATATCTGGTCTTTCACGCCCAATATAGAATGGGATGCTAAGGACCATAGTAGTTAAAGAGCATTGATAAATAAAACTCAATTTCTTCACCACTGGAATATATACTATTTCTGAGCTGGCCATTTAAAAAGTGCTTTTCTCAGCACTTTCCTTTTCCAGATTGCCCATCTTTCCTCTTGCTTTTGGTTAACATGCAAGTCTCGCTGACACTACAGGCCTTATTATGGTTTTATGCATTATTTCCTCCATTGATCTGAATAAAGCTGTGAAGTTCATAACATTATTAGGTGCAAAGAAGCCTCTTACCTACTGTCTTAAAAAAGTTTATGGAATAAGCAGTACAGCTATGACTACTATGAAACCGTTAGTGGTTGCCAACAGTTAATATAAAAATTTCCCACTTAGCTTTATTCATTTTGGCAAAAATGAGTAATGCTATGTGGGACTCTTGTGCAGTTTTCAAATTTGTGTTGTAAAAGCTATATTATATTCAGTTTTTGCCCATTTATTTCCGAAGTTTTCCAAATTATGTGTAATAATTTCTTGTTTCTCTTTGACCAAGCATTTTTGCTTTATTGTACTTTTTGATAAGGTCACATATATTCATGTATCGCATGCATCCATACAGGGCATGTGTCCCAATTTTTTGAGACAATACAGTGCAATATGCATGCAAATTTAAAATCCATATCCCTCAGAAAACCATTGAATCCAGCTCCTGTGAAGCTTTGGCATATTGTTCGTAGCTTGAAGCTGATATATTTTTATGCTCATATTATAAACTGGTGTCTGGTATACGTGGAAGTTCCATGTGTTTCTTCACCTTCTGGATATTCTGCTGACAATCCTGGAAAGCCTGTGTGGTAATGTCTTTTGCATACAGCTTGTCCTGTTTTTTGCTCGAGATTCTGGAACATTAAACTTTCATCTCGCAGCACAAATTGCTATATCTGCAAATTCTTTTATAATTTTCACTTTTTCTGCAACAGTGAAAGTATTTCAGTCTTTGGTTACCAGTTTTCCTAACTTAATGCTCACGCTGGTTACTCAAATGTGGACAAAGAATTATGCTATGACAAATGCATTTGGATTGCAGGTACATATTCAAAAATCTGATGTGTTACCCTCACATGACTTTCTCTACTCTTGTACAAACTATTTTTACAAATGCTTATTCTCCATATGCTTCATGTTAATCGAGATGTTATCTTATTGCTAATTTTCTTGTAGATGCAAGGGGAATTGGCTTTAAGCGTTTAAGAGCTGGTTGCTATGTGGAGTATTCCATTCTCTTTGCATTACCAGGACAAAAAAAAATGAATGACGAATTTGAGAAAAAGTATAAGTATTGGAAAATTTAAGGGAATAACAAGCAATATCTCGAAAATGGTTCACCCAACAAAAAGAATGTATATGACATAAATTGTGTATATTAATGCGATCTACATTTTTTGTGTAGTAAAATTTTGTCTATCTCTTATGAAGAGTACAATGAAGAGTATCTCACAATGAAGAGTACTCTTGGAGACATTCCCAGAAAATTCGAGATATACATTTCATTTGTCATGAAAATATCTTAAACATATGATATTTTAATCACAATCGTTGCAGCCATTTTGGAGAAAATTAAAATTTTCAAAAAATGTTCCTTGTAAAGGGTAATCTGGGGTGGGATTTTCTTGAAAACCTTCGTGTCGTATCTCTGGAAGATACTGAACCTATATACCAAGTTTGGTGTTTATCCGACTGTTCGCTGAGTTATGCTGTTCACAGACACACACACACACGGACATGTTTCCAAAAATGCTTTTTTTGGATTCAGGGGGTCTCAAAACATGTATTTCCGGTGAAATCTCGGTATCGAATTTTTGGATGGAATACAATACTTCCCCTACTTACTATACGTAGTAGAGAAAGTAAAAAGTAGTACAACTGCAAGATGTGATCCCAACATGACAAATTCAAATCTTCATGTATAATTGAAATTTTAAGTGGATTGGTGACACAAAAAAAGTTTTCGTTCAGAACATGCTTAGAAGATAAATTCATCTCCATCATCAGCTGTATTTCTACTAGTAATTGAAAAGGAATCCGCTAATTCAGTGTTGATTGTGCTGCCATGTGGCTGTCCATTGAAAAACTTAACTATGTCATCTATTGGCAGAGTTTCAAAAGTAATTACTCTGTGTGCATTTTTGGTGATGTGGATTTTTTCCCCCATACTGTGAGATCTTTTGGTATTTTGGCTTGCTTTAATAGCTATGTTTTATGTTCTGTTAAAAATTAGCATGAAACGTTGCTTTGTTTTACCTTTCTTTCTCAAAAAAGGTGCATGTTGTATGGCAAGAAATATAGTATTATAATTGTTATGCTTATAAAAATAAAACAAATATCTACTTAATGATCTTTCTATATCAGTATGTTTTACATCATCAGACTGAGTATTGCACCTTCCACACTGATATATACACTGATATACCGTGTTGGGGTAGTCCAGTGTCACTAGTAGTAGAGTGTGGACATTAATGTGTTGCTCGGCGAGAGTATGAAGATGAGAGTGGAACTACAAGTTACTATGTAGGAATAGGGAGCTTTAGGAAGATAAAAATGTTGAGCAAAAAAGGTGCGCTAATGGTGACAGTATAAATTTGGCTACTACTACTGGTGGTGGCTGTCTTATTAATAATTGGAGGAGTAGAACGGAACCTGTGCCCGACAGAACTGGATCAAGTATTGCAGATGTTCAAAAGCGTAACTAATGGAGTTATCTGAGCTAAAGGCAATGGAAAAACACTTAAGTATGAATTTGGACAACAATATGGAGCAACTAAAAGGAGCATTGAAAATGCTAAAAGAGGAAGTGGACTAAGAATTAGAAGAATGAAGGTAAAGAATAGACATAACGAAGAGAAATTGTGAAGCGGGACAACACAGATTAAACATGGTAATATTGGAGTAAAGTAGGATAGAGACAAAAAGCTTGGAGAAATTGTAGGTGAAATCATAGAGAGCAGCTTGAAATTAAACTACATGGATGAGAAATTGTAGATGCATTCTGATTTGGCAGAATGGAGAAAAGACCTAGGCCACTATTAGTAAAAGTGGCAACAGTAGATATGAAAAGTTTTCATTGAGTAGTTTTTTTTGCCAAGGAGGAACAAAATTTAAGAAAAGCACTGCTCATAGAAATGAAAAGTGAGATCAAAAAGAAGAAGAAGAAAAAAAAAGGAAATTTGAAAGGTCTTCAATTAAACGTAGAAGGAGAGAATTGGGGTTTGAATGTAAGCAGAAATGACTGCCCAGGAATGTACAGACATCAGCAGTTTCACAAAGGTGAAGAATGGCAAGAAGAGTGAGGGAGTGAATGTACTGACTGACAAAACGAAATATCAGCTGGACGAAACCAAATCATGACAATAGAGAGATTACTACGGTTGATGGAGGTGAAGGAGAGGCAGCTGAGAACATGGTAGAAGTGGAACTTGAAGAGGCAGTAGGGGATGAGACACAAATGATGTCAACACCAGGCTAGAGAGAAGAAAGAAGAAGGGGATCAATGGAGGGAACAAAGAAGTGTGATTCAGAGATTGTGAAATGTGCTATGGGCCAGAATCAGGTCAAATTATATGGGGGAAAATTATACAAGTGTCTGATTTAGAGGAAGCACAATATTTGGCGAAAAGAAAAGGTTTAAAAATAATGTCTGTGGAGGGGTGCAGTGTGATACAAATAAGAGGAGAAAGGGAAAATGAAGATGTGGCTAGCTCAAGTGAAACAAGATAGAGAAATTTAAATTTTTGGAAAGATCAAGTTCAATATAGGGATTGGAGCTAAAAGTGATGTTCTGGAATGCAGAAAGATTAAAAAGTAAGGTAAGCAGTGGAGAAATACAAAGAATGATAAGCACAATGGGTACTGTAGGAGTGGCAGAGACGAGGGTAGAAGTAAAGGAAACTTTAATTATGTAAGGAAAATACAAGTAAGATACATGATAATGGTAGAGCTAAGGAGGGATAGGCATATTTGTTAAAAAAACATAGAGAAATAAGTATAGACACAGTGCTAAGCGAAGAAACAGGAGTGTTATCAAATAGATAAAGGAGGAAAAAGTGAGTCTTGGTTTAGGAGTAGTAAGCAGTCCTCCAGAAACATTGCATTTCTTTGATAAATTATTTGATTGGAAAAAGATATGGAAGAAATTGGGATGAGCTTCCCAAATATTGAGTTTATACTGATGGAGGATTTTAATACAAGGGTAGGTGAAGAAAATGTTAGACTAGTAGGAACTGAAAGTTTAGGGGGATGGGAAAGGGATGAAGTACTAATAAGAAAAATCTGAAGTGATACATTCACATGACTTTCTCTACCCTCTATTGTTTATTAGTGAGTATACAAACTACTCTTACTTAAGCTTATTTTTCTATCTACTTCATTTTAATCCAAATAAATTCTAGCAGAAATAGCTACATTACACTTTTCATTATAGATGCAAAGAGAACAGCAGTAGTCAAATATTTAAGCACTGAATGCTATACACTGTCCTTAAAATTCCATACTGTTTCCATGCAATCACGAGAAACAAATGAATGTTGAAAGGACTTTAAAAAAATGACTAAGTAATGAACAATTTGAGCCATTAATAATGGATATCTCAGAAATCCTATGCTACAGAAAAAGTTGTGTGAAATGAATTGTGTGTTTTAATGAGATCTATTTTTTTTTTGTGTGGTACGTTTTTGTCTATCATTTAACATTGAATTTGTACAAGATTATGCAAAATTCCATCCAAATGAAGACTTCATAGACCATTCCCAGAAATATTCAAAATACAGTGGAGTCTATTAACATGCTTTCCTGTGTATGATGTTAAATTATAAAAGTTGAATTCCCCAAATGTAATAAATAATGTTTCGTTGATATTGTAATGAAAAGAATCTAGAAACAGTGATGTGTATTGAATTTATTTAAAGGTGAGTCGGAATTGTTACACTAACATCACTTAAGTTTACTCACTTAAGGCTGGTTCACAACCAACGAGAACGGTAACCAGAACGAGAACGGGAAAGTTGAAATACATGTATTCAAATGGGAGTGTCCACAACCGACGGGAAGCCTTCCCGGCCCCGGGAACGGGAAGAAGAGTTGCCCAACTTTTAACTTTCTCGTTCTCGTTCCCGGGCACGGCATATTAGATCCCTATTGTGCATATTAGACTCTTCACTCTAGAGGTTATTCTAAGCGGCCGTGACATGAAACAGCCACTAGTGCTCTCTATAGTCGCAAGCTGGAAACATGAAACTGGAAGGAATTAGTAGTAAATGTGCTTCCTAACCTCATCCCGACACCCGCAAATCTAATGAACGGTGGTTCCTCTGGTGAAGGAATCATTTGTAGTTTGTTTATATGCAATTAAAAACTGGTTATTGCCTAAAAACAATGGCAAAAGCTACAAAGAACAGCTAAAACCGGTGGAAATGAAAAAAGAATAAACAATTTTAATGTATGCCATTAAATAGAGGAATCGGAAATGTAATGAATATGCATTTAGATAATGTTTACTCTATCGAATTTTGACGTTGGCTTGGCTAAATTGGAAGTAGGTGAAAAATGTCATTGGTCAGTTAAAAACAAATGAAATCCCAATGCGCAAAATCGACTTTCACTTTGTGATCGATATGCATTCCCGTTCTCGTTACCGGGCTGTTGTGAATCAAAATTTCTTGCTTCCCGTTCTCGTTTCCGTTCTGGTTACCGTTACCGGGTGGTTGTGAGCCAGCCTTTACATGTTTCAGGAAACGGTTGTTCCCATCCTCAGAAGTTAATTCAACTGAATTAACTTCTGAGGATGGGAACAACCGTTTCCCGAAACATGTTAAGTGAGTAAACTTAAGTGATGTTAGTGTAACAATTCCGACTCACCTTTAAATAAATAATGTTTGTTTAGTGCATTTTCTCACTCCTGCTTATTATCTTTGAAGTTTGATATCCTCATTTGCAACTTTGGTCAGTCCAGTCAGGGTGGAGACCAGAGACATATTTGTGTGGGCAGGATAGAGAATGCTTTAGCTTGGCATGGCAAATGTCGATTATAGTTTCTATTGTTGAATGTTGACCAAGCATACGTAGATTGTATTTTAACTTTTTGTTTGCAATGGAGAAAAAGAAAGTGCAGCAAATAACCAACAATGAAAAACTGAATATCCTTGAAGAAGTAGATTGCAATCCAAATATGAAACATGTGGATATAGCACAAGAAGTTAAACTTTCCTCCTTCAACCTTAAACATGATTGTTAGCAAACGTAGACTGATTGAAACTGCTTTTGAAGAAGATAAAAATGCAATCGCCCTGGCCAGTTTCCAGAATTAGAAGATTCTACTATAGTGGTTTACAGAGGCAGCAGTCAAATGTGTCAATAGACAGTACTGTGTTCGAGCTAAGGTGATACAGTTAGCACAGAAGATGGAACTGGATGATTAGCGTCCAATGTGGTTTGGAAGATTCAAGAATCAACATGGCTTAGTTTACAGATGTGTGCGAGGTGAGGCTGCTCCCCTAGATAATGCTGTTACACTGTATGAAAATATAGAAATGTGGAAAAATACAATGTTCCCATTAATTTTGAAAGACTGTAGCCCTGACGATTTATAATGCAGATTCCATCTTTTGCCAGACAAAACCGTGGATTTTAAGGGCTCTAAATGTCACGGGTGGGAAACTTAACAAGGAGAGGATTACAGTTTTGTTGTGCTGTAACGAAAATGGAACAGAGAAATTGGCACTATTGATTATTGGAAAAACATGCAGTCTGCAATGCTTCAAGCATGTGCAATTTTTTCCCTTGTAAGTACATTTCCAACACAAAAGCCTGGATAATGTTTGCAGTATTTGAAAATATCTTACAAGCATGGGACGCAAGACTAGGCATAAAAAGCAGGAAAGTTGCACTCTTTGTTGATCAGTGTGCTGTTCATTCACCAATTGTTTCAAATTTAAGACATAAAGATTATTATTCTCGTAGCAAACTGCATGTGTAAGCTACAACCTTTAGATCAAGGCACAATTTGGTGCATGAAGCAGATGTATCAGAAGAGGCTGGTACAGAGACTGGCTGCACTGAAATCGACGACTAGAAAAATCACAGTCCTAGATGCAATGCATTAGGACTGCCTGGGATTCTGTGATGCAAAATACCAGTAGAAGTGCTTTAATAAGTCTGGTTTTTGCCGGGTTAAAGATGAGCCAATTCATAGAGTGTCGGAAACGATGGAGGCAATGGACATAGTGAAGCAATATGTGTGTAGTTTCGAAGTTGATGACAATGTAATGACTTTACTAAACAAAATGGACAGTAAAATTTTGGCATTAAAAGCAACAAAGCAATCAACCATAGATATATATTTCAAACCAGTGTAAATAGTGTCCATATTGCACATCCGTATGGGAGGTAAGATGTATTATTAGATTTCATTACACAATTATAATCTTAAATTGCAGATTTTGTATTTTCGTTAATATGTTTTCCCGTCTATGACGTTCAAATCCTTGGGTCCTGCAAAAACATACTAACGAGATTCTACTGTATACATTTTATTTGTCATGTAAATATCTTTAATACATGGTATTTTAATCGAAATCATTAGAGCCATTTTTAGAAAATCAAGTTTCGAAAAATATGTATCTTCAGTGAAATCTTGACATAAAATTTTGGGGTGGAATACAATACTTCCCCTACGTGCTATATGAGGGGGTGTCAAAAAATAACCAGAATTATTTTTTTGCTGGACCATACTGTTCACCTTTATTAAAATTCTTTTACAAATCTTTAAAGTATTCTCCCTTGAACACAGTACAATGGTTCCAGCATTCTGTCCACTGTTCAAAACACTCCCTCTACCCCTTTTGGTAGTCTGTTGAGTATACCCGAAATGGTGTGGTTTAACCCACTATCACTATGAAAATGACAACCTGAAACTGTTTTTTCACTGTAGGAAATAGGTGGAAGTCAGACGGTGCTAGGTCTGGTGAATAAAGTGGATGTGGCATCACCTCAGTGCCTAATTCATTATTGTTTCTTGAGTCTTCATGACAAGATGAGCAGGTGCATTATCCTATGAAAGATCTATCCCATTTGAGCAAGGTTTGGTCTTTTGTTGTCAATTTTTCTCCTTAAAGGTCCCATCAATAGTTCACAATAGTAATCAGCAGTAACATTAGGTTGTTTATCCATCACGTGATAGTACACAGTGCCTTGCTTATCAAAAAAGTCAAGGTGCATGATTATTTCTGCACCTTGGTTGAACTTTGGGTTTTTTTAGTCTTGGACTTGAAGGATGATCCCATTGGGCACTTTCCTGTTTTGCCTCTGGGTCATAATGGTGAAACTAGGCTTCATTGCATGTGATAACTGTGTCCAAGAAATCTGGTTCTCACTGAAGCTTTCCTTTCCATTGTTGACATGCCATCACGCAGTGAGCCTTCTCTTCATCATTGATCACAGGAGGCATCCACTTTGCTGCAACTTTCCTATAGCCTAGTATTTCGGTGTCTTCAGCTGATCCATGATATTTGATATTTATTGTGTTTAGCTGAATACAAGATACAAGTGGGATTGGCATTCAGCCCAGGCTCAACAGCTGATCCATAGGATATAATAATCTCTGCATTCCTTGGTAACGATAAATTATGGACTTCGCGCTATATGACATCAGTTGTGTTGACATTGTTCTCAGTCTTCAAAGGATCTTCTGAGGTGTGGAGCATCCTCACTTTTACCCTCCCAAAATTGCTTATGCCTTTTGAAAACCTGCCTTTTTCCCATAGCTTGCTCTTTGTATTTCCAGTGTTTGTGATGGAGTTTTATCAAAAAGAGTGCAAAATCTAATTGATGCATGCCTTTGCAACTTAAGATCCATGTTGGGTACAGTTAACATGCTCTTCTACTTCACTTGATTCCCTCCAACTGAGGACAACCAGACAAATGACATGCATGGCATTTTGTCACTCAAGGCCAGACTTTTCCAGTGCTGCCAAGACCATAACCCCAGCTCATTTGCATTACAATACAAAGAAAACGATGTTGGTTATTTTTTGACACCCCATCCTACATTGTAGAGAAAACAAAAAGTAGAGATACAATATGTAATAAGGAGGGAAAAAATTACTAGAGTTTTGTGACACAAATAATTAATGGTGTGTATTGGAACTATAGGAGAGGATAGAGAAGGGGAATTTGCATTTGCAAATGCAGATGGTTAAAGTTTTATAGACTATATAATATGTAATTTCAAAATGAAGGAAAAGATTGTAAATTTCAAAATACTGAATGAGATAGTTAATAGTAGCCATTTCCCTATAGGTTTGGAAATAAGTGAAAAAGAGCAAGGGGTAAAGGAACAAGAAGTAATACAACAAAAAGTAATTAAAGTTTACTTAAGGTGAATTGAAACTGGTTACACTAACATCACTTATGTTTACTCACTTGACATGTTACGGAAAATGGTTTGTCATGTGTCGGACACCTTCTGATGATGGGAACAAGCTGTTTTCCGAAAGATGTCAAGTGAGTAAACATAAGTGATATTAGTGTAACTAATTCCGACTCACCTTAAGTAAATTCAAAAACACATCACTGTTCCTATCATCTTTTCTTATATTAAATAGTTAAGAGTCTTTAAATGGAGAGGGGAACAAAGGGAGGCATTTTGAAAAAAACATAAATTTTAGGGTAGGATATAGAGGTTGCTATTAAGGAAGGGAATTTAGAAAAGGCACTAAAGCTGATGGAATTAATAGTAACAAGAGCAGTGCAGAAATGGAAGTAAGACAGAGAGGGAAACAGAAAAATAAAGAATGGTTTGACGAGTGTGCATTAGCTAAAAGAGAGGGGTTAGAGGGTTAAATGGAAGAGTAACAAAAGAAGAAGAAGTAAACTTTTCTGATTAGCAAATGGGGAGTGCAAAACGGGATAAAAACTGAGACTAGATCGACAAATGTTGATGTCAGAGGTTAACCCACAGATAAGAATCTTAAAAAAGGAAAAGGTAGTGGTGATCAATGGAGTTCTGGAAAATGTTTAGTGAAGTTGGAGATCTGAAAATTATGAGAAAATTACAAAATAAAATCAAGGAAAGTAAACATATACCTGGAAGTTGCAATTTGTGTGAATCAACAGAAGATGACTTCAAATAAGGATGGCAGGATGTCAGGGATAGGAAGAGAGTTACAAAAGATAGGAATGAGGGATATTTGGCAACTAGAGGGGAAAAAATAACAGATTTTGAAAAGCAGTGAGAAATAAGATAGATGATATAGGGAAACAAGAAATCTGGGAAAGACTTGAAAGTAAAAAGTCCTTAAAGTTTATATAGAATAATTAAGAGATATGTGGGGAGAGAAGGTTGTGTAGTAGACAGGAAAGGGAAGGTTTAACATGGGTGAGAAAAGGGGCAATATTCCTAGGAGGGTTAAGAGGGAGTGAATAAGATACATTACTTGGTAGAATACAAAGAGTAGTGGATACATGATGTTTGGGATTTGAAATGTGATAAAATGAGTGAGGAAATGGTAGCTATAACAGTATTAGCAGTTATGGGAGAAAAACGAACCCAGGATATGGGGTGGTTTTCAAGAAAAAATTGTTAAGGATAGTAAAAAAAAGCAAGGGGGAAAGGAGCAGGAAGGGCAAGAGAAAGGAGAATAATGAGAAAGTAGGAATCAGGGAAGTGGAAAAAGAAGGGAAAAAATAAAGGTTAATTGAAAGCTTAAAGGCCAGGCACAAGGTAGCCTTTAAAAGGAAGAAAAATTGGACTAAAATTGTACTAGAATATAAGTAGCTTTAAGACTTGACACAAATATATCTAAAATTATTGTGCAATGTTTGGTACAAATATGTGTGTATTGGATAACTTTTACTTTGCCTAATTTATTTGTCCTATTGTATTAAATGGATAATTTGTTTTGATAAATTTTACAGCCTTATCATGGAATTATCCACTGCCAGGTAATTTTAAAAGCAGAGTGCTTGATGAAATAAAAGAAACCCTGAAAGCCAATGCAACAGAGGATGTAAAGATTAGTTTCCCAACATTACCTGCAGTTTTCCAAGAGAAACCTACTAAAACAGAGGCAGTAAGGCCAACAAAGAAGAAGCCAAAAAGGAGGAGGGCAAAGTCTGCAGTACCAAAGCCACAACGTAAGTTTTCCCAGAATTTTATTTTTTCAAACACCAAGATTAATTTTTAGGTGGTAGCAAAAGGTGTTTAAGTCCAAAAATACTAACCTTTTTACTTTCTCTACTACGTATAGTAAGTAGGAGAAGTATTGTATTCCACCCAAAAATTCGATACACAGATCTCGCCGGAAGTACATGTTTTTTGGCACCTCCTGAATCAAAAAAAAAAAAAAGTGTTTAGAAAAATGTCCGTGTGAACACCATAACTCAAAAACGAAAAGTTGGATAAATACCAAACTTGGTATTTAGGTTCAGTATCTTTCAGAGATGCGACATAAAGATTTTCAAGAAAATCTCCCCACCCAAGACTACCCCTTACATGGAACATTTTTTGAAAATTTTGCTTTTCCAAAATGGCTCTAACAATTTTGATTAAAATATATGTTCAAGATATTTTCATGACAAATGATATGTGTATCTTTAATTCTCTTGAGAATTTCCCCAAAAGTCCTCTTCCATCTGAATGGACTTTGCATAACTGGTAAATCGTAAGACATAGACAAAATATTTCTTCATAAAAAATGTAGATATCGTTAAAACGCACAATTTATGTCATACAACTTTTTTTGTGGATTGAACCATTTCTTAGATATTCTGTGTTATTTGTTTGAATTTTGCAATACTTAAAACCTTTTCTCAAATGGGAATTCATTATTCGTTTCTTATGTCCTGGACATGCATAGAGAATGGAATGTTTCACATAGCAACCAGCTCTTAAAAGAGTTGACTATCACATAAAACCTACCATATTCCCCTTGCACCTACAATAAAATTAGCAATAAGATAGTTTGTGTAACTGTTTATCTCGATTAACATGAAGTAGATAGAGAATGAGCATTTGTAAAAATAGATTGTACAAGAGTAGAGAAAGTCATACGAGTGCAACACATCAGGTTTTTTGGGTATTGTATTCAGTCATACACCAAGACTGATGTAATAGTGTATTCAGGTCATTTCATTTGACAGGTGATATTCACACGACTTTCTCTGGCTGTTGTTATTGTTGCATTTTGTACAAATTATTCATATAGAAACTTTGTCGTTTGTATTCACTGTTGGCAAATATTCACGAGAAAGGGTTGCAGCACTTTGTTACTTAAGTTCCAAGATCCTTAGGGAAATAAAAGAAAATTTTTTGAAGATTAAGGAGTAGGTCTAAGCATTCGGAATTCTCCACAATGAAATGAAATTGAATTCAGGGTAGCACATTACTGATTTGGCTGCATTTGAAGTGATAAATGTGGATAAGCATAGAGTGGAGGCTCAAGTTTGTGGTACATTCATTGACTTAGAGGACAAACAAAGTTCAGTCATACTGACAAGGAAAGATATATTCATTATTTCTATTTATTAATATATTGTTAAAATAAGAAAAAAGTAAATTAATTGTGATCTGAGCAAATATGTGTTTGGTATTATTAAGCCAGTCAAAAAGTATAAATCTTAATCATAAAGGTAGAGCAAGAGATAAAGTCGAGTTTTACTTCCTCATAAAATAAAAATGAATATAACAACAGCAATAAAGGAAATTATTGATCCTGTTGATAATAAAATATTTTATGAAGTATAAGCATGCACTTATTTGAAAGTGGGATTTCATTTGGGTTGCACCCGGCGGAGGGCGATTGATTTTTTCGGGCGTAAAAATCGTTAGCACGGCTTCCTTCGGAAGGGAAGTAAAGCCGGTGGTCCCGTGTCGTAGATTTACGGCACGTAAAAGAACCTCAAGCCTGATAAAGAGGCCTCTGAGCAAAATTACCGGTGTTTCACGCCCAATATAGAATGGGACGCTAAGAACCATAGTAGTTAAAGAGCGTCCATAAATAAGACTCAATTTTTTTTTTTTCAATTTGGGTTGCAAGGGTAGCTGGCTGAGGTGATGTGCTTCTCAGAAATTGAAATGATTCTGCCCACAGAGATATTTAGGGCCAAATGTGAGCATTGAAATTTGATTGGTCAGCCTTGTGCTTGGCACATCGTACTCTGATGTTTCCCCCACACTTTGAGCAGAAAGCCAATAGTTCAGCATCATTTCAGTTTCTGAGAACATGCTAATCCTTAAAACAAAATCTCAATTTTAAAGGAGTTGTAAAACAAGAAGAATGAGGTTTGAAATCTCCAGGAATATATAAATCATTGCTCAAATTTTAGTGAGATGGTATGGTTTAAATAAATGTTACAAGTCCACTACCAGCCTGTTTGTGTTTTTAACCTGAAGCAAATAACAGAACTTCAGGTTTCCTTTGTTTTCAGTTTAGTTTAAACTTTCAACTACATGAGCAATGTGGCAGAATCAAAATGGTGATTATCTTTGAAAATAATAACCACCACTGCCACTGCGACATTGCTATAATAAACTTAAACTTCACTTAAGACATAAAGCAATGCTTCACACAGAACACATTTAAAAGCAAAGCATTTTATTTACCTAACAATATTAATGCAAAAAAGGGGTTAGTTTAATTTAAAAAAAAATTTGATGGATTACGTTCACATGACTTCCTGCACCCACTATTATTTATTTTTCTCTCACTTCTACAAATAATTATTCTTACAAGAGCTTAATTTTCTGTCCATTTCATGCTAATCAGACATACATTCACAGAAATGGTTTTACATATTTTGTTGAAGTAGAAGATAGAGCAGCATCAACGATAAAAGGGTTGGCTTGTTATATGCTGGCTTTGAAATTCTACTCTTTCCATGACATCGCAAGAAACAAGCAAATGGTGTCTTAGCACCTCATAAAGAATAAGCACTGAAAAATTCAAACCATAACATTGAATATCTCAGAAATGGTTAATGCCACCAAAACATTTGACATGTTTATCTACATTTTTTGTGCAGTAAATTCATGGTTTACAATTTATACAAAATTCATCCCAAAGTAAGAGGACTACACAAGCTTAATGCTTAAAATTCAAGATACACATTTTATTCACCATGTAAATGTCTTAAACACATGGTATTACACCCATTTTTGAGAAAATAACAAAACATTTTCCGTGTATTTGCTTGAAAACTTTCATGCTATATCCTTGGAAGATGCTGAACTTAAATATCAAGTTTGGTATCCAAAATGTATTGGAATCACACACAGTGAAGCAATTAATAAAATACACTTGATGAAAATGGAGTCAACCTAAACACACTTACTAGCTTCACTCACCTATTTATTTTGTAGAACATGTATTGTGACCATGAGTTCACATCATCAGCTGCCTGTTGACTATTGGATCAACTCTCGAGTCCTATTGTTGAAAGCTTGGGATGTCCTCTGGAGGTCTATGGATGAAACTAAATAGAGGGTTGTCTGCTTCTGGTAAATCAAAGTTCATGATGCAGTTTTCAAACTCTTTATTTAAATCTTCTCCCATATTTCAAGCTCTTTGGGTTTTTGGGCTGGTTTCAGCAACTGGATAATGGTGTCTATTTCATGGTTTTGAGTCCAAAAGTGAAAAGCTACTGTTGATTTATCGGTCTGTTTGAACTTCATGCAGTGCTGGTGTTCCTTTTTGTTTTTCCAATGTAAACCTTCTCATAATTTTCACATTGGATCCAGTAGATTCCTATTTTGGTCCTGGGGTATGGGATTAGATTTTCTTGCTTTAGTGAGATTCTTGATGCTAAATTTGTGAAAGAGACCTGGGTAGTATGTGAATTTCCTGAAGTGGAACTTTTCTGCTATGTTAGTGTGGTGACCTGCTTGATGCATTTTTGTCTTTTGAATTTACATATTTTCCTATTTATTATTTCCTGGCTGAATCCATTCTCTATGGCAGATTTGACAATGTATTGATATTGTTTGTGGTATTTAGTTCTGTTGAGGGGGATGTTGATTAATCTATGTCATGCTGTTGAACGCCGCTTCTTTGTGTGCTTTGGGGTTGTAATTACGTGCTTTGATGTAATTATCTGTGTGTGTGGGTTTTCTATGTATTCTAAATTCTAACCTGTCTGAAATCTTCGTTAATTTGATGTCCAGGAAAGCTATAACACATAGAGGACACTCTCAAGCGTTTAAACTTACAGGACCCATCCATTCAATTCACAATAAAGATAGCTACCAACAACTCCATAGCTTTCCTGGACCTCAAATTAACAAATATTTCAAACAGGATAGAATTCTGAACACACAGAAAACCCATGCACACAGATAATTACATCAAAGCATATACTCTGTATTCACTCTTAGGTTGATTCGCACCAAAAACAAAACCCAGGTGACCAGTGCACCGTTGTAACGTATCCTTCTGCCATTTGCGGCAGAAATACTGTCATATTTTCATGACCATGTGACAGAGTACAGGCAGAGAGAACATGGTTTGACAACTGAAGGTTGAAGGTGATAAGATTGATGGTTGCAACAAAATAAATGTTTGCACATATAATAATAGTTAATTCCAAAAGAAACGAGCGAAAAAGAAAGTAACAGGTATGTGATATCCTTATTTATTCGCTCTCTGGAAGCGGCACTTTTATCAACTGTCAGCGGCTCAATTTTAAAAAAGAAATTGTATATTGTTACGTAAATAACATTCTTGTCCCATTCTTGCATCGCTTATTTCTAACGCTTTCTGTTTTTCCCGCATGTAACCACTTTCCCGTTTCAGATTTTTCTTTATGAGCACTGTTTATACTTGTACTCGAAACACTGGTGAACTCAGAAGTTAATTTCACCACTTCTTTCATGGGAAGTGTTAGATATTTCTCACTTAACTTACAATAAACTTTCAACCCTATTGTTTTTTCACCACTAGTCCGCTTATGCTTTGCGTAAGTCGACAAAAACGCAAGAGCAAATCACCGTCCACCATGATACAAACAGAAACTCCTGGTTTCTGGCTACAAACAATATTCTGAGCATACCTGGATGTCAGGTACATGTATGAACTGTATGTTGGGACTTGTAGCTCTGTTTAAAGGTACAAATTAGTGTTAATTAGACTTTTAGGAATTTGTATACAATATTAAACAATTTAAGGATACATTTATTCTAAAATTTAGATTAACATGGGACTATTTTCCTGCACGCATTGCTACAGTGTTGTACCATGGTGCACTGGTCACGTGCGTTTGTTTTGGTGCGGATCAATCTTTTTTTTTTTTTTTTTTTTTTTTTAATGGGTTATCGGGAATAGGAAGGATTAGGCGTAAAGTAGATAGGAGAAGTAAGGTAAGGTATTGGGGTTCCGCTTACGCACCCCCGTTAGTACGTGCAAAGATGGGTGGCTGCCAGCTTGTTGCGCTGGCAGCGGAGTAAGGAATGTCCGGGAGACGACCATGACCGAGGCTCTGGCCGGCCCCACGGGTAGGTACGTGGAAAGGAGTAGGAAAGGTTTTGTGGCGTTGTTGTTCGTTTTTTCTTTTTTATTGTATCATCCGTTAATTTTGACGCGGTCCTCGAAAGGAGCCCGCTGGTGGTCTGAAGTGGCTTGGAAAGAAGCGCTGGCAGCGGAGTAAGGAGTGTCTGGGAGGCGACCATGACCGAGGCCCTGGCCGGCCCCACGGGTAGGTACGTGGAAAGGAGTAGGAAAGGTTTTGTGGTGGTGTTGTTCGTTTTTTCTTTTTTATTGTATCATCCGTTAATTTTGACGCGGTCCTCGAAAGGAGCCCGCTGGTGGTCTGAAGTGGCTTGGAAAGAAGCGTGCCGCTTCTAGTGACATTAGGTAGCCGTTTGTGCGCTCCTGCTCATTCTTCATGGCCGAGAGGGCGGATGTTCACTCGTCAATCGTCGTGAGCAGGCTTGTCGTCGTGTGCCTAACCTCCTCTAGGCATTCTGTCGGAGGTGGCTGTGCTGATGGTGGTGGCAGGCTGGCGATTGATTCTTCCAGGCCTCGGATGGCTGTGTTGGCACTTTCGAACTGGCGTAGGCAGCGTGCGGTGAAGCTGTGGAAAGCGGTGGTGAAGTCTGTGACGATGGTGTGAAGGTCCTGGATTGCGCTTTCCAATGAGTCAAGTCGATCAAGTTGTGGTTCCAGGTTGGTAGCTTGAGCGGCGGTGGCAAGTGAAGCTAGTGCTTCGTCCTGTTGCGAGATGCTGGATCTGATGTTCAGGACCTCTGAATGTAGATCCTGGATTGCATCTCGCAAGGTGGTGTCTGGTGCTGCGGGTGGTGGCGGTGCTGGTGTCGGAGATGTAAGTGCTGGTACTGAAGCCGGAGTGAATCGACGGCTTCTCGGATACATTGGGCACTGTGCCTGCCCGGTAAAGTGGCCGTGACCATTGCAGGAGGCACAGTACCGGCGTCGGCGGCGAAGATCGTGACTGGTGCACTGCGCTGTCCAACACGGTGCTCCACAGTAGTGGCACTTGGGTTGTGCAGCGCAGGTGTTGGCATCGTGGCCGAAGCAGCAGCATCTGCGGCATGGCTGGTGTGCTTCCGTTCGGCTGGCCTCAACGCAAAGAACCTGCCCTAATAAGGGCAGGCCGGACCTGAAGGCAGCCTCTCGGTCGGACGGATCAGCCAGTGCCAGGCGGACGAAGGTGGTTGCTCCTCGAGACGTAATGATGCGTGTGGCCTTCAAGGTAGAAGGCCACTGGTGTTGAGCTGCGGCGAGGACGTATCGTGTAGGCAGGTCTCGAGGAACTCCGGAAATCACTGCGCTGTACCGCAGTGGTGTAGGATGATGAGGTGGCTGCTGCGATGGAGGTGCTGGTAAGACGTGCGTTGCTTTGGCGACTGTTGTGGATGGAGGTGAGGTGTGGTGCTGACTGGCGGAGAACGGTGAGGTTGCTGGCTCCGTGGCGATGCAGTGACCGCTGCCCATGAAGGCCCGGTCACCGGTGGCGTGGTGGCAGCACTCCCGGCAGATGCCGGGGGAACGGCCGGCGAAACTGCGGCGGCGAGGCTCGGTGCAGCTTCTTCAATTGATGGCTCGGCAATGGCCTCCTTGGCGGGTGCCAAAGGGGCTGCGGCGGGTACCTCAGCGGCTGTCTGGCATGTGCGTCTTCTTCCCATCTCCGACGAAGAATGATCCCTCCAAAAAAGGATCAATCTAAGAGTGAATGCAGTTTAGTTGCAACCCCAAAGTACACAAAGAAGCAGCATTCAACAGCATGACATGGATTAATCAACATCCCCCTCAACAGAACTGAATACTACAAAGAATATCAATACATCGTTAAATCTGCCGTAGAGAATGAATTCAGCCAGGAAATAATAAATAGGAAAATACGTAAATTCAAAAGACAAAAACACATTAAGCAGGTCACCACACTCTCTAACGCTGCAGAAAGATCAACTTCAGGAAATTCACATACCATCCAAGTCTCTTTCACAAATTTATCATCAAGAATTTCATTAAAGCAAGAAAACCTGATCCCATACCCAGTAAAAAAAGTCAGGAATCTACTGGATCCAATGTAAAAATTGTGAGAAAATTTACATAAGAAAACCTAAAAGGAACGTAGGCACCCGCTTCAAGGAACACCAGCGTTGCATAAAGTTCAAACAGACTGACAAATCAGCAGTTGCTTTTCACTTTTGGTCTCAAAACCATGAAATAGACACCAATATCCGGTTGCTGAAATCAGCCCTAAAACCCAAAGAGCTTGAAATATGGAAGAAGCTTTACATAAAGAACTTTGATTTGCCAGAAGCAGACAACCCTCTATTTAGTTTCATCCATAGGCCACCAGAGGACACCCCAAGCTTTCAACGATATGACTCGAGAGTTGATCCAACAGTCAGCAGGCACCTGATGATGTGAGCTCATGTCACGACACATGTTCTACGAAATAAATACGTAAGTGAAGTTAGGAATAGTGTTTAGGTTGACTCCACTTTCATCAAGTGTATTTTATCAAGTTTGGTGTTTATCGAACAACATTTCATTTTTACGTTATGTTTTTTTGCTCTCTCTCTTTCTCTCCCTCGCGCATGCATGCGCGTAGACACACACAGAGGTTAAAGTTACTGTATGAGGAAAACCTCTTGAAATGCTACATTTAAAGTTAGTTTTGTATACCTATAGAGTATGAAACATTTTGCCAAAACCTTTCAATCTTGGTGAAAATCTTAACAAAATCATGGAAATTTATATGGAGATTCTTGTAAAAGTTTATTTTAGGATTATTTCCCAAAATATCCAATAAATATCATCAGAATGCAAGATATAAATTGTAAAATCACCTCAAATTTAATGTTATGGATATAAGTATTTATAATTTTGCTTTTAAAAAGTAATTAATTTTTCAGCACTAAGAATAAGGCAGTTTAGCATCTACTATATTCTTTAACACAAGGGCAGACTCACTGTAGTTTTGTTAATTTGAATGTGAAAGGAGCTTTGCAGGATGTTAAAGTAACATATTTTGAGGAATCTAGACCTTAATGCTGTAGTTGCAACTTTTGATTTTAACTGCATTGGAAATGGTGTTATAAATTAACCACAAATTTAATCATAACTTCATTTCTATGTTGATAGCACAAGCTTATGACATAATGCATCAAGAGAATTTGATGTATGGTGTACCAGTGCAGCCATTTGCACAACAGTTCTATGAAGATTGGGATCCTTTCAATCAAATGCCATTGAGTTGCAATAATGTTGGAGGACCTATGAAGATGAAATGGCCAAAGAAAACACGACAGGCACCTTACCATCTTCACTAAGGTGGTTGCAGATGTAGTGGATCAAGTTAGTGTGATATTTCTACAGCAAGCGTGAAAAAACAG
This sequence comes from Deroplatys truncata, assembly GCA_030765065.1. Taxonomy (NCBI): domain Eukaryota; kingdom Metazoa; phylum Arthropoda; class Insecta; order Mantodea; family Mantidae; genus Deroplatys; species Deroplatys truncata. The sequence continues at coordinate 71,665,680 of CM060975.1, read as the reverse complement.
GTAAGTCACCAAAAGTAAATTTTGCAGGAGAGAGGAAACGAAGTTTGTAACGGCCTCCAAAATCATAAACTACTTTTTAAAAAAATGGTTTTCTGGGGATGCGGCTCTTTGAACAAGATCTTTCGAATAGAATTGTTTACAAATCACTATACCCTTTATTTTTTTACCTATACTGATTTACGCAGTTATTCCCATCTGTTGTATAGCTGCTTTGGCGACTTCATACTTCGTACTCATATTAAAGAACTTACTTTAAGTCAAATGTTAACCATTTACTTTCATTCATTTATAAGCAACAGAGTATTACAATATAATTATTTGCACACATTTCATTATAGCCAACTCTTTTTTAGTCGCACATTTAAGAACACACACTAAATTGTATCGAAAAATAATTGAAAAGTTGCATTTAAAACAGTATTACAAACGTGTAATTCCACGTGTTTCAAAGCTTTCACCTGTTTTTAACTCAAAGGTTATACACTATTATCTCAATTTTATCACAAAATTTAAAAAAAAAAAACAGGATATTAGCCACATTAATTTCATTATATGTTGAAGTTTTCACTTCATACATCTTTATTAAGTTTGTCTAAGTTAGGGTTGATATTGAGAATATTGTCTACTCTCAAGTTTTTATATTAGACATGGAAAACGCTGTCAATCAGTGGTAATAGGTCCAAGATGTCATTCTTCTTTTCAGCACTTACAGGGACAGCACCATCATGAATCACTAGTACTGATGGGGTCAATAAACTTTTTCCATGCCTTCTGATGGAAAATTCCCAAAAATGTTCTTCCTGAGAAAGGGAATACTTGAAAAATATTTTTCTGGACTCTGGTGTATTTAAGCCAGTGAGTTTGATCCAAAGGAATTTGTTACCTTTGATATCCGTTTTCTTCATCAGGAATGGCTCACTGGCTTTTGTCAAAGAGCTGGAGTCTAAGAAATGCTTTTCTTCCATCACAAAAACTTGGAACGGTTTCTTGCATATACACGACCGCACTAGCTGGTACCAGTAATTGGGATGGTTGATTTTCATTCCTGTTCTCTTTTTCTCCCTTTCAATGACATCATGGTCAGAGTCACATCCCATATGGGTGTGTCCACTCACCAAAAACTTGTGATAAATTTCGTGGATGTTGTGCCTCTGGCAATACTGTTTCTGCCCCCCCCCCCACAAGCGTCAGAATAAAATGTTACCTATTCTACAGTTTATGGCAAGTGCAGAATGAATTCATAGAGACAAGAAACTATTTCTTTTGCACCTCTTCCAGATATTGTTTCATTCCACATAAAACAAGTAGCTTCATTGGTGACCAAATTGTGAATTGTTAGATTCTGTTGCGGTATTGTTCGTGTTATCTTTTTTTGCTGAGTGCCTGTTATTGTTTTACTAGTTTGAATTTTGGGTTCTTTGTCCTCCGGCTAGCTATTATTACAAGTCGAGCAAATCTCTTGAACAGGGTGTGTAAACGGAAAGGAGTTGTTACTGAAATATAACACTGATAAAAGAATTTGTTTTTACACTTTTATTGCCGTCACACTTTATTCATTTCACATAATTACTCTTGATACACACCCGACTGAAACTGTTGTATTTTTGAATGTAACTATTATCACTTATTTGCCGCACATTATTAATTCACGTATTTCACATCCTTTAACTAACTTTACAACGCGAGAGATTCTGTAGAACTGCGCGACGTGTAACCCGTGAATGATTCTGTTGAACTGCGCGACGTTTGCCTTGTGAATTATTCTGTTGAACTGTATGACGTGTAACCCGCGAATGATTCTCTTAAACTGTGCGACGTGTACTTCGTGAATGCTTCTGTTGAACTGGGCGATACTTGTCTCTGGCTTCATAATTTATACTCCCTCACCCCAATATGCCTAAAGATTATAGTCGGGCTGCTATTGGTTAATAAAGTGCGCCAACATTAGCGTCTATTTTTATATCCAATCAAAATTACAAACTCATATGCTCTAGGGAAGATATTCCCTCCATTTCTAAAGAAAAGTGTGCTACTCTGACGTCATTTGTTTGTCTCTTATAATTGATAAACAACTCTGCCCGTCGCTCATTGTTACCCGCTCCTATTGTCAGTTTCAGTGAGGCCGTGTAACCTTATTTCCTAACAATGCTTATAATTAACAAACATCTCAAATCATTGTCATACAATAATGCTAATTTACACTACAATCACTCTGGCATTTACAGTATTGTGATATAAAATACTGCCTCAATTCAATGTCCACAACTGTCTTTTATAGAACGAGACATGTAGCAAGGTAAGGTGTCAACAAGCACTGTTGCAGATCAAAGCCAAACACAGCCTTCTTATCACTGGGCTTTGTATGATTCCTCTGTAGCTTTGTGATGTGCTTCTTGTTCCTGAATTGCCAAACCTCTGGTTTCTCCTATCAAAGAATTGATCTGCATTTTTAGTATATCACACTTGTGGCAAGTGTCCTGTTTTGGCTTCTTGAACGCCTGGTCAAGATCGTGGAAGCATCTGGAATAAATATTTAGTGAAATGGGGTTTTCTATACATTCTTTATACAAATTGTACATCTTTGATGGACAAAGATCAGATGACAGAAGCCACTTAGAAGTTCTCTTTCAGCAGTAATTACTCTCATTGCTAGGAAATGAGAGAATGTAAGCTTTTACTATCTGTAATTTAATCTGTTAACTTCTCTGTCCTTATGGCACCTTTTATTCTGAACAGGTCTACGTGGTTCACAACTGTCAGACTTATTTTCTCCGTTATTACTTGGCATGATAATGTCTTTCAAGTTTCCTTTCCATGACATTCATCGGTTGCAATGCACCATTGAGGGATTTTAATGTTCTTGTAAACTTCTCTTGTTCTGGTTGGTAGTCAGGATCTTTCAGACTGTCATCAGAATCAAAATCTACAAATGCGACTTTTCGTTCAGCTCCACTCCATACTTATCCAGCTGGTTTTTATACTGTGATTGAGTTGCAAGAGAAAACGAGGAACCTAGAAAGAAGGTTACAGAGGTTGTAAGAAATAACCTCCACGAAATATATTTTTTGCCTATTTAAGAAGAAAAATGAGCAGAATTTCTCTGTTCCTACTCATGAATACTAATGTACTGTGTTTGAAGTTTATATGTGATTTAAATGCATAATACAAAGTTTCAGTAAATAGAAAAAGAAAAGAAATAAATGGATAACAGGTTTTTATGCCATAAGACATTTTTTTCCGCTTAGCTGAACCTAGAAATTGAATTTCAAGCACCCAGAAGATCACCCACGTGACTATGGTTTCACTCTTATTTTACTACGCCTTTTTCCACATTCCCTGTACCTGTGTTTATATCCAGTAATCCTTTAAGTTCTGATATATTATTTTAAGTGAATTCGTTACTTTAACTCTGAAGCTCCAATTCTTTATCATGTTGTCAACTAACAGTGTAATTATTGTATAACAGTTCATGCAACACATTTTGAATATGTGATTTTATTCATATCAAAAAATGAAAACGTCTTTCCTTACCACTTCCATGGTGATCAACATTTTCTTCTGGAAATATAGTCTTAATTTTATTTGCATTCTCTTCAGAACTACCACTACTTTGTAGCACAGTAAGCTCAACTAGAAGACATGCACTACTTGACATTTTGTCAGACTCAAACTGAACACCTTTGCTAATACTTTCTCTATGGCGCTAACAAGAGTCGAGTATATAAAGGCATCCTAATCAGTTGGCAGGCAGTATGCACTGTTAACTGCATGATTTGGCAGACTGCTTTATTGTAGGAAAGCCGAACTGTTCGTCTCTGTATCAAAATGTGACAATAACTTTTAATAAAACAGTAGATTGTTGCCGCTCATTTGTTTATGAGTGTTACTCCTAAGATTAATATTGCCAACAAGTGTTTTCATCAAAAAAATCTTTGGAAGCTTGATGCTGGTAAAATGAATATGATTTTAATTTTTCTTTGTCATAGTATTCTTTGGTGAAATTGTATGCTAGAGAGTGAATATCATCTCTTGTTAGAGAAAAACCATGCTTCAGCATTTTCGCTGTCCAAACAAACACTTGGTCCCATTGATCCTTTTGAGACATTGCCAATTTTTCCCTTCATTCCTTAGTCTTTTTTTGGTATATTGAGTGTTATAGATACATCTTTAGAAATACAGTGAATACTGCCTGGCATTCTTTTGTATTTTGTCGGCAACTGAAAAGCATAAGAAAGACGTTCAAATATGAAAGGCATTTAAATTATCTGCTCTACTGTGACCTGGTTATGCACCAGTAATGAAAATTATTAATAATGGCAAAACAGTTCATTACAATAAAAAAAAAAAGAAATAAAATGGAGAATATGTATTTAAAAATACAAAATACAACAAAAATCTCTGGAAAGGCTGGTCAACTCTCCTGGAAGATTGTTGCCCATCTCTTCCATTTGTAGAGGTGAGATGGTCACAGGCCACAACACAACTAGGAGTATGTTATAATAATGTAAGCAAGTAAGTAAAATACTGAGTACACACTTATCATGTGCACAAAGTTTCCAACTACTATCTTGGAAGGATGTTTGGTTTCCACTTAATTCAACAGCAGAAAAATAATTGACATGTGCAAAGTAACAACAGAAATAATCTGGCAGAAATACAACCATAAGCAGTGCATGTGATTAAAAATCGTTAACAAGGACTGAAAGCTTGCACCAGCCGGATTTAAAAAGAAAACCTTTGCATCACAGCTGCGAAAATGAGAGCCATTGGCCATCTCTGTCGTATGGCCGTCTCCTTGAAATTGTGAGTTGATTGGTGACACTTCAGTTTCACTTACCAAGTTTTCAGTCAGAATATGTTACAAAGAAGTGTGTCTCCATTGTCGGCTGTATTTACACTGGCATCTGGAAGGGGATCCCTTAATTCAGTGCTGGTTGTATTGCCACCTAGTTATCTAGTGCAGAACTACCCTATGTCATCTACTGACGGAATTTCAAAATCCATTACTATGTGCATGTATGGTGATGTGGATTTTTTTCAATACTGTGAGTCCTGTTAGTGTTTTGGAATGCTTTTAAGACTTAATCTCCTGTTTAATGTTGTATTTTGTTGACCAGAAGTGAGCTACTGCAGATTTGTCTATTTATTTAAGTTTTAAATTTCTTAGTGTTGCTTTAATCTGTTTTGTAGGTTTCTCTTCCATTTTCCTATGTATATTTCATGGTAGTCTTCATAATCATTCTGGTAAATCCCTGATTTCTAATGTTCATTACAGTGTCCTGGATGTTCAAGTGAATTTCTGAGGTTGTGTTTATTCTATAGAGTCAATGTTATGCCATTTCTAAAAACATTTATTGAATTTGTTATGAATTTTTGAGTGGAACTATATCTTTTCAGTGAGACATCTCTACTGTTGAGATATATCAGAAATATTCAACATTTTTTGTGTGTTGTATTTTTGTATTAGTTTATCCACTATGCGTGTGCTGAATCCATTCTATGTGGCTACTTTCTGAATATGTAGATATTTCCTGTTGTACTCATTTTCTTTGAGTATAAGTGTATCAATTTGTAGGTCAAGTTGTGGAATATTACATGTTGGTGTGATTTAGGATTGTACTTATTACTTTTATGTAGTTGTCCACTTGAGTAGGTTTTCTCTTTCTGTATCTGTATACAAGCCATCCTTTTCTATTCCTAAGATGAATATTATGCTTCTGTCTTACAAATTTAACAGTCTTAGTGCTTCTCTAAATGCTGCTTTGGTACGATGTGCTCATGTTTAATCAGAACTTTCATCAGCAAACCTCAGGCCTTCCAATAATGTATCCAGCAGAGCTTTCCACAAGGTGGGAGTAATCTCTGCAAGGCTTCATATAAGCACAGCAAGAATGGTAACAAAAGCAACTTTGTGTTAAATTTAACAATAAACCGTTTGTATTGTAAAGCTAGAGCTTACATTGAGGAATAACAGCGAAACAATCATTGTTGGCACCTGGATGGCACTGCGAGTGCATTCATACTTCATGCTTTGGCTGTCACTGCTTAGTACTTATGTTTTGTAGCTAGTAAACTCTTGTTGAAAAAACTTGGCCAATAGCATAATTTATTTTCATAATCTGTATATCTGGAACTCTTTTAGTTGTCAGTAAACTTAGCCATGCAGCTGCTTCCAGTTGTATGCAATGCTTCAGGGTTGAAATCATTAATTAATTAAGCCTGGCTAATTAAAAGGCTTGGCAGTAAATAATAAAATGAGGGACATTCCTGTGAAAAGAATGAAGTAGTGCATCAACATAATACAACATAAAACGTAAATCTGAATGTTCATATGAATAATACCTCCTTGTTCCAAAAAAGCATACTGCATCCTGGTATAACACTACAACCACCTTCTGAAATTCTTAAAGCAAATGCAGCAAGATAAAAGATTCAAACTATCCTAAAGAACATCTAATTAACCACTGCTTTTACTCATTTGAAAATTTCATGCTAAATTATTGTAATGAAAAGAAGCTAGAAACAGTGATGTGTATTGAATTTATTTAAAGGTGAGTCGGAATTGTTACACTAACATCACTTAAGTTTACTCACTTAACATGTTTCGGGAAACGGTTGTTCCCATCCTCAGAAGGTTAATTCGACTGGCCCGTGTTGTTGGTGTTTCCGTTTTTTGGATTGGATCCTGTGGTGGCATCTTGTGGTGGAGAAATGTACTTCCAGAGAGGATTTGGTGGCGGCAAATCAAAATTCATTAGATTTGTGTTGTGTTTTAGAATGGTGATCTTCTCCCATGCATCTAATTCGGCTGCAAATTTGGCTGGTTTGACTAATGTAATATTGGGTTTGATGTTGTGATTAGTGATCCAAAAATGGTGTGAAACTGCAGATTTGTCCATTTGTTTGTATTTAATACATCTCATGTGCTCCTTTAGCCTAGTTTCTAAGTTTCTTTTTGTCTTACCTATGTATACTTTATTGCAATCTGAACAATTGATTTTATAGATTCCAGCTTTTTTTGTCTTGTGGAATGGGGTCTTTTAACTTGTTACAAAGTAATTTCTCTATGTTAAATTTGTTCTGTGGAGCTAGGCTGATGTTATGTTTCATGAAAATCTTCTTAAATTTGTGAAATGTTCCTGGGTGGTATGTGAATTTCTTGAACTTTAGCTCTTTATCTTGCTGGATGAGATTTGTTGTGTTTCTGATGTGCATCTGTCGTTTGAATTTTGCAATTTTTTTGTCAATAGTTGCTTTGTTGTACCCATTATGTATTGCTGTGTCTACTATATGCTGGTATTCTAACTGGTATTCTTTTTTATTTAAGGGGGTATATACCAGTCTATGTGTTAGGCTGTTTAGTACTGCATGTTTGTGTGTGGTTGGATTGAAACTCTTATTTTTTATGTAATTAGTAGTGTGTGTTGGCTTCCTGTGTATGCCAAAGGTTAGGTTCTTTTGTTCTCTGATGATTTTTAGGTCTAAAAATGGTAGCATGCCTTCTTTTTCTATTTCTATGGTGAATTTTATTGATTGGTTCTGTAGGTTTAGTAAGGCTAAGGAGTCTTGTATGAACCTATTAGGGACAACAGCGAAGATGTCGTCAGCATATCTGTGCCAAACTTTAAACATGTATGGAAAGGAAGTTGTTATGTGTGTTTCTAAGTAGCTCATAAATAAATCTGCCAAGAAGGGTGAAAGTGGGTTGCCCATGGTTAGACCAGTTGGTTGTTGATAGAACTTCTTATTGAAACTAAAACAATTTTGTGCAATGCATAAATTGGTAAGTTGTATGAGGTCTTCTATTTCTTCTTCAAGTAGGTTAGTCTGCTGTAGCCATTTCTTTAATTGACGCAGGAGTTGATCTGTAGGGACACTTGGAAATAGTGCAGTGACATCAAAGGAAACTAATCTGTCTTCTGGTTCGAGTTCCAGGGATTTTATCTTCTGTATTAAATCTTCTGAATTCATTATGTTTTTGCTATTGAATTTTGGTAGTGAAGAGAATCTCTGTACTAACCATTTTGCCAGTTTGTAGGTAGGAGAATCAATATTGCTGACGATTGGTCTCATCTTATTACCCGGTTTGTGTATTTTAGGTAGAGCATACATTCTTGGTAAAGTGGGGTGGTCTGGTTTTAATCTAGATTTATCAGTGTCTGTTATAGTTTTGCTTTCCTGGATGGTTTGATTGAAGGCTTTTAAATGTGATTTTAATGGGTCTTCTTGAATTTGTATGTAATTTTCTTGTTGGAGCATATTTTCTACTCTGGCAATATAATCATCTTTTTGCAGTACAACTAGTTTATTTCCCTTGTCAGCTTTTGTGTATACTACTGGTTTTGATTTTAATGTTTTGATCACATGTTTGGTTGGGAAATTGTTATGTTTATCTGCTTGTATTTCTTGGAGAACCATTTCACATTCTTTTTTTATAGTGGTTTTACTATTTTCATTTAGGTTGTAAGTAGCAATCTCAATGTCTGCGACTATATCATCGGTTGTTTTTGTGTAGCCAACACATGTTTTTAGGCCAAGGTTTAATACCGATAATTCCGCTTTGGTGAAAGTTACATTTGAAAGATTAATTACGTCTGGGTATGGTGTCGTTTTTTCATTTTTTAGGTTAGGTTTATATGAATGTTGCTTCCGGCGTAGTATGTCTAGTTTTTTCTTTAATTTCAGCGTTTTTGTTTTCATGAAATAAACTAGTTGTACTGCAAAAAGATGATTATATTGCCAGAGTAGAAAATATGCTGCAACAAGAAAATTACATACAAATTCAAGAAGACCCATTAAAATCACATTTAAAAGCCTTCAATCAAACCATCCAGGAAAGCAAAACTATAACAGACACTGATAAATCTAGATTAAAACCAGACCACCCCACTTTACCAAGAATGTATGCTCTACCTAAAATACACAAACCGGGTAATAAGATGAGACCAATCGTCAGCAATATTGATTCTCCTACCTACAAACTGGCAAAATGGTTAGTACAGAGATTCTCTTCACTACCAAAATTCAATAGCAAAAACATAATGAATTCAGAAGATTTAATACAGAAGATAAAATCCCTGGAACTCGAACCAGAAGACAGATTAGTTTCCTTTGATGTCACTGCACTATTTCCAAGTGTCCCTACAGATCAACTCCTGCGTCAATTAAAGAAATGGCTACAGCAGACTAACCTACTTGAAGAAGAAATAGAAGACCTCATACAACTTACCAATTTATGCATTGCACAAAATTGTTTTAGTTTCAATAAGAAGTTCTATCAAGAACCAACTGGTCTAACCATGGGCAACTCACTTTCACCCTTCTTGGCAGATTTATTTATGAGCTACTTAGAAACACACATAACAACTTCCTTTCCATACATGTTTAAAGTTTGGCACAGATATGTTGACGACATCTTCGCTGTTGTCCCTAATAGGTTCATGCAAGACTCCTTAGCCTTACTAAACCTACAGAACCAATCAATAAAATTCACCATAGAAATAGAAAAAGAAGGCATGCTACCATTTTTAGACCTAAAAATCATCAGAGAACAAAAGAACCTAACCTTTGGCATACACAGGAAGCCAACACACACTACTAATTACATAAAAAATAAGAGTTTCAATCCAACCACACACAAACATGCAGTACTAAACAGCCTAACACATAGACTGGTATATACCCCCTTAAATAAAAAAGAATACCAGTTAGAATACCAGCATATAGTAGACACAGCAATACATAATGGGTACAACAAAGCAACTATTGACAAAAAAATTGCAAAATTCAAACGACAGATGCACATCAGAAACACAACAAATCTCATCCAGCAAGATAAAGAGCTAAAGTTCAAGAAATTCACATACCACCCAGGAACATTTCACAAATTTAAGAAGATTTTCATGAAACATAACATCAGCCTAGCTCCACAGAACAAATTTAACATAGAGAAATTACTTTGTAACAAGTTAAAAGACCCCATTCCACAAGACAAAAAAGCTGGAATCTATAAAATCAATTGTTCAGATTGCAATAAAGTATACATAGGTAAGACAAAAAGAAACTTAGAAACTAGGCTAAAGGAGCACATGAGATGTATTAAATACAAACAAATGGACAAATCTGCAGTTTCACACCATTTTTGGATCACTAATCACAACATCAAACCCAATATTACATTAGTCAAACCAGCCAAATTTGCAGCCGAATTAGATGCATGGGAGAAGATCACCATTCTAAAACACAACACAAATCTAATGAATTTTGATTTGCCGCCACCAAATCCTCTCTGGAAGTACATTTCTCCACCACAAGATGCCACCACAGGATCCAATCCAAAAAACGGAAACACCAACAACACGGGCCAGTCGAATTAACCTTCTGAGGATGGGAACAACCGTTTCCCGAAACATGTTAAGTGAGTAAACTTAAGTGATGTTAGTGTAACAATTCCGACTCACCTTTAAATAAATACATATTCTTGTTTCTTGTAGATATCAGTTCAGGTATCCTTTAATAATTTTGCGTGTATTGTATTTTAATAAGATGTATCCAACATTGACTGTAGTTTACTATTACACAATTAATTGGATGAATAAACTACTTATTTACTCAAATTACATCAATTCATGTAAGCAAACAATGATACTCTGGAAAATATATTTGTATTTAACCAAGAAAGCTGAACCAGCATGGATAAATTTTAATTTAATTCAATTTTTTTGCTAGCAAAATACTAAATAAAATTTAAATAATAATGGATAATTTCTAACACCACTCCTGCATTCAGGAGGGATTACCTTAATGTTCAAATATATAGAAAAGGTGATGATATTAGCAATAATAAACTAAATTAGTATTTGTGATGATAAAAGCAATAAGACATAACATTAGTTTTAAGTTATATAAGTTGATTTTATTATATAAATTCTTTGGTTACTATCACTCAAGTTTAATAGAGAAGAAAGAATATTATGCTAAAATAATACTTGTAATAATAAACAAACAATGCTTATACAATTCAAATAATTTTTGTTGTGAAAATTCTTTCCTGATAAAATCATAATTATGTTTTTATCATTAGATTGTTTAAGCTTGGGGCAAGATTGTTAAAATATTTAGGTTCAGACAAGCACACAGAATCAGATTGTTTACTTTTGTATTTACAGTGATACAACAGGAATTGATTCTGATTTTTGTTATACAATTAAGTAGAACATTATAATAAATTAAGTTCTGTTGGATAATCAATTGGTTTTCTCGGATATATTTTAATTTAGCTTCTTTGTAATAATGTTGAAAGTCATAATGGTGTGGTAAATGAATTCTCCCATCCTGTAATACAGTATTGAAGACTGAATTGAACAAAAGACAAATTACCAAATTTGTAGGTAAATATGTGTGCAATATGACGAAAATATCTTATTTGATAAAATTTATTGCATTGTTACTAATATACAATTGCGTTTCCTCTTCTGGCTGTTGTAAATAAAAGTAAAATCTATCACACTTGATGCAGTAATTTGTATCACAAATTACTTAAATGTAAATAATGATTGTAATATGAATATGCATTTTTATGTGACATTGATTTGAGATGTTTATTGATTGTAATTATTGTTGGGAAGTAAGTTTATATTGCCTTACTGAAACTGTCAATAATAGCACGCAATAATGCAGCGAGGGGGGGTGAGCTGTTTATCATCATTGGATATTAAAATAGACGCTAATGTTGGCGTGTTTTATTAGCCAATTGCAGTTCAGTTATAATCTTTAGGCATATCGGAGTGTATGGGTATAAAAGCAGTAGGTTTGAGGTAAAGTCTGTCAGTTCATCAAAAATCTGTGTACACTACACGTCGTCTTCAGTCAGTCAGTTCGTCGAAAGTATTTGTACGGCAAACGTCGGGTATCGATTCACAAGTTACGCGCAGCAGAATTATGAATAATCTAAAGTGTTGTAAGGTTAATTATACAAAAAGTTGAAGTATGTGGATTAAAAGTGATCAGAATATCAATGACTGATTACTTACTGAAACATGCAAGTCAGGTTAGGAACTTGTCACCTCCAATCAATGAGGAAGATTTTGTGAGTTTGCTCACAAGGCATTATCCTTTAAGGATACAAAATTACTTATTAATTGCAAAACCACGTAGCATCTATGAGATGACGGAATTAATGACAGCTTTGGAACAACAGGAAGAAGATATATCTCGGGAGTGGGAGCATAGAATCTTAGATGTGCGAGATAGAAGAAATTACCAAGGTAGTTATCAGCAAAGTAGAGGACAAGACAGACGTCATGAAAATAATACCAGACAACGGTATCAATCATATGTTCCACAATTTGAAAGATCGAGGATAGATGGGAGACCAGGTCGACAGGAACAAATAAATTATGTCAGGACAGAAAGATTGCCTGAAAGAGGGCAAAATTATGGAAGGCGGTACATTAGACAAAGGGGAAATTTCACTCACTGGAGGGAAAACAATAACCGGGAAAGATCTGAGGAACGGCAAGAAAATTATGTGCCAAGAGGACATAATTTAAGAAATCGAGGATTTCGAACTCGAGGAAGGGGAATTCAAAACAATGGTAGCGACAATGAGATAGATTTAGCGCCTGTTAGGAATGGCAGTCCTGTACGTGAACATGGAAATAACCAGGAAAACTGTTAATAGACTCCTGTGTAGTAGGTTCTCAGGACGTCTTTAATAATTCAGTATCCATTACCAATACAAATAATATGCCTACACACACACCCTGTAATAAGATTACAGCAACAAAAGATAAGGGAGACAATTTTGAGTCACCTCATGTTAGGATGGAAATTGCGAAGAAAGAGATCATTGCAACTATAGATTCTGGTTCATCAGCTTCAATTTGTTCACAGAAATTTTACATAAATTTGATTAATGAAGGTAACAAAATTATGGCTCTTCCCACTAGTAATTTAGTTTGTCGTGTTGCAATTGGAAGAACGACACAGGTCATAAAAACACAAGCTCTACTTAGCATACTTATTGGCGGAGAGAATTTTGAGGTTATGTTTCTAATTGTAAACCATCTGATTTGTGACATAATTATAGGATGTGACTTCCTACATGAATATGAAGCAAGTATAGATTTTAAACATGAAGAGTTAAGAATGACAAAAGACGATAGAGAAATAAGGGTACCATTTATAAAAGAGAAAGTTTCTGTAATCGAGATGACAAAGGATGAGAAAAATCTTTGTGAAGAAGAAGCAATAATAGCAATAGAAGCAATAATGAAAATTCCACCACCAAGGAACGTAAAGCAAATTAGACCTCTCTTAGGGGTATTGAACTTTCAGAGTAAGTTTGTACCAAGATATTCGGCTGAAATAGAACCACTGCGGCAGCTACTCCGAAAGAACAATAAGTGGAAATGGACAGACGATCATCAAAAATGTTTTGAGAGAGTAAAAGAACTCTTTGCTAAGTCCATATTACTCGAGAGGCCCAGAGAAGATTTGGAATATGAGATTTATGTCGACGCATCAATGCAAGGATACGCCGGAATTTTAGGACAGCGAGACATCAACAATGACTTTCACGTCATTAGTACAGCTTCTAGAGGACTTACAAATATTGAGCGAAATTCTTCAGTAACTCAGTTAGAAATTGGAGCACTATATTTCTCATTAATTCGTTTTAAAACCTATATTTATCAGCAAAAGGTGAAAGTATATTCAGACCACATCAGCTTAACTTTCATACAACGGTGTAGATTATGTAGTGGAAAACTTGCTAGATACATTCATGTAATATCTGCATTCGATATTGAGATTATACACATTCCTGGCAAAAATAATACCTTCAGTGATTTGCTATCAAGATTGAACTACAACCCACAAATTCCCGAAAATATTGAAAGGCCTAGAAATGAAGTCAAAATATTGACAATTGAAATTCCCTTAGGCAAAGAAATGATAAGAAAATTGAAAAATATGGGGGAAATCCAAAATGAGGACGCAAAATTATTTGAACTTAAAGAAAAAAAGCACCACTAGTTGAAGAGGCAAAGAAAGAAATTGTAGCAATTCGGGATGGGACATTATACAAGAAGCATGGAAAAGAAGTGCCTAGTTGGAAGGTAATGGTTCCGAAAAGCATGGAAAAGGAACTAATTAAGAATTTTCACAAAGGGTTAGCACACTCAGGGACGGACCGGACAACTTCTATGATTTTAGAGAATTTATACATATCCAAATTGCGTCAGAAAGTTCGGAAATTTATATCGTGCTGTAACCTGTGTCAGAAGGCAAAGCAAATAAATGCAGCATATGCATTTGAAACTAATTCGGTTATAAGGGATAAGCCGAGATGCGTAATTAGTATTGATATTCATGGTCCGATGCCTCCAAGTCAATTTGGAAATAAATATATATTTGTCTGTTATGGTATATTCAGCAAATATGTAAGAATTTACCCTTTGAGTAAACCTACAGGTTTAACATGTTTGAATAGACTACTCAAGTCATATGTGATAGAAGAAGGACCTATCCAATCTGTATTGAGCGATAATGCTTCGTACTTCACAGGAAAAAAATTTATGGATGGACTGAAAGAAAATGGCATTAAACAATATTTTTCGTCAAGATACAGACCGAACTCCAACACAGTGGAGAGGGAAATTAAGGAAATTTCAAATTATTTAAGGGTGCTGTGTCATCGAAAACAAACCCAATGGTATGGATACGTGAATTTCGTTCAGAATCTACTAAATGAAACCGTAAATAATGTGACAGGATACAAACCATGTGAACTTAAGTTAGGAAAGAAGATCAATACAATTTGTAAGAAAATTCCAGAAGCCATTCCAGATGCTCACTCGATACCACAAACAGAAGAAGAGATGTTCCGAAAAGCATTCGAGAGGATGAAGAATAAGGCCATAAAAAGAAAAATTAAACATGAAGAAAAGAAGAGAAAGGAATGGAGGATCAAAATAGGAGACTTAGTTTTGGTTAAAACCAAGAAATTGTCGGATAAAGCAAATAAACTTTATTGGCGAATGTTTCTCAAATACCATGGACCATATGAAGTTGTTGAAGTATATGGAACAAATACATATGAGTTATGTAATCCAACAACTCGAAAAAGCATTGGAAAGTTCCATATTGAGATGCTGAAACCATACAGCAATGAAGATAAAGGTGAAACAGAAGCCAATGATGATAAATAGTAAATGCTGGATAGTTAAAGAGGAAATGCAGAGAAATATATTGGAACGTAAGAGGGTTAATTATGTATGTATGTCATAAGATAGGAGAAATAAATTTTGGACATAACTAAATGTTTAAAAGGAAAATAAAATTTTTTTTTGTAACTATAACAGTATTTGAAAATTAAGAATGTAAAGATTAAAACTTAATATGATAGTAAAGTAAAGTACGTAGATATAATTCCAAGAGTATTGTGAATATACAGTACAAAACAACAAAAATGGGGTAAAAGTAATTAAAACAAATATTTATGTAGCAAACAGAACATGTGAAACAGTGCCTAGATTTAAGAGATGTAAATATATTTGTGTAAAGGGTGAATATTTTTGGTAAATATGTTTAATAATTACAAAAAAATTCTTGAATTGATAAATTTTTGTCAACAACTTAAGAAAGTAAACAATTTTGTAACAGTAATTAAATAATTCAGGGTACAGTATTTGCTATAAAAAAAATTTGTAATGTCAGATTAAAGTCTAAACACATTAGGTCAGAGCCAGTAAATAGTGGCGAGATAAAGACAAAACATATGTCGTGTGTTAAATACGTGTGAAGTGTTAAGTGAAAGTGATAGCGTGTGTTCCAAGATTTAGGAGACTAAAAACCCAATTATAAAATTTCCAAACAAGTTGTAAATATTTATAATTATGTTTCTAGTGGGGCATATGATGCAGTAATTTGTATCACAAATTACTTAAATGTAAATAAAGATTGTAATATGAATATGCATTTTTATGTGACATTGATTTGAGATGTTTATTGATTGTAATTATTGTTGGGAAGTAAGTTTATATTGCCTTACTGAAACTGTTAATAATAGCGCGCAATAATGCAGCGAGGGGGGGTGAGCTGTTTATCATCATTGGATATTAAAATAGACGCTAATGTTGGCACGTTTTTTCGTTTAGAATCTTCTGGAAAATTTCCCTAGAGCATATGTATTCATAATTTTCATTGGATATTAAAATAGACGCTAATGTTGGCGCGTTTTATTAGCCAATTGCAGTTCAGTTATAATCTTTAGGCATATCGGAGTGTATGGGTATAAAAGCAGTAGGTTTGAGGTAAAGTCTGTCAGTGCATCAAAAATCTGTGTACACTACATGTCGTCTTCAGTCAGTCAGTTCGTCGAAAGTATTTGTACGGCAAACGTCGGGTATCAATTCACAAGTTACGCGCAGCAGAATTATGAATAATCTAAAGTGTTGTAAGGTTAATTATACAAAAAGTTGAAGTACGTGGATTAAAAGTGATCAGTAAGAAGTTATTATAACAGTTTCAGTTTGGCGAGTGTTAAGATCAATGTATAAATGTGATAGTTAACGTGTTCGACAATAAATGTGTAAAATAAATTTCTTCATCAGTGTTATATTTGGATAAAAGATTCCTTTCCGTTTACACACCCTGATCAAGAGACATGTTCGACCGAGAAATAATAGCTAGCCGGAGGACAGTAAACAAAAATTAAATCAAATAACAGTCGCATTCTTTCGAACACTAACACTGCTGCAAATTGCTAACACCAGATGGAGCTACAAACTGAACAAATGAATGACGTCACAAGATGGCTTCACATGAAGTAAACACACATACACAAACAAACTTTATAAGTAATACCGTTACACACTCCAGCAATTGATTGCTTAACCCTGTGGTACTAAAAGGATCATTTGAAAAAGTTTTTGGAATGAAGCAAAAAATGGTTCCACAGATTTTATAAAATGCTTATTTTTTAATATCTTGACATCAATGCACTTGGTCCAGAGATGTTCCATGGATGTCAGTTTCCTCCAGGCCTGCAATATATACCTCAACTGACAATTCAAGCTCATTGGGTGAAAATTTCTCTCCGCCAAGGAACTTTCTTAGTTTAGGGAACAGATGGAAGTCTGATGGAACTAAGTCAGGGGATTAGATAGTCAAAAGCCAGCAGCGAGAGGGGAAGGTTGTGTAGCAGAGCAAGTACAAAAGCACACGAAAAAATGGGAGTGGACGTTCAAATGTACCAATGCAGAATCGGAAGTTTTGGCAAAAAAAAAAAAAGAAAAGACGGAAAAATAAAAATGGAAACTCAGATATGGAGAGTCATCATGACGGTAATTGTGATATTGCATCTGAGCCATAAGGCCAGGGTGCCAGGCAAAATGAGCAGCATAGCTGGCAAGAAAATTTTTAGATAGGTTTAAGTTAGTTTATAAGTGGAATATTGTAAAAAGGATTGTGTATAAAAAAATGTACAAATAAATTTATTCATTCATTCAAGTCAGGGGATTAAGATGGATTTGGCAGAAAATCATATGCCACTTCCTTGATTTTCACCATTGCAACAATATGTGAAGGCAAGCATTGTCTTAAGGAAGATGACTTGTTTCTTTGCCAAATCTGGCATTTTCTTGCATATTTTGGTTTTCCAATTGCCCCAGGAGGTTAGCAGAATATCCTCCAGTGATAGATTTTCCAGGGGTAATATAATTAGCAATGCACACTAGGCATCTCAGAGAAATGACTCCATGATCTACATGATCAATTTCACATGCTTTGCCTTCTTTGGTGATGGACAATCTTGGTGCTTCTGTTGCTTAGACTTGTTTTGTTTCAAATGTGTAGTAGTGCATCCATGTTTCATCACCTGTTGCAAATCAACGCATAAATTTGGTGGGATCTCTCTGAGGACGAAACTTTCCTCAGGGATTTGCACTCTGATTTGGTATTGATCCAGAGTGATCAGTCATGGCATTCATCATGCAGATAATTTTTTTCATGTCCATATCTTTTTTCAAAATGTGAAATACTTGTTCTCCTGAAATGCCCAGAGCTTCAGAATTTCATGCACTTTCATTCGACGATCCTGCAGAACCATGTCATACACTTGATTTTGTTTGTTGTGGCAGATTTTAGTCTTCTGCTGCATGCATCATCTTCCAAGCTTTCGTGCTGCGTTCCAAGTTTGTGGTCCACTTGAAAATGATGGTATAGAGTTTCATAGAGTATTTGTTGTATCAATATGAATTTCTGTTGCATTCGCACACAAAGTACTTAAACACAATGTTTGACATTTACCGTGCTTACTGTATTCTCACATCTACACTGTAAAATATAACTATATCTAATGTGATTCTTGAAACAATCTCTATGTTTATTGCACAAATGTTTCCATGAAAGATGGCTGGTTTTCTAAACAACACTGCTTCAGAAATGCTGCTGCAACCTGTGAATCATTCCGAGAACTTTTCAAATGACCTTTGTACTTGCAAGTCATGTGCTAACAATAGAAATATATGCTTCCATTGCCTCTTCAAAACTGACTGCATTGGGCACAGTACAAATATATATGTAAATCCGGAAGACATAAAAGCATATAAGATAAGTAATGTCTAACATAAAATCATGCAGTTAGGTCTGAAGTGCCATTTTTTCATAGGGATTAATTTCTATAGTTGCAGGGGTGCAACTTGGCGTACAGTCAACAGGAATGTCCTCTGTGTGTTTCGGTTTATGCAAGAATAAAAGGAAGGAGGAATGAGGTACATCTACGAGGGCAGTCCCAGAAGTACCCGACCTGACGTATATATAGGGCTGTTGTTTCAAACAAATGACTATGGTAGAAAGTACTTCTGTCCTTTAAGTTTGAAGTTAAGTTTGAAGTTTGACTGCTACGTTGTTTAGTAATTGTTTGGCAGCCATTAATAGTGAACTCTCTCAGGAAATTTGTAAATATGCATAAAACTGGTCATCATTATGTGATACAATACTTTCTACTCTGGGGGAGTCTGCTCCTTCGTTTACAACAGTAAAATATTGGGTGGCAGAGTTTAAGTGAGGCCGTATGAGCTTCCAAGACGAACATCGCAGTGGTTGACCAAGGGAGGTGACCATGCCAGAAATTGTGAAGAAAATCCACAAAATGGTATTGGATGACTGTCGACTGAAAGTGTGCAAGCTAGCAAACATCATAGGGATTTCAAAAAATGCTGTACATCGCATACTAACTGAAAATTTAGACATGAGAAAGCTGTGCGCAAGATGGGTGCTGCATTTATTCACAATGGAACAAAAGCAGCGTTTTGAGGATGTTTCAGTCGAGTGTTTGGCAATGTTTCACTGCAATAAAGCCGAGTTTTTGCATCGATTCATAACCATGGATGAAACATGGGTCTATCACTTCACACCTGAGACAAAGGAACAGTCAAAACAGTGGATTGAAAGGGGAGAATTGGCTCCAAAGTTCTATCTGCAGGCAAGGTCATGGCATCAGTTTTTTGGGATGTGCGTGGGATAATTTTCAATGATTATCTTCAAAAAGGAAAAGCAATCAATGGTGAGTATTATACAAACTTATTGCAGTATTTGAATGATGAAATCAAGCAAAAACGGCCGCATTTAGCGAAAAAGAAAGTTCTTTTTCAAGACAAATGCACCAGTTCACACATTGATTATCACCATGGTCAAAATCAATGAGTTAAAGTTTGAATTGCTTCCTCATGCACCCTATTCGCCAGACTGAGCCCCCTCTATTATTTTCTGTTTCCAAAGTTGAAGAAATGGCTTGGTAGTAAAAGATTTGCCAACAATGAAGAGGTGGAGTTTGCAGTTGATGGCTATTTTGCAGCACTCGACAGTTCTTACTATAAGTAGGGTATCGAAGCTATTGAACATTGCTGGGAAAAGTGTATTGAGCTGAAAGGAGACTATGTAGAGAAATAAAGATATTTTTTCCCAAAATTTTTGTTTTCTTTGATCAGGTACTTCTGGGACAGCTCTCGTAGCTTAAAACTGATTTCTTCATTATAACACCACTGGTGCAAAATGCTGAAGTGGATATGAATAAATGATTCAGCTGTCTAAAATTGTGTGAAATATTAACTACATTGATTTATAATGAAAAAATGTATTAATAATGCCCATTAACTCAACTTGGAAAGCCTTTTAAACTTAAGTTGAAGGAGGAAGCCGTCAAAATATTCTACATGCCCCTTACTTTTTATTTACTACTGAGCCCTTCATTTCATATATCTTGTATTTTCATTTTAAATTATTTGATCTAAACTGTAATGTATTGCTTTTCTGTCATTTAAATGTGTAATCAATACATTGTATGTTGCATTTTCAGATGTGTTGAACATAACTTTATGTTAACAAGTTGTGGTTAGTCATAAACATGCACAAGCAACCAAGGAAACTTACCTGTTAACAAGTCAAGGAAAGAAGATTTATATTTTGTTACTAAGTCTCATATAGTGACAATGAAGACATCTTTAGCTAATTTTGTTTTTATGTGTACTGAGTTTCAGAGTAACTCTTTGTGTTCTTTGTTCTTCAATTTGTACTTATGTTTTAAATACTGCTTTGCTTTTTTCATTTTAGTTCCTTCATTAACTTTTTGCATTTAGGTATGTAGTTTATCTTGCAGTATAGATGTAATTTCCACCTTTATAAGTTAGAGAAATTATTGAATTTGTAATTCATATCTTTTTTTTTTTTGTGGGGGGTTGTGTATAGCTCTTGTGGACATTTTGTATCAAAGCTGGTATTTGATTTATTTGGTAGTCAGTATCATTTAACTTTATTATAATGTTTATTTTGATTATGAAAGGTTTATAGGCAATTGCGTTTGCTTTTGTTTTTAAGTAAGATTTGTGCAAAGTTTTTGGTATGAAATAAGTCTAATGTAAAACTTGTCTGTTCCTGATAACAAAACTTGAGACTGAAACTAATGTTAAACTTCAGTAATGCATTCATTACCTAATATTATTAATGTTATAATTAATATTGTATTTCAGTCAAGTTTAACACTAAAGTAATTTACCTTCTTAGGTTAATTCTGGGCTCAACATTTTGTTTTTAAATGTACTCACTTTCTGTTAATGCATCCATATGCTGGGTTGTTTATAAAGAAATATACAAAGCTTCTTTAGCCCACCTTTTTCTATTAAAAACTGGAGTTAACTGTGATAACTGACAATTTTGTTTTACTGTTTTGTAAATTTGTTGTTATAAGAAGTCTTTGTAACATTGTACAACTCAGGTGCTTTACCTTTGATATTAATAATATATGTTACACACTGTGATAAGAGTATATAACAAGTACAGATCCTCAGAATAAAGTTGACATATATTCATTTAATTTGATTTTCATTATTTGTACCTGCTATTCAAGATTTAGGTGTATTATAACTCATTGTTACAAAGGCTATTCTATAGTTGATTTGTTTACAGTGTTTTTAAATCAAGACACACATTTGAGGCTTTTATCAGGGTATTTTCCTGTGCATTGTAAGATTGATGTTTAAGACCATGTCAAATATTTTGGATGAAACTTCATACAAATTAATGGTCACAAGTCTTAGTATTCTCTCCCATAGGACCTGATTCAACAGATAAATGTTAATGTATATGAGTGATTCCAGAAGTAATGAGAAGATTGCAATACATTTTATTTTTACTTCATCATATGCTAGGTAGAGGAACCATTGCATTTTAACCAAAAATTTAATATTCAGATTTCACTTAATTATCTGTTTTGAGGTACACTGAAATAAAAACAAGCATGGAAGTAAATACTCATTGTGGGTTGGGAATGCACGTACCTGTGTTGGCAGATGATAATAAAGAAGATAAATTTCAAATTCTATACTTGAGTCAAACAAAGGATGCCAGACAAATATTTTTGACTAAATTCCTCCATCCTAAACTACCCTTTATGTGGAAAAACTTACATTGTTTTTTTATTTTCTTAAAAATGGTTCTAATGCTTTTGATTAAAGTATATGTTTGAGATATTATTGTGGTAAGTGAAATGTGTATCTTGAGTATTCTGCGAGGTCATCTTAATTTTTATTACATTTTATATAACTTTGCCGATGTAGAGCTTATTGTAGTCTCGACAATCAGTTTGTGTTCAGTAAGGATCTTTCAGATTGTATAGGTTTTTGTACACTAAACCTATTTTGTGGAGCTAAGGTGATGTTAAATTTTTTTGAAGATTTTGCTGAACTGATAGTATGTTCTAGGTTGTTGTATAGTTTCAACGAATCTTGCAAAAAGAGTTGATGGTTCAGCCTGCAAAAAGTTCTATATTGGCAAAACCAAGAGAGACAGAACACATGAGATGTGTAAAATACAAACACTAAAATATGCAGAAGTTCATTATGTCTGGTTTCCCAAGCATGAAATTTGCCAAATATTAATTTGTTAAAACCAGCCAGATATGTTGCCAAGCTCGACCCATGGAAAAAAAATTCTAATCACAAAAAAGAGGAGAGACACATTGGATTTTAACTTTTTAGTAGAAAATTCTCTCTGGAAGTTCATCTCTCAACCAAGGATGTCACCACATACAGCAGAATTAGTCAGTCAGATAATTGCCAGTGATGGAGACAAAACATCTCTGAAACATGTACAAGTAAGTTAAAAACTTTTAGTGATGTTAGTGTTACTAATACAGACTCACCATCCTTTATGATAAACACTACACAGATCTCTGTTTCTAGTCTTCTGTGATACAATATTATATGTAAATTGTTATTGTTTACTCAATTTTCAAAACAAACAGTTTAAAAGCGTGAACTCCATCAAACCTGGGGAAGTTTCCATATCTTACACACTACAGGGATGATAAACATAATTTTACACCATCTGCCAACCATGAAATAATCCAATTGTTTATATCCATGTTTCAGGATTTGGATTATACTGAGTTATATCATGGTATTTTTTAAGTTTGTCAGAGTTTTTACTGCTAAGGTGTGTGTTATATTAAGCACCTCACTATCAAGAATTAGTATGTGGAATGAAGAACAATACTTATGCAATTTATCTGACTCTTGAACAGAAATCAGTAAGCACATGAACACAAGCTGTGAAATGCTGCCCAAAGACTGCTTACACTCTGAAGGGTTCCACTAAGAAAGGATCTGATGAAATTCCAAGGAATTGATGTGCAAAATAACAATGTTTTCTTATCAAGGCTTTCAAATAGAGCAACATTTTTTTTCTTATATGCAAGATGCAGAAACAACAATCATCTGCTTATATATCATAGTTTTGTTATTGATGAGGTCATTCAAAAAAACAAAACAATCTTGCATTTTAACCCAATCACATCATATTTAAATGCCTACTCAACTAACCAAGAAATCAGATTTAAATCCCCTAGCAGAGTGGGTGGTAATAGTTAATGCTTAAAAAGTCATTTAAAATCAACCAATAAGAGTTTTTTGCTGAAAATTTGTGTTCCAATGTTAAAAGCATAAACTCACAAGTGCTTTTGTCCTATTACTGTTGTGTGTGATAGACCTCAAAACAATCCTCTAAATGAAAGAAACTTCTTTCTTGCATACAATTGGGGTGTCAAAGCATCGGATTTTGCTCCAGTACAATTAAATAAGTGATTTTTGCATTTGAAACATAAAAATAACAATATAGGCCCTAATTTCCTCTGTCATGGTGTTAGACCATTTTTCATCGTCTTTCAACTTTTTCTGTTGTATTGTTCATCTTCCTTATTGCGTAAGCATTAGTTTTGTCAAACAATAGTTTCATGTATTCAAAAAAAATTGAAAGCGCTGATGGCATCTGTGATGCATGCTTGTTCAGTACGTCTTCACAAACACCACTATTTGCAGGAAAAGGGTAGAGAACGGGGTTATTGCCAGTTTTAGTCATTTTCTACGTCATAATACGAACGTGTTTCAGAAGGCCTTGTGCGTCATCATTGGTTTAATATTATTTTTCTTGCTACTTTCTACACTAGATTCATTATCACTGTCACTAGAACTTTCTTCAGTCTCGGTTTCATATTCAGAAAAATCGCCGCTTTTACTATCACTCTAATACACTTTGTATCAGTTTTCTCAAACCTTTGTCATCCACACAAACTTTTTTTGTGGCCATGATGGCTACTGATGCAAGTGTAGAAAGAATAAAATTATTTTTTATTGGTCGGAACACAGTTGATGAGGTCATACTGTGGGAGTTACAAACATCACATGTCAGCACTTCATTCGAAATGTATACAGATGACACTGTGAGAAGGAATCTAGACTATGTGTAGTTATGTAGAGCAATGCAGCATTGTGATATGAGCTCATCATACGATTCATATGCCAACAAAGCGTGTCAAGCCCTGGTTGTCAAATGATGTGAATGGGTTAAGTATCTGAATAGTAAATAACTATTCTTGAAAAAGTTTAAACATACAACAGCCATATTTGGATGAAAGAATGGAGGATGCTAAAAAAACGTTTTTAACAATGATAATAATTTATTGCAGTTTATTACAGTGATCACATACATAGTTACATAACTGAACCAAGTCAGCATAGTTTATAATAGCGATTTACACATATTTGATTACATTTTGCACACTTAAGATGTATTTACATTAATTTATGCACTCATCCTCGCTCTAATAAGCTTATTGGGTTAGAAATTTCTTCAGCTGGGTCTGAAATTTGTTGTTATTTATACATGTTATTTAGTCAGGCAGAGTATTACCATTGAGCCGGATCCCTTATCCTGTATATTCTATCAGAATCCAAAGTGTCCTCGACAGGCATCCGCTTGTAAGGCCTGGGGGATATAAGTCCTACATACAAGGAGGATAAACAGAGAAAGAAAAAGAAGGCAGAGCATTACATTGTCCAATTCCAACATAGTTTGGTCACTTTCTGTGGAGGTTTATTCTACGACTCGGAAACGCGTGGAGATTTTTTTCCTCCTGTGTTATGGTCATGCATGTCTGTATTTTAGTTATAATTGCGCTCTATACTTATAGTACATTAAATTTATATTCTAATTCACATGGTTTTCCAGTTATCTAGAATTAAAAGATGAAAACTTCATGGGCTCTACAGAAAATTGAAGTTCCCCTCCTCTCCTTTTTTGTGGGTCATGTGCATGTTTCAAGCATATGATTATTGTATAAAAATCATTAAAGACATTATTTGAACAAATAGAACACAAAAGAATTATGCCATTTAAAGGTTGATTTGCTTTTCCTTGCTTCCTATAAAGATGCCAAAATTCATCCAGCTTTTCATTTTTATTTTACTTTATCACATCAGAGGGAATTGCATTCCATCCAAAATATACGTTTAGAGGTCCCCTGAATAAAAAAAAAGCAGTTTTAGAAAAAGGTGCGTGCGTGTGTGTGTCAAAAATGAAATGCTGGATAAATACCAAACTTGGTTATTAATAGAGTCAACTAAAAAGTTCAATGTCACAGCTGGGATTTGAATTTTTCAGTTGACTCTATTAATAACTTGCCAAGACCAGCAAAGGTCTGTAAAAAGTATAATTAATTTCAATTATATATCTAATAATAATAAAGTAAAACCAAACTTGATATTTAAGTTCAGTACCTCCCAAAGATGTGACATGAAGATTTTCAAGAAAATCCCCCTACCCCAAACTACCCTTTACATGGAGGATTTTTCAAAATTTTTTATTTTTTTAAAAAATGGCTCTTAACAATTTTGTTTAAAATACCATATATTAAAGATATTTACATGACGAAATGTATATCTTCAGGGAATAGCCTCTGAAGTCCTCTTCATTCAGAAGGAATTTTGTATAATCTTGTGTAACTACTAAATGTCAAGCGATAGACGAAAATGTACTACACAAAAATTATAGATCTCTTCAAACTCACAATTTATATCAAATAACTTTTTTTGTGGCATAAGCCATTTCTGAGACATCCATTATTAATGGTTCAAATTGTTCATTACTTGGTCATTCTTTTAACGTTCTATCTACAATCAATTGTTTCTTGCAATTGCGTGGAAATGATATGGAATTTTAAGGTCAGCATATAGTATCCAGTCAGTTGTTTAAACTGACTATCGCTACCGTTTGTATCTATAATGAAATGTGTAATGTAGCTATTTCTGCAAAGGTTTATTTGTACTAAAATGAAGCAGATAGAAAAATAAGCATTAGTAAGATTAGTTTGTGTACCTACTAATAAACAATAAGAGGGTAGAGAAAGTCATGTGAGTGTACCACATCATATTTTTTAGTTTTGTTCTCTCTTACTCTCAGCTGAAGATGTTTGAAATGTACTTTAAAACCAGTCCCAGCTGGCAGGTGCTATATTTTTCAAAAAATTGTATTTCAAGCTGAGCATATTTATGTGATAGGAAATGTGCGGACATCAAATATAATTTGAAAGAATGTGATAACAGAAGAGTGCATGTGGTTTTGCTGGTGCTAGTGATGCTTACGGTTATTAAAGATATTTCTAGTATTAGATAAGAAAATGCACCCGTAAGCAGGAACCCGTCACAACATGGCTTTTAGTATCTGTTCGCAAAGTAATTATACCATGAAACATTTTATTAAACAGGACATACAATAATAAGTAATTTAGTGATTTTAGCCATGAATAGACATTCATTAAAACATAGTTCAAATAATGGAAAATAATAACAAAATGAGTCAAGTGTGTTAATAAAAATAAAATCATCTAATGGTAACACCATACATGTGACACTTGAATATACCAGAGTACTTAATGTTAAATACTAAGCCATCTTTAACCAGGAGCAAATTTACAGGGGTCTGCCCCCCCCCCCCCCTGCTGAAATTTCTTCTTTCCTGGTACAACAGCAGCGAAAATAATTTGATAAGGAAAGGTAATCACAAACATTTTAGTTAAAATCAGTTGCAAAGTGAAATATTTCTTTAGAAATGGAATCTTTATACTTTCATAGGGAAATTTTCTTAAGGCAATCTGACAACATGGGGAGCTTCAAAGATATGACTTCTTTGGTTGTCAACTGTCAATTGACATCATTGAGTGAGTGATTAATTTACTTTGTCTGAATGCTAATGCTAATAATATTTTTGTGTCGTTAAACTGCATTAATCAACTTTAATAGTAGCCGATTTCATTTTTATCATAATTTGTTTACAAATGTATTAACATGAAACAAACAAACTAGGTAGCAATTATTTGTGTTAATATTAATGATGAAGGTAGTGTATGTCTTCAACAACACATGTAATGTTGAAATTAATGTGCCATCCGCATCAAGTATAAATGACATTCATAATCCTTCAGCTTCAGTAAGTATTGAATTCAAAGATGAACATAGCTTATAAGTACCCAGTTCTAATAACTGTGACAAGTGAAGATTCAAGTAATAGAACTGTTGAGAACTTGAATGATACAGGTTATTAAGCTAGTAAAGACAGTGCACCCAATTTGCTAAACAATGAAAAAAAGATTTCTCTCTTACAAAACATCTGGAGCAAATTATTTGTTTACTGAAATAACTAATTTATGTAAACTCGCACAAGATCTTTTTAGAATTAATGGCTTGATGAATTTAAGTGGTTAGCTTACTCTGAAATGGGAGAAGGTTCCTTTTGTAAATATTATGCTTTAATCTTATATAAGTTGGTATTGGTAAAGCAGCATTACAAGCCCCTTGCAAACCTAAGTACAGGTTAGAGAATATTTGAAAAACCATGGAAATTTGAAATATAAAGATGCTATGTTGACTGCAGATAATTCTAAATCTATTGTAATGAAAAAACTAAATAATATAGCAGTATAATTTGATACCAAACGAAACAGAAATATTCTTGAAAACAGATAAAAGCTTATGCCAATTATCAAGACAATTAGACTTTGGGCCGACAACAGATTTCACTTAAGGGAAAACATAATTCTGGAAGGATTATCCTCGTGGAACCTATACTCATGAACATTTTCAAACATTACTCTGATTTAGGAGTGATACAGTTCTAAAGGAATATTTGGAACAGTGTGGTAGAAAAGCTATGTACACAATTCAGAATAGAATAGAATCTTTATTGTCAATAATGCTTACAGTATGAGCCTAAGCTCGTAAACTGGTGACGCTTACTTAAAAGCTAGGTTGAAAATATGAAGGCATGTTAGTTTTTCTAACAACAAAAGGGAAACAACAACTTAATCCTAATACATACATGTTTAACAAATTATGTACATAATATTATTTGTATCATATATTGAAACTTACAAAGAGTTTTCTAGTGTAATGTTGATAATATTGTGTCATCCATAAATTCTTGAATTGAGTAATATGTTTTCTTCAGTAATATTTCTTTAACTCTGTTTGTAAACAATTTTGGGATCTTTATATCTTTAATTGCTTGTGGCAGTTTGTTGTATACCTTTATACCCATGTAGATTTTTCATATAGTGTTAGTCTGTGCATCGGAAATTTGATGCTAGTTTCTCTCCTGGTATTGAAGCGATGTCAGGTTTGTTTTTCCTTGAAATTGTCATAAGTTTTATGTACATAGGTAAACAACTCTAAGAGATATACTGAGGGCATAGTTAAGATTTTTAGTTTTTTAAATAATGGTCTGCATGAGTCTCTGAAGTCAGCTTGTAACATAATGCATATTTTTTTTTTTTAATTTTGAAAACTTTCCCATCCAGGTGCATTTCCCCATAATAGTATACCATAGGTCAAGATCGAATGGAAATAGCTATAGTTGACAAACATGATGAATATAGAAACAAAAAAAGTAGTCTGACACATCATATTAAAACAGGCCGAGTTCAATTTCTTAGTTACGTATTCTATATGGATGTTCCATTTTGGATATTCATCTATGTACATTCCTAATATTTTGCTGCAGCCTTTAGTCATTTCTTTTACTAACTCATCTTGTCCTGAACTTACATTAACAGAATAACTTGATTCAAGTACATATTTGGCAATTTGATTTAAGACAAGAATATGTAGTTTCAAATGTTAAAAAGTTCAGTATTATATTTCATTTTGACAAATGTAATTGATATCAGTCAAGTTCAACAGTTTTCATTTTATGGTTGATATGTTAAAGAAAAATCAGTTGCATTAAGGGAGGATTTCCTTGCTTTTGTATTAGTATATGGCATGCATCACCAACTGATTGTTCTTTGAGTAAAGCAAAGAGAGTAAACCTTGTTTGTTGCTACCGCTGAATCAGCTACTGTGCACTGCATGACCTTCAACTGTGCATGAAATAATATATGTACCTATTGCAAGTTCATGATTGATAGAATAATTGATTTATTATAATGTCTCTTACATTAGTATTTATATTTTTGATATGAACATAGGCTTGGTAGTCATAACAAAACAATTGCAAAAGACAATTATAGTTATACGAGCACTGATCAATAAAGACTGAGACTAATTTTTTTTCACAGATATTTATTACTCCATTTCAATGTTGACATGGTCTTTTTCAAAGTAGTCCTCTCCTACTTGAATGCACTTTTTATACATCTCTGCCAGTCCTCAAACTTATGGTACAGGCCATTCTTTGTCAGGTCTTTGAGAATCGCCTCACTTTTCTTCAGCACTGCTTCAGTGCTCTCAAATTGAATGCTTCCGAGCTTTGCCTTTAGTGATGGGAATAAAAAGAAATCACAGGGGACAAGATTGGGGCTATAAGGCAGATGCAGCACACAGGTAATGTTGAATTTAGCCAAAAATTCCTGGACTTGATTTGCAACGTGAGGCCGCATGTTGTTGTGATAAGCTCTGGATGTTTCCTTGCAATGTGCTTCTTTGGTGTAACCAATACTGACGTGTAGTACGCTGCTGTAACAGTGGTGTGAGTGGGAACAACAATCACAGCAGCTGTGTTGATGTTGACTTCAGTCATAGCAGAAGCCGAAGCACCAGGCCCACCTTGCTTAGCACAGAGGACTCGCTATACTTTGAAGTCTTTGAACCACCTAAACACTGTTGCACGAGGTTATGCATCTTCACCGTATGCTTGCTTCAGCTTTTCCAAAGTTTCAGAGACTGTATGATTTAAATGAAAACAAAATTTTATTGCTCCTCTTGTGTCACCTTGATTTTGTTGGTATGCGAAATTTAACTAGGGTCAACAATATACAGCATTACTACCAACCTACTGATACGAGTGGTGCCGCCTATGGACATTATACATGAAACCCGCTCTTTTCAAATATTCATGGTAGAGACAGGAAACTCTCAAGAAAGCTACAGGAAAAAATCAATCTCAGTCTTTATTGATCAGCCCTCGTATTAACATAGTAAAGCAACAAGCTCTTTAACTTGGCAATACCATCGTAATCACATTGTAAAGTAACAGCATGAGAGTTAATTTGTAATGAAAAGCTTTCACATTTATAGCAGTGAATATGAACAGGTCTCTTGGTAATTAATTAGTATCTAACACAATTTGAAAAAAAGTTTTTACATTTATAGCAGTGAATATAAACAGGTCTCTTGGTAATTAATTGATATCTAACACAATTCAAGCAAACCACAACCTACTTATTAATTGAAGCATACGAGAGACTCACCACTGATATCAGACGTCCATCTCCAACTGATATCACGTATTTATGCACTTTAGTGCACACTACTTGCTCTAGCACAAAATCAAGTGAGTTTGTGAAACATGGTATATAACATAACAGGTTCAGGTCTACCTCGTACTGTGATTGAACATTTAACAAAACTTGGATTAAATTTAAATGCAGTTAGAGGACAAGGGTATTATTGAGCAGTTTCCATGTGTGGAGGGTTTTATGGGGTACAGGCAAGAAAGTCCCTACAGCACTGTGCTGCACACTCAAATTGGTGTTTTTCTGATGCTAGCAAAATCATCATTAGAAACTGCATGGATGTAATCTTGGAAGTATGTTCCCAAACAATCCTTACATCTTAAAAGATGAATAAATAAATTCGTGTTCTGAGTCAAAAAAGACAAAAATAATCACTCTGAAGCAGTGTTGATGTTCTAAGAAATTCTTCAGCCTATTATTTCTTCAGTAATGGTTATAGACCAGCAATGCACTTGAAGGTTCCATTAAGGCCCATATATTGTCAATTCCATATGCAAATTTCAATTTATTGTAGCCACTTTTGTATTATGTAAAGTGTTGGTTAGAACTTACAATCTACCTGAGGCTTTGCAAAGTAAAGATGTCAATTTATCTACCACTCCACGGAAGATATCTATTCTCTCAAGAGAAATGGGGCAGAAAAACAATTTTGAGACATATATGACAGTGTGAAAGTATTTGCAGAATTTGGTAGAAGAAGTTCCTTGAATCATTAAATTACAAAACACACATTGTAATGTGCCTTATTCTATACCAGATGAATACTATTGCAGGACAAATTACATTGCATTCCTCCTGAATTTTGTGTCAATCATGATTTTCAATCTATTCTGCCTGCTGTGAAGTTTTATGAAACAGACTCATGTTATGAAGAAGTGATTGAGAGTGAATATTCAGAAAAGTGGTTCCATGAAACTAACTTTCCTAAAACTACAGTGACTGCTATGTCTAAATGTGATAAACAATACTTCACCAATAAGTTAGATGTTCTCAATATATAACCATTTTTCCAATTTCCACTGCTTCTACAGAAATAACTTTTTCCACATTAAGAGAAGCACAACATCTGAATCATGATTGAATGGACATGCCTTGCTATCAAGTCACCATGATATTGATGTGTCTGGTAATGAAGTTGTAGATAAGTTTGGTTAGCGTTCCAAGAAGACTTGATTTTGTGTTACGTACATGTTTGTGCTTTCAAATTGTTGTATAAAATTTTAAATTTAAAACATGTTATGTAAAATTCACTTTATAGGAATTAGTATATTTATACAGACACACCACACAGAAATTAGAAATTTCTGTCTCACAACCCAAAAAGTGTACTTCTTTGGAATAATAACTCTTTGCAGATGTGTGTACATGTCAGCGTATTATGGTTATGCTTCATTTGCAAGTGTTCCAATTTTAAATTTTATGCAGCTTAGTCACCTTTGACCTCTCGCAGAATAAAATTCTATGTATGCTTTTGTCTTGAGCTTCTTTGTTAATTTTATATCTTGATCTCCAGTCAAGAATACATTTTGGAATTATCCAGCAGGAACTAAATAAAAGATCAGTAACATTTCTAAATTTCAACTTGTAAACTCCAAAGGAATATGGCAAACTGGCTTCATAATTTTTTTTTTCTCAGCGTGAATTTCCTGTAGTGATTCAATTCCTAATTCAAATCTTATGGTTGGATCAATTATTTCAGCTGAAGATTTTGATCTTTTTATGGCTTTTGCCATGTACTTCCGTCATCTAATAGAAAGTAGATTTCTAAGCATTTTCCAAGTAGTACACAATTTCTGTAAACCTTGGTAAATCTTGGAAGGAAGGCACATTTATTTGTCTTTCTGGTTTAATGCATTGGTTTTTATGCATAGCCATCAACTTTTACCAGAATGAAATAATAGTCATTTAATGAGAATTGCATATGTCACTTTTTTGCAAATGGTTATCTAATATTTAGTTAATGGTTATTTATGGCACTACTGAAGAAAGTGATTCATTTCCTTACAATTGAGATATTTAGGGATTTTGATATTATTAAAGAACTAGCATTTCAGCAATTACACGACATATTTCATTTCATACTATACAGAAATTGCATTATTTTGAACTGGAATCGATATTGAACATGTGGCAAGCATAGCATTCATTACATGACAGTATAAACAAATAGCTTAAAAGCTATTTTGGTATAAACATCTGAATGTTGTGCAGTTGTTTTTAGTGAGTTGGATTTTGAAAGCTCTTAAATGTATGTTAGGTATGCTAAGCAAAAATTCCTGTTTTAAATTTCTTATTGGCGCAATAATAAATAAATAAATAAATTACTCAAATGCATCTTGTTATAATCTGAAATGGTCCAAGATTACAATTTTCGGCATTTTCCGCAGATTTGTTTTGGAAGAAAAGTAAATTTCGTCAAGGTGCGCTATAAACAAGAGGCTTGGATATACGATATGGAGTCATTAAGTCACAATTTAAAATAGTGAGGGGGTTAGGAAGGAAGTTTCTGTAGTCGTAGTTGCGGGAACCAAAGATTTGTAATGCTGCAACTATAATGCATAGCATTAAACAACTTTCTTTAAAGGAAAGAGATAACCTAAATGCCATGTAGCAAGCATTTGTTTTATTCCGGAACAAAAACGCTATAGCAAACAAACATTCCGCTGTGAAGGATAACTCGACTGTGTCTCAACCGCAATCGAGATAAATATCGAGAAAATGTCAATCATGCTTGTTACACGAACCGGCTAGTAGACATACGGATGTCGGCAATGGCGGTTGTTTCAAATTTTAAAGTGTTCTAATTCTGGCATTGAAGTATGTGTGCATCTGCAGAATATTACAAACTCTTTTGAAAACAGATTCTTTGTTTGGGAGCGTGTTGTTTTTCAAGTGTTCGGTTTAAGAAATGCCTGATGTGAATGATACGGACCACGTGGAACTGGCTTCAGCACTTCTTGAAATAGTGGAGGAAATGTGAGTAAATACAATGAATCTGCATTTAAACGAGATTACGCATAGAAATGAACGGCGTTTGGATAATAATTGCATGTCTCAAATGCGAGTCGAAGGAGTTTCTTATGGATTTGGCACGTAGTATAGAGAAGTAAAATGGGGTATGTAGCAGCTTTGCGTTTAATTGGTCAGGGCATACCCGACCACGTGGCATAGCCAGATTTTTCTATGGGTATAAATAGCTTTTATGATGATAATTAGTGGTAGTTGTGATTCTTACCAGCATACTAAATTTACAAATAATAAAGTGTAGTAACTCGAAAGTATTCGTCTCCGCTTTAAAACATTCGAGCCGCCAAACCACAAAGAAAGTTCTAAATTTTAATATGAAGAAAAAGCAAATGATAAGTTTACGTATTATGGCATTTTCGCAGATTTTTCATTTTATTAGTTTTATAACTTGAAAGGGTTATTTGCTGCCTCACGCACGATACAAATTTGAAGTAGTTGTATTGCTGCTGTTGGAGAGCCATTCTTGATGAAGTAACTGCCCCACGTATGGTACAGAGTTTCCGGTGGCCTTCCCCCCAACGTTTAAAAAATCAACTTTGTTTATTTAAATATTATATGTATGCCTCGGCTGCATCAATAGTAATTTGCAGAAACACGCATCTCTTAGCAGGGGTTGGTACGGCTAAAGAATGAAGGCTTACACAAATTATGTTTTACTTCACTCCTTTTTATTAATCCTTCACACGATTAAATAACACTTCACTGATGTATCCTACTATGGAGCTGTGTGATTATTGTTTAATTGCACTTTTTAACACGTAAACTTTATATTATTCACGCCGTAATGAATTTTTTTGTCTCACACTGAATACGTACCAAGCGAACTGCTCGGGAATGCTGCCTTCTGGCATCTACCGCCTAAATTCGTAGATTTACTCTATTTCCAATTTCTGATTGGCTAATCCTACTCCAATAGAATACTTTTATTTAACTTTTAGCCGTTCTAGTTGTTGATTGACAATTTATTAACTGTTTTAAATATTACATTATTGTTCCAAGAATTATTAGTAGCACTATTAAACTCTTTAATTTATTGTTGCCTCAAGGTTACCTCATTGTTAGCAGCTTTCGGCTTCTATTCTCACAGCTCCTACATTGTTAAATTACCTAATACATTCACATAACATTATTATACATGTACATAATAATATAAACATAATACAATGACTTATATACATTTTATATATTATATTATACACATATTACTTTAAAATAATATTTTCTTGGCGCAATGATTTAAAATATTTTAAATTCCTCAAATGCGTCTTAAAACGAAACAAATATTTGTTCTGTTATTTGTGTTTTACATTTCTGTCAGCTATTACCTGGTTATAATCTGAAATGGATCAGTATTACAATTTTAAGCATTTTTCGCATTTTTTTAGGAAATAAAGTAAATTTCAATATATGTAGTATAAAAAGAAAGACAAATATCTACATTTGTTTAGCTATTGACGATATGGATTTATTAACACTGTCTCAAATATTGGAAGAGGTAGAATAGTAATTTATGCAACCGGAAAACCTCAGTTATTACGGCATGAGTGAATGTTTGTCGCACGAACGACAGTAAGTGCGACAATTTTCTCGAATGTACATTAAGAATATCCACGAGTTGGATACATTTTATGCAAACTCAGCATTATAAATTGTAGGAAATAAATCATGAAGTAATTCGGCATCCATAGCTGACATAATTCTTCACATGTTCGCAAATGAGACGTTAGTTTCTCCTTGTATTTCGTTTGTTACTAACCTGTCGTGTTGAAACGATAAACAAGAGAGCAACTTGTATGCATTCCCTTTCTGGGAGAGAAATGAGCAGGTGTCACGGACTGTGATGTCTATTATCAGCACAGCATGGCAAGTAATTATAAATTCAGATCTTATTTATTCTATATTTAATAATGTAGAAAGGTTTCTGCAGCTTCGTTGCTCAGAGAAAAGAATATCGCAAAATGGTTTTATCTTCTCTCTATAAGCCATTAGTATTAGGTCATTGATATAGGAAATGCGTCATTGTTATTATTGGCACGCGTGCCATGGTGAGCCCATTATGCAGGATATTATGTGCAATAACAACTTGTTTATAATGACAGGATTGCATAAAATAAATTAGTGTTGCCGTAACTGTGGAAATCAAAGATTTGTCATGTATAAAAGGCTAGGCAGTGCGACCATAATGTGCAACATTAAACGACTTTCTTTAATTCCACTGCAGCAAGCATTTGTTTTATGCCGGAACAAAAGCACTACAGCAATTAAACATTTCGCCGTATACGATAACTCGAATGTGTCTTAACCGCAATAGATTAAATATCGAGAAAACGTTAATCATACTTATTGCATGAACCAGATTAATAAATGGAGTTATAGTATACGAATCCCTGCAATGACTTTTATTTCAAATTTTAAGGTTTTGTGATTCTGGCATCGAAGTGTGTGTATATGTTTAGAAGATTGCAAACTCTTTGAAAATAAGATTCTTTGGGAGCGTATGGTTTTTAAATCAGTGTTCGGTTTAAGAAATGCGTGATGTGAATGATATGGATCACATGAAACTGACCAGCATTTCTAGAAATAGTGGTGGAAACGCGAGGAAACACAATGAATCTCTGAAACAGCATTTAGTAGAGCGGTTTTTTTTTGGAATAATATTTTTGTGGTTTATAAAAATGAAAGTATTTTCGCCATCCCTGGTATAGGGATGTGATTAATTTCCTCACGACTGAGATATTAAAGCGAAGTTGGAATTTCGATGCTATTAAAGAAATAGCCATTTCAGCAATAAAATTGCATGGTATATTTAACTTCACACTATGCAGAAAAAAATGTACATTAATTTGAACTGGAATCATATTGAAAGGCAAATATAGCGTTCAATACATGACAGTATAAACAAATAGTTTATTAAGCTGTTTGGAATAGACATTTAAATATCGCACAGCTCTGTTTTCGTGCAGTTGGGTTTGAAAGACTGAAAATAAGGTTAGGTACGCTATGGGAAAATATCTATTTTAAATTTCCTCTTGGCGCAATGATTAAAAAAGAAATTATAATGTTACTTCACATGACTTTCCCTAACCACTATCGTTTATTTTTACACAGCTACTACAAGCTATTTTTACGAAAGCTTACTTTTCTATCTACATGTTAATTGAAATAAACCTTTGCGGAAATGACTGCAACGCACATTTCATTGTAGGCACAACGGGGATGCAGAAAGCAGAATCGATAGTCATGCTTCTCTATATGCTGGCCTTGAAATTCCACTCTCTTTCTATGACCGCGACGAAACAGATGATAGCAGCAGCAGGAAAAAGAAAGTACTCAGAAATTCTAGGCAAAATAACGGATATTTCTGATTCCACAGAAAAAGTTATTTAAATAAATTATGTGTTTTAAACATATCTACATTTTTCTAAAGTAAGTTTTTGTCCATATCTTATGATTGACCGGTTATACGACATTATATAAAATTCCTCTCGAATGAAGAGGACTTCACACGGTATTTCCAGAAAATTCAAGATATACATTTTGTTTGTCATCTTAAATATATGGCATTTTAATAAAAAAGTTTGATTAATTTTTGAGAAAATCTTAATTTTCAAAAATTTTTCCACGTAAATGATAGTTTGAGATATGGTGATATATATGTTTTTGAATATTCGTGTCGTATTTTTTTAAGGATACTGAACCTAAATGAGCGACAGTGTCTAGCCATCGTCTACCAGCTCATGGTTGGTGCCGGAGAACATCTTGGCGTCTCACAACCCCGCCTGGGGGAAAACCAGCCAGGCGTACCCAATTCCCATGGGTTTCGGGAACCACTGCCCGCCGAGTCCAACCCAATCCGAACAACTCCCTTCCGGTATGGGCTCGAGTGTTAGGCCCGTCGTACTTCTAGTACCACGAGTGCTAGGGGTCCGCAGCTCTCGCACCAAAGCGCAGAAGGGGTCGGAAGTTTGGGCATTTCGTTTTTGGGTTAAGCTGTTCAAAGATACACACTCAGACATAGATACATACACGGACCTTTTTCTAAAAATGCCTATTTTGGGTTCAGGGGGCCTCAAAATATTCATTTCCAGTGAAATATTGACATCGAATTTTTGGGTGTAATACAGTACTTCCTCTGCTTACTGTAAGTACGTAGTACTGAAAGTCAATCATTAAAATACTCAAATACGATTTAAAACGAAACAAATGTTTCTTTTTCTATTATATGTATTTTACATTTCTGTCAGACCTTATCCTTGTTATAATTTGAGATGGTCCAATATTATATTTTTTGGCATTTTCCGTACTGTAATAAAATAGTAATATAATAGTGTAATAATATAAACTACTGTAACATAATAGTAATAAAATATACATTAACTTAGATGTTGACGGTATGGAGTTAACAGCCGTTCCAAATAGTGAAGTGAGTAGAAAAGAAATCACTGTCGCAACCAAAGATTCGTAATGCATAAAGGGTTAGACACTGCAGCTATAATGCATAACATGAAACGAGTTTATTTAAAGGGAGGGGATAACCTAAATTCCTCTGTAGCAAGTGTTTGTTTTATTCCGGAAGTAAAGCAGCATAGCAAACATTCCACCGTAAACGATAACTCGATTATGTCTCAATCACAATCGAAATTAAATATTGAGAAAATGTTAATGATGCTTATTTATCTTTATCTTTATTCAGCATTAGAAATATTTTACAATTTCATGGTTTCATCAAAATGTATATACCTATATAATAGGAAATATGGTTACATAGTCTTAAAAACAAACTACTAACATAGTAAAAATGAAGTTAAAATAGAATACAATAAGAATCTATATATCCTATACAACATACTGGACAAAATAGATTAATTAATACAATAACACACAACGTATAAACGTGAAAGCCAAAAAAGAAAATTACAGGAAAAATACAATCATAATGGTCACTATAGTCCATAATGAAGAGTTTTGGTACAAATACAATTGAAACGTGTAGATATTATTCATATAAATATACGTATAATAATAAAGGGTTAAATACAAGTCTGCTATCTTACAGCTAACAATGATATCCGAAATATTGAAAAAATCCTTGAGTACTATAGAAACTATGATCTTTTTGCATCTATTCAGAATTGGTGTTTTATATCCTTACATTTTATTTTCTCAGTGATTAATTGTACATGTAATAGCTTTATGTAAACTTGAGTTGTCTTTTAGTAAATCTGGAATTTGTAAATGTATTTTATTTCTGTCCTTGTTTTATGATCATGTACTGTATTATTCATTTGGAAATTTTGAATGTTGTTATTTATGAAACAAACAGTTTCTAAAATACATAAGCAGGGTAAGGTTAGTATGTTGTTTTCCTTAAAATAAGTTTTACAGTGAGTCATCCTATTTATACTAAACATCTTTCTTATTATTTTCTTTTGAACTACAAAAAGAGCTTTTATTTCTGTGGCAGAACCCCATATAATTGTTACACGAACCAGATGAGGAATAAAACGACTAGTAGGTATACGAATGCCTGCAATTGCGGTTGTTTCGAATAAAGTTTTGTAGTTCTGGCAACGAAGTGTGTGTGTGTGTGTGTGTGTGTTTAGAATATTAGAAACTCTTGAGAAAACAGATTCTACAGTGTTCGCTTTAAGAAATGCCTGATGTGAATGATTCGGACCACGTGGGACTCCAGCACTTCTTGAAATAATGGAAAAAACGCGAGCGAACACAATGAATCTGTATTTAAATGATAATACGACTAAAATGAACGGCGTTTGGATAACAATTGCATGTCTCAAATGAACATCGAAGGATTTTGCTTATGGATTTAGACAAAGCATGGCATGTGGTATAGAGTATTGAAATTGGGTATGTAGCAGCTTTGTGTTTAATTGGTCAGGTCCGTCAGGTCATACCCGACTAAGTGGCGTAGCCAGAGATTTCTCATCATCGTCGTCCTCAGTTTCATCATTAGATAGGGTATTTTAATCAAAATCATCAGTTATTTTTGAAACATAAAATAATTACGAACATTTTTCCATGTAAAGGGTAGTTTGGGGAGGGGTAATTTTGTTGAAAATCTTCATACGTATCTTTAGAAGATAGTAAATCTAAACAGAAGTTTGGTTTTTATCGAACATTACACACACACACACACACACACACACACACACACACACACGGACCTTTTATTAAAGTACTTCTTTTTTGGATTCAGGAGGCCTCAAAACAGATATTTTTGGTGAAATCTCGATAATATTGAAATTTTCGGTGGAATACAATAACTTTTCCATCTACTATGTATGTGTTAGAGAAAGTAAAAATTGCGTTTTTGGAGAGGGAATCGCAAATCATCTCGTGCTCATATCACCAAATTTCCCTTTAATTCCGTTGAACATTGTTATCAGGGAGTATTTATGGTATAGTTTATATGGAACTTACTACACTTGAGTTGTAGAATGATAAAGTGTGAACTATCCTTATTTCTAATCCGTTACATACAAATGAACACTCTTTGAGGCCTGCGGACAAAACTTTGTGCACTTACACTGAGTTCTAAAGTCTTTAGAAGCCAATGAACACCTACCATATTTTCAACCTCCTAGGTAGAAATCTGCAGTGTTTAATCCATCTGGTCTGTTGTATAGGGTCTTTCAACAAGATTGTACTATCTTTGAACTTAAATAAAACACGTTTATTTATTTTGGAACATAATTCATGTCATTACGTGTGGAAGAGAACATAAGTTAAGTGACCGCCGCGACTTCTTGGGTTGCGCGTATACGGTTGACCCAATTTTCAATGACAGAAGAACGTAAATTAGGTCCAACTTCACGAATAACACGCGTGATGTTATTTATAACATGGTTTACTGTTTCTGGCTTGTTGACATAAACTTGAGATTTAACATAACCCCACAAGAAGTAATCCAACGGCATTAAATCACATGACCTCGGGGGCCAATTAACATCACCATGGGAAATGATGAAACCTCTGAACTTCTCCTTCAAAATATCCATTGTTTCGAGAGCAGTATGGCATGTGGCACCATCTTGGTGGAACCAGATGTTTCTGAGATCCATACCATCTAATTGAGGCCAAAAATAGTCCCTTATAAGAGCCCGGTGTCTTTCTCCATTGACAGTTAGAGCTTCTCCATCTTCATCTTGGAAAAAATATGGACCAATGATTCCACCACACCAAAATCCACACCACACAGTAACCTTTTGGGGATGAAGTGGTCGTTCTTGAATCTGCATTGGATTGTGATTGCTCAAATAGCGGCAATTTTGTTTGTTAACACAATCACCCATCCAAAAGTGTGCTTCGTCGCTGAAAATGATTTTTCGACAAAAATCCGGGTCAGCTTCCAATGCTCCATAGGCCAGTCAGCGAATACACGGTGCAATCTATGGTCGTTGGGCTTTAGTTCTTGAGTTAACACCATTTTGTAAGCGTGAAACTTCAAGTCCAGATGCAAAATTCCTAATTTGTGGTCGTCGAAAGCCCCAATTCTTGCGCTCGACGTACACACTCACGAACGGCGCCTATGTTTTCGTTGGAGCGCTTACGTCGATTAGGTACAGGCGTTCTTTGATCGCTGACAGAACCTTTTCTTTCAAATTTATCGATCAAACGCCGAATCGTTCTCTCGCAGGGACGATTATGCACACCGTAAACTTCACGCAATACACGGAAGTTTTGGCGAACAGATGACCCATTTTGATAATAAATTTTCACAATTTCTACGCGTTGGTGAATGCTGTAACGTTCCATGGCATTTGTCAATAACAACTGTAACCACATGAAACAAATGACTGCTGTAACTCAATAATAACGGCAGCTATCACATGTTAAAGATAGGACGCTCTTGTTGAAGGACCCTTTACTATATGATCTGACTAAAATAATAGGTTATTTTACCTCATAAAGCTACCTTAACTCTCATTTTCAACTACTATTATCCTTTATTTTCAACCTCTATAATATATATATATATATATATATATATATATATACACACTCACATATGTGTATAATGTATGTATTACATACACATATAATTATATGTTATATATAATATGCATATTATACAGAACTACATCGTTTGACCAATCCGGGCACAAATTTGCGCAATTTAGCTTAGCACTCAGCGAAATTTATAGGTATCACACAGTGTTAAAAACTACCCCATCCATATTTTCAATCCCTTATATACAAACATGTAATTTTAACCAATCTGGACAAAACTTTGGACAGTTACTCTTTAAGTTGTAGTCTATTCGCAACTTTAAAAAACTACACCATATCCTTATTTGCAATCCTTGTAAATTTTCGGTGTTAAACTACATCCTCCTAATACGCTGTAGTATCAGGTAGATGATATAGGCTGGCGTAAAGTTTTCAAAAATTACATCTACCCATATTTTCAACCCTTCATATAAAACGTCCACCATTTAACTTGAACCTATCTCGACAAAATGTTACACAATTTCACGAAGGCAAGTCAATAAGCATCCGCACATAATTTTTTAAATTTATTGCAACAGCAATAGAAACCTACAATTAGCCCACTCTTCAACGTAATCCCCTTGTTTCTCAATGCACTTGGTCATCCTTGCACAAGCCATATATACACTGCTTCCTTAACTTCTTGGTTAGTGCTGAATCGATTGCCCCTTAAAGCACTTTTAAGTGAACAAAAAAGATATGGTTTGCCACTTCATCGACATTCACTCTTCTATTCGTCTGAATCAGGATACGGACTTGCTCAATGTTGGCGTCACTAGTGGATATGGGTAGGCGTTCTGCG
Organism: Deroplatys truncata; assembly: GCA_030765065.1. Lineage (NCBI taxonomy): Eukaryota > Metazoa > Arthropoda > Insecta > Mantodea > Mantidae > Deroplatys > Deroplatys truncata. The sequence continues at coordinate 71,623,219 of CM060975.1, read as the reverse complement.
CTTTCCTCGTCTTTCACAGTTGTCCGATCGTTTTGGAACTTTTCAATCCATTCGTACACCCTTCGCCGTGGTAAAACATTACCCTCATATCATGGGGAAAGTCTTCGATGGATTTCGGTTCCTTGTACACCTTCAGATGACAGAAGAAGAAAGAAAGAAAAAAAATCTGATGTGTTACACTCACATGACTTTCTCTACTCTTGTACAAACTATTTTTACAAACGTTTATTCTCCATATGCTTCATGTTAATCGAGATATCGAGATGTTAATCTTATTGCTAATTTTCTTGTAGATGCAAGGGGAATTGGTAGGCTTTAAGCGATAGTCAAATATTTTAAGAGCTGGTTGCTATGTGGCGCATTCCATTCTCTTTGCATTACCAGGACAAAAAAATAATGAATAACGAATTCCTATTTGAGAATAAGTATAAGTATTGGAAAATTTAAGGGAATAACAAGCAATATCTCGAAAATGGTTCACTCAACAAAAAAAAAAAAAAAAATGTATACGACATAAATTGTGTATTTTAACGCGATCTACATTTTTTTTGTGTAGTAAAATTTTGTATGTCTCTTATGCTTTACCAGTTATGCAAAAGTCGTTCACAATGAAGAATACTTTTGGAGACATTCCCAGAAAATTCGAGATATACATTTCATTTGTCATGAAAATATCTTAAAAACCACTAAGGATCTGTCAGGGGCCTAGGTATAAACGATCTGCGTAGTTCGAGGTGTTAAGTCCACCTCCGCTCCTAGTCCTATTCTATCCTAAGGGAGCCGTAAAACAGTTAACATTGAATTATTAGAGAGGATATTGTGTTCACATAACCGAGTTTCAGTGATTTCATTGAACATTTTGCCGGGAATATTTTGGTATGATTCGGGAAATCACTTTGTAGACTTGGTTTTTGTACTAGTAAAAACGATGGGCTACCTCTATAATTCTGAAAAATTCTTCCGCACTTTCGGGTTCGACAGACGTCAGAACATGCACTCCTCTGAAATCTCGACATCGAATTTTTTCCTGGAATACAATACCTCCTCTACCTATTGTAGCTAAGTAGTAGAAAAATAAGCATTATTTTGAATTGAATTTTTGCTTAATTGTTTCTCCCAGAAACATTAGAAAAGTATGATTTAGGGCAAAAGTCTTCGTCTGGTTAACTTCATCTAAATGTTTTTCGCTTGCACAGAAAAAAATCTCCAGACCTTTTACTGAGAAAAACTTATCAAAAATAGATAAATTGTAATTCTTTTTTAAAAATTGTTACTTTATAAATGAGTAGGATACTTGTAATTTCGTATACTTAGGTATCATCAATTAATGCTAATATAGATTTACAAAAACTTGATTTCTAATGTATTTATGTATATACAGAATTTCATGTCTTCTTGAGCAAGTACCTAGTAGAAACCTTAGAGCAAAAATAAAGGTAGGCAAAACCGTCCGGTAGGCGCGTTAAAAACTCTCTTTTTTTTTTTTACTGGAGAGATCCTTTAAAGTGTTCGAAAATAGCCATACATTAATTACTCTCCACAATGTGGATCTCATGTCGCACGCTAATCGAATTCATTATAAAGCATGTGTATTAGGGAAACTTGACACATTCGAGATTGAGCGATCCATTTCACTTCACGAACGCGACTAAATCTCGCGCTGTTCCACCAGTTCATTCTTTTTATGAGCTCAAATATAAATTTTCATAAAAATCAATGCAGGGCTTTACGAATTGCTCACGGACAGATTGATGGACAAACAAAATTGGCGCTCGGAAGGGATATATCGAGCTTGTCTTTTGTTTTTTTAAATGCTGTTATCCAGCATGGGGTGTAACTTTCCTGTCGGGTTTTAAAACTGACGCAGCCCCGTTTCGACAGGTAATCTACATTATGTGCTCCCCCCTGTCTTCTCTACCCTAGGGTAGGTAGCGGGGCGGACATCCATTTTGTGTCATAGCACGATAATGGTGGGCCATGCCATGTTTTATTCTGTGTACATACACTCCGCGTAGCTAATCTGCACAGCACAGCAACAGCGGCGCCCCTACCTGTAGGGCGATAACCGGCTAATTTATTGTATTTAGTGTACATTTTGAAACCTTAGTTACGGCCTCTGACCCAGTCATTATAAAAAATTAATAAGAGTGGGGATAAAAACACGACGGGGGTAATTCCGACGCTTGCAGATTTAGTCTTCCATGTAAGGGGGGTAGTTCGATTCCCGCTCGGAAACAAGAGATGAAATAACTGCTGTAATGTGTGAACAAACAACGGGTACATGTGCAAGGATTATGATGTCAGTGTGGCTTAAGGAGTGGGTCTAGAGATTTAAGCTTCTGGCATTAACAATATCAGGTTTATAAATGTCATTTAATTACACATGAAACTGAAAAACAAAAAGTCTTTTTTTTTTAGTTTTATTTTACATCGGTATAGTAAGGTGCCTTAGAGAGGGAGATACAGAGAGAGAGAGAGAGAGAGAGAGAGAGAGAGAGAGTGAGAGAGGGTATTGTATTGAACTGAAACTTGGATATAGAAATTTCACCTAAAATGCACCTTTAAGGATTCGCTGAATAAAAAAGGACTCGCGTGCGCGCATGTGCATGTGTGTAAGAGAGAGAGAATAATTAATGTATAAAGGTATCAAACAAAGTTTATTATGACAATAATTTCCAAAATATTCGCTTTAGTTTGAAATTTGCCACATTATAGACAGTGCTCCTTGAAATGTTAAGTGGTCGTTCTTTTGTTCCTCATGCATTCCTGCATCATTACTAGCGTATGACTCTCGCCCTATTAAACAACTGAGTTCATATGGCTTCTGTAATATCTAAGGTCACTTTGGTGGCTATTTGACTCAGGAAACAGCTGCTTATCAGCAATAATGTTCACTCGTTTGTGGTTGCTTCTAATCTTGTTGTAATTTTCGGTCTTATTACTTTTGATCTTAAACATTTTCACACAATTTTCAATCACTGGGAATAACCCTAATCAAAGCAAAATATCCCCTCCACCCGAGAATCAAACCTGGGATATCTGGGTTTGGAGGTTAGTGCGCTAACTGCTGGACCATAAGACAATTCGTTGAGTGCTACCTCAGCCTGTAAAATGTACTTACCGTAATACCGTGTAATTTAAACCATTTTCTGCGAATATTTATTCATGCTCAATAAGAGATTTATCTAAAATAAGGTGTTATATGACACTTTATAGAATAGCTTCGAAAGTAAATGGCAATGGATAGTGAAAACCATAATTTTTTTATACATATGATGTTTTACATTGCAATTTTTCCTGCTTATACGGGATTATCAAATTGTACGATCGAAAGTCCAATAGTTTTCACAATATAAGACTGCAGTTGTCATATTAAACTATTTTGAGCGTTCATAACTCCAGAACCATTTGTTGGAGGATGGTGAACCAAGTTAATTTATAAGATCAAAGTTGAATAGTAGAAGGAGCACACGCAGGCCTCTAACCTATATAGGCCACTGTGTCTTACATTGATCTCCGAAAAGAAGGGATGATACGGAAGACCCAAAAGGCGACGAGATCCGGAAGGCGAGGTCCCTAACGATTTCAGATTGCGTCTATCCTGAGGCGGCTCTAGATCAGCAGGAAGGGGCAGCTTCTGGAGAGACACCTGCAGGTATTTCTCGCAAGGATTCCATCATGGGAGGGCACCACCGCCTGAAACTTACCGGACGCTACAGAGAAAATTTCACCGCAGCAGCACCTCGTCCTGTAGCCTGAAAGAAAATGACGAGATGAAGTGAAATGAAATGAGAGACTGGAAAATTTCCAAACTTGTCAAGTTTTAATAAAATGGTTTGAGTCATTTTTGAAAAAGTAAATGAAGAAGCATTTTCCAAAGGATAGGATAACAGGAAGTTTCCGAAAATTATCACTTTACATCTTTGTAAGATGTCTGACTTAAACACAAATTGTGTTCTTTTCTTTTTTAAGCAATGCTGTTCGCGGACAGGGAAATTGTTTTCTAAATTTGCTAGTATTTTTTGTGTTAAGAGGATCTGAAAACATGATTCATACAAATTACACTGAAGTGTGCTGAATATAGAAGTGTCCCTAAGGTAATGGAATGTTTTGTGAAACATAGTTTAAAACACACAGCGGAAACCTCAGGCCTCCTAATCACTTATGAGCACGAAGGAAAGAAATAGGGTGATCAGGTTGTGACGGTCTGGAAACCATTTCTCTATACAAAAGTTTCCAACATAATGATACCTTCAATGTCAGGATGACGAATGAATAAAATTATACTATAAGACATTAAGGGTTGCCAACAAAGAGAATATATATTCTCTCTTCTGTAGACTAATGCTATTGTCTGGTATCGGGAACAATGAAGACTGATTACCAAAAGAGCACAAACAGGTTACGTTAATACTATAGAGTGATGTGGCTATGAGTCATTTTTCAGCTTATAGCTTACTGCAACTCATTTTCACCAAAAAACATCACCAGGAAATAAAGTATACTTTTTAAAAGTCAATATATAATTACATCCAAAGTGCTTTTTCTTTATCTATTATAGAGGTATTGCATCAATCAAAACACAATACGTGGATTTACTCGGAAATAAGCGCACGTGCGTGTAAACAGCATAGACCATAAACGAGCAGTCATAAATAGTTCATTTAAGAGTCAGGAATGAACTTTCTACAGCTTAATTTTTGGCACAGATTATATACATGCAATAGATACCAGAGTTTCATCTTAATGAATGTTTGTTAATTTTTTTAAATCTATCTCCAACTATATGCGTAAAGCAGAATGTTTAAACAGATATAATGATATAAATTTATATGTAAATGCATGTAGAATTCGAATTTCAAACATTTATTTCATGGGATAAAAATATTGACCATTGTACTAATTACTATATTTTTACATTTTTGGTGCCCATTGCAATATATTTTATATAGTTTTGGTGTTATTAATGATATTTTATAATGCTAAGTTTTGAAATCACACAATACAAATCACATGTTTGAAAGTTAACTACATACAACTAGCACTTTGCAAGTTGTTGTTTATTATCATCCTTTTAAATACATTTAAAGGACATGTCCAATTACAAATATAAAATAATTTAACAAGTACAGCTTATAATTTTACATTTCTTCTTTTACATTGCATGTACATTAAGTTTATCTTAAATATCATTTTGACTTTACGTTGCTTTACCATGCTAAATTCATCTATACTATAAAATTCATTTTCTATTAGGTATTTCTTTATTGTTTTCATCATTACATTTGTATGGTTTATGTTCTTTATTTCTCTAGGTAATTTATTGAATAATTCTCTTCCTCTAACTTCTATGGCACGATTATTTAGAGTTCCCCTTAATGTTATTCTATAATAATCATCATTGTTTCTTAAATTATGGTTATGTACACTGGAATTTTTTTTGCATATTTATATTTATCACAGATTTTATGCATTCATATATCAAGTTTTGATTCTTAAACACCCTCCTGCAAGTTTGTTTGTTTTCCATTTTGCTTATTATTATTATTATTATTATTATTATTATTTGCAGTTTAAAGACTTTATCCATTTCTCTTGCTGTAATATTTCCCCATAACGTAATTCCGTATCTTACATACGAATATATAAAAGCATAATAGACCTGTTTCATTGTCCATTATTTTAGTTAATTGTCTCATTACATAAATGCCCATATTTATCTTTTTTCTAATTGATGCTACATGAGATTGCCAATTTAAATGTTTATCACATGGCTAATTTAATACAGTTTGCTCATGTATTTGTATATTTATATATGCCAAAGTGCTCTTTGTTATAAAGTTGAAAATAGAGTAACTTTTTTTTAAAGCAATATATCTGTGAAGTTTGGTAAAACTTCGGAGCTTTTTTGTATTTTTATTATATTCATTACTTACGCATGAATTCTAAAATGATACTATGAAATTAAATTACCAGCTCTACAGCCTTAATCTGGTGCAATGTGTGGATTAAAAGAAGTGCAGCAATGACCAGTTGGCATTATCTTGGAACTTTCCTCGACAGCTAGAAATTTGCTTTTCTGGCTAATAAATAAGCAGCTTGAATTCGATCACAGCCACCCACCAAACTGAAGTGAATATATTATGTATTGACAAAAAGTGGAGTTTCTTTCATGTGTTGAGTTTAACCGTCCTAATTGTTCGCGAAACGAAGAAGGCCTAAGAAGTCCCTGCTGCCATAAACCTGTAAGCAAAAGAGACCCCCTGTCGCCATAGAACACGCGTTTGTAATACACTGTGTCCCTCAAGTCATGGTGTAATTATGGACTCTTATAATGGCTAAACGTAATGAAACTGAAGGATGAAACATGCGCTACATTGAAGATTATATCAAAGAGTGTATGTAGCATGATTTTCATTGTTGCGCTCGAGCAAGTAATGACGCAACACAACACAATAATGAAGCAAATCGCCTAGCTGCAGCGTAGCGAAATCACGCCATTTTAGACAAGATGTGGAGTGGACTGTGCAAAGGAAAGTTCTGTGGCTTGCTAAATTTGAATCCGTGACGTGTGTTCAGCGTGAATATCGTCGCATGTACATCCGTTTTCTCAGAAAAATAGCTAAATTAAAATATCTTAAGACGATAAAAACAATATCTAAGTGCTGTTTTGTATTTGCTTTGGTGTTAATAACATTATTATATATTTTATAAAAAGTAATTACCCATAAATGTAAATCAAAAGGTGCTATAATGAATGAAATAATCCTGTCTTCCTAAACAAACCAACTTATTGTGCAAAAGTATATCAGCGAAATGAGAAGGCGTTCATCCACATAGTGTAAAATCAGTCTATATTTAAATAGTTTTTGAGATAATGGGTCGTGAATTTAGATTATTTAAGGTTTAATTCCCCCTTCAGTCATATCATTAAAGAGTTCGCAAAATTTGTAACATTCCTAACATCACATTTCTTTAAACATTAAGCCATTATTATAAATTAATATAACCTTGCCCAAGTTTCATCGAAAAGAAAGAAACACATACATAGATATAATAAAATAAGATCTTTGATAGCCGGAGTACAACGAAAGAAAAATATCTCGGTATACGAGAAGTTTATGGCGTTTTTGAAACTGGTAGTATCAGAAGAATTGATATGGTCGCCATTAATCACACCACCAGAATCGGCACCGTAATACAAGTAGATCCAACAAGTAGTATGGAGTCTTATGGTGGGCAACCCAGTGACCTCAATCTGGAGAAAACTAATATTTACGCACCCACCATCCAGCACTGCAAACAAAAATACGATTTTTAGACATCACAATGAATAGTTTAATAATCGGCTCACCGAGCGAGATGGCTCAGGTGGTAAAGTCTGCGGCCCGCATTCGGGAGATCCCGGTTTTGATGCCCGGCGACCGCCCACTCTGACCTATGGGGTTTTTTGAGGGTTTTCCCGGGTCGTCAGGCGAATGCTGGAGTGGTTTCTTTCATCCCCCGAATTTCCTGTGCCTCCATTTCGTTCCATTAATCATTTCATTCATCCTTCATCCGGTTGGTGTAGTTCAGGATTGAAAGTGTCGGTGATCGCGTTTCGGTGCAGCGCGGCAGGAATAAAGGATGCTCTCTGTGAACTTTCTCCGACTCTTCAGCCTGGTTGCCGGGTATAAGGACCGCCCCTGGCGAGGCTTTGGGCCCTGTGTGGGGCGGCGTCCCCGGTCTGACTGTCCGGCTGCCGGGGCGTCTATATCTGGAAACTGTAGGGACCTGCCATTGCTGTGACGTCGCTCCTGATTCCGGCCGTCCGGTGCCTCTCTTTACCTCATCCTTCCCTCCCGGGGGCGTCCCCTCGCGGGGCGTCGGTACAATATCGGATTCACTGGATCGGTGCCGAATCCCCTCCGCTTCACAATCGAATCCAATGATCGGCGCAAAGGGAACAATACCTTCCTTTTTCGTTAAGTTTGCCATGATTTTAAATTAGAAAAACATTTTATTAAACAAATAGCCATTACAGCACTAAGGCTCAATTTCAATTTTGAGAAACCATCTGTATAATCATCAGTAAAGATACATTGTAAATAAATATAGATAATAAAATGTATTTTTTCATGCTTTCTTTATTTATTTTATTTCATTCTTTTATTTACAATGTTTAAATTGTTAATATTTTAATTTTTATTGGTAAGCTTTGTCATTTTGGCAATCCCTAAATTGGGAAAGTTGCGGCTCAATTCTGCTAAATAAAAAATAAATGTAACATAGATCGTTTCAAAATGTATAATCATCCACAATGTGGAAAATGCCTACACATCCCTTTCATTCATGCAAACTTCTATGAAATCATAACAGGGGGACAGAATTAAAAGTTGAACTATCTCAGCCCAGAGGCACCAAGTTCGATTCCCAATTGGAGCAGGGGAATGCTTGTTTAATGAGGACAATACCCTCCCCTCTCCCGAGTTTGGGAGTGAATGCGTAAATATGCTATGAAAAAAAGTATTAGATGAAATGTTTTAAAAAATCTAATATTGCTTTAATATAACTTTATCTAGCCATTATGGTTTATTTTTATGCAACTTATACAAACGTTCTTGCAAACCTTATTTTTCTATCTATTTCATGTTAATCGAGATAAACGTTTACAGAAACAGTTTCATTACATATTTCATTGTAGGTGTAAGGGGGATACAATAGGCTGAAGCGTTAGTCAAAGATTTAAACATAGATTCGCTATATTCTGGCTTTGAAATTCTATACTGTTTCTATAACTTTGCGAGAAGCAATTTAGTACTGACGGTGCCTCAAGAAATGTTTATTGAAACATTTAAATCAAGAACGAGGAAATGGTTGACGTCATAAAAAAGGTAATGGAAACAAATTCTGTGTTTACATTTTTGTGTAGTAAGATTTTATCTTTTACGGTTTGTCATTTGTACAAAGCTATACAAAATTCATTCCAAATGAAGAGAACTTCACAGACTACTAGCAGAAAATTCAAGATATCCGTTTTATTAGTCATGTAAATATTTTAAATATATGTATTCATAACAATTTTTGGGAACATAAAAAATAGCGAAGACTTTCCCATGTAGAGGGTAGTTTAGAATGGGGAATTTTCTTGGAAATCTTCGTGTTGAATTTTCGGAGGATGCTGAACTTAAATGCGAACTTAAGTATCTATCCGACTTTTCGTTTTGGAGTTGTTCACACAGACGCGCGCGCGCGGATCTTATTCGTAATAATCTTATTTTGAATTCAGGGGACCTCAAATAATGTATTTATTGTGAAACCTTAATTTGTGTGGAGTGCAGTACTAGGTGCTATAGAAAATAAAAAACAAATCTGTGATACATTCATATGACTTTTCGTACCCTCTATCGTTTATTATCGGGCATACAAACTATTTTTACTAAAGCTTATTTTACCTATCTACTACACTAATCCAAATAAGCCCTTGGAGAAATAGCTACATTATACATTTCATTATAGATACAAAGGGAACAGCGATAGTTCAAATGAATAAGAACTGGACGCTATGTGCTGGCCTTAAAATTGCACACTGTTTCCATGACATCGCGAGAAACAACTGAATATAGACAGTACTTTAAGAAATGAACAATTCGAACCTTTAATAACGGGTATCTCAAAATTGGCTCATGCCACAGAAAAACTTATTTGAAATAAATTAAGAGTTTTAAAGATATCCACATTTTTTGTAGTACGTTTTCGTCTATCCTTAACGTTTACCTTATATAGGATTATACAAAATTCCTTTCGAATGAAGAGGACTTCACAGGATTCCCAGAAAATTCAAAATATACATTTTGTTTGTCATGTAAAAATCTTTAATATATGATAATTTAATTCAAAATCGTTAGCCATTTTTTAGAAAATAAAACATTTCGAAAAATCTTTCATATAAAGAGCAATTTGGAATGAGAGGATTTTCTTGAAAATCCTCGTATCGCATATTTGGAAGATGAGCTTAAGTACCAAGTTTGGTGTTTATCCGAGTTTTCGTTTTTGAGTTATGCTGTTCACACCACCCACCCACCCACCCACCCACACACACACACACACACACACACACACACCACGCACGCACACACATGGACCTAAATGCTTTTTTTGTTTTCAGGGAGCCTCAAAGATGTATTTTCGGTGAAATCTCGGTGTCGAATTTTTGGGTGGGATACAATACTTCACCTACTTTATGTAGTAGGGAAAGTAACAAGAGTTACAAATTCTGCCGATATGACCATTGCAGTTAAAGGCGGGGTATAAATGTAACAACAATAATAACAGTAACAACAATAACAACCAGTCAGTTATTTCTCGTCAAAGCCTCCACATGATCATGGAATTTAACAGAAAATGCCATATATTGTTAAAGCTTGCATTTATGTCAAATATTGTCCAAATTATGTTTAAATTTTTCCAAATGTTACTCTGTTAAGAATCTGAGCAGTAACATGAGGATTTAAACGTTATAAGAGTAAAAGGTAAATGTAATGACGATCAGAGGGGCTTTCGAAACCGGGACAGTGCACTGCATGCTGGCGACATCCGGTCCCTTGTGTTTCTACCGTGACCCCCGAGAGCGAGGGTTGAGGCGAATGACGACAGGCGCAAGTATGGACGGGGTCCTTAATGTTTCCATATTAAACGCCTCCAACGCACCCGGGACCAATCATAGGCCCCGATCCCCTAGGGTTGGTGTAGTGGTTACCGTGCTAGCCTCTAGTTCAAACCCGGCGGAGGGCGATGGATTTTTTTTCGGACGTAAAAATCCTTACCATGGCTTCCTTCGGAAGGGAAGTAAAGCCGGTGGTCCCGTGTTGTAGATTTACGGCACGTAAAAGAACCTCAAGCCTGATTAAGAGGCCTCTGAGGAAAATTACCAGTCTTTCACGCCCAATATAGAATGGGACGCTAAGGACCATAGTAGTTAAAGAGCGTCCATAAATAAAACTCAATTTCAGATCCCCTAGGGGTTCTCCGAAGGAGCGCCTGGCCGAAAGTACCCGGAGGTGGGTTCTAGCCGAGCTGTCCATGGAACGACGCCAGGAAGAAACACAGCCCCGTCCAACCGCAATCCGCCGAGCATTCGCTTGGTCCTACGACCCTGGAACAGATGACAAGGAAGATGACTTGTACAGGAAATGAGAGACAGGAAAGTCGTGGTAGAAGATGAACCACCACGTATTCGCCTGCCGACCCGGGGAAACCACGAAAAACCCATAGGTCAGTCGCCGGGGATCGAATCCGGGACCTCCCGAATGCGAGTGAGGTTACTGCGACGCCACTTCACTTGGTTATAACAGTAAACTGTCGAGTCAGTCTTAACCGCATGCCATGACATATATCGATAGAATAAGAAACTGCAACAAAAAGTATAAAGTGAATACTGATGCGAATTCTGTACGTGAGGAAGACTGCTATTTTATGTGTTTTTACTACAGGGAGAGCCAAAAAACTACGAACCGGCTGCGCGGTGTTTTTCTTGTCCGCGTCTTCGGCGCTCGCTGCCGTCTGCCGCTATAATAGAAAGGCGCGGATGAAACCATACAACATTTTTAAAACTGCTTTTAAAGGCTTTACTTACCAACTTTATGAAAGGAGATACTGAAACTGGCCACCGTCGTCCATACATTTTTGGCACCTCTTTACGAAACTATCCATCACTCGCCGTAGTTTGCGTTGAGAAATGCTGGCGGTTTCCTGGCGGATATTTTGTTTTAATTCTTCCAGAGTGTGTGGGTTTGTCTTGTACACCTGTTTTAAGTTACCCCAGATATAGAAATCGCAGGGGGTTAGATTGGGGGACCGAGGGGAGCCAGAAATCTGTACTAATAATGTGTCCTCAAACATACTTTAAATTTTTCTCATCGAAATATTGGCCGTATAAGCTGTTGCAGAGTCTTGTTGAAGAAAGGCAAAATCACGCTCCCTGGCTGTTAATTCGCTATAAAAGGGGGCAAAATTGTATTTACATATGTACGCGCTTCAACTTTGGCTCGGAAAACATTGGCGAGTGATGGATAGTTTCCTAAAGTGTATGGACAACGACGGTGGTCAGTTTCAGCATCTCCTTTCATAAAGTTGGTAAGTAAAGCCTTTAAAAGTAGTTTTAAAAATGTTGTATGGTTTCATCCGCGCCTTTCTATGATAGTAGCAGACGACAACGAGCGCCGAGGACGCGGACAGGAAAAACATCGCGCAGGCGGTTCGTATTTTTTTGGCTCTCCCTGTACTACACCATTCATTTATTATAAGTGGTTTGCATCAAAGGTTCGAACATGCCGATAGCGGTTTGTTCTGCCGTTACCGCAAATGAAAAGCTTGGGGTTTTCTAGATTTTTATTTCACATGTATGTTTACATCAAACGTTCACGTCCACGAAATGTTTTTGTGAATGTTCCCATTGAAGTTTTGTATGTATTAACTATTTGCGGTAGCATTCCTTTACGTATACATATTAACTAATTTTAAAATAATTTCTAAGCAGCTATTTAATCTAATTAATGTGACACGCATAGAAAAAAAAACCGTTTATGTGATCGATAAATAGAGTTACTATGAAATGGGAATGGGTAGAGAAAGTTGTGTGAACTTTTTTCCCGCACATTTTCACTTTTAACGCAGCAGTTGCAGTGCATGAAGTTAAATAGCACTGAACATTTTATGCGTTTCCAAAAGCATTTTTTGTTGCACCCTGTGGGTGAAGTAGCACGTTTTGAAATTTAAATTAGGCGGTGCAGTTAACTTTATTCTCTATGCATCATAAACGTGCCCGTGAAATACGTGAGAATATATATAGGAATATATATAGGTATATGTATATGAATAATGTTTGACTATTACTGCATCGGTAATTACTGATAGGGCTCGATTTGAGCCACTGAGCCCTGAATTATGAATGCACCTCATTGAACATTCACATTGATTAATTTCCGGCAAATCGCACTCGTCCGTCCCCATATAATCCTCTATTCCGCGGTTGCTAATTTTCATTTTTAGAATTCGCTTCTCAGCAGGCTTCGGTAAAGGCGTCGCTCATGAATACCGTTATTGCTGGTGAATTAGTAATGAATCTGTAATGAATTTGTCTTTCTCTCTGCCTATTATTGTCTATTTGCGTATTTAAACATAAAGAAAACTCGAAATAAATATGTATGTTTATCTTTATGCGTTGGAGACTGTTAAGACTGAAAGATGTGAAACATTCGGAAATATAACACAGAGAAAACTAAAAGTGTGAAAATAATATTGAACTGGGTAAGAAATAATTCCAATAGTGTATATGGGAAATCATTATGGAAAGTTCTATTTTCGATCTGAAAATGTAACATGTGTTTTTCTTGGTATGGTTTTCGGTATATTTTTATTTTCCCTGTGGCTTACCCATGGAAGGTTGAGGCAGTATTTTATATCACAACACTGTGAATGCCAGAGTGATTGTAGTGTAAATTAACATTATTGTATGACAATGATTTTAGATGTTTGTTAGCCATAAACTTTGTTAGGAAATAAGTTTACACGGCCTCACTGAAACTGACAATAGAAGTGGGTAACAATGAACCGATGGGGTGAGTTGTTTATCACTAAGAAGAGACAAACAAATGACGTCAGGGTAGCGCGCCTTTCTTTAGAAATGGAGGGAATATCTTCCCTTGAGCATATGTGTTAGTAATTGTGATTGGCTGACAAAACAGACGCTAATGTTGGCGCGATTTGGTAACCAATAGCAGTTCTATTATAATGTTTAGGCATTTCGAGGTGAAGGAGTATATATTCTCGAGCTATAAGCATGTTTCACACAGTTCTAAAGAATCATTCGCGAGGTACACATCACGCAGTTCTATGTAATCATTCACGAGGTACACGTCGCGCAGTCTTGAAGAATCTATCGTGAAGTGCACATTATACAGTTTGGAAGAATCTCTCGCGTCGTAAAGTTAGTTACAAAATGTGAAGTACGCGGCAACTAATACGACAATAATTACATTCGGAAATATAACAGTTTCAGTCAGGCGTGTATAAAGATTAAAGATGTGAGCTATTAATTAAGTTTGACGGGAATAAAAGTGTGAAAATAAATTCTTTTATCAGTGTTATCTTTTAGTAACAACTCCTTTCCGTTTACACGCCCTGCTCAGAGATATTTGCTCGACTAAGCAATAATAGCTAGCCGGAGGACAAAGCACCCAAATCTTAAAATAACAAAACAATAACAGGCGCCCAGCAAATAAGATAACACGAACAGATTACTGCGACAGGGTATAGGGAGTATTGCATTCCACCCAAAAGTTCAATATCGGGATTTCATTGGAAATACACTTTTAAGGTCTCCCGAATTAAACAAAAATTTTAGAATTTGGTTTGTGCGCGAGTGCCTGGGTCTGTATACATCATAACTCAAAAATGAAATGTCATACCAAATTTCATATCTGAGTCAGAGACTCTTTAAGTGCGCTGGGCGAAGATCTTCGAGAAAATCTCCACTCCAAACTCCCTTTACATGAAAACATTTAAATTATTTGTTATGTTCTCAAAATGGCTCTAACGATTTTGAATAAAATATCTTGTATTTGAGCAACGGGTATTAATATGACAAATGAGATGTATATTTAGACATTTTTGTGAGTGACCTCTGCAATTAACTTTATATTTAAAAGAAATTTATCTAATAAAATATTATGTATAATACAATAACGAAAACCGAAGAGCTCATTAAAAGTGTACAGTTTGTGTCAAAAACGTATTTTTCTCAGTCTTAGCTATTTCCGAGATATTTGCTGTGGTTCGTTGGAATTTTGCAGTATTTTTGACAACACACTTTCAAACGTCGTTCTTTTATTTCTCCTGAATTCATGCAGAGAGCATTTAATATCAATGAAGACATTTACCAAACAGTTGACTGTCGTATCAGCCTCCTGTATACTCTTGTGTTTCTGCTACAAAATGCGTATTGAAACCATTTCTGTAAATATCATGTTAAGAAAAAGTAGTAAGAAAATACAAGCATTTATATATATTATTTGTAGTTTATGTATATAAATATATGAATGTATGTGTGTGTGTGAGAGAGAGAGAGAGATAATAGTTGATAGAGAAGATTGTTTGGTAACATTACAGAATTTTTTATTTTCAGTTAATGCGTTTCAAAAACAAATTATATTGTCTTATGCCAAAGTTTCGCAAGATTTTAAACATATTTTTGATTTTGAACAACCATGTCATTAATTTATCATAAAGCACGGTATTTTCATAATTTGTTTCAACTTTAGTTTAAAACTATAATTGTAAATTTCTGTGAATTTAGACATCTAATGATTTTTATTTCAATATACGAACATTACACCAATAACAATTTGAATGTTTTTCACTTTACGCTTATCTACATTAAAGGATGCACTACATTCGGTCAAAAAGTTATACATCTAGATTTCATTGGAAATGTACATTGCGTATGTTGAACGCATAGCCAAACAACAAAAGACCTGATAAACAACATATTGCATTTTTAATTCAGAAACCTTTTGAAGGATGCAAGGCAAAGATTCTCAATGAATTCCTTCACTCCAAACATACCTTTAAATGAAAAAAGTAGTTTAGAGGAATTTCATACATTTAGTTAGAGTAAAGAGCAAAAAACGTATACCTTAGATTTTCTATAACTAACCTGTGAAGTCATCTTCATTCACATTTAACTTTACATAAATGGGAAACTATAGGATTTTACTGCAGGAAAAAGCAGAACCCATTTAAATATGCAGTGCATTTAAAATCACTTTTTCTGAGTGCTAACACATTCTGAAATATTATTGTTAATGTTATCTCCCTATCTCCTCAGACTGAAGTTATAAATATATGCTGTCTGTGTAATATGCTTAAAATTATTTGATTCGTCCTCCCCTCCCATGAGCTCATTACCAACAGAAATCAGCTTGTAATATAAACAATTGAATTTTATTTTGCACGATTTTGCACGACTTGCTAATAGCATTGAGGCAGTATTTTTAACACTTAAATGATTTCAGTCAAATTATATAATATGTAAATTCAATAACAGGCCGCCCTGAAGCAATATGTGTATGTAATAATTTGTAAAATGTATGTAACAGTCATTGCATATGCTTATATTATTGTAAACATGTTCAATATTGTTATGTGAATGCATTACGTAGTTTAATAATGTAGGAGCTGTGAGAATAATACGTTAAAAGTTGCTAACAATGAGGTAACTTTGAGGCAATAATGAGTAAGAATGTTTAATAATGCTACTAGTCGTTATTGGAGCAACAATAATATAATTTTAGTGACAGTTTATAAAATAGCCAATCAACAACCAGAAAAAGTTTTAGTTAAATGAAGGTATTCTATTGGAGTAGGATTAGCCAATCAGAAACTGAAAAGGAGAAACATTTTACAAATTTAGAAGTCAGTTGCCTGCAAACAGTGTTCCTAACCAGACGCAAAAAGTGTCCTCGAGAGATTTAATACGTATTCGTGTGGGACGAAAATAGTTTACGTATTCAAAAGTGCAAGTATTAATAAAAAGAAGCTCACAGCTCTCTATATCAGTGAAGTGTTATTTAAATCGTGTCAAGCATTAATAAAAGGAGTGAAGTAAAATTATCTTTGTAAGCCTACATTCTTGTCACATTACAACCCTGCCAAGAGAAACGTGTCTCTAACAATAATACTAACGCAGCCGAGGCAAACATAAATATAATATTTAAAGAAACAGTCAAATTACAAAGGTAATATTTTTTTAAACTTAGGGCAAAGGCCACCTGAAAGTACATTTGGGGCGAAGGGTACTGGAAACTGTTTACTATACGTGCGGTTGCAATTACTACAAGTTCGGCTCCCCAACAGTTGAAATATAATACAACTCCTTCAATACAAACTACTTCAAATTGACGCCCAAAGCGTGTTGCACACAAGTTAAAAGGAAACACGTTCTTCAAATAGGCTTCCATACTGAGACAACTAAAAACGTTCTTCAGCAGGTTATTATTGCGTAATTTGAAAATATTTCAAGTCACAATTTTATCGTGATTAAAAATTGACTTGTAATATAAACAAGAGAGCGTTGTTTTCCACATCTTGAATATAAGCAAATCTGTATTGGCTAGTTTGAAATAGTTTCTAAGAAAAGCTCAATCGTGATTAACGTAAAGTGGATAACAAAATCGCCTTGTATAAATAGTATAATACATAAGGGGTGCTTGTGAACTTGTAAAGGGTAGAAAAAGCTGTACATACACATTACCGTTTTTCTGGTTGTTACCACTGGCCTACTTTTCACCATAGCATATCTCAATTTATTCGTTTTGTTTCTACTTAAGCGAAGACCCTTGTGCCATCCATAATGCTCGCAATGGATTTGCGTGCGCACGTCATTTTACGACAGGCTTTTGTTTTGATTGTTCTTATTTACGACTTGCTCCCACGAAGTTGCGAGACTTTGTTTTGTTTGTTTCCCGTTGCAGCGCTGCGAGCACTTAGGCATAGAGAACAACCTTTCTCAGCCGTTCAGCTTATAACGTCGCTTAATTTCTCCTTGAAAGGCGATCCACGAACACGGTTGGAAACTTTGAAACTCGTAAAATCCCTGAAATCCACGCCTTTCTTCCCCATCACACTTAAAAATGAAAATTATGCCGACGTTTCATTACTTTGGCCTCCGCCTCCCCGCGGTACTCCAGTTCATAACGTGCCGTAAAGTAGGGAAAACAAACGCACAGCGTCCCAGTGTTTTTACAGCCTCCGACGCGGCGGCGTACACGGGAACCCTAGATAAACCGATTTGCTTACCTCTGTACGGATAACACGCTTTGATGTTAAGGCGGCCCGGGTCGGTACACACGGCCATAAAAAGCAGCACTTCATGGAAGCGAGTCTACCTTGCGGAATGCGCATTTGTGCATCGGCGATAACGTACTGCTCTGGGGAAGCGATAAACTAATTTTCCTGCCTTACTCTTGTAAATATTTGGTGCGCTTGTCTTAGAATTGTTATGGCTACTATGCCGTTGGGTAACAAAACACATGATACAAGCCGAATCGCCTATGCAAAAAGCTCTTCAGCGTATGATCCCCAGTTTCTAAGTACTTAAAAAAATCTTACGTGTAACATTCACATGACTTTCTCTAACTGCTAACGTTTAATTTTATGTAGCTTCTACTAACTAGAAGGCTTACTCTATCTACTTAATGTTAATCGAGATAAACGTTTAAAGATTAATTTCTCTGTAGGTACATTCAGGAGGCCGAAGCCATCCTTTAAAAAGCGCTAAAAGCGACATCACGAGAAACATCTGAATGACGTGACTAAACTGCGAAAAATCTGATGTGTTACACTCACATGACTTTCTCTACTCTTGTACAAACTATTTTTACAAACGCTTATTCTCCATATGCTTCATGTTAATCGCGATGCTAATCTTATTGCTAATTTTCTTGTAGATACAAGGGGAATATGGTAGGCTTTAAGAGATAGTCAAATATTTTAAGAGCTGGTTGCTATGTGGAGTATTCCATTCTCTTTGCATGTCCAGTACGTAAAACAAAAAAAACAAAAATGAATAACGAATTCCCATTTGAGAAAAAGTATAAGTATTGGAAAATTTAAGGGAATAACAAGCAATATCTCGAAAATGGTTCACTCAACAACAAAAATGTATATGACATAAATTGTGTATTTTAACGCGATCTACATTTTTGTGTAGTAAAATGTTGTCTATCTCTTATGGTTTACCAGTTATGCAAAAGTCGTTCACAATGAAGAATACTTTTGGAGACATTCCCAGAAAATTCGAGATATACGTTTCATTTGTTATGAAAATAGCTTAAACACATGATATTTTAATCAAAATCATTAGAGCCATTTTTGAGAAAATTAAAATTTTCGAAAAATGTTCCATGTAAAGGGTAATCTGGGGTGGGGGGATTTTCTTGAAAACCTTCGTGTCGATACTGAACCTAAATATCAAGTTTGGTGTTTATCCGACTGTTCGTTTCTGAGTTATGCTATTCACAGACACACACACACGGACATGTTTCCAAAAATGCTTTTTTTGGATTCAGGGGGTCTCAAAACATATATTTCCGGTGAAATCTGGGTATCGAATTTTTGGGTGGAATACAATACTTCCCCTACTTACTATACGTAGTAGAGAAAGTAAAAATGACAGGTACCGAAAAATTCCAACAAATAATATTGAATATCTCGGAAATGGCTAATGCAAAGAAAAAGTTACTTTAAATAAATTGTAAGTCTTAAAGATATCTAAGCGTGTGCAATGAATTTTTGTCTACATCTTATTGTTTACCAATTATAAAAAAATCTATTCGGAATGAAGAAGATCTTAAAAGTTACGCGCATAAAACTGGAGATATCCATTTTATTAGGCATGTTAATATCTCAAACATCGTTTGCCTCATTCACAGCAGTTCTTTTTGAGAGGTACTATATATTACGGAGGGGCCCATGAAACCGGGGCAGAACACCCTAAGTAGGCCACAACGGCCTTTGTTGCTTCGAACCTGACTTCTTGGAGGGGGAAATGAGCGGGAGACGACTTGCGCAGGCATGCACGCGGTCCCTAACATTTCCAGATGGAACACATTTGTCCTTACACATGCCCAACCACAAGTCCCTAGCCCCCAGGGTTCTCCTGAAGGAGCCTGCTTCGAGAACAGGTCCGTGAGCAGTCCATCGACAGCAGGGAGGAACCTTCACAAAGCGTACCTCCACCGCCCAGCCGTAACAGGCCGAACACCGTCACCTGGTCCTTCAATCTTGTAACAGATGATGATGCAGCAAATGGTGGGTACAAGAAATTAGGGAAGGTCGTGGTAGAAGAGGAACCACGCTAGCACTCACCTACCGTCCCGGAGAAACTACGAAAAACTCATGGTTAGAGTGCGCAGTTATCAGGAATCGCACCCGGGACCTCCCGAATGCGAGTTTAACACGTCACCATGCAGCCATCCTGCTCGGTTTCGATGGATGTAAAGTTCTGCATTAGCTTTTCTTCTTAGTTTTATTTATTTGTTGCTACTTGCTTTAATCTCATAGCAATATTGTCAAATTTGTCAGCAGATAGTTCAAGTATGCTGCATATACGAAGTTGGAGTAGAAGAGGGGTCGGTACACACTGCAAGCCAAATGGGCAGAACTCGCCTATAAAACAGATTTTCCTATTAGAGAAGAATCCACCTCAGCTACGGTTCTAGAGGAGCTAGATTAACTCAGTTGATAGGCAATGGAACAAAACTTCCGCATATAAATAGAAAAATCTGATATGTTTACATTCACGTGACTTTCTCTACCCTCTATCGCTTATTAGTGGGTATACAAATTATTCTTACGAAACCTTATTACTTTCTCTACTACGTATAGTAAGTAGAGGAAGTATTGCATTCCACCCAAAAATTCGATACCCAGATTTCACCGGAAATACATGTTTTGAGACCTCCTGAATCCAAAAAAAGCATTTTTGGAAACATGTCCGTGTGTGTGTCTGTGTGTGTGTGTCTGTGAACAGCATTACTCAAAAACGAACAGTCGGATAAGCACCAAACTTGGTATTTAGGTTCAGTATCTTCCAGAGATGCGACACGAAGGTTTTCAAGAAAATCCCCCCCCACCCCAAACTACCCTTTACATGGAACATTTTTCGAAAATTTTAATTTTCTCAAAATGGCTCTAACGATTTTGATTAAAATATCATATGTTTAAGGTATTTTCATGACAAATGAAATGTATATCTCGAATTTTCTGGGAATGTCTCCAAAAGTATTCTTCATTGTGAACGACTTTTGCATAACTGGTAAACCATAAGAGATAGACAAAATTTTACTACACAAAAAATGTAGATCGCGTTAAAATACACAACTTATGTCATATACATTTCTTTTGTTGAGTGAACCGTTTTCGAGATATTGCTTGTTATTTCCTTAAATTTTCCAATACTTATACTTTTTCTCAAATGCGTTATTCATTTTTTTTATGTCCTGGACATGCAAAGAGAATGGAATGCGCCACATAGCAACCAGCGTTAAAATATTTGACTATCGCTTAAAAGCTACCATATTTCCCTTGCATCTACAAGAAAATTACCAATAAGATTGACATCTCGATATCTCGATTAACATGAACCATATGGAGAATAGGCGTTTGTAAAATTAGATTGTACAAGAGTAGAGAAAGTCATGTGAGTGTAACACATCAGATTTTTTTTATATCTACTCCATTTTAATCGAAAAAGGCCTTCCCGGGAATAGCTGCATTACACATTTCGTTATAGATACAAAGGGAATAGCGACAGTAAACTGTTTAAGAACTGAACGCTATATGCTGCCTTAAAATTACACGCTCTTTTCGTGTAATTGGAGAAACAACTGAATGTCGAAAGGGTTTGAAAAGAATGACAAAGTATTGAACAATTCAAACCATTAATAACGGATATCGCTGAAATGGCTGATGTCACAAAAAAGTTATTTAAAATAAATTGTGTTTTAAAGAGATCTACATTTATTGTGTAGTACGTTTTCGTCTATCGCTTAACGTTTACCAGTTATATAAGTTTATACAAAATTCCTCCCGTATGAAGAGGACTTCAGAGGCTATTCTCAAAAAATTGAAGATGAACATTTTGTTTGTCATGCAATATCTTTAATAAATGATATTTTAATCAAAAACGTTAGAGCCATTTTTAGAAAATAAAAGATTTCGAAAAATCTTTCATGTAAAGGGTAGTTTGGGATAGGAGGATTTTCTGAAAATCTTCGTATCGCATCTTTGGAAGATATTGAACTTAAATCCCTTGTTTAGTGGTTATCCGACTTTTCGTTTTTGAACTATGCTGTTCACCTTTTTCTAAAAATTGTTTTTTTTGAGTTAGGGGGACCAAAACATGTATTCCGGGTGAAATTTCGGTATCGAACTTTTGGGTGCAATGCAATACCTTCTCTCCTACTATGTACGTGGTAGAGAAAGTAAAAACAAGGCGCCTAGTTCTTATACCCGAGCTCGAACATTATGCTTAGCATTATGTCTATATTTTGTGTTTTGTGTCTATAGCAAAATGTTAATGCAGCTATTTCCGGTTTACCTGGATTAAAATGAAGTAGATAGGAAAATATACTTTCGTAAGAATAACTGTATACCTCTAATAAGCGAGCGAGGGTAGAGAAACTCATCTGAATGTAACACATCAGATTTTTAAAAAGCGTATCGCTATGTATGGCTTTAAAATTCCACCCTCTTTGAGTGTCCACGAGCATGGCGACTTACCGCTAGCAGAAAGAATACGTATTTGAAAATTAAAACTAATAACAAAGAATATCTCGGAAATGGTTAACGCCACAAAGAATTTATTTGCCATAAATTGTGCAGTTTAACGAGATCTACATTTTTTTGTATTGTAAGATTTTGTCTACTTCTTACGGTTTATCAGTTTCACAAAAGCCATTCAAATGAAGAGAACTTCAAAGGCTACTCCCAGAAAATTTCAGATATACGTTTGTTAATATTGAAAATATATTAAACATATGATATTTTAATCAAAATCGTTAGAGACATTTTTGAGAAAATAAAAAAGAACGAACATTTTTCCACGAAAAGGGTAGTTTGGAGTGGGGGATTTTCTTGAAAATCTTCATATCGCACCCTTGGCTAAACATAAATACCAAGTTTGGTATTCAACCGAATTTTCGTTTTTGAGTATGTCGTTCACAAATACAAAGACCTTTTTCTAATAATCCTTTTTTATTCAAGGGGTCTCAAAACGTGTAGGTATTTCCGGTGAAATCTCGGTATCGAATTTTTTGGTGGAATGCAGTACATCTTTTACTTACTATGGGTAAGTAGTACAGAAAGTAAAGGGAACAAAAAAAAAACATGAACTTCAATTGTCTCTTAAGCCCGTCTATGAAGGTTTATCACATTTTAAAGTATTTTGTCAAGTAATTTCGGCTACTAAGTGTTTCAAATATTTTTGATAATACATATAATGCATTAAAATTGTTACATATGTTTTGCATAGACACTTAATTATTCTTTAAATTAAAAAGAAACTCTTTTTCTGATGTTATACATAATAAGTTGTTGTGTTTTATATCTTATCCACGAAATGTCATACTATTTTTTTAGTTCCTACGTCTTGAGTATAAATTGTGATAGGATAAAAATTTAAATTTTTGTTTTGGAGAAGTGATAGGCAGTGCTGTAAAATTCAATTCTCAGGAAAACATAGAAATAGCCTATGATATTGTAAAACCATAGCAAATATGCCATTTTTGCATTTGTTTAAACTGTTCACAAGAGAAAATATTACAATAATTTCTATAATTCTGCTTTCTTTTATAAGAGCTAAATAGTCTGTATCCATCACATATTATATTGGGCATATTTTCTTCCATTGCCTGTATAGAAAGTAAAGTTTTACCATCATTTGTTTTATCAATCAGTTTATTTCTCGGCTGTTAATCGAAAGTACTGTTTTGCAACTCATTATGCTATATTTGGATCAAATAGTCTCAACGTTGCTAGTATACTATATCTTTGTGAGAAGGGCCCTAAAAAGATTTAAGTTTTCCGTGTTTCCACAGAAAATGTGGGACAAAATATTCTATATGGTTTTGAGAGTACCAAAACTATTCCCAGTATATGACGAATTTAGCAAATCATAACATTTTCATCAGCACAGGCTGCAGGAAAACGCTTATACTATGGTACTGATTTTAATGTAGTTTATGATTTCGCAGTGCATTGCAATTACTATAATGTGCGTGTGTGTCTCCTCCTGTTAAGTGAGCTTTGTTCAGAAACTACACAATGAACAGAAAGATACAGAGTTAAGCCCATACATCCTTGCGAGACAGCTGTGTTTTCTTTTGGGCTGACCATAAGAATATTTTTGTGATATTGTGCATTCCCACATTTTGTATCAAATAAATAATTACCATGGTGACAGGATGCACATATTATTTAAGCAGTCTTCTAAATCATTGGAATAAAATTGCTCATCTACAAAAACAGAATGAACCTTCCACATACCCAAAGTATCAGGGTTGAGAAAATGTATTCCAGACAATACATGACAGTTCATTTTTTTACTTTTACTTGTTGAGAAACTTTAAGAACATTGAATTGCAAATAATCATTTGAAACTCATAATTAATGCAACTCTTTTGTCTCATAAATATTTATATAACTATCATTTATGGTATAAATTCATTTATCCTATCTGTAGTATTTAATTAATTTAACATAGTTTCTTTATATTCTTCTAGATTCTCAGTAAGTAAAAAGTGTTATTTTAAAAGCTTTACATTAGTGTTTGTAATATGTTTAAATATCAGCACCAGCCTTCAGATAATTTTATTGCAGGATCAATAATTGAAGGATCACCATATTTCCAATTTTTTTTCCTGTTAAAAGAGTACAACTTTTAGGTTACATATCTGTAGTTTATCAATTAATTTTTAGGGGGAATATGTTCAAAAATAAGATTAAAAATTGCGTAAAACTAAAAAAGACAATATTTATTTTTGGGGCTTATTTTATTTTTGCTTTCTTAAACTGTCAAATATTATTCAGAAAACAATTGTCTGAATATACTACTAATCTTTTAGAAACTATTTTTTTTTTGTAATTGTGACAGCCCAGCAATTCGGTAAATCAGACTTTCTGTAATTATAGCCAACATAATTTAGAGAAAGCCATGCTAACAAATTTAATTATATGGTATGTGAAACAAGTGCTCAAAGTCTTAGCTAGAAACCGGGCGGTTGTTGTTGTGTCCTGCATGATCAGACACAGACTGATCGTTTCGTTTAATGTAATATTTATTATATTCTTAAGTAAAGAAAATTAAATTAATTTAAACAGGTACTTTTAGTATGAAAATATGTGAATGAAAAAGAATAATTTTTTACAGAAATAGCACAGTGATATTTTGTGGAACTGTGTATTTAATGTTTGACATACCTTGTGTCAGCTTTCGAAGTTTCGTAGAATATCAGACTACTGTAACAACCTTCGTAATAAACGTAAACTTAAATATTACAATGCAGCTTTTCTATATTAGTAAATATAGGGTGGTTAAATTATATTCGAACCCACTCGCGGTCTCTCTCTACTGTGCAAGACAGCCGGCAGTCGCTGGGGAAATTCCTCCGGCAGAGGCGGACTAAAATCCTTACCTTATTATAGATGCAGGAAATGTTGATCCATAGGGCCCATATTCTTTGATGAAACAATAAATGCAGAACGATATCAGAAGTTAATTCTGGGGCCATTTTGCAATCTCTTGACGGAAGAAGAGAAATCGTGTGGTTGGTTCCAGCAAGATTCTGCAACAGCACATACGGCTGCCGAATCATTACATGCAATAAGAGAGGTGTTTGATGACAGAATAGTTAGTGTTGATTTGTGGCTCCCTCGTTCTCCTGACCTAACGAGTTGTGGTTTTTATTTATGGGGTTCTTTAAAAGACAAAGTGTATTGTTTCAATCCTTGCACACTACAGGAACTTAGAGAAAACATTGTACAAGAAATCACAAAAATTCCTGCTGCTGAGCTTCGGAAAGTGAGCGAGAATATTTACACGAGATATACTGCCTGTTTGAGAGCAGAAGGTCAACATTTCCAGCATCTATTATAAGGTAAGAATTTTAGTCCGCCTCTGCCGGCTGTCTCGCGCAGTAGAGAGAGGCCGAGAGGGTTCGAATATAATTTAACTATAACTACCCTATATTTTAACCCGGAAATCATATACAAGTATATTTTGTTATCCAAGCACTAAAAAGAATATTCTGACGGAAATACAAACCATTCACAATTTCCGGGTGCAATGAGCGACTCACATTAACATAAATGCTGCTAAATCAATGAGTTTCATAATGCACTGGGCCACTTTGCAGCCAGGAGCTGGGGTATAAAGGAGGAATTGTTTTCTGTGTTGCCAGAGAGTTAGAGAAAGAAAAACTCAAGCCCTTATATTTAGTATGGTACATATGTGAGGGAGGTCTTAGAGAAGGTCTTGTGAACCTCCTGAAGTTGGTATAAACACAGATTTTATACCTTTCCTGCCAATTTCTTGTGGCTACAAATTAACAGGAGATTATAATGTCCTACCTTGCCAATATTAAATCGATTCACGTTTATTATCTGTTTTCTTTACAACTAATCAAGATACCTAACACAATGATGTGTATTTACAGTAATAGTTCTTTTCTACTGATATATGTACCTTCATTAATGTATTACTTTTAACGGATGGAATATAACTGAAAATAATTGTTACATTTTTGCTTAATTACAAATTTTTAAGGCTTTAATGCGATCTGTTTTAACCGTTGTAGATACACATTATCACGAATAAGCGTAAACAAAGCTCTAGCATGAAGGTTGCTGAGAAATGAGTAATTTGTTTTAGAGAACCATATTTCAGAAACTGTGATTTAAACAGTGACTGCAGAAAGCTAGTCAAAAGGCTGAAGATGGGAAGTAGCAATAACAGAGATGATACAGAAAATGCTAACACAATATTCAACAGTTTCCTCCAAATTTTGAAGGAACCCACAGCCTTCTATAATAAGTTGTTCTAGACCCAACAGAACCTAAATCACAGATTGAGCAGCAACATTGTTGTAATAAATTATTATACATAAGTTTTAATAATTGAAAATAAATTATATTCTAAATGAATCATGAAAGCCTAATCTACCAAGAAAGAAGGAAAATATTTTTATATATTTTGTTGCCATTTTTATTTTCTTAAAACGAAAAAATGACTTATTACCTCTTCCTCACAGGTACTTTTTAGTAACATCTAGCAGGAACCCATAAAAGTATATAACACATGACACAGTTCTATAACGCTGACTTTTAATATCGATTATTCTCGAATTCACGGAAGGTCTGAAGAGACAGCTTTCTTTTGTTTTCTTTAATTACTCTTTCACTTTTTAAACTGGCTTTGCGGTAGTTTCTATGACTGTTTGTATGTCGGGGGAGAATAAATTAAAAATGAAAAATAATAAAACGGAAACAAAGTAGAAAGAAAGGGAGTAAAAGGGTAAAGTCTGCGGATAATGAAATTCCCCCAGAAAAGCAATCCACTTTGCATACCTCCCTATTACCGTGTCTGCGTGATGAATGGGCATGATAGTTTACACGCGAGAAACATTAAACATGCACTTGGAATATAATTATTATTTTCTATCCACGAAAACCCCAGCTGCTGTCTCGCCTCTTTCATGTAAAACGCTGCTTTGGGATTCGATCGGTCGACGAGAGTTCCATCTAGCGGGAGAAGGAAGAGATATACGGTTGCGGCTTCGTGGCTCTGTGCTTGACCACTACATAAGTTTGAGGTGATACGAGGTTATGGTTCGTTTGTGCTTGTACGATTGAAAATGTGCAGAAAACATCGCTTTCCATAACGCCAATATTTTACAATTATCCTATTCTGGCTACTTAGGTCATTAAGATCGTTTCCCTCTAAACAAATATTAAATTTTAATTTTATTGAAACAATTTAGTAATCTCTTACTTTCGTAATTTATTACGATTCTTTGACATAATTTTTTGCGGTTTTAAAACATTGTGTTATGATCCGCAAAATAGTACTCTATTTATTAGCAGTGCGTTATCTCTAAAGTATTTAAATTTCGTTAACATTAAAATTACTTATCTTAGTGTTATGATTTAGAGAAAATAAAAGCAGCATAGTTGGGAATGAGAGAAATGAAAAATCTGTTATTAAAGTTGACGATTTTAAGGCTAATAGTTACCTGCGTCCATTTTTCATGACTGTAAAATTAAATACTTGCAATGGAAAACGCCTACATGTTATTATGATAGTGTTAAAACATACTTATAGAAATTCCTCTGAAAATGCACATATACTCTACGCTACATGCTACTACTACCTTATGTGTAGGTATTATATATATTATATATATAATAACTATTTAATATAACAATAAAAGTATATTTAGCTGTGCTGCAAAGATAGATAATAAAATAACACTGTAGGTATACGAAAGGTGAATATTACACTATTTATTCCTGAAAAGGCCATTGTTCTTTTTCTAAGTGAACAGAAAGGTCACTACATCAAGCTTTGTGTTATAAAATATTAAAAAACTCATGTGTCACATCAAATATAGGCCAATCATGTGCCAGAAAGTGTCAGACATCAAACCAGGTGTCTCTCTTTATTGACAATTGAGAACCATACCCTATTATCGCCGTCACTTATCCCTTTACAATCAGATATGATGAATATGTGTGTAGTGTAAACAACTAAATCAAAACGACAAAAGTGCGTCTGGAAGATTTCACAAAGCTACAAAAGAGGAAATAAAGTCGATGATTATGAACTGGACAAACAAACTCCAAAACAACAGAATATTTTAACAGAATTAGCAGATAACAGCTTTAATTTATGTTCAGTAAGTAGGCTGACTTGCATCAAATCATCACCAGTATTTTGAAGTTAATTTATCGTGAATTCTGAAATTCAAAATATTGTTTTTTTTCTTTTATGGGTTATATTTCTTCAATGATTCTAATTTTCCTCGTGGATATCCCTGCTGTCCATAACTTTCTTAATTCCTTTCTTCCAATACTTCTGAGGTCGTACTGTGTTTTTCTTTTCTCTGGATTCCAATTCCATATCGTTTTAGACCACCTCAATCTATGTGATACATATATGCAAACAATTTAGTTTATTTTCGTTATTTGAATGTATATTTGTTTTATTTATTTTCATATTAGTCCTTATTTCTTCATGTCTAACATTTTTCAATCTAGATATGCCACTTCTCCTCTAATAATCCATGTCTCCGAGTGTGTCTTTGTTATTATCCATGTTTCAGATACTTATATTTCCACAATTGAATTGAACATTAGTCGTTTAACCAATTCTTATTATTCTTATTGTTATTCCTATTGAGTTATGTGATTGCACTTCTTTCTTGGCCTATTTTCTTTGGCTTATATCGTGCCCATTTGTAGCACCCGAACTGAAAATTACTCCTAAATATTTAACATTATTACAACTCCAGTATTGTCAATCTGCAAGTCCCTCTTCTCCCCTTCAATTATGATTTTCTCAGACTTTTGTAAATTTATACGAAAGCCCCATCTTTATAATGCTCCTTTGAATTTATTACTATGCAATGAATATCTTCCTGATAGTCAGCAAAAGGCAGCGTGTAAAACATAATGGTACTTCCAGATTTCCAAGCTTTTCTTCTAGTTTAGTAAGTCTTGATTTAAATAATTATTCTTAAATAACGTTGAGATGACGTAGCATCCTCACTTTAAGCCTTTCATAACTTGTAATCTTTTCGAGATGGCATTTTCACCATGCTATAACATTCTCAGTACAAACGTTTAGTTGCTCCAGTATACATCTCATTTGTATTTACAACTTACTTAATGGAACAATGTTTATGGGCTTTATTTGTTCATTTTATTCGGATTAATCGTGACAAAAGCAACTCGTGGTTTTCAAATTATTTAGCGAAATGTCTCATTTTGTCATTTTCTGAATCGTGGAGTTATAGATAATTTGAAAAATACTCGTGAAATTACTTATGAAAATGGCAGATATAACTCTGAGTGAATAAATTTTTGTGTATATATTTTGTTGGTAATCATATAAGAGTGGTTAAGTCGTTTGAAATTGAACTTAAGAAGAAACCTGGCACACTTTTAGTTGCAGCAATTTAAACACTATAAACACAGGCTATTATGAAGAACATCAAACTATTTTTTAGAGATAATTAGAGATAAAGAACTTGGGTTCATGGGTCATGCAAGACGCGAAAGTTGTGGATTATTGAATTATTGATATTTGCTGTTGATGATTTCACATCAATAGAATTTCAAAGAATGGAAACAACAGTGGCCAAGGTCACTGACAGGCAGGTAAACACGGTCTCGTGAGCGCTGTCTGCCAACGTCAACATACTGTAAGGGGGATGGGGGAGTAGTTTGTTACCTGCGACGTCCCTGTTTAAAATTCAGCAACAATTCAACTTTATTTCCTTTCGTCGTTGCTTTAATGCTTGAAAACTCCTAAGCCTGGGTATGAGATTTGGACTCACCTTTCAATGGCATGTATATCCTTTCGGAGCCTCAAGCTCGAAACCGCTGAACCTGTTTTATTTTCTCCAATAATTTCTCTGAGGCCTTATGAATAACCTGAAAACGTTTCGATATTGTTCATTAACGTTCCAGGAAATGGCAAACTTAAAGAAAATTAAAATCCAAAATGTTTACTAAAATCATTTTTAGACAGATTTTGGCTTTCTTAATTAATTTGGTAAATTAGTTATTATTTTGGTTCATTAGAAGCACTTATAAAATATTTTAATTATTTTGTGTAGGTTGTTGGTTTAGTTTTCGTCTGTATTCGCTCAGTTGAAATATTTGGAGACTACATGATGTAGAAAGCTACGATTTGTTGTAACATTTATAGGAAACTCCACTGACAGTTTCTAAAACTGCTAGAGTTTTTAAAAAATCTTTCTGAACAGCTGACATATTTTATCAGCAACCTTTCATGCTAGAAGTCTAAAATATTCGTGGTCATTGTGAGACATGGATTCATAATAACATTTCTCAAGTATAATTTTTCTCCCAAACATTTCAGGTGTTATACAACTGGTTTATTATTATTCGGGCAGACAAACATGTGTTTGATTATTCTGTTGAACCGTTTTCCATTTGATGGGAAATAGCGTAGAGCTCTTAAGGGGCATAGAGTACTTTGCCTCTCATATTATGAACCCGGACTCGAATTCCGGTTGGGTTAGGTTGCCAGGCTGAAGAATTTATTCCGGTTTGTTCCTAAGTCCTGAACATGAATACCAGGCAGCTTTAGCACCCGAGTTCTTGGTTGATTTGCACATTAATTTCGCATTTGCATATCTGATATGAATCATCCGGTTAAAAGATGTTAAAGTCTCTAGAAATATCGCTGAACGTATTCATTTTTAATAAGAACAAAGAACAGTTCATTTGTAAACAGACTGATCCATATTAACTAAAGGAGCATAAATTTTGTTGTGAAACAGGAAATTTTTTGTACAATGTCAAATTCTTTTACCATCCTTAGCATTAATTTAATGTTTAGTATGACGGTTAATAGCCTGCTTAATGTGAATTGGTCCACATTAAAGGGAAATTAAATTACGAAACTGATATGATATATGATACGAAAATAATATTTTAAAATGTTTACACACTTAAAAATTGGAATTTTCTCTTTAATTTAATGCATATGTTTAGGCATATTAGTTACATTTTAAATATATTTTTAAAACCAGTGCATCTGTCATTTGTACTCTGAAATTTTCATCACTTCACAGAAAAAAAATCGTAACTCCTATACTCTATGGAATAGAGAGGTAACATTTAGCTCATATTTTAGAGGGAATTTTGTTTCACAATGGTACAACTGCTAAATACGGCAGCTTCTGTGTATTCAAGCCATATTGCTTCCTTCTTTGCAAATATATTTTTGCTTTGAACAACTTTTTCTGTGAATGACATAAATGATCAGTTTTATCAGAAGCTAGTGAAGAAAGCTACATACAATTTTAAGATGATAAAATAACTTAATGCTGTTGTGGCTGTTACTGATAAATTTTAATAAAAGTTATATTATTAAGAAGCACCGAACGAGTTGGCTCCATGGTAATGTGTGCGACTCGCATTCGGCAGGTCCCAGGTTCTATTCCCGTCGATCACCCACTGGGTTTTCGTGGTTTTTCCTGGTCAGTAGGCGAATGTTAGGGTGGTTTCTCATCTACCACGATTTATTTTCCCTCATTTCCCTTTCATTCCGTTTATTTCTCATGTTTCGTGGTGCGTGGCGGTATCGGATAGATGGATCGGATGTTTGCTCCCGTGGACACTATAGGGCTGCCTGATTGGATGGATCGTTCATCGCCCTCTTTGGGTAGCTCCAGTAGTGGGACGAGTTTTGAAGCCAGGAACTATTAGGGGCTTTCGCGCATCTCTGTGGGTCTCTGCTTGTGGCTTGTAGCCTTATGTGATTCCTTTACTTCATCCCTTCCTTAGTTGCAAAAGATAGAGGTCGCAATGCTCGAAGTGTACCCCTCGTTGTTTACCCATACCTTATAATTAAGAAATACGTAATATATGTTTTAATAAACGCCATTATTGCATGAAAGTAGATAAGTGAACTTAAATGAATGTGCGTCTGCATCCTGTAAAACTTTCATTCTGATATTAGTCTCCTTTTAATATTAGCAAGTGTGTAAAAATGTCCTTCTCAGGAGCAAAAATTCCTTTAAATCTAAAGGACACCACTCGTTGAAGTAGTTGAAAATAAAGATTTAAGAGTACCTTTCACAACAAATCTCAGATTTAATAGACACATTGAATTAAAAGTAACAAAATTACTAAAATTTCTAGGCTTCATTATTAAGAATTCGTATGCATTTAAAGAAAAAACGTGAATTCGACTTTGCAATTCCTTTGTTAGACAAAATTTCGAATACGTATCTATTATTTGGAATCTTAAGACCACAAAGTATGTCAGCTTAATAGAAAAGGTACAATAAACATTTTAAAAATATTTAATATTTAAAACAATTGGATGTTATCCTACATAGACAAATTATGAAATGTCTTAGATATATTTAAATTTAAAGCTTTAAATTTCAGAAGAGACATTGCGGGATTAATATTTCTGTGTAATGTATTACAATCTATTATTGATGATAATACTATCGTAAATATATTGTTTTATGTACCAAATAAAATAAGTAGATTGAAGAAACTTTTTTCACCCCAAGAGCAAATCACAAAGAAATCAAGCAAGAGAAATAATAAAAAAAATCACCATTAAACAAAACTATATATTTATATAACAAACTTCATTATTGCTTACTACACTACATATAGTAAGTAGGGGAAGTATTGCATTCCACCCAAAAATTTGATATCGAGATTTCACCGGAAATACATGTTTCGAGGCTCCCTAAATAAAATAAAAATCATGTTTAGAAAAAGTTCCGTGTGGTGTCTGTGAACAGTATAACTCAAAAACGAAAAGTCGGAAAAGTCCTCTTCATTCTGAATGACTCTTTCATAACTGGTAAACCGTAAAGGGTAGACATAATTTTGCTACATAAACAATGTACATCTCGTAAAACACAATTTACGTTATATACATGCTTTTTGGACTGAACCATTTCCGAGATATTCCTTATTATTTGTTTGAATTTTCCAATACTTATACTTTTTTCTCAAATGGGAATTCGTTATCCGTTTTTTTATGTCCTGGACATTCAAAGAGAATGACATGCTTCACATAACAACCAGCTCTTAAAAGATCTGACTATCGCTTAAAGCCTACCATATTCCCCTCGCATCTACAAGAAAATTATCAATAGGATAGTTTCTGCATATGTTTATCTCGATTAACATGAAGTAGATGGAGAATATGCGTTTGTAAAAATATTTTGTACAAGAGCAGAGAAAGTCATGTGAGTGCAACACATCAGATGTCTTTTGCTTATTTCGTTCCACTACTCCGTAACTTTTATTGTCATTTATAAGTTTTGTTTGTTTCGTCTGTATAAGTTAGATTTATAAATGATTGTATGTTACTATATTTTTGTAATGTACATTGTAATTGGGCTTATGCTTGTTATGTTCAGAACAATAAATAAATAAATAAATAAATAAATAAATAAATAAATAATACCTTAAATAGTTTCTGAGATAATGGGTTACGAATTTAGCAATTTAACATTCAGTGGGATATGAATTTAATCTCCTCTTGAGAGGAGATAAGTAATAAGTTTGCAATAAAATATTCGTTATTCCTAGAAATTAAAATTAGTTTAAAATATTAATTCTAGAATTGCTGATTTTTATAGGTAAAATTGGAATTTCACCAGAAGCGTGTTGAGATATTCTCCTATATAATTTGCTTTTAGATTTCCTAGCAAGCGTCATGTGTACTCATGAAATTAACAGTTGAAATAAAGTACAAACGATCATTCTGAAGAGGATTTCAAAAACAGGCCCAATTACGTATATGTGCATATTGAGGCACACCCAAAGGCTTAAGCAGTTTTCGGGCAGCTATTTCTATGCAAATCTGGCAACAGTGTTGCTATGGGGCTTACTCATACTGCATAAAGTCTTTCTCAGTTACTGTTATTACTAATATTAATTTAATGAAATGCTAACTTTTGCCTAGAGCTTGAAATCCAATTACATGCTACCGTTAATTAAGTGGAGTATGCTATGTTGCGTCATTAGTGGGAATGATGGAACGAAAAGCATCACAATGACGTGGGAAGTATAATCTTCAACTAAGATACAAGGGTTACACTGACTTCCAGCGGTATACAGCCCTAGAACGTATTTAAAATGTACAACATATATTCAGTATTTCGAGAAGCACAAATATTCATAAAGAAGGGAAGAAAACAGGGGTTTTACCCAAGTTCTAGACATACTTCTTGGAAAAATCTTAAATCTTATACACGTTAAAATACTTGAGAAGTGCATTGTAAGAGTTTTCTGACTGAAAGCAAAAGCTAGGAAAGTTTATAATTACACCAGTCTATAAGAAGTACGTAATAGTTAGGACATGGGAGAGGGATATGACAAGGGTACCTCTTATCACTCAGCACCTGGTTGGTGAAATTGGTTAAGACCTTTTTAAAAAACGAGAGGATTTATAATAGGACAAGAAGAATAATTTGTTGGTGGTAATGATACTACTAGCACAAGAGTAAAATGCCCTTTAAAAGAAGCATAACAAATTACATGACAACAGTGTGACATAAGGGAGCAACCTAGGTAGCTTTGCCTGTTATCAAGAAGTCAAACAGAGGAAAGCAATGGCAAAGGAAAGTTTTAATATAAAACCTCTCGATTTGAACTCTCGAAGAAAGAACTGAAGAACAAACCATGGAATACTTTTTGTGGAGGGCAGCATTGTATACGGAGGATACTTATAAATTGCGATCAAGCGAAGAAAAACAACTGGAAGCATTTTAAATTTGGATATGAGAATAATATAGTCTGTGAAATGTACAAAAGAAGTTATGAAGGGGCTTTGAAAACAAGCAGAACAATGCAGAAACTGATTTAGAAGAGGAAAATACATAGATTGAGACGATGGACGAGAAGAAACTCGCTGGAAGACATTTTGAATGAGAAAAGCTTTCGGGGAAGAAGAAAATTCCAATGCATTATCTTATATGCGGAGGCGTAGAGGAAAGGTGAAAAGAGAAGATTGAAATGGACTGGTTTTGCGGCAAACGTCCTCTTACTGGACTGAAAACTTAGAATTATAATTATGAGACCTTTTTAGTTTAATCGGTACTCATTCTGTAAACATATTGAACCGTAAGGTCACATAGGTAATGTATTTCAGTTCATTTATTTGAGTAACTTCTCGTAGCTGTTGATTGGGGATAACATACTACCCAAAACAGAATTAAAAGAAGCGGTAGTACATATTTAAGGGAACGCATATGCCTACGTATACAGCATCCTCAAATCTTTGCCACAATTTTAATATTACTGCAGTTATAAGAGCTGGAATAATAGCCTCTCTTAAAATACTGTATTTACTTTCTCTACCATGGATAGAGAAAGATTGCATTCCATCCAAAAATTCTATATCTAGATTTCACTGCTCGTAAGTACATGTTTTGAGCCTCCCTGAATAAAATAAAATATTTTTTTGGAAAAGATCCTTATGTATGGGTGGGCATGTGTGAACAGCATAACTAAAACAATGTCGCATGATCAACTTAAATATGAAACTATGCATTTAAGTTTAATATCTTCCAAAGATGCAACACGAAGTTTTTAAGAAAATTCCTCACCCCACACTACCATATACATTTATTTTCTGAAAAATGGATCTAGTGATTTTGATTGAAGTACCGTATATTTAAGAAATTTTCATGAAAAGTAAAATATATATCTTGGATTTTCTAGCAATAGTCTTTGAAGTCGTCTTTATTCGGAAGGAACTTTGTATAATTTTCCATAACTGGCAAACCATAAAAGATGGACAAAAACGTACTATAAAAATGATGTAGATTACTTAAAAACACAATTTATTTCAAATAAATATTTTGTGGCATCAGCTGTTAATACTTAGTTTAGAAATACTGTAACTATTCAGTTGTTTTTCGCGATATCAAGGAAAGAGTATGGACTTTTTAAGGGCGTTTTTATACATTTGACTACCACTTCAGTCTCCTGTATCCCCTTTATACCTACAACAAAATGTGTAATGGAACTATTTCCGTAAAGGTGTATCTCGATTAACACAAAGTAGAAAAATAAGTTTTTGCAAGTATACTTTGTAGAAGTCATATAAAATTAACTATAATGAGTAGAGAAATCCGTGTGAATGTAACACATACTACTTTTAATAATGCGAATTCCATAATATGCACATAAAAAGTGCTGCAGAGTTGTGATCGCCAGATTGAAGTATTGTGTATGTTTCCGCCATGATATAGGTTATGTTTGCTCTATTTTAAGGAGCCAATCTAAATATACTGGGTTCGGGACTTGTGTGGAATTTCCTTAGAAAACAAAACACCGCAATAGAGACTGACTTAACTATTTACATCCTCAAGCCCTGTGGCACATTCCAAATATCCAAAACCATTCTGATTATTATTTTGATACGTCGGCCACACCAAAACGATTACAATAACATTGCAGCCCAGGCTTTCTCGTTATTCGTTTGTGCGAAGGTTTGCCCATCTCTTCTGGCCAAGTTAACTGAACATTCCGTTCTAAGTAATTAGTCTCAAATAAAATTATATGCAAGGAGTAAAAAAATATATTTATTCATGCATTGTAAGTACTGCTGGTATCACCTTCAGTTACAATAATGCATCGTCTGTAGGTATGCAAAAATGTTCTCTATTCAATCTGTTGATTAAATGTCACTATGATGGAGGACCAAATCGTAAATCATGTGTTTCTGAGGGTGACAATGTAGGTTCCACCGGAAGTAACAGTTGTGGGGACAAAAATTCCTTTTTCAGGATATACGAATATTTTAATCTTGTTTGCCAATTGATTAATGCAGCTTATTTACTGATTTGTATAATGGTTTACAAATAATCTATTCTATTTAATACTACTGTTTAAGATAGTCGAGAGAGGGGAGGGAGGAAGAAATAAAGAACGCAATGCTTTTTTAAAATTAGTTAATACGATGAATATCCTAGTATCTTTAAATAACATGTTTTCGAAGTTCAACTTAACAATCAGATTGTAAATGGATTTATAAGTATTTGCCCTGGAAGTTTACACTTTCAAGTTTTTTCTGTCACAGTTGTCTGCAAATTTACATTTTTTTAATTCGGGTTGCTTAACACCATTAAATATTATTAACATATTTTAACCAGTGTGAGCTCTTTATCAGAAGTTTGCATTATTTATAAAACTCATAGTAAAGTATCAATAAAATTTAAGTAAGTTTTACAAAAATGGTTACAAAATGACACACAAAAGAGAAAACGTTATGTGTGTTTATCGGCCAATGCTTATAAAGTTTAACTAATGATCTGTTACAGTGCGTGTTTTAGCTATGGGGAAAGATAATTTAGGTTTAAGTTTCAGATAATTTAATTTATATATTTGAATAAAGTACTACGATAATTAAACTAGATTTCCAAAGTTTTATAAGTTTATATTTGAAACCTTGACTCCACGAAAAAAAATTCTCTTGTATGCATCTAAAATGCTTTAAAATCCTTTAATATCTTGAAATCTATCTACTGTAATAATGGCTGGACTTCATTTCTTATACATTGAAAAGTTTTCCTTTTAGCGTGCCATTCTCAATTCTCTTAAAATATTCTGCGGGTGTTTGTTTTAAATTAATGTCACACGTTTTGATTTCCAAGGTATACGTTCAGTTTTGAGAAAATTAATGCAATCTTAGAAATTTAGCGCTTCATTATTAAGCAAGTTTAACAAACAGTGCCATTTAGGCATTAGCTAAAAGAGTTTCTTGTTGCTTATCGCAATTTAACCAGCTACTAGCTTGCCTTTTAATTAGCATGTCGAAACTCCCTGGCTTGGCGAGATTGGACGCAGATTGGCAAGAGAAACGCCTGGCTGGGCAGTTGACTTCTCGTGTTGCGCTGCTTGCCGGGTAGCGTGAACTGCAAGGGGCTTTCTTTGATCGCACGCAACTCGCTTCGTGTCGCATACCAATATCCAGGAAAATGGGGCACTTTGAAAGGGACAGAGGTTTAACAATTCCACAGACCCTACTAAAGTAATATACATAAGAGGAAACATTTTTATTACTTTTTATATTTCCGTCTAGCCCATGGCAGCCAAACAGAGACTTTGAAATTGCAGCTGTAGATTTTGGGTCCGCTCTGCCCTGGTAACCTACTTGTGTGTCATTTGCTTTTATATCACGAAATAAAAACAAAATACGGTTTATGTAACAGTAATATTACGCCCAGCAGATGCACTTTTTCGATTCGATTTTATACGTGCTTTTCGGATGAAAATGTCATGTGGAATAAAGCGCCTGTAATGAACTGTCCACATGCTGACTCTTTTCCCATAAGGGCGTAATCTATTGACCCATTGATTTGTTTGGAAGCGTGTGCTGCATATTAAATTTCTGCAGAGCAAACAAAATGATCGTAAAAAAATTTATTCCACAGGCAAAACTGTCAACACCAATTTCCTATTTGTGGTCTTACCATATGGTTTGCAAACCTAGGATTTTGGTTTTGCATTCTTTACCGCTTACTTTATGATAAGTAAAGGAAGTATTGCTAAGAGATTTTACCGGAAATACACGATCCTTAAAAAATAAGCTAGAAAAAGTTTCTCCAAACCGCGACCGCGAAAAGTCGGATGAATAAATAACTTCATACTTGAGTCAGACATCGTTTAAGAATACTAGACGACGGTTTTCAAGAAAATACCCTACCCGAAAGAAAGAAAATGTTATTTTTAATTTTATAAAAACAGGTTTAACAATTTCGATTAAAGTAACCTGTGTTTGAGATGTCGGTATAGTGAATAAAATCTATATCTTCAATTTTCTATGAAGGTCCTCTTCGGTTAAATAGAATTTTATATAATTTCATATAACTGGGAAACCATTTGAAAGCGTGTATAGATCATTGAAGTATGCGATTTATGACACCAATTGTGACATTAACCATTTTAGAAACATTCTCTATGAGCTGTTTGAATTTCCATTGCTCGAGTTCCATCTCAACGCTAATATAATTTATGACGGTATTCATTTGTTCATAACAAGATATTCGCTCACTGTACTATAAAAACCAATTTCTATATAAGCATAAGTTTATTGCTTTACATTAGATCATCTGCAACTTATGATATAAAATCTTAAATGTTGTTTCCCCATGTTGAGTGCAACTGAGTCGATATTGCTTAGTTTGAAATCATTTTTAGGTAGATATTATCCCAACAAGGTAGCATGGATAAGAGTTATACGCATGCGCTATAGCATGCATAAAATTGAATGCAGAACATGCATAATCTGCAAGCACCTTAAATCAGCTTTCCTTTCTCTTTTACTATTATGTAATATGATTCTACAGACTTTATCGCATAAAGGCTTAAGCTAATCATAATAAATATGTGCGTAGCAATGCTTTCATTTGGCAATAGGACACTTTCTTATAGGAGGATGGGGTTGGTCAAGTATCTATCTCGATATAATATAATATACTATGTATTTCGTCCTGGGAAAATTTAAGCGAACAGCCGAGAATATTTCAGAAATATTATTTTCAAAATAGTTTACATCTAAGTTCTCTTACAGTAAGAAGTTTTTATTTTTTGTGGTTTATAGTTATTTAACAGAACAATTTCGTGCCCAGAGCAATTTATCCATATTCTGCATTTTAATCAAAATCGTTAGGGCGATTATTGAGAAAACAAGGTTTTCAAAGGATCGGTTAGGCTAGAAAAATTTCATGAAAATCTTCACCTTCAACCCTTGGGAAATGTCTGAGTTTTGCAAGTTTTTAATTTTATGACTCTTTATTTCCTCTACCGTTTCCCAAGTTAGATGAAGTATTGTACTCCACCCACATATCGAATATATCGATTTTCGGAATTAAACAAATTTTATAAAATAGGTTTACACATATGTGTGTGTGAGAGAGAGCGAGAGAGAGGGAGAGCGAGAGTAGAAAGAGAAAGAGAGAAGGAGCATCACGTGGCTGAAAAAAAAGCCGATTACCTACATGCCTACATTTCCTCCTTAACTAGGACGTGCTTTAAAGTTGCAAGTCGATATTATCGCAATTATCTCAGATTTATTTTTTGTCTCACAAATAACTAATATTTATATTGATTGATTATAATTAATCGGATTAAATTAGCACAATTTAATCTGCAGATCCATACTTTGAATTTTGTGCAAATAGCTTGTGAAGCCGTCTTCATTTTTAACAAATTTAATGCAATTGAGAAACCATAAAATATAGTGAAAAAATTATCAGGTGAAGCAAGAGGACCTTGAGGGTCTTCGTATATACACACATTCATTTTAACGAATTTTCAAAGTGCTACCTTCGTATTCGGGGCCCCAGATCATGTATTTTTTTTGGAGAAACCTTGATGATGAATTTCTGAATCGAGTGCAGTGCTTATTCTACCCTAAGTAAGAAGAATAAGCAAATGTTTCAGTTCCCAAACACAAAGACTCGCTTGTTGGTCGTCACGGTGTTACAGGAGCTTTCCAAACCTCCAAATAATATTTTAAGCACCATAGCAGATTAAAGTATGGTTTTCAGTGTCTTCGTTTGTATGCAGATAATTTTTTCATGTCATTTATTTGCAATCGAAATTAACGGACTTCGATGTACGGCTCTGGCATTGTCGGCAGTTGCACCTGTCGTTGCCGACAACGAAGGCTTATCATTTGCGAAACATTCCGCAACAAATGATTAAACGTAATAATGCTTATATGTGCATGTTATCCAACAGACAAATACTATTCAAGTACAGAGTGAAAGGATGTAAGCACTATGTAATTAGCTAAAGCTACTGCATTTCTGTTTGATTCAGACATAGATCCTATCTTGAGTTAGATGTGTTTCAAGTTTCTTTAAAGAAAAATAACACTGCTTCCTTTCGATGCTTAATTTATGTGTCTTTAG
Organism: Deroplatys truncata; assembly: GCA_030765065.1. Classification (NCBI taxonomy): domain Eukaryota; kingdom Metazoa; phylum Arthropoda; class Insecta; order Mantodea; family Mantidae; genus Deroplatys; species Deroplatys truncata. The sequence goes on along the minus strand of CM060975.1, from coordinate 71,581,970 downwards.
TTACAGAAAAAGGGCAACGTTCGCTTCTTCCTAAAACCTTCGCTTCAACCGATTCTTCACAGATATAATAATTATATTAAGAAACTTTTACGGAAGAAGTCATTGATAACCTTACTTCAAAATTGTGCTTTAAATATCACATTTACCAGCCGGAAACTCGCAAAGATCCTATTAAAACAAACAAATATAATGACAGTCAGTACATTCACTGTTCAAGTGGAGATATGTCTCAATGTTGTTTTTTAGAAACAAAATAGAGATTTTTCTTAATTTTAGCTAATTTTGCAACACAATTATTAGTATACGTAGTTGTGCTCATTGTGCTGATGAATGTGTCATATTGAATCACTATGGGGCATTATTCAGGCATCTGTTTACTGGTAGTCCTGATATACGCTTACTGATTGTTAATTAACCGAAACTCACTTGCAAGTACGCAATGGACATTGGAGGAGCTTATTTATTTAAAGGAAAAACATTACTAGTCCAGCCAGAATCGAACCAGGGACCCTTGGAACAGCAAGCAGGTCTTCTACTAGCTGCACTACGATCAAAACACAGGTCCACTAGTATTAAATGCCAAAATCATTATTGAATTCTGGGCTTGTAAATAAAATGATCCACCTATGTGTTAGAAAGTGAAATCTTAGATTTAATTTAATAGCTATAACTGCGGTTTCATTTAACGACTTGAAAGAAAATTATGTTGTATCACATACAACTTATTATAGATTTAATAAGCTAATAATGATTTGGCTTACATCAAAACATTTACCAGGTGCTGTATTCTCCAGGTGATAGTCAAGTTTTACCATAAATCGTTCAACATATTCGATGACAGTAGCAATAGGCTGTCGTGACCGGCAGGCTTAATGACAAAATGGCACATAGATCTTCCACATAGCATCATGGAAAAAGTCATAGTGAATAAGACCAGGAAGCGCTGATTAGCCAAATGCGAAATATCAGGTCTCTGGCACCAGTAAGGCAAATGCTTATGTAAGTAACGCCGGACTTATTGTTATGATGACCTGGTGCACCATCTTATTGAAACAGTAGTAATTTGATTCTTTGTCTAATAGTGCCACTATTTATTTCTGTTGGTTACAACATATAACGTGCACTATTTATATGCCATTTTTTCTATTTGCAACACAAGAGCCTTTGACGGAGGGTAAACAACACAAGTGCACATGCGCGCAAAAATAAACGTGGAGAGTTTTCTCATTCATTGATGCTTCCCATGTTTTTATATACCAAATAATTTCTTTATAATAAATACGTAAAATAGTGGCATAGATTTAGAAGTCACCCTATTTTTTAACATATTTTGTAGTAAATTTCGCAAAATGAAGAATTATGAACCAGATTTTTTAATAAAGAAGACTATAAGGATGTACAGTACTTTTATTTGAGCGTGTTTTGAACAACATAAGCCACATACAGTTTTGTTATCTTGTTATGTTTTGAAACAAGAAGGGTTAATTGATACTGCTTATATTTCTTCAGTGATTTTATGTCCTCCTCTTTTGGGAGAATTAGGTCATGTTTCGGATCGGAAGGGTCTAATTTGAAGAGGATGTAATCAGCTGGTCAGTTCTTTCAATTGCAATGTGCAGACTTGTGTAACCTCTTCTTACCACTTGCAGCTTAATTGTTGTACTTGTCCTGTCATTTTTCCGCTCCTTTTATATATTCCAAATATTGTCTGCAGGATAATATCATTTTTTATCAAGAGTAGTGAATATGTCTTGTTGGCTATGTTGCCAGATTCTTCATTACTCTCTATTCCACAATGGAATGAAAACTATAGCCATAGAAGTCCCAATTTCTTGACAATAATTTGATTGTAGAGATTTTGGATGTCAGATATTTTTCAGTTGAACTGTCTCTCAGGTTTTGAAGAGCCTAAGGCTATCCACTCAAATAAAATATTGCCGTGGTTTGATAAAGTAAAGTCAATTGATGTGTATTTGCATGTAACTCAAAGGAGAAGTCTAAGGTTTATATTTGAAATTCACCGCTGGAATGATTTCAGCTTCAGAAACATCAATAATATGATAATATGGTTTGGAAAATACAACTTATTTCCTGGAGAAGTTGTCCATAGCAATACTTTTAGGAGACTCTTGACGTAAACTGCGATTAACTTTCACAGATTTTAATTAACAATGTTTTAGTCCACAAATGTTTCTTAAAGTATTGGAATATAAACGTACCAAATCTAATTCTGAATTTGCATTGGTTCTTGATATGTTTCATAAATTCAGATGGAAAGGCAAAGCAGTCTAATGGATGCTCTTCAGTAGCGAACACTAAAAATATATGTTTTTGATAATTGGGTCTACAGGTTAGTGTGAAAGAACAATTGTCAAGCACAAATAAGCCCTAATAGTGGTTAACAATAAAGATGGAAAAGGCACTTGCAACGTTGGAAGACACCTTTGAGGTATGATATCTCGAATGTCTCCGGGATACTTGAATCAGACGAGAAAAAGTTTAATGCGCGTACAGGCGTCTCACCATGGTAGCTCAGCAGTAAGGGTATAGGCGCGGAGAGTGGAGGCTCTGTGGTTCGAATCCCGGCATGGCGTTGCAGTTTTCAAGTCTGATTCAAGTTTTCGATACTAGGACCGAAAAGAAACGGAGTGAGAGATTTAATATTTTTATATAGAGCATTTAAAACGTTACTCCAGACTTCAAACCATTATAAATTTAATCATATTTGAGATAGGAGAAAAATATCAAGATTTATGAAAGAAACTGTATTGTGTTTTATTTTTTCTGCTTTTAGAATGTATAACATTTTTCAAAATAATCCTTAATTTATGATACTCAAGTCAAGGTTCAATAATAAATTCTAGGGCGAATATGCTCCATTACGCAACGAATTACTACATGCTATTTTTACATTTCATCACTTACATTTTAACAGTACATAGTGCATTTTCATTAATTAATATAGTCTGCTCTATACATACAATACATCTATTTGTATTTTTACATTGAAAGTTCACTTTAGGTTATCAAAGTCTATTATTATGACAAATATATTAAAAAGTCTTAGCTACTTGTTTATTAGAATCCCCTCTGTCACTGGCTATTTAGTTTTCCGGAGTTCAATAGCATGTTTCAAGACATTCTTTTCCTTTTGTAGTTTTTGGCATCTGTAGACGAGGCGTTGCTCCGTCTGTCCTTCTAGTAGACACGAACATGTGGGATCATCTATTATTCGTATCTTGTGCAGGTATGCGTTAGTTCCCCCTATGCTAATAATTACTATTAATGCTGGGTTGATTGGGATGTCTTGTTTCTTTTTTACTTTCGCTACTACGTATAGTAAGTAGGGGAAGTATTGTATTCCACCCAAAACTTCGATACCGAGATTTCACCGGAAATACATGTTTTGAGACCCCTGAATCCAAAAAAAGCATTTTTGGAAACATGTCCGTGTGTGTGTGTGTCTGTCTGTGTGTCTGTCTGTGAACAGCATAACTCAGAAACGAATTGTCGGATAAACACCAAACTTGGTACTTAGGTTCAGTATCTTCCAGAGATGCGACACGAAGGTTTTCAAGAAAATCCCCCCACTCCAGATTACCCTTTACATGGAACATTTTTCGAAAATTTTAATTTTCTCAAAAATGACTAACGATTTTGATTAAAATATCATATGTTTAGGATATTTTCATGACAAATGAAATGTATATCTGGAATTATCTGGGAATGTCTCCAAAAGTATTCTTCATTGTGAACGACTTTTGCACAACTGGTAAACCATAAGAGATAGACAAAATTTTACTGCACAAAAAATGTAGATCGCGTTAAAATACACAATTTATGTCGTATACATTTTTTTTGTAGAGTGAAGCATTTTCGAGATATTGCTTGTTATTCCCTTAAATTTTCCAATACTTAAATCTTTTTCTCAAGTTCGTTATTCATTTTTTTTATGTCCTGGACATGCAAAGAGAATGGAATGCGCCACATAGCAACCAACGCTTAAAAGATTTGACTATCGCTTATAACCTACCATATTCCCCTTGCATCTACAAGAAAATTAGCAATAAGATTGAAATCTCGATATCTCGATTAAGATGAATCATATGGAGAATAAACGTTTGTAAAAATAGCTTGTACAAGAGTAGAAAAGTCATGTGAGTGTAGCACATCAGATTTTTTGAATAACAGATGGAATAAAATTTCTGCATGCAGCTTCTTTGGTTGTGCTGGTCCACTCACGTTGCTGAAGTCCTTCCTTCCTCCTTAGTTTTGCTGAGATTGAAGCAATTTGACGATTAGGTTGCTTATCATATGCTAGGAAAATGTTGTTTTCAAGACCTGCTTCCTTGGTTAATTTATGTGCCAATTCATTCCTAATGAAGCCTAAATGAGCTTTGATCCACGAAAAATGTATTTTACAATGCTGTAGCTTTAACCTCCTGATTTGGTTATGAATTTACCTTATCAAGTAGTTATACTTATTGCCTTCTAGTAGTGTTAATGTTATTTGGCTGCCTGTTGTATATTGCGATGTTTCTCTCCTCAGTGTTTCCAGCGCTCTTAGAATTGCCGCTTGTTCCGCCTGATTATTTGGACAGGTATAGTGAAGTTGGCTTTTATTTTTCTTACTAAAACTCCTTGCTTGAAAAAGACCACTGCTGTCCCAACCGTGTCTTGTATTCTGCTTCCGTCAGTAGATATTTCTATGAGATATATATTATCTTCGTTTACTTCTTCTAGGCTTACTTTATCACTCGGTGGATCCATTTCTGTTTTCCAGTGGTGCATCATAGTCTATGGAATTGTGTCTTTTCTCGTATATATTTGCTACTTCGATAATTTATATGTTTATACCTAGAATGGTTAGGTTATAACTTAACTTATAACTTAGAAAGAATTTTGAATATTGGACAGCAACAATACATATCTGTAATGGTAATAAAAACCAAATCTCAATGGTTTCACATTTTACCATATGTTAAAGCATTTATAACCGATTAATGTCCAAAATGTCTTCTAAAACAGTCTTCGAATAACTGCATTTGATAAAGTCTGCACGATATGGGCTATAATAACAATACAAACATATGCAGTACTCTAACCAACTTGACCTAATTCTGTGCGAATCAAAATTCATAATTATTGTGAATTTAAGACTATTAATAACACTATAAGTGCCTAAATTTAGCAGCCTTTAAAAGTTCAAAACGTTGTTTAAAATTAATTTTAATTGAGTATTAAACATTATGTGAAGTTTTGTTAATAACGTTTTTGAAGTAATAATAATTATAATGACTGTTGCGGAATTTATGTCAATGCATTACTTATCTTGTACCTGCTGCATGGTAACCCAAGAGAAAACTAAAGAGTAAATAAACTTGGATATAGGTATATTTTCAAAACTTCTTCAAGAATTTTGCTTGGGATCATTATCATTGGGAGCAACAGATAGAAAGTGGAAATTTGGTTAGACATCAACATTAGAGTGATTGACAATGAAAAATAGGAATTTGGGTTATTTTAAAGGTGAAGAGTTTTAAAACTATACAAAGCATTAAAATGACTGGGGGAAGGCAAAGCATATTGAAATCATGATAAAGTAGTGAAATAATCGTTAGCATGGTTAAGAGCTGATATCCTTGAATAAGCATAAAAATAAAATACAGTTTTCCATGATTAAAAAATAGCTAGCATTTCTGTTTTCATATATAAACAAAATAAATTTTGGGGAGAAGAATTTCTATTATTAAAATAGGATAACTTTAAATCAAAATAAGGTACGAGAATATTAAGTATAATGTTAGGTATAAATATAAAAAGACTATTTAGAAAAAGTAAGACAAAAACATCTATGAGGGTGGGTAGACTTCGTAAGGGTGATAAAGATGATGAAAAACTATACAAAATAGGATATTAGATAACTGTAGATGTACTTAGATCTCTTTTTATCATGTATCCCCATTAGGTGTATTAAAAATATGATGTGGTCCACTCACATGACTTTCTCTACTCTTGTACAAACTATTTTTACAAACGCTTATTCATAATATGCTTCATGTTAATCGAGATATCGAGATGTTAATCTTATTGATAATTTTCTTGTAGATGCAAGGGGAATATGGTAGGTTTAAAGCGATAGTCAAATATTTTAACGCTGGTTGCTATGTGGCGCATTTCATTCTCTTTGCATGTCCAGGACATAAAATACTTCCCCTACTTACTATACGTAGTAGAGAAAGTAAAAAATGAATAACGAATTTGAGAAAAAGTATAAGTATTGAAAAATTTAAGAAAATCACAAGCAATATCTCGAAAACGGTTCACTCAACAAAAAAATGTATATGACATAAATTGTGTATTTTAACGTGATCTACATTTTTTGTGAAGTAAAATTCTGTCTATCTCTTACGGTTTACCAGTTATGCAAAAGTCGTTCACAATAAAGAATACTTTTGGAGACATTCCCAGAAAATTCGAGATATACATTTCATTTCTCATGACATTATCTTAAACATATGATATTTTCATCAAAATCGTTAGAGCCATTTTTGAGAAAATTAAAATTTTCGAAAAATGTTCCATGTAAAGGGTAGTCTGGGGTGGGGGGATTTTCTTGAAAACCTTCGTGTCGCATCTCTGGAAGATACTGAACCTAAATACCAAGTTTGGTGTTTATCCGACTGTTCGTTTTTGAGTTATGCTGTTCACAGACACACAGACACACACACAGACACACACACAGACACACACACAGACACACACACAGACACACACACGGACATGTTTCCAAAAATGCTTTTTTTGGATTCAGTGGGTCTCAAAACATGTATTTCCAGTGAAATCTCGGTATCGAATTTTTGGGTGGAATGCAATACTTCCCCTACTTACTATACGTAGTAGAGAAAGTAAAAATGAATAACGAATTTGAGAAAAAGTATAAGTATTGGAAAATTTAAGGGAATAACAAGCAATATCTCGCAAACGGTTCACTCAACAAAAGAAATGTATATGACATAAATTGTGTATTTTAACGCGATCTACATTTTTCGTGTAGTAAAATTTTGTCTATCTCTTATGGTTTACCAGTTATGAAAAAGTCGTTCATAATGAAGAATACTTTTGGAGACATTCCCAGAAAATTCGAGATATACATTTTATTTGTCATGACAATATCTTAAACATATGATATTTTAATCAAAATCGTTAGAGCCGTTTTTAAGAAAATTAAAATGTTCGAAAAATGTTCCATGTAAAGGGTAGTCTGGGGTGGGGGGATTTTCTTGAAAACCTTCGTGTCGCATCTCTGAAAGATACTGAACCTAAATACCAAGTTTGGTGTTCATCCGACTCTTCGTTTTTGAGTTATGCTGTTCACAGACACACAGACACACAGACAGACACACACACGGACATGTTTCCAAAAATGCTTTTTTGGATTCAGTGAGTCTCAAAACATGTATTTCCGGTGAAATCTTGGTATCGAAATTTTGGGTGGAATACAATACTTCCCCTACTTACTATACGTAGTAGAGAAAGTAAAAACGACTGCTTTAAGTACAATGAAAAGTGAAAGAAACTGAATTATATGTTTTGATTGTTCTTTATTTTAGTGTACCGATTGTTCATACTGGTTGAATACTAGTAACTTCATTTATTTATTCATCATAATACTATCATTTGGGCATAAAGGAAAACCCTAAGTGAAACGTGTGAATGCACGAAAACGAGTTTGTAGTACAAGAATAAATGAAATCAAACATTGGTTTTAATTCATAGCTAGAGCTTGATTTCAAGTTGTGAGATAACGTCTCTGTAAACGGTTTTAAATGTTTTGTCAAGTGATGCATTGACACAAATCTTTCTTGTTTCTTGCAGTATTTCATTATATCCCTTGTGTTGTCTCCAATAACTATTTACGGCACGTAAAAGAACCTCAAGCCTCTGAGCAAAATTTCCGGTGTTTCACGCCCAATGTAGAATGGGACGCTAAGAGCCATAGTAGTTAAAGAGCATCAGAAATAAAAATTCAATTTATTTTTTTTCCAATCAATATATCCTCTCTCGTGATAACTAGAGTTTTATGTATGTTGCTAACACAGGATTGTTGCTGGAGGGGAAGCGATAGTTTATCCACCCCTCTGTTTTCTTCTTCAGTTTACCGATCATTCGAGGCGTCCCTACTCCATTAGCATAGCGTCACCATAGAGTTCGGCCACCCGCAAGACACGAAATTGTGAAAAGAGAGACACCAAGCGCCAGAAAACTGTACTAGCATTATTCACAGCTGTTTTTACCCTAGAGCTATCTCCCTTTCTTCCTTCTCGTATTCTGTTCCTAAAGTTTACAGCGAAGTTTCTTTTTATGGGGTATAGCAACTACAACTTTAAAATATAGCTTATTTTGTATATATTTTAATACTCATAAACAAAATAAGAAATAATAATTTGAAATTTGATGACCAAGAGATAAGTAAATCCTGTTCAGGTACTAGCTACAATCTTTTCAAACGGAACACATTTTTAATGTTCCACAGTTGGTAACAAAATATGATTTAACATTAAATAGAAAAACATGAAATCCATAGTTTGTCTGCTTGCGTTCACAACCTAAATGTTAACAAAAAATTACAGGTTCAGAACTGTAGTATCTGAAACATTCTGAATGGTAATTAAAATATAATAACTTGAATATTCATACCTTCGAAATTCTGGAAATTATCAATTAAGCTGTGCTAAATAACTTTATTTCCACATTTTTTGTTCAGCAATAAGCAATATATTTTGTTCTTTATTTCCTCTTTAATAAAAATAATTAGAAGAAGTTAAACCTTCTTCTATACTGCCCTCCACACATACACACACACTTCAGGATCAAAATCGAAAATTGCCAGAAAATTTCTTTTACAGTTTTATTAGTACAGTTAAGCTAGGCAATTATGACTTACTTTATGGAAATTATCAACATGTATAAGTTGGCATCTATAGGAGTTTTCAAATGTCACTTCAAATTTTAAAAAATAATAACACCAATAACATTGTAGTTTGCACAAACATAAAAGTAGATTTTTACCCCTTATTCTTATGCAAATACTTAATTAAAATATAAGCGAATTAGTATTACAACAGGAAGGTTTGAAATGTAAGTCATGGTTATAGCATTAAAGGAAGGATAATTTAGATGAAAGCAATTATAAAGAAAAGAGATGTTTTTAAATGTTTGAGGGAAAAAAACCCATGACGTGTTACATTCACATGATTTTCTCTAACCTATCTTCAACAACTAGTCTTTAAAAAGCTTATTCTTCTATCTACTTCACGTTCATCGAGATAAATATTTGTAGAAATGCTCTTATTACACATTTTCTTGTAGATGCAATGAGAATAGGGGAATATAGCAGGCTTAAGTGATAGTCAATTTTTTTTAAGAGCTGGTCGCTATGTGATGGCTTTGAAATTGCATTCTCTTTGCTTGACCAGGAGGGAAGGAAACTATGACTTCCCATTTGATAAAAGTATAAGTATTTTAATATTGGGATATCTCGGAAATGGCTAATTCCACAAAAAATTTATTTGATAAATTGTGTACTTTAACGAGTTTCTACATTTTTTGTGCAGTAAGATTTTGTCTATCTCTTACGGTTTACCAGTTATTCAAAAGTAATTCAGAATGAAGAGGACTTCAGAGGATAGTCCCAGAAAGTTCAAGATATACATTTTATTTGTCATGAAAATTTCTTAAACTTATGGTATTTTCATTAAAGCATTGGAGTCATTTTTGAGAAAATCAGAATATCCGAAAAATTTTCCATGCAAAGGTTAGTTTGCGGTGGGGGATTTTCTTGAAAATCTTTGGTCGCATCCTTGAAAGGTGCTGAGCTTAAATACCAAATTTGGGATTTATCAGATTCTTTGTTTTTGAGTTATGCGCGACTTTTATATATATAATTTTTTTTGGCTTCAGGGAATCTCAAAATGTGTATTTCTAGTAAAATATCGGTATCGAAATTTTGGGTGGAATGCAATAAACACCTCTTCTACTTACTATGAAAAAGTAATAATAGTATTTGACGCTTTAAAACAGTATGCATTTGCCTTACGAAATAATTGGCAATCACGTCATTAGGAGAGTATTCCATCAATCTGATATTCACAATCTATAGATCTCAGTCGGATTTAGTTGTTAGGTCACATTTAAAAACATTTTGGTGGCTTACCAAGCAAAACTACAGTAACCCAGTAGGAATTTCTTCCACCAATAAAATTTTAAAAAATTCAAGATTAGCTGTAAACCACTGTGCAGTGTCACAGAAATAATGGCACACTATGAATAAAGTCACTTCCGAGATATTATTAATGGATAACATGAATAAAATATAAACACATTCTCAGAGTTTATATTTATGATTATGGAAGCTTTCTGTGAATACACGAGTACAGTCAACTCCATGCACATTTGGATTTTCATAAACCTGAAAGCATTTTACCTCAAATGAATATATGTATCTCCATAGCCTTCGTAATTTAATCCCGGGTAATACACGCTCTTCGACCGTGTAATATCGTGTTGTGTCGCTCGATTTCTTCCTGTTCCACTTTGTTGAGCAATACTGCAAATTGTATTAATGGGTAGAGTGCATTATGTATAATACATAAAATGGAAAACGTATTCTACGCCATCAATAAACTCAGCAATATTGCTCAGGGTTTATCAAGCTCCCGCCACAAAGAAGGGCAAATGTCAAGTTCCTCAAGAAATGAAGGCTGAATTGAAGCCATATATGAAATGCCATTAGTGATATGTAGTTGAGAGCTAGAAACACATCCATGCCATAATACAGGCAGGGAGAAAATATTATTGAAAGAATGACTGATGCAGGTTCCAGCTCCAGCATTTCTAGATTCGATTTTTGGATATCAAAAGCTTTCTTTTTCTTTTTTGTTTACTTTTTGTGTATATGAAGTAATTATAATTAATTGCATTTTCTCTGAAGCTAATGTATAACGTATGTCAGCATTTCCTAGTTATTCAAATATATACACAGTTTTATTGTTGGAAATAATATATAAGACTGTAGAAAACTAAGTTTCCCCTCTATTTGTTGTGCACATTGCACTTAATCTATATGGTTTAGTTAACGATATAGACTAATATAATATTTAAAGAATATAGACATTAATTTGAAATACTATGTATTGTTATAAAAGCAAAAACAACTACATACATTTTTTTCAATTTACATTGCCATAACATATTTGATTAATAAAGAGGATTTCATTGATAATTTGAGCTTACGTCTTCATGAAACGATTACGGCTTTTGGACTTATTTACCAGTGTCTAAGCTCGTGTCTGTAGATTTTCGCATAAGCACTGCATACTCAAAATTCTGGGTTTTGTAGATTCACGTTTCAAATCAACATATACACCGATAGGCGGCAGGTTGCGGTTGGGCGGTGGCTGAACGCTTTGTTGAGGTTTCCTCCCTGGCATCGTTGCGGGACTGCTCAATTAGGCCTCGTTTCCGGACCGCCGTGGGCTCGGTGGCTTGTGGGTGGGCCCGGGCGGCGTTGGATGCGCTCGATCTGGAAACGTTAGGAATCCCGTTCACGCTTTTGCCCTTCTGATCCGGATCTAGTCGCCCTTCGGATCCCTCCCCTCATCCCTATCTCCTAGGGGTCACGGTAGAAGTAAAAAGGGTCCTTGCAGCCTACTTGCGGTGCTCTGCCCCGGTTACGGGGGTTCCCTCCGTTCGTGCATACCTTTATCTTTATGATGTTAGCATGCACAAATTGAGATGCGGAAGAGTTGTATGTCTGAGAATACGTAACTTTAATTTTTGCAAACTGCAAATTTGAACAGCAAAATCATGCATTCATGGTATGAGTATGTGCTTAAAGGCAAGTACCTAAATGCTATGCTGTTTTGTTTTTACCAGAAGAATAAATTGCTAAAGTTCATTTATTCACATGAACCAATAAAATTATTTTAACAATCATCTTCTTACCAAATGTCTTCAAGTTAACTTTACTGTTTTAATTGCAGTCACCCTATAAATTTATACAGTCAAAAGTGACATTTTTAAAGGGCTGTCTCTTTGTATTCGAGTGGTCAATTATTTGGCACTTCTGCCTAGAGATCATAGGTTTGATTCCCGGCTGAGGCAGGGGGATTTTTCTTTAACTTGAATCATTTCCCACCCTCCAGAGTCTGGAAATGTGAATGTGGGAGTGAATGGGAGGATATTTTGTAGGAAAAATGGGGAGGGGGACAATAAGCATAGAGTTTAAGGAGTTACTAATGTCCTCAGATGTTTCTCAAGTCAAAGCCCTCGGAATGACCATTAAAATTAAAAAGGAGCTATAGTAATGGAACAATAAAAATTTTATGTCTTTGTTTCCTTCCATGTATTGCACAATTTATAACGATTTAAAATGCCAGTCAAGATTTGAAAGACTATGCGTTTCAACTCTTTTGTTACTTTGATTTAATTTTTAGTTACCTCTCTTGGAATAAAGAGGAAGGCACAGTTTCCACGAAAAGAGATACTGTGGTCTTATTATTTTAGACAGCATTGTAGAGAAGGTATGTAATTACAGGAAGGCAAATTTATTTAAAAATTTCACTGAAATTGGTCAGAAAGCACCGCAAGGTTTACTTTTAATTGCAAGCACAGTAAACATATTTGAGAGAGGATGTTAATGTGCTACGTTTTGGGAAATGACCCGTGTGTTAAAGAGAATAACCGTTGTTCTTGCTCGACCTCAAGAGGTCACAAATTGTGACCTGGTTGTAACGCCTCGCTCGGAGCGAAACGTTGCTAGAGCAAACAAAGGTAAATGAATTGCTTGCTCAAACTAATTAAAGTGTCCGTGCAAGAGGGTCTCTCTCACACACACTCACACACTTTTGGGACCTAACACATATATATGCATACCTAATCCTTAAAAGAGCTTACTTTGTAGTGTTTTCTTTGCTTCCCCCTCCCCTAGGGCATAACACAAGGGAAGGAAGGGACTTGTGCTCTAAGCTAGGAGATTTCCTTTACGGTGGGGCATCACTTGGCTCAAAAGACTGCTGTACGTGTAAATATATTTTTGTTGACAGTGAAGAGGGAGGGAGAGGAATGATTTCGGCGGTGACCTCCTCCCGATTTGATTTCCGCGATTGGCCGCCGTCGCGACGCACGCGTTCTGCGTTGACCAATGGGCATCCCCGTGCTACCTGTCCTGGGAGGATGCTCCTGTTGACGTCACCAACACCCTCCCCTCCCTCTCTTTAGCCGCCTTCCCCACCCTCTCTCTCACAGGTGAGTTTATATACATCTTTTTGCTTTTGCACGGCATATGTACACACATAGACATCACTGGTCAGGTGTACCTGCGTGTGCGCCAAAAAATGATGAAATATGCATTCAGCCGCAAGAGCCCTTTCCTTTACGCTCCGTTTATTAGTTTTAATTTGGAAAAGAAATGAACAGGCCAACCACCGGGTTTACACTTCTTTCTCATTAACCCTCTGCTCTCCCCCTGCCTGCAGTCCTGGAGTTGTTAATATTACTGCACAGAACACACATAAGTTTTACAAAAAGGAATAACAACTTCTCTCCGGGGCAAGAAAATGAAAAGGTTTGTATAATAATAGTAATAACAACGTGGAGGAGGGGTGCTCGCCCTTCCCTGGCCGGTTTTGGACTTTGTTCACGCAGGCATGAGGCAATTTAAATTGCTTCTGTATTATTATGTTTGACCTCCCTCTCACACATGCGCTTTAAACAACAAGCTACTTGTTTGAAACAATGCCTTTCCTTTCTGCGTGGAAACAAAACTGTGACTGCCTTTATAACACGCTACAATGCAACATTGTAGCTGGAATACCATTTCACGGTTAATTCCACAGGGAAAACTAGAGATGAAAAGCGGCGGTAAAACGGAGCTTGGGCAGTAAAAGACCATTCACCTTTCCTCAACTGTTTAGATGCGTGTTAGCCTATTCATGTTTTTGTGTTCCTTTTCTTGCCTCCAATGCTCTGAAAACTAATTTTGAATTGAGTTGACTAGGCTCGCGGAATGGAAGAAAAAATCTGTTACATTCACATGGATTTCTCTACTCGCTATCGCTTATATTTATAAGCTACTAAAACTATTGCTACGAAAGCTTATTTTTCATGCTAATCGAGATAAACCTTTGCAGAAATAGTTTCATTACACGTTTTGTTGAAGCTACAAGGCGGATGGAGGAAAGGGAATCGATAGATTTTTAAAAGCCGGGTCGCTATATGCTGGCCTAGAAATTCCATACATACTCTTGGCATGAAATCGCGAGAAACAACTGAACAGCGACAGCACTTTAAAAAGTGAATAAAGTATTGATAATCCAAGCCAATAATAAGGGATACCTTGGAGATGGCTGGCGCCATATAAAAGGTTTTCTGAAATAAATTGTGTGTTTTAAAGAGATCTAAACTTTTGTGTAGTAAGTTTTTGTTTATCTTTTATGTTTACCAGGTAAAAAAAATATGCAAAATTCCATCCGATTGAAGACGGTTTCACAAGCTATTCCCAGAAAGTTCAATATATATTATTTGCCATGTAAATTAACATATGGCATGTTAATAAAAATCGTTAGAGTCATTTTTAGAAAATCCAAAATATCACAAAATCTTCCATGGGGTGGGAGATTCTCTTGAAAATCTTCGTGTTGCATCTTTGGAAGTTATAAAATTCAAAACAAAGTTTGATATTTATCCGAGTTTTCGTTGTTTAGTTATGCTGTTCACACACACATGGATCTTTTACTAAAAATCCTCTTTTTTGGATTCAGGGATCTCAAAACTTGTATTTCCGGTGAAATCTCGATGTTTAATTTTTGGGTGGAATGAAGTATCCTCTCTGACTACTCGTATGTATATACTGGAGAAATAACAATAGCAACGTTAATTTCTATTCTAGTGTTCGATATTTAACAAATCGAAATTCAAAATATCAGTTTTCTAACACAAACAGATCAGAAGTATTGTTGCATATTGTATAATCTGAAAGGATTAGTTTAAACCCCATTCAAGTTTTTCTTCATGCTTTTACAGGAGGAAGGAAAAAACTTGTACATCTGCGTTTCTATCTTAAAATATGCATGCAATTTGCTTTAGCTGTATCCATTATATATAATTAGGTGTCAACAAATGAAAATTTATATTTTGGGGTTAATAACCAACTAGCATGGCTAATCTATTTATTTTTTGTTGTTTTTAATCTCTCATTAAGCACTCATGACACACTCATTCACATACAAGACTGAGGGCATACCAAGACATCTTCCTGGTTAAAAATAAGTTTTTCGAGTCCAGCTGGGAATTGATTTCGGGAGATTTCACACAACAGACTTAGTAAGAACTCTCTCGGACCAGTCTAATGTATTTATTTTCCAGAAACTATTCACATCACCAGGTTTTAAGAAAAACATGCACGATAATGAGAAATACAGAAAATAGTTCAATTAAATTTAATCTATGTTCTCATATATTATATTCGTTGCAGTGAATGTTAGAGAATATTGAACAAAAATCTTTCTTTTAGAGGCAGTTACAGTAGAATATGTAACATTTTCAAGACTGGTGAGGACTTTATACATTTTTTACCCCCAAATTATTTTTTCCTAACTTAATTCAAACTTTACCTAAGGGACCCTGAGCCTGAATTTACCACCTTATATATTTTTGAAGTTATTTAGTTTTAAATTTGTGTACATGTTTCTTGTGATTAGGATAACTCATGTGAAAAATTTTAATTAGATATCATAATTGCTTTTCAAGATGTTAAATATTTTATAAGAGTTTAACGTAGCACTCTGAAAATCCAACGTATCACAGAATCTGAAGTAGAAAAATAAATAAGAGCTTTTTCTTGTTTTCTGTGCTTAAAAGTACAGTACCTAGTTATTCCCTTTTAAATCATACAGTTACTTATTGAGAATTTGTCTTGGGTAGAAAAGGTTATATGAATGTATTACTTCAGATTCTTTCGTATTATTAAACTAATAGATACCGTCATAGAGATAAACGTTATTGAATGAAAATGATTATTATTGTAGAAAATAAATAAAAGGTCGCGTTATCATGTCATGTCTTGTTAAACTAAAAAACTCTGGGTATTGCTTTGGGTAAAACTATTTTGTATTCATAATGTGTATGAGAATGCTTTTGATTCCAAGATATGTTGCAATCAGTTGTTTCACAAAAGCGCAGTCAATAAGTATGTTGTAACGTTTCATATCCTAATATATCTCAATAAACTTTAAATTTACAAATTTCAAAGAACTTGAACGCTAAAAAAACACTTTAGGTCGTATAAAATCGAAAATAAATTACAAAAGCAAATTTTGGCTACCAAAATGCATGCAAATAGAAATGCAAGTAGGCACCTATTATCCATAAAAATCTCTTAGATTCAATGTAATAAAATTTAAGAAATAGGTTAGTTTTGAAAATAAAATATAAGAACATTTAAATTTACCTTATCTATATCTCACTCTAATAACACAAAAACAATTCTAAAATATAATTGTTATTCAATTTTCATATTCCCTCAAGTAACTAATTTTTCATTTACGTAGAGCATTGTTAGTCTTTAATGTAAAAATGTTCATCCTGCCACTCATCATGAAAATGTCATTCCGAAGTCTATACCAGTCATGCAATTTTATGATACTCGGTGTCATTCTGATCTTTCCCCCACCAACTTCGTGTGTTGGGAGTGGTCGGACTTTACGGCGACACAGTGCTAATAGAATACACGCTCCTTGGACGGTAGGCAAGCCGAAGAACAAAACAAAGGGATGGGTTAAACCTCGTGTCCCCTCCAGTGGCATCCCTGGCCTATACCCTGTCCACCACTGCTAAAGTGAATGTATGCGAAACTGTAGGAACAGTGGTTCGACTTTGAGGGAAAATTTAATCGAGGAGCTGCTTCTGTGAAAATCTAAACATCAATGTTCATAACCTAAATGGAGCATACAGCGTTTCAATTAGCTATATGAAAACCTCATTGAGGTAATATTTTTTATTTATAACTACTTTTGATATTATACTAATACAAAAGCTACTTACACCATACAGTTCGTTAAGTGGCCCTAAAGTTTAAAGAAAAAACCATACACAGAATATAAAGAAATTATCGCGCAGTTTTAATCAGCGTAAAAGTGTATAAATTAAAAACTATGGTACATAGAGCATTTAGAATAGTAAAACACTACTAAAAATAAAGTTAGAGAAATGAATTTGAAGTCTAACAATGTATTTTACTTACAGAGCGCAGTGTCTTATAGAGCTTTAAAAATGAGCAATATTAATGGGGAAAAACCTGCAACTTTAAGGTATACTAGTGTTTAAGACTAGAAAAAATTAACAATCTTTTTGCCCAATTTAGCCTTACTTCCATACCTAAAATAAAGGGTTGCACAGTATTAAGATAAACTACCACTATTGTTGGTAAAGCAGTTCAGCTTACGGTGCACTAAATTTCACCTATAAATTATTTTAATATAAGTACTCGGCAAATATAAATAGAAATACATTATTAGCCATAAAATGTAATTATCATAAGACCTGAACCAAATGCAAGAACGACATTTTTATGGAACAAACAATTTAGGACATTTACACACTGATGAACCTTCATTGGAACAGAGAAGTCAAGAAATAGAACCTGGCTTTCTTGTTTCCAGGTTATGCTTTACTTGGTAAAACTATGCTTTATTAGTAGAACCTACAGTTTTGCTCGCTTCTTTGTTGCATTAACTACGAGCTATCTTCTCTCGCCCATTGTCCCTCCAGCCATCACTCCTCCTTACCCTCTTTCATATTTCCCTTCTATCTCCCTCTGCCCACTGTACAACAAACATATCGTGTGAAGTTTTGAAAACCAATATTAAATTAGGTCTTTGTGCGTTAGCATGTGAATAGAAGTATATTCTTTCCCAAGCTCATTGGTTTACGTACACGAATGAGAGTAACGAGAATTTGATATAGTTCCTTAAATAGTTAAAAAAAATAGTTTCTTCATTTTTAAAACATCAAAACTCCTCAGAAGCATTATTCTTGTGAACTTTTGCTATGAGCATTTCCTCTCAATACCAAAATTTCAAAGTAAATAAAACGAGAGAAAAATAAATAAACAAGGAAAAAACGTTATAATGTGCGAGATATTCAATTTGTACTTTCTACGTATAGTTAGTAGGGTAAGTATTGTATTCCACCCAAAAATTCGACACCGAGATTTCACCGGAAATACATGTTTTGAGACCCCTTGGATAAAAAAAAAGCATTTTTGGAAACATGTCCGTGTGTGTGTCTGTGTGTGTGTCTGTCTGTGTGTCTGTGAACAGCATAAATCAGAAACGAACAGTCGGATAAACACCAAACTTGGTATTTAGTTTCAGTATCTTCTAGAGATGCGACAAGAAGGTTTTCAAGAAAATCCCCCTACCCCAGATTACCCTTTACATGGAACATTTTTAAAAAATTTTAATTTTCTCAAAACGATTTTGATTAAAATATCATATGTTTAAGATATTTTCATGACAAATGAAATGTATATGTTGAATTTTCTGGGAATGTCTCCAAAAGTATTCTTCATTGTGAACGACTTTTGCATAACTGGTAAACCATACGAGATAGACAAAATTATACTACACAAAATGTAGATCGCGTTAAAATACAGAATTTTGTCATATACATTCTTTTTTGTTGAGTGAAGCATTTTTAGAACAGACTTGCCACTGAAGAGAATACGAGGTTTAACCCATCAACCTGTTTTGTTCTTCAGTTTGCCTAACATCCAAGGAGCTTCTATTCTACTAGCACTCTGTCGCAGTAAAATCCGAGCATGTCCAACTCACGAAGTTGGAAGGAGAAAGGAGAATGACACCGAGTATCATAAAATATAATGCCTAAATTAGAACTTCCCTTTCTTTGGAGAAAGTAATTAATATGCCTGTTCTAAAAATAGGATCTATATACATTACATTATCCCTATACCAGTTTCATAGTAGTAGTGTGTAGTAACATACACAGATATGCACACATGCGTACAACTTTTTAAAAAATGTGCTCAAGATAGCTAAGTATCAGTTATCCATCCAATTACAAAAATTTCCAGCGAAGTTTTAGTTTTAATGCATGCAGATTACTATGAGAGAATCTACTTGTTGAAACGTATAGTAGGTACTCCATTAAGTTTAAGGGTATCAACCATATGGTTAGTATGACTTTATGACTTCTAATTGGCTTAAATATTATCAAAATATTCATATGCTAAATAATGAAAAATAATTTTAAACCCCTGCAAAAACACAAATATTATATCAAACCCCAGTGCAACATTGTTCTCCCAAGCGTATGCATTGTTTAGTTGATCAATTATCATAATCAATGCTGTAAAAACAAAGGGGATGTCACTGAATTTTTGAGTATTATGTAACATTATAAAAATATGCTTGTTACGTTCACATGACTTTCTCTACTGACTAGCATTTATTACTTTCTCTACTACGTATAGTAAGTAGGGGAAGTATTGCATTCCACCCAAAAATTCGATACCGAGATTTCACCGGAAATACATGTTTTGAGACCTCCTGAATCCAAAAAAAGCATTTTTGGAAACATGTCCGTGTGTGTGTGTCTGTGTGTGTGTGTCTGTGTGTCTGTGTGTGTGTGTCTGTGAACAGCATAACTCAAAAACGAACAGTCGGATAAACACCAAACTTGGTATTTAGGTTCAGTATCTTCCAGAGATGCGACACGAAGGTTTTCAAGAAAATCCCCCCACCCCAGACTACCCTTTACATGGAACATTTTTCGAAAATTTTAATTTTCTCAAAAATGGCTCTAACGATTTTGATTAAAATATCATATGTTTAAGATAATGTCATGAGAAATGAAATGTATATCTCGAATTTTCTGGGAATGTCTCCAAAAGTATTCTTCATTGTGAACGACTTTTGCATAACTGGTAAACCATAAGAGATAGACAAAATTTTACTACACAAAAAATGTAGATCTCGTTAAAATACACAACTTATGTCGTATACATTTCTTTTGTTGAGTGAACCGTTTTCGAGATATTGCTTGTTATTCCCTTAAATTTTCCAATACTTATACTTTTTCTCAAATTCGTTATTCATTTTTTTATGTTCTGGACTTTCAAAGAGAATGGAATGCGCCGCATAGCAACCAGCGTTAAAATATTTGACCATCGCTTAAAAGCTACCATATTCCCCTTGCATCTACAAGAAAATTAGCAATAAGATTGACATCTCGATATCTCGATTAACATAAAGCATATGGAGAATAGGTGTTTGTAAAAATAGATTGTACAAGAGTAGAGAAAGTCATGTGAGTGTAACACATCAGATTTGTTTTATCTCTATTCTACAAACTAGTTTTACAAAAGTTTATGGTTTTATCTAGTCCAAGTAGATTAATTTTCATCCTAGGTACAAGGGATGTAGGAAGCCAAAAGGATAGTTAAATCTTTAAAAAGCGGGTGGTTATATGCTGGCTTTGAAATCCTATACTCTTTGCATTACATCGCGAGAAACAACTAAATGGCGACAGCGCTTCAAATAAGTAGTAACTATATTTATATCTCTTGAGTCGACGTGTTAACACATCTTCAATCGCATCAAGTTCTTAAAATTCAAACTGGACAATTGTTTCAGGTAGCGTCCTACCTATCTTCAGCAGTTGGGTCGACTTTTATTAATACTTTTAATGTGTTTATGTTTCAAGTGAAAACTGTTGGAAAGGTCAAACCAATAAGAACTAATATCTCGGAAATGTTAGTTATTTGACTAACCGTTTGATTATTTATTGGTCAGATGGTTATTTATTTGACATAAATTGTGTGTTTAATGAAATCTAAAGTTTTATATGTAGTGAGCTGTTCTGTTTCTCTTATGGTTTACCACTTCCATACACAACATAATACAATTTATTCAGAATGAAGAAGACTTCATGGGCTATTCGTAGAAAATTCAAGATGTATATATTATTATATATTTATATAAATAAAAATATGATGTTTTAATCAAACTCTTTGAGTCATTTGTGAGAAAATGAAAAATAACGACGCATTACATTATAGCGTAGTTTGGGATGGTGGATTTTCTAGAATACCTTCGTGTTACATCTTTGAAATATGCTGAACTTTTAAATATCAAGTGTGATATTTATCCGACATTTCGTTACGCGCCCTCCACCCACACGGAGATTTTTTGAAAAATTATTTATTACTTAGGGAACCGCAAAGCTTGTAGATATTTCCAATGAAATTTTAAATGGAATAAAATACTTCATGCACTTACTAAATGGTAGAGGACGTAACAACAGTGCATAATCTTAGTATTGCCATATTTACGAAATGTATGCATTTTAAATCATATTTGTTTTTTCTAGTTCTTTAAACGTAAGTTAAATTTTTATGGTTAACTTGTGCACAAAAATAAATTCAAAACAAAGGGAAAACTTCGTTTTTCTCTTGAGTATAAACATTTAAATCTACTTCAAAGACAGCTTTAATGTACAACTTTTAGGGATGATGGAATCTTCAAAGGGTAACGTAATATAAAATAAATGTTTAGTGCCTTTACCTAAAGATAGATAAGATTGCATAATGTGTGCATTATACAGGGCGAGGCAGTTAAAACTACTGCATTAAATATATTATAATCTTTAAACTACATATAAGAGCTACTTTTACAGCTGAAGGGCAGACAAGGACTAAAATAACCAGCTTATAGGAAATAAATGTTATTCAGATAATATTTATTTACGATATAATTGCGATTTTATTTTGTGAGTAGTTTGCGAAACGAGGCCGTGAGGACGGTTTTTACAATATTATGAACAAAATAGAAAACATTTGAGGCAGTATTTTTAACATTTAAAATGATTTCAGTCTAATTATATAATATATACAATATAACAACCTTAAAGCAATACGTGTATCTAACAATATAAAAAGTGTATATTGCAGTCATTGTATTAATGTTTATATTATTATGTACATGTTCAATAATGTTATGTGAATGTATTACGTAATTTAATAATGTAGGAGCTGTGAGAAGAATAGGTCAAAAGTTGCTAACAATGAGGTAACCTTGAGGCAATAATGAATTAGAAAGTTTAATAATGCTACTGGCAATTCTTGGAGCAGCAATAATATAATTTTTGAGACAGTTTATAAATAGCCAATCAACAACCAGAAAAAATGCTTAAGTTAAATAACAGTATACTATTGGAGTAGAAATAGCCAATCACAAACTGAAATATGGCAAATTGTACAAATTCAGAAGTCAGATTCTAATATTACCTCAACTGTAGAAAAGCCATATTTAACTAATGCGTATAAAAGTCTTAAAATGATTTTGAGTTCAGCTGTATTTTTTAAATGGAACAATGATCTTAATTGAACAGAAATTCAATTCAATAAAAGTAGAATAACATTGTATGAAATGTTTGAATAAGTCTAAAACTCGTTGCTTCCCACAAAATTTGGTTTACTCTAAAGAAATACCTAACAATAACTTAAACACGTGTTAAAATCTTGTGATTTGCGCAAAGCTCTGAAAAATTTACTTGTTTTCACATATGTAACAATATTTATAAAATATAAAGGTCCTGGTTCAATTCACGGCTAGAGATGAAACATTTTTTGTAGCCAGAATCATTTCCAATCCCCCCTAGAGTCTGGAAGTATGAAAGAGAATGTGTACGCGTGAGCATGTGAATTTAAGCATAATCGAAATTAAAACCAAATGTAACACAACAGTAAAACAAATGAACATCATTGACAATGAGCAATTATTCCAAAGGCAAAAGCGTCCGATATAACTCAAGATGTGAAAGGCGGCGCATAAGTGGTACAAAAAAGTATTTATAAAAGTTTCTCATTTCAAAGTCCATTTGTGTGCTTTTTACATTTTCTAATAACTTTTGCAGGTTTATGGAGTTATGTAAAGGGAAATTCAAATATAAAAATCGTTCTAATATTATGATTTCTGAGAATAATATCATAAACCTGACGTTAAACATTGATTTTGCTTCAGAACTGTGAGCGAAACACAGAAAACAAAGCTGTTTAAAATGTTAGTACACAAACGAGGGCGAATCTCGATAATCCATAAGCCAAAGTGGATCAATGAAACCTGCTGCAATTAAAAGTAGTGTTTCGTAGAGCTCGATCTGTACAGGAAAATATTTGCATTGCACCAGCAGCATCGAGAATCGAAGATGGGTGTACACACCAGGATTTGTAAACGCCCCTCGCAAACCATGGCCACCTATGTTACCGCTATCTCACCATCATTAAAGTAGCTAGCACTTTGTTTATCTTTGTATGTTGTGCCATTTACTTTATTGGATAGTTGCCCAGTCTTCCGTTAGGGGATGCGGGAAAATGCGTCCTACAAACACACAAGAGCAATGATAAATATGTGGCAAGGCCTCTAGATGAGTGCATGACCTCTTTCTGACCCTTAATCTCTAGAGAAAACTGGTCAGCTTAGCAAAAGGTTTTGATAAACTACCATCTATGCTATTTGGTGGGTATTCCTAACAATACACAAACAGAACCCCGATGTGATACATTCACATGACTTTCTCTACCCTCTATCTTTATTCAAACCATTCTTACTAAAGATTATTTTTCTATCTTTACATTTTAATCCAAATAAACCTTTGCAAAAATAGCTAGACTACACATTTCGTTATAAACACAAAGAGAACAGCGATAGTCAAGTGTTTAAGAACTGGACACTATATGCTGGCCTTAAAATTCCATACTGTTTCCATGTAATCGTGAGAAACAACTCAAAATCAATGAGACTTTAAAAGAATAAGTATTGAACAATTCGAATATTTACGGATACCTCAGAAATGGGTTATGCCACAGAAAAACTTATTTGAAGTAAATTGTGTGTTTTAAAGAGATCTACATTTTTTTTGTATGGTACATTTCCGTCTATTGCTTAACGTTTATCAGTTATACAAGATTATACAAAATTCCTTCCGAATGAAGAGGACTTCACAGGCTATTTCCAGAAAATTCAAGATATAGATTTTATTTATGTAAATGTATTAAATATGTGCAATTTTAATAAAAATTGTTAGAGACATTTTTGGGGAAATCAGAAATTTAAAATAAAATTCCATTTAAGGTTAGTTTGGAATGGGGAGATTTTCTTGAATTCTTCCATTAATTATAAGATACGAGAAAATAAACAGCGTTGGATCAAACCTGGGTAGAATGGGAGATTAAAGAATTATTAAACAAACAATGGAATATAAACAAAATGCGGCAAGAGGACGTCCCAGAAAGAGATGGCTGGAGTGAAGACGGAACGGCTATGTGAAGAAGAAGAAGAAGATGATGATGATGATGATTACGGGTTGCTTATACCGAGCGGTATGGCTCAGGCGGTTATGTCTGTGGCCCACATTCGGGAGGTCCCGGGTTCGATTCTGGCGACCGCCCACCCTGGTCCATGGGCTTTTCGTGGTTTCCTCGGGTCGCCAGGCGAATGCTGGGGCTGTTCATCTTCTAGAACGACTCTCCTTCCTCTCATTTCCTGTACCCATCATCTTCCTTGTCATCTGTTTCAAGGTTGTAGGACCAGGCGATGGTGTTCGGCGGATTGCGGCTGGACGGTGGCTTGCGCTCTGTAAAGTTTTCTTCCCTGGCGTCGCCGCGGTACCGTTCACTTAGATCTCTCCTCATCACAGGGCTCCACTCCGGGGATCTCGGAGGTTGGTGGCTTGTGGGCAGGGACCGTGCGGCGTCGGATATGTTCTATCTAGAAACGTTAGGGACTCCGTCCATGCTTGCGCCCGTTGGCATCCGGATCTGCTCACCCTTTGAATCTTTCCCCTCATGCTTTCTCCCAGGGGTCACGTTGGAAGCACAAGTGGCCGATTGGCCTGCGTACGGTACTCCGCCCAGGTTCCGAGGCCCCCCTCCGTGATATGTACCTTTACCTTTACGGGTTGCTTCTAGTATCCAAAAATTTTTTGAATTATATACAATGTTATGCAATATATTTCAAAATTCTGTGCGAGGGGTCCCGGGTTCGATTCCCGGTTGGGGATGGGAATTTTTCTCTAGCTTATCCTCCTCAGAGTCTGGAACTATGAATGCGTAGTGTGTGTGTGTGTGTGTGTGTGTGTGTGTGTGATCTATGAATAAAACCCAAAGTTTACCAGAAATCCGACAACAAACGAATTCAAGTTAGCACCATTGCCTATAGACAATACTATGCTTCAAAGGAAAGGCCACCGATAAGACCATTGTAGTTAAAGGCGGGATATAAATGGAACTAAAATGAGCTTCAAAATTATATTGCATGCCAAAGAGAAAAAAATATGTTTAAATCCAGTATAGTCATTTATGTACACCATGTATTTATTTTGATTATTCAGGAATGAAACGGTCGAACACAAAGGTAAACATTTACTGGATAACATAGCGGTACATTAAACATTTGAATATCGAAGTGATAAAAGAAGAAAAAAACTGTCAGATAACCAGGTTGGATTGATCCAAATTCGAACCATTTCTCTACCGGTTTAGTCACTTGACACATGAGAAGTAGCCTATAAAATAAATCACAGAACCGGTTTCCTTAGTAACAGTCGACTTTCTGACCACATAGAGCGCCGAATTGGAAAGGTGAACCAAAGGTGCAAGGATTTAAACAACAGAACTTGTACTAAAATTGCACTGCTGCTGCCCATATTGACATTTAGCTTTGTGTATGTGTGAACGGGTAACCTTTACCCACCTGTAGTGTGACGATTAGATGTGATGCAACCAAGATTAACTCATGATCCTACTAGATTTGTCGACGCTAAGCGCGAACACTCCAGCCGTGTAGCTCAAGGGAGTCCCAATATAGCGCAGGTGATAATTTTGTATTTCATTAAACTGGCAGTTGAATCTAAAAGAATAAAGCTACAGAATAACAACTACAGCAATAAATACATATTTTTGGTTTGAATGTCCAATAACATTTAAAGTTAGAATAAACTGGTTACTATGTTAAAAAAAAAAGAATGGACGATTTCGCCAAGTTGCAACAAGACCACTCTACATTCAAATTTATTTTGCAGCAAAGTATAAACATTAACGTGTAATTTGAACGAGCAAGTACGTGTATTATCTAGTAATTGGCAAATATAGAGAAAACATAGAAACTTATAACGATCACCGATTAAGTGATTTATATGAACAGCATACATTAAAAATAAGTACTCTGCTTTTTCGAAAACACACACACACACACACACACACACACACACACGCACGCACACATGGACACAATCATCCTCCGAGGTATAGGGGTATGCATGTTGGCCTTTAGTTACCGAGTTCGCGTGTTCAAACCCGGCGGAAGGCGATGGATTTTTTTTCGAGCGTAAAAATCCTTAGTATTGCTTCCTTCGGAAGGAAAGTAAAGCCGGTGGTTCCGTGCCGTAGATTTATGGCACGTTAATAAAAAATCCCTCAAGCCTGACAAAGAAGCCTCTGAGCAAAATTACCGGTCTTTCACGCCCAATATAAAATGGGACGCTAAGAACCATAGTAGTTAAAGAGCGTCCATAAATAAAACTCAGTTCAAAAGGACTTAAATCAGTAAAAGATTATGTAAGTTTAAAACAAGAGAGCAAACTGAAAATGTTGGATATTCGTGTGTATAGAGGTTCCACGCGTGGAAGCGATCATCTCTGTTAATATAATATTGT
Source organism: Deroplatys truncata (assembly GCA_030765065.1). Classification (NCBI taxonomy): domain Eukaryota; kingdom Metazoa; phylum Arthropoda; class Insecta; order Mantodea; family Mantidae; genus Deroplatys; species Deroplatys truncata. The sequence continues at coordinate 71,555,177 of CM060975.1, read as the reverse complement.
TTCCTTACAAAAAAATTGAAAACACAAAGGAAAAACAAGACCCTGAATAGACGATAATCTTTCTTACAATATTGATGATTTTTAAAAGGCAGTATAAAATGGTTTATAATCGAAGACTAGATGATAAACTTTTAGGTCTAGAAATGACCGGAAGGCAGAAGAATTCTATAAAAGGATAATCTGGGCTATACAGATGCAGCTAAGAAAGATTTGGGCTTGAAGAAAAGTAATAAAAAAGGTACCTTATTGCTAGAGTCATGAAATACAAAAGCAAATAGAAGACAAAAAAATAGGAATATTTAAAATATTTAAGTAGTAAAACAGATGTAAATAAGATACAATGTCCTACAGCTCTTAAAATGCTTGGTACAATAAAATCTACTGCTTTAAGAATCATCCTTGGCGTATTTCACACAAGTCCCATTAATAACCTGCAAACTGAAACCGATGAACCGCATCTTCACGTCAGACGCCAGCAACTAAGATTTCCTTATGCACTGAAGATCGCAGCCAGACAAAACTCCAGTATGTTGCGGCGGTCACCTCCTCATCCGTTGCTGTAGGCTTACCTTGATGCTTCTCCTGTTGGTTCCAGAAGTTCTCAGTGGGTTGGTTCTCTTCAATTTATCCTCGGCTAGCTGCAGTAATTTTCCTCAAACTATATGGGAGCATGGACTTATCCTCGGTAAAGGAAAACGTAGATCTCGGGTGGTGATATAGGAAGACATAGACTTGCTTTGTTTATGAAAAGATGACACTGCCGTTTCTTTTTATTTAATTAACACTGGTAGTATACAAAACTGGTATTGCCGCTGTAAAATACTGTCCACCGCTGTTATACTATGGCGCGGATATGACACGAAGTTTAACTATTCTTATTGTCGCTTTCAGAGTTGCGGATCTTAGGTGTGTTTCTAAAACTATCTTGATTCCCTGTTTTGGCCCGATATCTCACACATCCTGCAGCATCTCTCCCTGACCACACATGACATAAACTGCCGAATAAAATGCAATGCTAAAAATCCATGATAAAACTGTCTTTATTCCCTTTTTGGCGCGATGTCTCACACATCCTGCAGCATCTCTCCCTGACCACACATTACGAAAACTGTCCCGAATTTTCCCCAAACAGATCCATTTATAATCTCAGGCTTCTGAGGCTGCTTCATTTCCTATTGGTCTGACCACATCATCCACACTTACAAGTTCATCGTTCGCAACAGACGGTGCTCCAGTTCGTTCTTCATTGTGGATGTTCATGCGTCCATCTTGGAATAGATGGCACCAGTGTAGAACAGTGGTCTCACTTATAATGTTATCGTACACTGCAGTAATGCCACGATGAATTACAGCTGCCGCTTTGTTTTGTCTCCAGAAACGGTATTGCTGCATATTATATATCACACTAGGTGGGAGCTTCAATTGCTACTCACATTTTACAACCTATCTTGGTGAAAGAAACAATCGAAAGTAACCTCAGCCTGACACTGCCATGGGCGTACTGAACCAAGTTACATGCGGATCAAGAATAGCACTGCTAACGCCTCTCCTGCTTTGAATGACATGGCCGGAACTAGGACAATGGAGATGGTATACAGAGCTGTTGCTGTTAGGTTTAGTTTAACATATGGGGCAGAAATTTGGAGTTGGAAAGGTATTGAAAAACTGAACCAAATCCAGATACAGTTTCTGAAGCAAATTCTACAGATGGGGAGGGGTATTGCAAATTATGGGATTATTAAAGAATTCGGCTTATATATTGAAGTCATACATCTAAAAATAAGGGCAGTTAAATACTGCTTACGCATAGTACGGGGAGATCAGGCATTTCTACGTGTGTTTCATGGAGCAAGTACGGGAAGGGTGGGATACGTGTTGGGCAACGAAATTACGCAGGGGCTTAGAAAAATTAGAATAGGGTACATTTGACTGCAGGGGAGGGATATGGGTCGTAGCGGATGGAAGATAATTCAGAGACGACTACGTGATATTGACCAACAAAATTTAGAATCACAATGTGATTTTTCACGTTGCTGCTAAAATTTCACTTAACTTGACGTGTCAAATAGCGCGAGGCTGGGGGAGAGAGGGCTATTTATATAATGTACACGAGAGGAAAGAAGTGGTTTGGCGTGGCTAAGATTGGGCGCCTGGAAAGGCAACAAATTAACTGATGACACCGGAGTGAGAATATGACTATGGTGAAAGGGACGCATGGAATCATATTCTGCCTGAGTGCAAATAAACGGAATTGCTAAGAAAACAATATTTCTGGAGCCCAATAGAGGAATGGAGGCCTGCTTTGAGTAATGTTGGACGGGGGGGGGGTATCATAAAATGGGGTCTTTTTTATCTAAGATTCGGCAAAGAAGGTTAATTGCTCTGGAGAACGGAAGAGGGGTGACCGGTGCACAAGAACGAGTTGTTGAGGGTCAGAGCACGTGTTTGTAATTGTAATTTATACTTATTATGTTTTATTCTTTTTATTTCTTTTCTTTATCCACTCTTTGTGTTATTATGTGGTTACCAAAGTATAAGTATATTTAGTATTAAGCACTCATTATTTATAGGGACAGGAACAGCATGTACGGCCATGAGGCGCAAGCGATTATTGTACGTATTTTACAAGAGTAGACTGAAACTGTTCACCATAGAAGCCATCCTTCTACTACTACTTTCCGAAGTGCCCTCGTGCACTTGTATAAAACCAAAATACAATCATAATACATAAGTGCGAAATTTAGGTATTGCAAAACCGTATTAAAAGCTATAACATATGATAAACATAGATGTGGAGGGATAAAAAGTGGTCGGTCATTCCTCAAAAAATAGAGAGAATTATTTATTTAAACTTCATTTTATTAAATTATTTTACAATCAACAAAAATTAATAAATTGCACAGTAGTTAATTTTAAGTTCTGTAAACAACAATGCAAAAAAAGTTTATAAGTAATAATAACAGTAATTACACAAAACCATTAGACTCAATTTCTGTTTAACAAGGTTTAGTCTCGATCATTTACCGTGGTAAACTCTGTGAGAAGGAATTCTGTGTCTTTACGAATAGCTAGCCGAGATCGCTAATGTACGGACTCGTGAACGGGAGATCTGCGTTCAAATTTCGCCAGGACTGTACTCCCGTATGTGTAGGTGTGTGATAACGCGGTTTACCAGGTTTTACTTCATCCTCATAACTGGAAAATTTTGGAGAGGCACTCTAAACTTAGGCCTAGAACGTTTTCTTCCCTAATTTCCTTACCGTATTATAATTTCATTTCATGTATATCGTGGAATCCACCGCCTGTAGTGCTATATGAAGTAAGAACGGGCGATAAACAGGACTTCAGGAATAATGTATACAATGTATAATAATGTATACAAATTACTATAAAATGATAATTAAGTTTTAATGTATAATTTAGTAACATCCATATAGCCAATCCATTGTATTACCTATGTCAAAAAAATACAATTCCATTTTCTAAACAAATAAAATCAATATATTTTTACTCTGAAAGAAAGGGTTTACCTTATTATGGGCAACATCTCCCATGTTCATTTCGTAAAAGCACGCGTATTAATATAGAGAACAGTCTTACATGGCAGTATCTTCCAACACTCAGAGTGAACTTTTCGTGGCCTCCTTTCATTATTCACCTAGAACTCTTTTCGTTTGTGTGTTGGAATTGCATTCAAGTCAATAAGGAAACGCAATAGGAAACTCGATGATTCGACAACATTCTGTGAACTGGCTTGTACTTGTATGTTTGTGAATTTCTGACATTTAAAGTCTTTTGTAATTTGAATTCAACCTGAAATCGCCATTTTGTACTAGTGGTTTTTATAGTAAAAAAGAAATACATACAGCCGATTAACAGGTTTATTTTAAATGTTGTTTATACATAGCTCTACAGACAATCTTTATATGCAACAAGTATGTACATAATTAGTACATATATACTAGGACTAACTACGGATAAGGACTTAGCACTTCGACGACAAAATATTTTGTGCGTAAAGCTCCTAACGAGGTGTCCCCGGGGGGAGGTGTGAGGTGAGAAGAGATAGAGGGCGGCCGGACCCGGAGGCACGACATGCACATCCCCTGGGGGCGCGTTTCGGGGGGACGAAGGGTTGCAGAGAGCATCCTTTTCCCCTGCCATGCAACGCCGAGGCTCCCGCCGACACTTTCAACCCTGAAACAGACCAAACAGATGTACGGTAAGGTGAAATGAGAATGGAGGTGAAATGGTGGGACATGAAATTCGGGGAATGTAATGAACCATACCAGCGTTCGCCTAGCGACCCGGAGAAACCTCGAAAAAATCCATGCGTCAGGAAGATCGGCCGCGGGAATCGAACCCACGACCTTCTGAATGCGGGCCTCAAACATTGTCGTCTGAGCCATCCCGTTCGGTACATACCTAGATAATAAAATTAGTATTGAAAATATAGCTAAATTTGTTTTATGTTATTCATTATACGCTAAAATAATTACTAATAAACTACATGCAAATTATGTAAAAAAGTGATAAATTAGTTTGCCGACCCTGCGCCTGGTTGAGCATTTTCGAACTTTAGCAATTTTATTGTTTTGTACATGGAGAGTTTGTGGCAAATAATTTTTTCGTTTGTGTTGATGTTCGTCTGTCCAAATTTTATTATAATCCTAACCGGAAATCCACGCACAATGGTTCTCATTCTAGGAATATGTTATCAATGGCTACGCTTCAACAATAAGGCAGCTACAAGTTGACAATGATATACATTCTTAATTTTTGGCGTTTTGTTTTTAATCGAATTTAAGTTGCTTCCTCATTTTGGATGAATTTTTGTATGCTTTCAATTTCGGTTGTTCCTTTCGGTTCACTGTTAGCAATAACTATTTTTAATAGCCATCGACCACGATCATGGTAGCAGCCTCCTGTTTCCCATATTCTAACTGCTGATGGCGCGCGAGAGCTGCCGCTGTTATAATTATCACGGTTGGTAATAATTAATTTGCCACAGTCATTGCCAACCTCATATTTATCCTGTGCGGACATAGAAACATGTCGAGGTGCCTTGCGGCGATTTGATTTTATTAATAGAAATTTTATTGGCTTGATACACGCGTTCGTTCGCTGTGAACAAGGGCCGTAGGGCAAACGGGGGTAACAATTGCAATTATAATTCGTCATCATGCTTGGCTTGGTGACGTCATTGCTGATATGTATCCAACACATACATTGACCATTACCCCAAAACCATTGTTTTCAAGAGGCGGTTTTGGCTGAGGTCGACCCGCCCCCGGCTCTCCCGCCGCCCCCCACGTTAACCTCAGCAGTGGGGTTGTGTTCACATTCCGTGATGGAGCAATTTACTGCACATCTGTAATTACTCCCTCTCATGGTCACCCTTACCCACCGCATTTACTATGTATTGAGGCAGTGTTGCTGCTCCAGAGGAACCGGGTTTGAGTCGTGGTTTTTCCTATCTGGGACACCTCACCAACCTCGAGGTTGCCCCATTACACAACTATTCCTAAGCGTAAAGTCACCAGTTATCCTGCTTTGACAGCGCGACTGCAGAATTTCACAGGGGCATGAATGTGGCTTATTAGATTCACTAAAACGCTGTTAAGTGGGACGATGGATGCAAGTTTCATTTCCTGCATTTTTACTTTCTCTGCTACGTATAGTAAGTAGGGGAAGTATTGCATTCCACCCAAAAATTCGATACCGAGATTTCACCGGAAATGCATGTTTTGAGGAGCCCTGAATCCACACAAAGAATCTTTGGAAACATGTCCGTGTGCGTGTCTGTGTGTCTGTCTGTGAACAGCATAAATCAAAAACGAAAAATCGAATAAATACCAAACTTGGTATTTGACTTCAGCATCTTCCAAGGATGCGAAATGAAGATTTTCAAGAAAATTCCCCCAACTAACTACCCTTTACATGGAACATTTTCCGAAAATTTTTATTTTCTAAAAATAGTTCTAGCAATATTCATTAAAATACAATGTATGACGGATATTTACATGACAAATAAAATGCATATCTTGAATTTTCCGGGAATAGCCTAGGAAGTCCTCTTTATTCGAAAGGAATTTTGTATAATCTTGTATAACTTGTGAACGCTAAGCGATAGACGAAAACGTAGCACACAAAACTTCAGATCTCTTTAAAACACACAATTTACTTAAAACAAGTTTTTTTGTGACATTAGCCGTTTCTGAGATATCCGTTATTAAAAGTAATTCGGATTGTTCAATACTTGTCATTCTTTTAGTCACATCGAATTTCAGTTGTTCTCGCAATTACATGGGAACAGTATGGAATTTTAAGGCCAGAATATAGCGTCCAGTTCTTAAACATTTGACTATCACTTTTATGTTTGTATCTATAACGAAATGTGTAATGTAGGTATTTCTGCAAAGGTTTATTTGGATTAAATATAGTAGATAGAAAAATAAGCTTTAGTAAGAATAGTTTGTGTACCCACTAATAAAGTTAGAGGGTAGAGAAGGTCATGTGAATGTATCACAAAATTTTGGAAGCTTGCTACCTTCTTCATCAGTGTTATAGCCTAGCAACTCTCGTCGAGCCACGTGTAATACATAATGTTACGCACCCTGTTTCTCTGCCTGGTTGAAACTTAAGCAATCCACCGTACGGGCGTTAGTAGCTGGCAACTAAAGTATAGGTTATAAAGCTTGAAAGACAGTGTGGAGGTATATGGGATATCTCTCTCTCTCTATTTAATGCATACATGTTGCCATTAACTGTCCTTTTCTACTCTCGCGCTGTAGCCAAATTGCATGATATAAATATTTATTTGTTATAAAGTTCAGCTTTGAACACATTATCATATGCATAATATTTTTCTCTATAGATTATATCGTTTTTAGATCCTTTATAAACTTTTGTGGGCACAATTTATTTTCAGTAAATGTACTATATTTGCTCTTTCTTTTCCTATCCCGCAGTAAGTAATAAACTAAAGGGTAGAATGCAACAATATTTTTCTTAGCTAGAGTAAACTAGTGTGCTGATGCCTGCCCAGTTTGAATTTTATACCTTTAATAAGATGAGCGTTATAATTTTTTAAATAAAATATTTTCGGAAAATTCCATAATTATGCGGTAGAAATGTCTCTCACCGAGAAACGTTTTTGTTATTGGGTTTACACCTGTGACCAAGCGAGAGAAAATATTGAAGATGGTTGGAGACAGTTTTTAAAAGAAGCGGGAATCTTGTAACTTCTTGCATTCATTGTGCATGACAAACAAAAGCCATCCATCTATTCAGCTGAGGCCAGACGCGAGGCAGAAGACAGCACAGGAGGTTTATATCAGTTTAAGGAAGCGGGTACGTTTATAGTGTGAAGTGTTATCTAGATTATTTATTTTACGTAAATACTTATGGTTATGCAGGGGAATCTAGGAAGAGACGAAATATGGGTAATCTAAGAAGATTAATAATGAATGTGTCAGTTTATTATTCAAGTAAAATGAGCGTTAGTAAGGCAGTAAAAGAAACAGCTAAGGTACTATACACAGCAGAAACAGTGTGTAGGATAAAAAAGGAACGAATGAAAGGACACATGGCGATGAACGATCCGTCCGACCAGGCAGCCCTCTGCTGCTCACGGGAGCAAGTATCCTCACCATCTGTCCCGCAACGCCACATATCACGAAATCTAGAAGCACACCTGAACGTTGCAAAGGAAACGGAATGAAAATAAATCAAGAAAGGGAAATTTAGTAGATGAGAAACCACCCTACCAACGAGGGAAAACCACGAAAAACCCCGGACCTCCCGAATGCGACCTATCTCACTCAGTACAGATACGATTAAAATAAGCAGTTACTATAGAAATGAATATGTTGGAAATGTGCTGCTATATTTATATTTATATATATATATATATATATATATATCTGTCATGTATTTAGCAAAGTGTATTTGGCACGCATTGCCTTCTCATTTAGCGAGATTTAATTTTTTTTCCTCGCTAAGTTTCACTTCTCATGTATGGGGCTTATCTACGGACTTCACCTAAATGCTCTTCAGTATTGGAATTCGTTCCTACAGGTCTAAATTTAGCGTCAATTTTCATATAGTGTCCATATCAACTATACAGAATTATATTAAAACTGCGTTTCAACTTCCCCGCAAGTCTTTTTGTATGTGTGTACAAAGGCAGAGGCATTATATAAACTGTAGTGGCACTGATAACATTGTCAATACTAATGTCATATCTAATACGAACCTTATAAGCACGACACAAACTGAATACCAACCGATGCAAAGACTTGTCTCCGGCCGATCGTCAGTTGTCCTGAAACGGACGACATAACCAAGAGGACTTAGTACATTTTGGATTTTTGTATACATATGTATGTACATGTAGGCAATAAAACCAGTTCTATTGGAGTTTCCTTTCTTAATTAATTTCTTTATATATACCGGGTGAGTCTTCTCAGCCTGCGGATTGAGAAGTTATGCAGTCCCGGCGTTGTACAGGCTATGCCATAAACACTGTCCACTGCATCGCGTCGTATCAATTTCGACCGAAATGACTTTGCACCGCTGTGCGTGCAGTGATTTGCATTCGTAGCGCAAGAATGTGCGCCTTGGCCTTCAGGTTCAAGTACTCCACTTGAAGGTACTTTTTACGTTTAGTAAATTTAAGAGAACTAATAGTTTGGCATAGAAGTGTCGTTTAACTTAATTAGTTTAATTATATGATTTCATTAAAACACAAATTGTTACTTGTTGGAATATGCTTTAACGAACATCATAAATAAATGCATATAACATTGTAATTATAACTTGCAAACATAAGGCACCATTAAATAATATTTTACTATTTAAAGCTGAAAGTTCATACAAAAGAAAGCCAATAACTTGTTCTGAGAGATTACAAAATGCAGTACATACATACAAACTAGATAACGTTTGCAAGCCCATATAATGTTCATTGCGAACCTCTCTGGTTCCCAAAGTAGTGCATTTAACAGTGACTATGGCACCATGCCAGACCATCACACAGTAAACCTTTACAATTTACCCGTTTCCTCCATGTGGTTGTAATAGGTGTTCGAACTGGCCATAATGCCGGTGGAGCAAGAACTCAGTCTAACCATCATCGCCAGCCTAACCCGGCGCAATATGGCCAGTATGATGTCGCGGCAAGCTAAGATGATGCGTTCCTTGAGCTGTTGAGGGGTCATTGCCCGCTTCTGGTACACGATATCTTTAAGATAACCCCATAAAAAGAAATCTGATGGGGTTAGATCTGGTGAGCATGCTGGCCACCCTATTGGTCCATGCCATCCGATTCATCGCTCAGGGTCGGTGGCATCGAGATAAGCCGTTACACGACGGGACGAATGAGCTGGCCCCCATCATGTTGGTACCACATAGTTAGTCGGTTCTGCAACGGCACTTCATCCAGTAGAGTAGGCAGCTGGTGTTGTAGGAAGTGGATAGCGATTCCCAGTGAGTTGGCCATCCTAAAACTACGGGCCTATTAGATGATCACCGAATATACGAGCTCAAACGTTGAAACCCCATAGGACTTGTAAGGCCGCCTCTCACATCCAATGTGGGTTTACAGTGCTCCAGCAATGCATGTTGTGGCGATTTACATGACCTGTGTTGTAGAACCCTGTTTCGTCTGTGAATACCACAGTTACCAAAAATGTGGATTTTGTTCAGTTTGTCGTATGATCCAGCTAGCGAACGCCACTCTCCGTCCATGGCCGGCTGCAGTAGCTCCTGGTGTAGTTGAAGATGATAAGGGTGAAACTTTGCATGATGTAGTATTTTCCACGCGGAAGATTGGCTAATATTGAAATGCCTGTGAATGTCCCTCGTACTACAATGCGGATATACACGATCCGTCGTTGCTTGGTCACAGACAGGGTGAACTCTTCGTGAATGTGGTGTCTTGTATACTGTTCGCAACTCGCAAAAACGTGGAATCTGTAGAAGTGTTCTCTGCGGAAACCTCTGTTGGTATAGACGACGTGCCTCCGTCGCATTCTGCTGCGCTTCCCTGTATACAACAGCATGACCAGATACTGTCTATTCGAAAACATTGTTCCACAGTGAGCACGATCGACTGGAACTTCGTATTTATGGGCAAATCCACTTTTTAGTGCATTCGGAAAGAAATGATTATTTGCTAGAACGTTCTCGAAACATGAGCAGAAATGAACACAAAACTCATTTATTCGCAGACGTGATTTGAACTTGCTACCTTCACCATGACTTTCCAGCATGTCAAGCACCACCGTAGCCCTAATCAGCGGGCTGGTGAATGCGGTGTTAGCACCTGCATTTCGCAAGGTCTGTAAAATGCTGGGTTGCCTAGTTACCAATCCGCAGAATGAGAAGACTCACGCGGTATATATATGAAGATTTTAGTAAGATGTCAGACATTTATTTACAAGACTAGGAACGTATTTAGAAGTACACCACGCATTGGCTTTTCAATACATTGACTGCAAACGGGAAAAACTGCATATCCAGCTCATATTCATTTAAAAAAGGGTAATTGTTTTGCAAGTGCCCCGAGCTCTTACATCGTAGTTGTGAACTTGCGTCGAGAACAGGAAAAATTACTGAGGTAACATGACACCGCAATTATTTCCTATTGCCTTCTTTTAATTGCACAATTACTGTACAGGACGTTTACAGAATTTCAATTTTATAAAACGTTCTTTTTATTTTTAAGAAACCGAATATGATAAGCCCAAACATTTGACATAAGCCAGGGGATTTGTAAGTTCATCAAAGCTTAGTCAACGGCTACCTTTCATCATAATACAACAAGCATTCGACTTTTCGTTTTAAACTTTATTGCATACATAAGATTCTTTGAAAGAGAGACTATTAATGCGAAGCCCTGAAATTCATTCCCACAAGGGCTGATATAATTGCGTTTTTACTTAAAGATGTTAGGCCAGGAATTACGGTTTGAGTTACACATTAACACATAAGATACAACCAGCCACTGACATTCTTTCCAACGGAATCAGGAATAAAGAACGCAACTGAATGGTGCCAATAGAGGCACACTATACCTAAATAAACAGTAAAACCAGAGTATAAGTAAAGGCAAACATTAATTTTTTATTTAAAAAGTACCATTCTAATAATAGATCCCATTTTATTGCCCCTATTGTTTATAGCACCCGCAGTCTTTAGTTTTGAATGTGTAAAAATGCATTGAAAATTAATGTGTGGGAAACTCGCATTAGCTTCGATAGTAAGTAACTGTAAATACGTCAGCTTGCAGCCGGCATAATGTCTTACAACTTCACATAATAGATGCCTATCAACATTTTAATATAAAGACTAAAAAATGCAAATTTTGACCTCCTGCCTTAAAATTTGTGCATAGTCAGACGCACTTCTTCAGTGCTTCTCACCTCCGCCTTTGCGGTCAACAGTTACACATTATTTCCACATGGAGTATGCCAGTCCGATTCCTTGCTCAAAGCGCAGAACGAAGCTTGGTAGCGGTCCACTCAACAGACAGGTTAAATATGAATAACCAACCAGGGTTTCTGACATCGACATTAACATAATGAGCGCGGTGATAATATAATGTAGTGTACCATCTTTTGACTAGTACTTGTTCAGAGTTTTCTAAAAGTAGATCACAATGTAAATTAAGAATATGATACAAACTTTCAGAAATATTTATCTTGAAACAAATTTTAAGAAAGACATTTTCTCGTATTATAATTGAAGTTGCTGTAATGACGTTTTTGAATATAATTCAGAATAAGGAAGGAAAACGTAGAGCAATATCGTCAGTAATAGACATCGAAATGAAATACTGTGCCTTAGCTTCTGCTGGATTGTAAATGGAAGTCATTTTGAGCGTTTAATTAAGTGAAACCGATTCACATTTTATCGGTGCAATTAATTTAATTAACAAAATACTCCTTTTATCTGTGTGAAATCCAGCGGATTTCTATTCTGAAGTCTTTTTCTCCTACTTGTTACTCGGAGCATCTTAATATCGAATTGAATGAGTGAGAGTCATTAGGATATTCTGTGAACACCACGAAAAACCTAAGGTCAGAATGGGCGATCATGGGAATCGAACCCGGGACCTCCCCGAATGCGAGCCTGACACTTTTCCGCGGAGCCATCAGTTCCTCACTTTTCTTGCCTACAGAGACCTTTCACGACTCAGATTGTGGATATTGTATTGTTTGTGCAAAACGTGCATCAGTTACCGATGGGTCTCCAAAGGGTGTATGATTCCATAAAGAACTAAAGTGGTATGATTTGAAATCGCAACGTTAGGCTAACAAGACGAGTTAGAGGAATCACCAAAGCCACCTCCGCCGCCGCCGCCGACGCCCTGCTGACTCTACCAACACGAAAGAAAGATTGTAAAACACCTCGCATTTTTTTCTTTTTTCCTCAAGAATGAATATGTTATTAAAACACGAAGGTTATTTTGGCTGAAAACACATAGAAAAAATGCTATGTATTGCATTCACATGACTTCCTCAACTCACTCTTCTACAATTATTCTCACAAACGCTTGTTCTTCTATCTTCTTCTTGTTAATCGCGATAAACTTTCATTACACATTTCGTTGTAGGATAAGAAGAATGCAATAGGCGAAAGCGATGGTCAGACTTTAAAAGGCTTTGAAATTCCATGGTCACGAGAAAAAACGAATAGCGACTTACCACTTAAAACAGATGTAAGTATTTGACAATTCAGACAATTTTTATATAAATTGTGTGCTTCAACAAGATTATATTTTTTGTGTGATAAGATTTTTGTGTTTATTAGCGTTTACCGATTGTACAAAATTCATTCAGAATGCACATGACTTTACAGTCTTTTCGCAAAGCAAGTATACATTTTATTTGTCTGGCAGGTATCTTAAATGTATTGTATTTTAATCAAAATCGTTAGAGCCATTTTTGAGAAAATAAAAAAATAACGAAAATTTATCAATGTAAAAGTAGATTGGGATAAAAGGATTTTCTTGAAAATGTTCGTGCCGCATGCTTGGAAGACACTAACCTTAAATACCAGTTTGGTATTTAACCGAGTTTTCGTCTTTCAGTTAACTTGATAGACAGACACACTGACCATTCTTGGAAAATACATTTTTATTCGGGGAATCTCAAAATGTGTATTTCCGGTGAAATCCAGGTATCGAATTATTGGGTGGAATGCAGTACTTACCGTAGGTATAGAGTATACAGTGGAGGGGACAGTTATTATAGGTAAATAGTAAATAAATGCTGTGGCGCTACAGCCTGCCATCCCCCAGGCGGAAAGTTGGCTCACGAGGCCAGGATCGCAGCTCCTCACTTTCCTCATGATGCTGAGTGGGCACCGGTCCTGTACCCGGGACTTAAAATACGTACCCGAGCGCATTCCGTGGTCAGGAACCAGAGCACCACGCTCCAGCCTACTGTGTCACGGCGCAGGACTAGTAGTAGAGAAAATAATAACGAGATGGGTTTCCTTTTCTAAGCGCTGGATGGTCAAAGAACTGCTCCATGAAATGTTATAGATAAGAAATTATATTGTTTTTCACTTTGTTCAGTATGAATATGCACTATTGTCATAAAACACACTCAAAGGGCACTATTGGCATTTACACATGGGATTTAGCATTGTGGCACGGATAATAATGTTTTCATATAGTTGGAATTATTACACAATGTGCATATTAATGAACAAAAATCAACTATCTAAAATAATAGTGGAAACAGTAACAATGGGAGTATAAAAAAGTAACGTTGTATATTCACCAGTGCTAGTCAGATTGAAATGCAAACATGCGCATTGGGTTTAAAAATAAATTTAAGGGTAGTAAACTAAAACGCAGGGTTGGCACGCCTGACCTGGTCGGCTATTCACCGCGGTAATAGACCGTGTCATACTAACGTTTGTTTAGTTGTCAACTGTGCGTTAAGGACCAAGCGTTCCATGAACGTACTGTTTAAACTGTAAAACAATAACCTGGTATAATTAAATGTGTTTTAATGAAAAGTTAAACCTGGATAAATACCGCACCGAGTGTTGGTTTGGTTTGTGTAATTGATAATATTACGGTAGCATTTGCGTCAGCTTGCGTGAAACCGGTGGTGGCCGCAAAAGAGGTCACACTTAAGCGCGTTCGCAGCAGAAAGTTGCAAACAATTGCCTGTTTCAACTATAATAGTTATAAACAAATTAAAGCTTTTTTGTGGTTGCCGAAAAATAAAATAAGCATTTAAATGCCAACATTTAAATTTTTACAACGTAAAATAATGTCCTTAGCTGACTTTTAGTATGGTTTCTTGTGTAGCCTTTAGAGGTACAGTGACTCCAGAAACAACACGTCTCCACTTTAAAAAAGATCTAGCAGCCAAATTAAGGATAAGAAAATTAATATTGTAACAAAAGAGAATACTAGTTACTGCGAAACAACCTTTATTATTACTTAGGCACCTAGCGCAGCACAGACGTTAAACTTGAGTAAACTTTGGTACATACTAATCTGTCGAATCACAAATCAGAACTGAATGCAATGGCACTGTCAACTTTTCACTTCATAGCTCCTTAACTGACTGAACTTAACTCTCGTTTTTTTCGAGTGGAGGAAAAATACTTTTACGTACTAACTCCATAAATGGGAGTGTGAGCCTGCGCCGCGGCCCTACCCACTAGAAACACCTCCACCGGAGTGAATTTTAGACAGAGATGAGTCAGTACCGCTTATGCACCTGTGGATTTAAGGAGCTGGTATATTGTCCAGCCCTTAGAGCTTAGACCAGAGTAAGCAGAGGAGGCCGGACGTAACCATGATCGAAGCCCTGGTTACGCGCTGGCAAATTTAGGGAGCTTGGTTTGAGTGGAATTCTTGATCACGCCGGAGCGTTACGTCGTATGATATTAATATTAACATCACAAGTACGGACTTGTGCGCGAGTCGTTGGAGCTTGAGCCGGTGCCTGCGTCCCCGAAACAAATCATTCTAGGCATACATGTACACATTACAAATATTACACGTTAATATTAGTTGTTACGTACTTAGTTTAAATGTATTTGCTTGTTAGTTATTATTTGAAAATTCATAAATATTTTACTAACTGTACGTAGGTTCTGCCATGTGGCTTCGTTTTTGAGAAGTACATTGTTAGTGTTAATGTAATTTTGATATTATTGCTATGCTCCGCCTGATGGCGTCGTCTTTTCCTTATAATAGTTGATTTTGTATTTAAATTAAATTAATTATGAGTATTTAACTCCCTGACAAGAGCAGCCCTTTATATAGACCCGCAAACAAAGCAGAACCTTAAGAAGCGAAACCTACTCGAAACGACCTAAAGGAATCCTCTCGAGCGTGAAAGTGGCGCACAATGGCGATAACCACACCCACTCCGCCAGGTAGGTGAGTCGGGTTGCGTTCGCACCGCCGGCTCATACCTAATTTGTGCGCGCGGTCACAATATTACATTTTACGTGTTTTAAACATTTTTTATGTTATTGGGTTTAGATTTGTTTTGAAAACTGCACCGATTTTTGAACTCTTTTCATGTGTGGTGTTTAAAAAAATATTTTATATTCATTTAGTAGAGCAACATTTTGGTTAATACTTGAGTTTTGATGTGATGGAGAAACAACATGTCAAAAGTTGGGAATGATTAACGTTTTGCTGAATTTCCACAGTGACGCATCTGGTTTTAAGACTTTACAAATTTGTTTCTCCGCCAGTTGAAAGCCTATGTCGATGACATTATCAAATATGTATTGCAGAAGCCATATAAGGCAGTATTTTTAACACTTAAATGATATCAGTCTAATTATATAGCATAACATTTAATAACAGCCCACCTTAAAGCAATATGCGTATAATATATAAAGTGTATGTAACAGTCATTGTGTTAATAATGTTATGTGAATGTATTACGTAGTTTAACAATGTAGGAGCTGTGAGAATAGAAGCAAGCTGCTTTCCGTAGCAAACAGAATTACAAAGTAGACGCCGAAAGTTGCTAATAATGAGGTAACCTTGAGAAAGTTTAATAATGCTACTAATAATTCTTGGAACAATAATGTAATATTCAAAACAGTTTATAAATAGCCAATCAAAAACTAGAAAAAACTTAAGTTAAATAAAAGTATTCTATTGGAATAGGCTTAGCCAATCAGAGACTTGAAATAGAGGAAATGTGCAAATTCAGGCGGCAGACGCTACAAGATTGCGTACACGATCGGTACGGTACAGGTTCAATGTGTGACAAAAATTCAATGCGGTGAGAATAATTTAGAGTTTACCTGTTAAAAGTGCAAATAACAGTAATCTCACAGCTTTACAGTAGGATACATCAGTGAAGTGTTACTTAATCGTGTGAAGGATTAATAAACAAAGTACAATACAATTATAGTTTGTGTAAGCCTTGTTCTTTAGTCGTACCAGCCTTGCTAAGAGATACGTGTTCTAAAAAAATACTAATAACGCAGCCGAGGCATACATATATAACATTAAAATAAACATTAAAATAAAAGTTAAATTTTAAACGTGGGGGGGCGAAGGGCACCGGAAAAGTAAACGTGGGGCGAAGGCCACCGGAAAGTTTGTATCGTACGTGGGGCGAACACTCCTAGAAACAAATTCCCGCAAAATTGGCATCCATTACATGTGTAGTCTAAAATACATGCTTTATGTTGTTATACCATACGTGGTGCAAAAACTACAATTAAACCCCTTCAAGTTTGGCTCCCATACGTGGGGCAGCAACTACTTCAAGTTTGGCTCCCCAACAGAGGGGCTACAACTACTTCACATATAAAATAACTTCGTAAACACCACACATGATAGAGTTAAAAATTCGTTGGAATTTGCAACATATTACGAAAACAGAAAAATGAAAAATCTTGAACAAGCGACACAACACGCGAAATATATCATTTGTTTTTTCTTCATAGTAAAAATAAGAATTCTCTCTTCCTTAATTTGTCTGGTAGAATTATTTAAACTGGGGAGGAGTGCTTTCTGGTGAGTGTTACGTATATTATCATCAGAAAAATACTTGGAAATAAACGGCACATAACAGTAATTGGCAAAACTGGGACATTTTTAGACTTTACTGAACATTTCTCGGTTATCCCAACGAATACAAAAAATCTACATCTGCAAACAACCGAGATAAACAAATCGATAACAGTTTAATAGTGCTGTTGAAAGCCGCAAGTACTATTGGATATACTAATCAACCATACAATGGCATAACAATGACAATGTTTACTTCTCTCACACTTCCAGGGAGAGTGCTTCAGTTGAGATACACTTTTGCACCTCAATAAATCGAGCTGCTGAGTATGTAGCGTGTTAATGGTGATTGTAGGTTGTGCTATTGGTAAGATTATATGATTCGTTTACAGAACATTATTCATATTATTGTTCATTGGATCATTACCTATTGTTTGTGCATTTATTTTTGTAATATTATTTTGTATATTTAACTCTGCCACCAGGTAATACTCACTTGTAGTGAATAAAAAATAAATACATACATAATGCATACATACATTTCACAACTTAACTGTGTCTTCAAGGTCGATACGCCTGGTCTTCTTTGCCGTGTTTGTCAACGCATGCCCAAAAGAGACCTATACGATTGTTTGCTAATATTAAAATAAAGTAGGATATGTTTTATTTTCTTCTATTAGTTTTGTAATAAAACTATTTATTTTGTGTTATTGCATTTTCTTAAACTGTTAAGTTAAGTTATCCCTTTTGCTTTCGTTTCCATTGAATGTTTTAGATAATCTGTAATTATAAACTACTCTACTCGTTTGAAATTTTGCTTTATACATTTAAATAAATGTTTAAGTTAATATATATTTTCTTTCGTTTGCGAGATTTTTATAACTTTGTTAAATGTTGAATATATTGCTTTAACTACACTGATGAGCTATCCTGGGAATTATATAACACCAGCCAAAGCTAGTGTCATTTCCGTGATGCAGTAACAATTCGCGGCCGGTTTCAGAAACTCAGTATGCATCCTACATGTTGGCAGTCGCCTCCTTACCCTTTACATGCTAATTTTCCCACCCATCTATAAGAGAAAGGCGCGGTTGCCAAACATCTCTAAATGTTTTCGTCTCAAAAATGTTTTCAACAAACTATGTGTATCAAAGTACTCATCGGGATCCCTCTGTTGCATGAAGTATGATGTATTTCACTTCGTATTTTCTCCTCCTGCTCTACTGTTTTTAACCCGTTCTGAAGCCCATTATTGTTGGTGCAGTCATTCCACTATCCACATTGTCTGTAATCTCTACATATTTTCTTCGTTTTGTTGCTTATGCAATCTTTGTGAATCTAAGACTCAACGTTAGCAACAATTTAGAAACAATCATTATGGTGGAAAAGTTCCACAATTTAAATACAGTTCTAAAATTTATTTATTTATTCTTTGTAAAACAGAATGAACTTCAAGAGATAAACCAGTAAAATGATGTATAAAACATAATGATAGTCTGAACGTTTTGGCTGACTTTATTGTCAGCATCATAAATTAGATGACAAATCTGTTAAGTCTAATTTGAAATTAATGAGCCATTGTTAGCGGCACGACGCTGAATTTTCCTATAATCTCACATTTGGGAAACTTAACTTCCTTTGTACCGCCGCAAGTGTTTTTACCGCTTGGCTACCATTTGATGCAATTTTTAATTCACTCGGCTATCACATACGTGGCAGTATCTATGCCCGCAGAATATTTCAACATATTCTGGTCAGCCAGCTGTTGAAACCAATCAGGAAAAATGAGCGTAACTAGCTCACAGCAACATGGTGTAGCAAATGGAAGTTGAAATGTTGTGGGAACGGCATTGACATGGCCATGGGTGCACTGCAAGGCGACATTGGTTGGACTCTTATGGTAGGGTCACCTGTCACTGGCCGTGTATTGTTTGGTGTACAAATAACAAAGACGTCACGTGCAGCTCTGACAGCTGACAATTTCCCAGGTATAGGAGAATGGAAATAGCACAACTATTGCCTTGGGCGATGTGCAGAAATTGTGCTCCGTCCATGCAGATCGATGTCCCTCCAGCACTGCGAGCTCGGCAAATCTCTGTCTCTATTTATTTATATCAAATTGGTTTCCGATGGTTGGTCCTATGTCTTGGGGGCCTCAATAACACATTGCATGAGAGAAATGCATGGTAGGAGTTTTAGTCGAATTGAAAAAAAAAACAGTCAAAAACAGGCTCCCACCGAGAAAATAGAATGGATTTGTCCTTATGGTTAAAATCTCTTATTGAAACCGGAGTTAATGGGTTAATTATGATTAACCTTAAGTTGGTTACTAAGAAAGCCTTCTATTGGCTCCATTTATGTAAAGTTATTCTGTCCTTAAGCTATAGACCGTTGCATCGGATCGGTTAACTATTCCTTCTTAAAACAAAAACAATTGCTAAACGACTGAACAAGTTTAGCCGCAATCATTCCTTCTTGAAACGCCATACCATCACAAAAACAATCGCATTTGAACCTCTGTTTATAATCATTACGTTTGGAGTTCTGTAAAGAGACTAGAAGTGGACAGAAGTAAACTTCTCTGAAGGAGAGGGAACGATTTTCTTAAATTTAATTACAGAAAATAAATATATTGTTAAACTATCCATGCGTTTATCAATAAACTACGTACCATAATTTTAACACCCACGGAGATCTGGTATACGTTTTATTTTATATATTTTCGTAATTTAAATGCCAGGCACATTAGATTAGATATATAACATAGAGATGAACAGGAGGGACATACCCCTACCTGGCCGCACTGAAACCTTAGGTTTATGTATGGGTTTACTCCCTTTTTTCCAATCATCACCTCTCTAAACTCTAATAAGTCTCAAGAGTCCATTGATTAGGTTTTTATTTGGTACTAATACCATTTGGATCAACAGTTTCTGATTGATTTTATCTATTCACTTCCAGTGCTTAACACTGAAATATTAAGTCCTCTACACCACACATCCTGCACCTTGGATCTTCTGAAAGCCCCATTATCTGCAGGTGTTTTTTAAAATTCTCATGATCAATCATCAAACCCACATGAGCCTTATCTGCGTCCTACTTAATTTAAGGACTGCAGAACTCCTTCTAATATATGGTTGTTGCATCATTAACTTCCCATGTTTTTGTTCCGGGATATGTTTCCAGTATTCTATATGCTGTCTTTGAATGCAGTCTAATAGATTTGTACTTACCGTTAATTTGATAATACTCAAGACCAGTTCTGGTTCTATAAATGGGGCCTACGTGTCTGCATTTTCATTTCCATATTGAGGCAGTATTTTTATCACTTGAATGATTTCAGTCGCCTGGAAGCAATATGTGTATGTAAGAATTTGTAAAATGTATATCACAGTCATTGCATATGCTTAATTATTGTATCCATGTGTAATAATGTTATGTGAATATATTACGTAATTTAATAATGTAGGAGCTGTGAGAATAATAAGTTAAACGTTGCTAACAATGAGATAACCTTGAGGCAATAATGAGTCTGAGAGTTTAAATGTTATTTGTGATTCTTGGAAGCATTAATGTAATTTTAGTGACAGTTTATAAAAAATAGCCAATCAACAACCAGCTTTAGTTAAATGCAGGTATTCTATTGGAGTGGGATTAGCCAATCAGAGACTTGAAATACAGAAATTTACAAGTTTAGACGGTTGAAATCTAGTCAGTTGCCTGCAGACAGTGATAGTAACCGCATGCAAGATGCGTCCTCGAGAGATTTAATATGTATTCGTGTGAGACGAAAAATAGTTTTACGTGGTAAAAAATGTAATTAATTAATAAAAGGAATCTCACAGCTCTCTATATCAGTGAAGTGCTATTTAATTTGTGTCAAGGTTTAATAAAAAGGAGTGAATTAAAACTTAAAATCTGCGTAAGCCTACATTCTTGTCGCATCACGTCCTGCCAAGACTTCCATGTCTCTAACAATAATATTGACGCAGCCGAGGCAAACATAAATATATAATATCTAAAGAAACAGTCAAATTACAAAGCTACTATTTTTAAACTTGGGCAAAGGCCACCTGAAAGTACATTTGGGGCGAAGGCTACCGGACACTGTTTACTATACGAGCGGTTGCAACTACTACAAGTTCGGTCCCTAACAGTTGAAATATAATACAACTCCTTCAATACAAACTACTTCAAATTGGCGTCCATACGTGGATCTAAATAAATAAAGAGCTCTAACGTAAAGACAATATCTTCTTCAATATACCCGTGTGGCGAGGAACAATGCTAGAGTAATTCTATTGCTTTCTAATCCTTCTGTCGACATTCCTTAGCGATCTTTGATTTCGTGAAGGGTGCTGTAAGTGCCCACAATGCCACCTGATTGTCTGAGTATATCCAGATACTACAATTCTTGTAGCACCTTTCCTCACTCTCCTCCAAACAACCCTGATGGCATATAATTCTGCCTGGAATACTATGATCAAAGCTTCCAAGGCATACCACTTCTCCAGCTTGGGCTGTCTTCCAGGTATACCAGCTCCTGTTCCATATTTTGTTTTGGGTCCGTCAGTGAATCATACAATTTCCCCTTCGAGGTTGATAATTAGCCTCCCAATGCTCTCTATCTTCAATTACAACATTGAACGACTTATTAAAGCAGAGAAACGGCTTCATAAAGTCTCCTGGCATTTCTTCAATGGATTTATCTCAATGTCATCTAATATTGTGGTAGCTCGGCACATAAGAGTGTGTGTGTGTGTGTGTGTGTGTGTGTGTGTGTGTGTGTGTGTATGTGTGTGTCGTCCTCCGTGGTGTAGTGTTTACCATGCTAACCTCTGCTTCCCGAGATCGCGGGTTCAAACCCGGCGGAGGGCGATGGTATTTTTTTAGGCGTAAGAATCTTAGTATGGCTTCCTTCGTAAGGGAAGTAAAGCCGGTGGTCTCGCGTCATAGATTTACGACACGTAAAAGAGCCTCAAGCCCGATAAAGTGGCCTCTGAGCAAAATATCCTATCTTTCACGCCCAATATAGAATGGAACACTAATAGCCATAGCAGTTAAAGAGCGTCCATAAATAAAGTTGAATTCAATTTTTACATAGGAGTGTCGCCAGTTGTATACCTTACTACAGTTGTATCCGTCCAGCGGCAGTTCTCATTTATGTTAATTGGTTAATTTAAATCACACTCACGCACACATTATACTGTGAACTTATTCAGATAGCGACCAACTTCGAATAAAATCTTATTCCGGGATACAGCAAACAGGTGCTTTACCGGTTGCAATACTAAGGCAACCTAATATGAGTGCAGAAAAAGCATGTATTATCACAAGATTCTGCCATAAATAACGACATAGTTACAAATACGCCTTAATCTCAAGTTTATTGCAGTATAGCATAATAATAGGGATATATTCATCGAGTACATTCACCTACTAGCAGTATTTAAAGATAAAAAATAATATATTCGCCAATTTACTTCGATGACGCAGCAGCTTCTAGACCAGCAGCTCTTAGTCCTGTAAGTTATAGAGTTTTTGAACCGTTAGCTTTATAACTGCAACGCTAATCATTAACCGTGAGACATTTATAGCACCAATATCATTTATCTTATAAATAAATACTTATTTTAACCCATACAAATACAGCAAAAATAGTCCGTTATCGGAGTTGGCTTTATTATATTTGCGGTGACTTGTGCTCTGAATCATTTTAAACAGTCGAATATTTTCTTTCATGTAAGGCGTGTGCAGGCTCTAAGTTGGTAATCTGAATCAGACTTGAAAAGTTCAATGCCACCTCCGTGCCAAGCCTCTTATCGCTGAGCTACTATGGCGACGCACATTCAGTCGACAAGGCAAGGAGGTTTAATGCGCGTACAGGCATCTAGCCTTGGTAGGCTCAGCGGTAGGAACATTGGCACGGAGAACTGGGAATTCATGAATTGGGTACCAGCCGTGGCATTGAATTTTCAAATCCGATTCTACTTTGCAACTTGCTGATGTTCATTCTGGCTTATTTGGGGAGACTTGATCAAAATAGGTTGGTTACGCAGATCATTGTGGTAGCATCTCCATGAGAAACAACGTATTTTTCAACTGTCAGCTCTCTCAGTCTTCAGTTGTTTTATCTATCACTGTTTCGTTTTTATGGAGTTCACCCTCACTGGTAGTTCACTTCGTTCACACTATCACTTCAATAAGGTGATCTAGCTGAATTCCTCGTCACTTCACCTTCCTTGTTACATAGACTCTTCACGAAGGACGGATCGCTTTATTCGGAAGTCGAACACAAGACCTCCACAACCCGTCGCTCCGCAACAGCACTCGTTGCACGTCACAACAGTCATCACCAATTCGCTCGGAGAATCGCACTCGATGTCGTACCAGAGACGTACTCGCTAACTCGCTCGCTCACTGACTGACTCAATAACCCTACTCTCACTAGTGAGAATGCTCGATTATATAGTTAGTGGAATCTTTCCACAAGGTCATCGAATGTTCTAGAATATTTCGACACACTTCCTGTAGGAGGGAGGAGAAGCAGCTTCCAAAAGGTTCTAGTTATCTGCTGGTAGCGTAACCCCTGTTTACGCTGCGAGTGTTGGTTGCCGTGTTTACAACGACCGCCCGGCGCCGGCCTCCCGTTAACCTTGGGCCATAGCCGCTGCGTCACGTCATTTTCTTCACGTTGGTTTTGAGGACACCAGTTAATGAGGAACAGACCAGAGCACCACTCGAGTTTGATAAATAATATAACAGCTGCCTTCTTTCATACTAGCTACGTTCTCTACTACATATAGTAAGCAGGGGAAGTATTGCAATCCACCCAAAAATTTGATACCGAGATTTCACTGAAAATACATGTTTTGAGGCCCCTGAATAAAAAAAAGCATTTTTAGAAAAAGGACGTATGTGTGTGTCCATCAACAGCATAACTAAAAATGATAAGTCGGATAAATACCAAACTTACTATTTAGGTTTAGTGTCTTTCAAAAATGCGACACGAATATTTTCAAAAAAATCTCCCCACCCTATACTACACTTTACATAGAAAATTTTTCGAAATTTTTTATTTTTTCAAAAATGCCTCATATGAGTATGTCATAAATTTTCTGGAAATGTCCTTAAAACTTCTCTTCATTCTGAATTACGCTTGCATAACTGGTAAACCGTAAGAGATAGACAAAATTTTACTACACAAAAAATGTAGATCTCGTTAAAACACACTATTTATGTCATATACATTTTTTTTGTCGGGTGAACCATTTCCGTGACATTCCTTTGTTGTTTGAATTTTGCAATACTTAAAACCTTTTCTCAAATGGGAATTCATTATTCGTTTTTTTACGTCCTGGACATACAAAGAGAATGGAATGCTCCACATAGCAACCAGTTCTTAAACCATTTGACTATCGCTTAAAGCTATATTCCCCTTGCACCTACAAGAAAATTATGCGATAAAATAGTTTGTGTAAATGTTTATCTCGATTAACATGAAGTAGATGGAGAATAAAAGTTTGTAAAATAGTTTTTACAGGAGTAGACAAAGTTATGTGAGTGTAACACATCAGATTTTTTGTATAGTGTTTAACATCGATTATTACAGCATATGTCTCCACAGGCGTAGACACTGATGATACTTACGTTGAAATGATGATTAGGAGAGGAAATTTAGGAAGGAAACGTTCCAGGCCTAAGTTTAGAATACTGGCATTGATATACTGTGCAAACTGGATATGCTATTATAGCTCGTTATGCTTGAAATATTTCTAAACATTCGCTGACATACTTGCATTCTGCAACTCATTTTTACTTTCTCTACCACATACTTAGTAGATACGAAAGATATTGTATTCCACCCAAAAATTCGATATCGAGATTTCACCGGAAATACGTGTTTTGAGACCTCTTAATCCAAAAAAAGTAATTTTAGAAAAAGGTCGGTGTGTGTTGTGTGTCTGTGAACAGTATAACTCAAAAACTAAAACGCAGGTAAATATCAAATTTGGTATTTAAGTTCAACATCTTTCCCCTCACAAACTACGCTTTACATGGAACATTGTTATTAAGTCTGATTTTCTCTGGCAAAATGCATCTGGCTATTTTGGGATCTTTAAGATATTTGCATGACAAATAAAACGTATATCTAGAATTTCTGGGGAAATTCTATGAGGTCATCTTCATTTGGAAGGACTTTTGTATAATTTTGTATGACTGGTAAATATCAAGAGATAGGTAAAAAAGTACTATAAAATGTAAATCCCTTTAAAGCACATAGTTTATTTCAAATAACTTTTTTTCTGGCATCAGCTATTATCCGTTACTATTAGTTTGAACTTTTCAACATTTGTCATTTTTAAAGGCTGTCGTTCTTCAATTGTTTCTCGCAATATTATGGAAAGACGATGGAATTTTAAGTACTCAAACTTTTAAAAGAAAACCTTTAACCCTCAATAAAAAAAATAAAAAATTTAAAGACAAAGCCAAAAATCTTTTTCAATTCTTAATATTTATGACACAATAATTAAAACATTTGATTAAATCTCTCAAATTAAAGAAAAAAAGTATAATTAATTTCAATAAAATTTTACTTCAATCAATGTTTTTGTTGATTAATTAAAGAATTTGACATTGATCCAT
This sequence comes from Deroplatys truncata, assembly GCA_030765065.1. Lineage (NCBI taxonomy): Eukaryota > Metazoa > Arthropoda > Insecta > Mantodea > Mantidae > Deroplatys > Deroplatys truncata. The sequence continues at coordinate 71,529,511 of CM060975.1, read as the reverse complement.
TGTATTATTATTTTATTTAATCTCTCTTTGCCAGCATATAGTCACTCGCTTTTAAACATCTGCCTATTGGTTCAGTTTCCTCTATCCCTCTTGTACCAACAACGAATTGGGTCATGCAAATATTTATCTCGACTAACGTGATGTAGATAGAAAGATAAGTATTCGTAAGAGTATTTTGTAGAAGCTATATAAAAATAAATGATAGTGGATAGAGAAATTCATGTGATTGTAACACATAACAAAGTTTTTTTAAGTAATAGTGTCGTTTTAACATTTATATTTGAGTAGATTACATACCTAGTTCTCTGTGAGGTTTAAACTTATTATGGTCCTAAACACTAAATGCTCCTGTTTTCGAAAAAGAGACACGAAACGAAATACCTATTTAGTTTTTGTTCTTTTTCTGCCACTGAGCAGCAGTACGCATGAGGTTTTTTTCTACCTTTTTTACCTCCAAGAAAAAAAGATGCATGGATGCGGAAAATTAAAAATTAAACTTTTCATTCCCACATTTTATCGTTCTGTCTCTCACGTTAACGTTCTTCTACTCCCTCATTTTATGCTATATTCTCCATCATCCTGGAGAATAAGGAAGAAGTAGGAGTTGACTGGCTTCCTAAGTAGTTGTCTGCTTTTTTTCTCTCCCTTCTCAGGTCTTCTGGGTTAAAAATTCTTGTTGCTGTGTGACCCTGTAAATTAATTTCTTTTCATTGTGAATAATTGAAGAACCTGGCAAGCTCTTTTTTCTTCTTGCGCTCTGAGTTTGCATCTAGAAGAGATATAATTTTGCTTGCTCTAGTTTCTTTTCTCTTTTTAAGGCAATATTCTTTTGTTTTATTTACTATGCATGAATATTTTAAGCTGATTTGTCTCGGAATATAAGCACACGCCATTTCCTTTTCTTTTCCCCTTAAGAAACAGGAAGAAAGAGGAGATATTTTGGTGAGCTCTTCGCAATCTGTTTGGAGTCGTAATCCGTGACTGCAACTTTTAAGTGGCCATTCTGGCGCCCCGCGGAAATGGCTCTTAAATTTGGCATAAGAATACGATAAACAGCTATGAAAGTACAGGAATATCGGAAAAGATTTCCAGATGAACAAATTATTTGAAATGTTCTTAATAATTGGGAATTTTTGAGTACATGCATATAGCTTTATTGTGTAAGGGAAAATGTACAATCGAGTGCAAAAAAACAAAAAACAAAAAAAAAAACGCGCCGATGCTTTTGGTTACTTTTAGTGTTTTCCATTCTTGAATGTTGGCATGTTCATCATTTGTGCTCCGCTATCGCCTTAGATGAGCCATCCTCTAATTGGATTTAGCTGAAGTACGATACGCTAGCGTTAACCTATAAAGAAAGGCCCGGCCTAACTGGGAGATGAAAGGAATGGAGAATCGATATATGTCACCTAGATGGTGGAAACAATGTGCCTCCCAAAGATTGTCTATACTAGCCCCTGAATGAGTCTGGTTCTTATTGGTTCGGCAGTCAAACATTAACCTCTATAACCGAATGAGGGATAGAAGGTGCGGCAGAGGCGTGTTATTTATTGATACCAACTTAAACCGCGGTTTCTCATTGGCTCTTTTTGTTTTGCACACGACTGTACATATGATAAAATGCAGGTAAATGTCGCCTACTGAAACCAGGGTGTGACGAAGGATATACTGGCATAGAAGACACCAGCTTCCGCCACTTTGGTCGTAATTCACCACACCCTGAAGATGTTTTTCATTCATATGGCTTTCTCTACTCACTATTTTACAAAATATCCTTACAAACATTTATTCTTCTGTCTGCTTTATTTTAAAGGAGATAAACTTTCATTATAAATTTAAACATTTCGTTATAGGCAAAGAAGGAGGCCAAAGCGATTGTCACATTTTTAAACAGATCTGTGATGGTTTTGAAATTCCAAGCTCTTGCATTACAACGAGGGAAAAATAGCGAATTAGCTCTTGAAGGAATCTAAAAATATGAACCAATATGGTTAATGCAACAAAACAGTTATTCCACATAGCTAGTATGTTTGTGTCATAAGATTTTGTCTAATCCTTATGGTTTATGGTTATACAAAATTCATATAGAATAAAGATTGATTCACGGGCTATTCCCAGAAAATTCAAGATATAAATTTTATTTGTCATGCATATATCCTAAACGTATTATATTTTAATCCAAGTCGTTAGTGCCATTTTTGAGAAAATAAAAAATAAGAAAACTTTTCCATGTGAATGGTAGTTTGGGATGGGAAAAATGTGTAAATGTTGAAAATCTTCGTATCGCACCTTTGGAAGATGCTGAACTTAAATACCAAGTTGTTCACAGACAGACGCGTGCTCGCGCGCACACACACGCACAACTCACACAGTATACACACGGACTTTTTCATAAAACATGTATTTCCGGTGAAATCTCGATATAGAATTTTGGATGGAATACAATTCTTTCTCCACTTACTATAGGTATGTAGTAGAGAATGCAATAACGGATCTCATGTTATGAGAGGTACCATATTTGGCATATTTTGCCAACTGTGAGAATCTTCCAGCATTACCTTCTCTGGTATCAGAGTGAACATGCAAATTCAACAGTTAATCGGTAGTATTTATAGCTGGTGTCTGTGGATTGAAATTTTTAGAATAATCAAAATAAAATTGTTCCCAGAATGGAACGCAGAGATGGGCTAAGATTATTAATATGTGCTGAAAAATTTTAATTTGTAAAACCACTAATAGTTTGCTTGAAGACAAAGATTTTGGAAAATCACTGATGTGTTCGCAAAATGAAATCTTTTAAAACCCAGCAGTCATTTTCAGTGAAGTTATTTTCAACATGTTTTGCCTTACACCAGCCAGTGAAGCGATTAAATGCTGTATCATAGTAATTTCTGGATGTTTTGGGTAAATACTTAATGTTATTATTTCTGCTGATTCTTAATTAAGCTGGCTCTTCCATTTCAGTTTCTTCTGAATTCACAATTTCCGCCATTTAATATTTCTGTAGGGTATACTAGACAAAAGAATAACGTTTTACATAAAAAAGCAGAAGGGTGCCAGTATAACATATAGGTTAACTCTACAACGAACTGCGATAAATTGAAGTATGACGATTTGTATTGTGAACAGATAATGCGAGCGCCATGAGAAATTAATCCTGTGAAAAGACGTAGAAAAGTAAAACCTAATCAAAGCAAGTCGAGTTATTAAAATTTGAAAATACAAAGCGTAAATACCATGTGACTGGACTTGAAACCAAAGTTGGTCACAATGCATGTGAAAAGACTTAATGAAAAGTAAAACCTAATCAAAACAAGTCGAGTTATTAAACATTGAAAATACAAAGGGTAATTGCCACGTAAATGGACTTGAAACCAAAGTTTGTCGCAATCTAAAGGTTTTAGCTCGTGTGCACTGTGTTAGAAGTTTTACTTTTAGGCCATGCTGTCTAAAATATAATTTATACTGACGTCTGGTATTAGATTTGTCACATTGTGTACCTCAATGTAGCGGGAAAGCGTTTTTCCTCTGGTTGATACCCTCTGCTGCAGTGTTCTTGTGTCCGGCTATTGCTGCTCGTCGGCTGCTGTATTCTCCATTCCTAATATTACCTATCTAACTAATTTCAAGGGTCTCAGGGTTTTTGTAGGTGAGGAAAATTAAACTACACTGCATTTCCCCTAAAAAGTGTGGTTTATTATCCAATAAATATTTATGGGCGGCTAGCTTTTCCCATTGTAACATTTCCCACCATAATAATTAATTAGGAGTCTATAATAACCGCACACGCTTCCCACCCCAATGAACACACGTGCATTTGTCATCCAGAGAGTGTCACTGTGTCGACGAGATTGTATAAGAGAGTGAAAATCTGGGGATTTCTTTCCCCTTTTATACCTAAGCATAATGACACTCACCTTCGCGCCTCAAAATGTAACGGCATTTCTAATTGGTCCTCAGACCGCGTTACCTTATTATGTATGAGAATATTCTGCTCCAAAAGATTTCGCATACGCGCACGAGTGACGCGCTCGGAAGCAGATTCAATATCTCTGTCTCTTTCCTTTCTATATCTGTCTCTATTTCTCCTTACTGCTTACAGTTCCTTGCTCATTAGCTTGGTGAAAGGTGGGCTCTACCTAGAATTATCTTTTACCTGGAATTATCTAGCTCGCCCGTCCCTTACTTATATAAGTTACAATCTGCTTTTGTACAATTCTTGGTTGTTAAATATTCTAACATATTTCTTGGTGAATTATATTATTATGTACAATTCTTGTTTAATATTGATTTATATATCTATGTATATATATGTGTGTGTGGTATATCCTCTTTCATCACGCTTGAAACTTTCATGTTCACTACTGTTTTGTTCGATACTTTAGTCCCCAGGTATCGTATATGATACATTCTGAAAAACTTTTCTTGAATTCTCAAAAGGTTCGTTTTAATATTATTTTTAAATGCGTATTTTTTTTACCGCTTTAAACAAAACAAAAGATTGACAGTTAAAATCTCATTCCAGCATTTTGAAACATGAACACAAAGCGGATTGTTTTTCTCTCCCTTTTGGTATACAAAGTTGCCTTATTTTTGCTTCTTTAAAGCACAGCACAGAAAGCAATGACTGCTTTCAAACGGAAGAGAATAAATAAATCTACTCGTCAGTAGTACTGATTTTATCTTTAGTAAACTACGTTTTAAACTAGGTTTCGTATAAATGCATAATATGTTCAGTGACTTGAAAGTTTTTGTCCAACTTTAAAAACAAAGTCCTGCAGTCAGATCAGGGGAGAGTAATTTCTCATTTTTAATTGCAGAAAGAATAAAATTTCATACGGTTTATAAGTTATTAAGCTTCTTCATTTTATATGAGTTGATAGAACCATTTTTTAATACATGACAATATATTCGACATATGATATAAACTGACAGAGAAATAAATCTGTGAGGTTGTAAAAACTGAGGCGTTAATTCAGAAAATTTACTAAAACGTTGATAATTTGTTTTCCGTCTGATAAAATACCATCTTCACAGCAATTTCAGTAATGATGCAAAAATTCTTTGCTAAATCCATGTAAAATAGTTAATAATATTACAAAAATCGGTGTAATTTTCAAAAAAATTAGAAAATTGATTATATGAAAAACCTTGAAAAGGTCTGAACGCGTAAGCTGTAACATAGTTGCTTATTTATACACATTAAAATTCATAAATATCCCTCCGTTAACTTGACTGCTAGAGTTTTTAAAATGGAGATGAATACTTTCTGGAGTCACTGTGTATTACAACGTCCATTTTTCTTTGTAATAAGCCTGAGGCTGAAAGCCACCTTTAACAGTGTAACTATATAAACACTGTTTTAAACGCGTTTTGTTTTCTTCAGCCCTTGACTCTGTGTACGTGGACGTGGATGAGAAGTTCACCTTGTCGGTAGTTGCCCGAAAGCGACGTTGTTAGAATTGCTTACCCACTAGGTTTTCAAAATCATGTTACTGTTACTTTGTATGTTAAGTAATGCTTAGACGTTAAAGTTTTCTAAATTGAAAAGGACTGTAGCCTGCAAAAAATCTTTAGCAAGGAATGTCTGTAAGAGCGTAGTTTTATTTTTAATCAAACGCGCCCGAAAGTTACGCAGGTCATACGTTTCCCCCCCAAAACACACCTGCCTACAAGAAGTGTTGCCGAACAGCATACAAACTGCTACTTTTCTGTCCGTGCAAGAACACATTATTGGCTGTATCTTATTGCAGTTGCTGGTCCAGGCCCTAATGGGTCTTTACCCTCCGATAAACGCAACCTCCCCTTGCCCTCCATATTTATTTTGCTCTCGTTTCCGTTTTTATGGTTGCTAAAGCTGCTAAAATGGTTTTTGTCCCTCAAGGCACGTAGCGCCAACTCTTGTTTTTGTGTCCTTCAGGATCTCCTGCTCTTGGTATACCCGAAGTGGAGTCCTTAAGTATTTATAGGACGAGGCTTAGGTCTATCATGTAGGTAGGTGGTCAAGAACCTTTCGGTCAATTACGCAAGCAGTAAAAAGCATGCTGCAGCAACAGAGACCTACAGGTGAGACCTTTTACAGATATTCCAATAAGATTAATAAACAGAGAATCCAAGTTGATATGAAGCAAGAGTGATTTAGGAAAGAAAATATGACAATATTTAGAAAAAAACAGTCAGATGCAACAGGGTTGCAAAGTTATATCCAGGAGCATACCCTAGGAAGTAGACTAGGTCTAGCACTTAGGATGGGGACTTAGCACCTCGACCTACTAAGGTCTTTTGTGCCTGAAGGGAGGAGATAGAGGGCGGCCGGACCAGGAGGCACGACAGAACAGAGGGTAGGTTCACTACCTATTACATATTGAAACTCCCCGGATGGCAGCTGGTACAACCGGCTTCCCTCCCCCAGCAGGCTTACACATCTCACTGTAACGCTTAAACAGCCAAGCAGATGAAAGGTGAAGTGAAATGGAGGGACATGAAATTCGGGGAATGTAAATAATCTACCCAGCATTTGCCTAGCGACCCGGGAAAACCCCTTGAAAAAAATCCTATTGGTCAGGAAGGTCGGCCACGGGAATCGAACCTACGACCTACCGAATGCGGGTCACGGACGTTGTTACCTGAGCCATACCGCTCGGTATTCAGGAAGTAACGATCCTTTGGCTTTAATTAATTAAAAACAATATTCTATTAACAAAACATGTTACTTACAAAATTGCAGCTTACTTTATTTTTCCACAAAATCACCCTCGGTATTTAATCATTTGTCATAACTATCTACGAGCTTTAAAATTTCTCTGTTGTACTCGGCTGCCGCTAGTCCATTAAGCCAAATGTTCAGACTCAATTTCGCCAAGTAAAGAACGTCTGGGAAAGAAATCTGTAGCTCGTCTATGTTTACGCGTTTGTCATGCAAGATTATGCGTTCATTTTTCTCTTCAAATCATCTGTTATCAGTGACGAATATCCGGGTTCGGTTTCGTCATGCAGATTTGTTGGTCGATTGTTAAACATTTTACACACCTTTTCATATTTCTTTCGCTCATTACTGTATCACCATGCATTTCGCTTAGCTGAAAGTAAATTTCTTCAGGTTTCAACTTCCGAGCATTCAAAAATCTAATGATACCTCTCACCTCACAATCGGTGGAGCTTTGTATCACAGAATTCATTTTAAACAATTACAGAATGCACAATAAAAACTTGTTTCGACTGGCACTCACACAACAATAAGAAAACTTATCGAGGAAACCATTTGACCTTGGATAGAAGTCCGATGGCGATCTACGGGCGCGGTGGCTGCTTCCTAAATGACCTTCGTATTTCTGCAAAAAATTGGAATGGGAGAGATATTAAATGAAAGAAATACGTTAAACAGAGGTTTCTAGAATAAGTAAGGCAACAGGTAAAATATGTAGAAGGATAATAACTTATGACCAGTTTTAGTATAAGAAGTACCTCCTTAATGCTGTATAGAAATTTGAAACGTGAATTGGGGAGAGAAAACTACCATAGTCTATGTAAGAAACACGGGAGGTTTGGGCGAGATCTGGGGTGACAAACTTAATAGCTTCAGGCGTGATGTAAAGGACTGCTGTGTTTAGAATAGTTACACCATGTCTTGGAATGGAGACAACAGATCTGGGATCATTTACTATGGATATGCTGTATAGACTTTGAAAGTGAAATGAGGTGGAAAATATATGAAAGCTAGGTGATTATTTGGGTAAAACAGGAGCAGGAAATGCAATGATAGAGGATGTAGTACAGAAAGGTTGAAGCCTATTAGCATAAAATATAAATTTAGTTAAGGGAGTAACTTTCCCATTTTCTCTACCACGTACCTAGTAGAGGAAGCTTTTTATTCCACCCAAAAATTCGATATCAAGACCACAGGAAATACACTGAATAGAAAAAATTACTTTCTCTATAACTGGCGCAACAGTTCTAGACACGTGAAAATCTTAATGACAGCTATGAAGCGAGTTAGATACCAGATCAGGAGGTGACCGGTCGTCTGCATGCTGCAGGAGTGAGTGGGACAGTCATTGTCAAATATCCGCACACCGCTTATGCACTGCACTACACGATAAACTTAGTTGTATACACAGTATATTTAAATCCCCTTAATATAAGAACACTGTCAACCATCTGCCTCCAGTTCTTTCACATCTGACAGCCCTTCCTCTTCTGCGGAATCACTCACATCTTTGCCGCCATCACTGCTGTGGCTACTTTCTGCACCATTATCCTGGATGAGAATTTTTTCTAATTGATTTTCTGCAATTCCGTATTTTTTGAAATAATGATGCTCAATTCATTCAACATGTCGATATACATTTTCCCATTCTGGCCTTCCAATTTCTGCAAATCGCTGGCGATATAACTGCCCCACATCTTTTAGTTTAAAAGTGATATTTCTGCAGGCCACCCAGTTTTTGACATCAGCCCAGATTAATTCGATTGGGGTTAGATCTGGGTGATACGGTGGCAGTCTAAATACATTATGGCGATGTTGTATTAATATCTGGCCAAGTATTATAAGTTATGACTTCTGAAGGGATTTGTTGGCTTTAACTAAGTTATATTTGTTTTACTCATGCTTTCATCAAAAGCTATATTATGCCTAAGCAACCAGGTTTTTATTTCTTCTTTCAAGGAATTTGAGGTAGGTTGTTTGTCAGTTTGAGTGTTACCACATTGTGAAGCATTGTCAATAACCAGAATAGACCCAGCAGGCATATTAGGTACCAACATGGTGTTGATCCACTTCATGTAATTTTCTGTATTCATTTCTTGATGAAAATCTCCTGTTTTTTGTTGCGACTTGTAAAAGAAGGGCATTTGGAACGAACAGCATGAACGATAATAAGTATTTGCCCTTTGGCAACAGGTGCCTGAAAACCTAATTCGCTATCGTCACTTCAACTTTTAGATGTATGACTGCTGTGTATGTACGACTCATCTTCATACACTATAGTTTGACCCTCTAATTTGTACCTCTGAGTAAGGTACTCTTCCAGCTGAGATCGTATGTCGTGCTTTTCTATTAGAACTCTATTTGGTTTCGTTTTCTTCCACATAAACCCTAAATCTTTTATAATTTTTCTGAGATTTGTAGCAGCATCTTGAAAATTTATGCTAATATAAGTACATATAAAATTATAGTCATTTGGAAAGTTAGTATCAGACTGCAAAATTCAGTGCCATAGCCGGGATTTGAGACTTGTAGCACCATCTTTAACATTTATGACATCTTTCAGATTGATGAGCAATCTGCTTATTGTTGGCACAGTTTTTTCTTCCACATAGAAATTGTGAATCGTGCACCGAATGACGCATTTGTCGAAATCGTCTATTTCTGTAATACGTTTAGGGACCTTATGTTTCTTCACAGGTGTGTCAAATGGTACTCTTTCATCCATATGGTTTTTCTTATCTTTGAGAAATCTGGAAACGGAACTCGGTGAAACAACAGTTGCTTTGGCTACTCTTTCTTTCACTCTCTTAAGGCTTTTGTGGAACTCGGGTAAACATATATTTTCTTCCTTCATCTCTGCTTCTTGCTTCATGAAGTCGAGGACATTTGCAATTATTTCCCTGCTTTGAATACGTAATACCTTACCATTTAACTTTGAAAACGTAGGAGCCATGGTTATAAATATCACAAATATAAAATAAGCACTATTTACGTACTGATCTCTTTGAAATTGCAAGATGCGGACACTTTCTATGCAGACTGTATGTGTTACGTACTGTGAGCAAGCAAAGGTATTATATCGCTTTCGTTGATTAAGCTAAACATAAACCATTCCTAGGCTCGGCAGCTGGGGTGGCAATCAAGGTCACGATTCCAGAAGTTTTGCGCCAGTTATACCATACGGTCAGTAGAGGAGTAAGTATTCCACCAAAAATTCGATTATGAAATGTTACGGGAAATACATGTTTTGAGGCCCCCTGGACAAAGAAATTTTTTTTAGGAAAAAGTCTTTGTGTGTGTCTGTGAACAGCATAACTAAAAACGAAATGTCGGTGTTCTAGTTCAGGACCTTCCGAGGAGCGACACAAAGATCTAGAAGAATATCTCTCACCCCAAACTACCCTTTACATGGAAATTTTTTGAGTCGTTTAAATTTTTCAGTACTTTTTCATTATTTGTCTCTATTCCGTTGTTTCTCGCGATGTCATAAAAGAGTGTGGAATTTAAAGGCCAGCATGTTGTGAGCTGCTTCTAAACATTTGACTATCGTTAATTTCCTGTATCCCCCTTGTATCTTAAAGGAAATGTACAATGGAACTATTTCAGCTAAGGGTTATCTCGATTAACGTGAAATGGAAAAATAAGCTTTCGTAAGAATAGTTTGTAGAAGCTATGTGTATAGAAATAAACGACAGTGGTTAGAGAAGTCATGTGAATATAACACATCCAAGTTTTTCCCTTTCTTTTATTTAGAGAACTCCAGTATACAAATAACAAGGGAATTGAATATTCTAAGGTTAGGTCAAATAATATATGACTTAAAACGTACTGCGTTATCTGAGTTTTTAAAGTCACGCGATGTATACTTTACTGCTTCTGATGTCGTTATTTCGTAGCTCGTTCTGTTGTCTCGTACGCCAACTGCTCCAGTGGTAGAGCTATGAGCACTTTCTCAGGGTATGGTGAGTGTAATGTGAAGAATAACACCAGTTTAAATTCACTGAGAAATTTAATGTGATCTAACACTTGAAGTTTTGAAGCAAGTTTGAAGATAAAGAGTGAAACTGATTATGTAGTAGCACTCCAAACCATAGGAATTGAACTATTATACCTGCTAACTTCTGCAGTATTAATTTTACGGTTTGAAATGATTTCTGCGGTAAAAGAAACTAGAAAGGTATTTTGCCGTGAGTCGCTAAAATGATTACCGGCAAAACTCCTCGCAATAGCAATTAAATCTTACAGAGCGCTTAAAATAACACACGAGTAATCACGAGATTAAATGACTAACTCTCAAGAAAGAGTATCACGAATGTGTCTCTGATTATAATGCACGCGCTTATATTACTTAAGCTCCGCATACTTTGGAAATACCCCAGCAACTTTTCTTTCTCACCCAGGCCAATATTAAAAACTATACGTGTGCATCTCTGACTGTTACTATGCCGTACCTCCTCTTGTTGCTATGTTATGGTTCGCCTGAATGTAGGTATCTTTCTCTTTTAAAATTTCCAGAATTGGCCTACGTGACGTTGCAAATGTACTTATAACCTAACTGATTCTAGGAATCTTTATGCCTAGCGCGTTCGTTCCTCGCTGTTGCTAATAACTTTTCCTAACCTGACTTGCTAATTACCTTCTTCTTTCCGGACAAATCTTTTAACTCAGACTTATGACATTATGTACGGAAATTATTTATTGCAATTATTTCTCTATCTTACTGTTATTTCTTTATTTAATTATTTATATCTTCCTGCCAGTAATTACGGTATCAGACTCAAACAGAACCAATAAGCAGGTAATGCTTTTTTAATTATTTTTTACTGAACATTTCAGTTCGGTAAAAAATAATATTTGAAAATATGAACAACATTGTAGACATGACAATGTGATCTCGTAGTACCTTATTTGAGTATACACAGGACACAGGAATGTTTATTAACTCTACTGTGCCGTTTCGAGAAACTTAGCGGTGGCTACTGGCTCTCAAATGAAATTTGCGTACTTAGCAAACTAGGTTAGTGCCCATTAAAAATAATATAATCACGAGGCCCACTCTTGTAGGAGCCCTCACATTATTGTATAAAGCCTGCTTAATGTAGAATGTCTGGACATAATAACGAACAATTATCCTTGAGCGCGCTTTCCCAGCCGTAACAAAGGAATATTTCCAAGGCTCTTCCATTCACTTGACTGCAAATGTTCTGGATTTCGTCATAAGAAGAGTAGTCTTGTTTTTGGTTCAAGATGTGACTCGTTTTAAGAATAAACTTTAAAACGAACAATGTAAACAGCAGTGAGCCTGTGATAAAAAGTTTCCATAACAATACAGTGGATGGTTTCTGTGAAAACGGGTAATTCTGCCGTGAAAATATTAATATATAAAAATCCCTTTATATTAATCACGATATAGCTAGTATATTGATGTAAGCGTGGTAATTATGTTAATTGTAATGTTATCTACCTAGTTGCTCACCTCCAGCTGATTGGAGTATCAAAATGGCTGACCAGCACCAACTTTAAAAATACTGCATATGAATTCTTGTTCCATTACCGTCTTTATTTTCAAATAAATGAGAAATCGATTGAAGTCAAGGCAGGAAAGTTGATTGATTCGATTACTTTTGCCTGGTATTAAGAAAAAAGAAGTTGCTGTCATAGCGAAAAACTTTGAGCTGGAAAATGAAGAGATATGGGAAATACGATGTGCTTATATGGTTCTTAATAAATTCAAATCAATATTAGAGCGTATGCTGCATTCAAAAGTGGTTAGTTGAGAAGAATGATACCAAGGAGAGGTCATTCGGCTACTTTAGATTGCTACGTTAATGTGAAAATCAACATGATGCGCGCACTAAATGCATATTTAGAAATAAAAACATAACTGAGTACAGAGGAAGGACAGAAATGGTGAACGTTCAACTAAAATAAATCTATATTCCCTATCTATAATAATAAAAAGATGGAACGCTTATGGCTGTGATATGAGTAACATCTATAGGCTGCAAAAGTAGATAATAAGGTATTTTTATTGGTTTCAAATTACACAAGTATTTAGTGCATGGGTCATTGACCGCACATGCATATTTAAGATACAAGTATGGTGGCAAAATAAACAACAGAAAAAGAAAACAAAACAAAAACAACAAGAAAAAGGAAAATAGAGATAAATTAACTTTGTCTAACTGAACAAATTTGACCTAGCTTCGCGCACTTTAGCCAAGAAATTGCCCATGTTTTGCCAGTTCATCTGGTCAGTCAGTAGCTCCCAACATGCCAATCTCTTTCTTGATGGATTTAAGAATTTTTCTTTGAGTTTAATTGTTCGCTGGTTCTACCACTGTGCACATTCCGCCAAAATATGTACCCAGTCCTCATCCAAATCACATAATGGGCAGATTCTCCTGCCAGAATCGTCAGTCATTTTCTGTGCTCTCGAGCACTCCAGTCTAAACCATGCCATTCCTGATCTTTGCTTTCTTCCTAACTCAAGTATATATGCCTCTTTACCCCAATCCAATTTTATTTGATTTGCTAGACTTAGAGAAGGTTTAATTTTACAACCCGATTCTATTTCCTGTTGGTTGATGTTTCTTAGTCTTCTTTTGATTCCTTTCCATATGTTCTTGTAATTTGTTTCAGTTCTTTGCCATACTGACCCTATTCCTATTCTCCTCAAACCCCTTTCCAAATCAGCTGCCCTAAACTTAGGAGACAGGTTTTCTCGATGGTATTTATAACATTTGGATCGTAATGTGGAGTTATCCCCCTGCATCAGCCTCAGTCAGTACTTCACTGCTGTTATTTTGCAGTGTATTGTGTCTTCATTACATCCACCTCTCTCAATACCCCCGAATTTGATGTGCCTTGTGAAACTCCAAGGCAAAAGGGGTGAATAAGTTGGGTTGGCTGCCAAGCACGTCATGATGGATGGTAAGTTAGCAAAAAACACAACAGTACAAAAAATAATTTACTAATCTGGACAAAATTTTAGACACTTATTGTTTAGGTACAAATGTAAATTGTAGGCTACTTTAGGACTTCCAAAAACATACCTATCCTCATTTTCAATCCCATGCTTGCAGAATTCATCGTGCAATGCCAAGTAAAACGGCTAATGTTTAATAAAACTAGCACCAAATTGCATAACACCTTAAAATATAGAGTTTCAGCAGATTTTAAATAAAAAGCAAGCACATTTTTTTCTCAAATTACATTACATTTTATTTTCTTTGGCTGCTTTAGTAGTTATGATTTGTTACCTCCTGTATAAAACATAGAGGAAAAAATCTCCGTCAGTCTGACACGGAGAGACTTGTATCTCTCTCATACACATGCACGGGGCCTTGTTTCATTACCGGCCTCAGAATGGGAACGTTCATTTTTAATGAGGAGACGGCGGAATGTAAATTGTGTACGTCATTTTGACGAAGGCTTATTTGATCATACGTGCGCATGCGTCAAGTACACCCTTTCCCCCCGACTGTTCACATCACATTAGCCACTGTAACGTAGAAAAGAGGAAAACCTAGTGGACTTTTGACGTGAGGGGAGGTTTATTCTTTTGTGGCTTATGTTCCTGCTCTCGTCTTCATTTTTATTTCTTGATTACGGTTAAGTTCCGCGCATAGCAAATGAACTTTAAAGGACTCTTGCAGCAGATGCTTTGCTCTTAATCCACAGTCTTCTAAAGTTGTCAGGCGTGGGAGAATTAAATTATGATTCAGACGTTGTTTTCAGCAGTTCCATAGCTGTAATCTTAACATAACTTCATAACTTAAAGCATTTCTGAAGCTCATAGAAATGTAAACCACAACACTCGTATCACCTACCTAGTATCTGCTTACTTAACTATCAGATAAAACTATACGCGATTTTTTCTTTCAACTATGAATAAAATGATTCTTTTTACCATAGTGTCTTTTATCCAATTTCCATTCATGCTGTCATTGTGCAAAAATGAATTTTCTACATTCAGTGCTGATAATCTAATCTAGCTGGTGCTTTGCCTATTTTACTGCCACGATGGGCATTAAATCCTCTAAATTATGATATATTTATTATTGCGGAATGGAATATAATAATATTTAATAGTTTAATTTTATCATTTATATTACCTGCATTTTACTTCTTTTTTGTTTGTTAATGTTTACTTACGAAAACATTAACTACAACACTACCTGTGCAGCAGCTTTAAGTTATTGATTCTTTTAAGATCAACAACCATGCCCGGATAACAGATCAGCAGTTTGTCACCGAGGTTAATGTTGGTGACATTGCTACTGAAACCACCATGTGCAACAGTTGTTAGTAAATTATTAATTTTATTTTCTTGTAAGTACTATTGCTATTATATACTCACTATTGTCGAAAATATTCTATGCAATACACATGCGTTAACTTCATTGGAGTATCTCGACTTCGTCTCGTGTTTTCAAACTCTTCCTCGTTCCCCAATAATGTACTTACCACACTTGTATCGCAGTATACTACACTGATGTGTAAAACCTAAGGACGAAAGTAATCTTCGCATGCTATAACACTGCCAAGTAACATAGCTCGATGAAACTTGAATCATACATAGAGGGAACTGCTACAGAAAGCAACTAAACGAAATACCTATGCAATGAGACGAACGAAAAGCCACTTTTATTCATAGACCATAAGCTCACTAAAGTCAATACGACATATGATGGCTCTCTAGACTTACAGAAACAGATACATGGTGCTTAAAAGGGTGTAGGATCACCACGGACAACAATGCATTCTCTGCATCGTGCTCCCATGCTGCCCACAAGGTTGGTAAGCAGTTCTCGTGGTAGGACGTTCCATTCCTCCACCAGCGCTGTTGACAACTGTTGGATAGTCATCGGTGCAATGGATGTGCTGCAATGCGTCTTCCCAAAGCATCCCACACGTGTTCAATGGGATTTACATAGGAGGATCGGGCAGGTCAGTCCATTCGCCGAACATCCTTTCGTTCCAAGAGGTCATGCATCTGCGCTGTTCGATGCGGTCGCGCATTGTCATCCATAAAAATGAAGTCAGGGCCGACTGCACCCCTGAAAAGACGTACATGGGGAAGGAGTACAGTATCACAATAACGTTGACCGGTGAGCGTACCGTGTTCAAAGATTTGGAGGTCGGTGCGCCCATGCAACAATTTGTCTCCCCAAACCATAACACTCGGACCACCAACACGATCATGCTCAAGATGTTCCTGGGTTCATTACGTGATCCCCACCTCTCACCAGATGAGGGTACGTCGAGAATCACTGCTTAGATTGAATCTGCTTTCATCCGAGAAGAGCAGGCGACCCCATTCCTGTTGGTCCAATTTTGATGCTCTTAGGACCATCGCAAACGGTGCCGCCGCTGTGCGGATGTCAATGGAACACAACGTACTGGCCGTCGGGCAAACAGACCACCTCTGTGTAGTCGCCGTGCCACTGTGTATCGTGCGATTGGGTGCCTAGTTAAATGTGGTTGCAATTGCACCCGCTGTTTGGCGTGGATCCCTTCTTGCCTGTTGCACAAATTAGCGGTCATCTGCTGCTGTAGTTGAGCATGGTCGACGACCACCTCTCCTTGGGACAGCAGTGCCTGTGGTTTGGAAGGTTCACCACGCACGTGAAACAATGCTGTGAGCAATTCCAAACTCCTGAGCAGCACTCGTCACACTTCGCCCTTCTTCCAGTTTCCCGTTAATTCGTCCCCGTGTGAAGTTATCCAAATGGTGTCTACGGGCCATGTTGCAATGAAGAACACCACTACAGTGCACCGTAACAGCTCGCTAATTTCCACACACTGTCTTGTCCTGTTTCGTCTACTGCCCCATGTTGCGGGACCAGACTCATTTGGCACTATAGGCTCGCTACACTCACGCCATGTGACATCTAGCTTTCTGTGTACGTGTGAGAGACCTGTGGCAACATGCTCCCGCACCTTCATCTACCTCCACCAAGTAGTTCATTTATTATGTTACTTTACCCATCTCGTCCTTAGGTTTTGCACTCCAGTGTATTAATGTGTATAATGGGCTACCCTTAAGTCAGAACAGCTGAACTGATAGCTGTGAAACTTGGTATAGTCCCACTTAAAGACCAGGCTTTATAGCGTCTCAATGGTTTTCCCAAGGTGTTATAGTGTGATAAAAGTAAAGTAAAGGTACATATCACGGAGGGGCCCCCGGAACCGGGCAGTAAACCACCCGCAGGCCACTCGGTCCCTTGTGCTTCCAACGTGACCCTTGGGAGGGAAGGATGAGGGGAGAGACCCGAAGGGAGAGACAAGATCTGATGCCGACGGGCGCAAGCATGGGTGGGATTTCTAGTGCTTTCAGATGGAACGCATCCGACGCCGCACTGCCCTGCCCACAAGCCACCAACCTCTAGGGTCCCCTGGAGCGGAGCCCCACGCTGGGGAGAGACGCCGGGAAGAAACCTTTACAGAGCGCAAGCCCTCGTCCAGCCGCAACCCGCCGAACACCGTTGCCTGGTCCTACAACCCTGAAACAGATGATAAGGAAGATGATGGTTACGGGAAATGAGAGGGAGGAGAGTCGTGATAGAAGAAGAACCACCCCAGCATTCGTCTGACGATCCGGGGAAACCACAAAACTCCCATCGGGACCTCCCGAATGTAGGCCACAGACTTAACCACCTTAGCCATCCCGCTCGGTGTTATAGTGTGGTACGAATTAGATAAATCAAATAAATTGTGAAACATCTTAAATAATAAAAGTTTATAAGTAGATTATTTGTGATAAGCTTTCTTTTGTGGGGGATTTCAATTGGGGAATATACAGGGTGGACCATTTAAGTTGAGGCTGTACAATATCTCCAAAACTAAGCGTTGTAGAAAGAAATTTATTTAGTAAAAGTTGCTTGATATTATGGGGTAAAGTAAACGCCATTGATCGTGTTTTGTTTGGAGGATGTCATGACAGTCAATTTAATTTTTAAATGGGAACCTACAACTAGGGTTAAATTAAATTGACCCTAAAATGACTATCACAGCGTCCTACAAATAAAACACGACTGATAGCATTTACATACCCCCATAATATCAAGCAACTTTTATTCAAGACATTTCTTTCTACAACGCCTAGTTTTGGAGATATTGTAAAGCCTCAACTTAAATCGTCCACCCTGTATATGAGAACCCACTTCAAGGTTTTGTAGCTATATTGTACGTTTACAGATTTAGACGTTATAATGTAAGTGTTTATTCACTACAAATGAGTATTACCCAGAGGCAAAATTAAATATACAAAATAAGATTACAAATAATAAGTGCATAATACACTGAACAATAAACAATAATGTGAATAAAACAGTTCTATCAACGAATCATATTATTATGGTTACCAGTTTATGGTTTTATAACATAACAGCTAAAAGTTTTCAAATCATTAGTTACTTTACTATTTACGTTCACCTATCTTTTCATGACCTATCCAATCAATATAGCCAATAAGTTTAACTACCACTACTAAATGCAATTTTTGTTGGTCACCATTGGAAAAGTTTTAGTTCCGATCACATAACAAACATAAGCAGGAACGAGTTTGTGTGCTGTTAAAATTTATACTTAGAATTTAATTTTAATACCATAGAAAAATAAATTTTACTATCTTCAAAATATCTCATGATATGTATGTTGCTCAGATGGAGGGGGAGAGGCAGAGAGGACGGTGCTATTGAGAGAAGTGACAGAAGGGAGGTGAGGGAATGAGAGGAATAGAGGTGAATGAGGAGAGAGGGAGAAGGAGAACGAGAGAGAGAACAACTTTCGCAGTTAGCACAATAACACGAGGTTTCGATACTTGTTTCATAAATATTTCTTATAACGCACTTCAAAAACTAATTGTTTTGAGTTGGCGCCTTTAGGAGAGGGACAACAACTGGCCGTTAAAATGTCCCTGTGTGCTTACATTTCTTTCAGTAATTTAAATTTGATAGCTTTTTAATATTTGAAGAAATTAAAAATGTTCCACCGGTCGTGGTTTATCTAAAACTGTATAAAATCTTACTCAGAATTCCACTATCGAGATGAAAAGAACAACACAATATTACTTCCTTTGTTTTGCAGTAACTTTGCTTAAAACTATTTGAAAATTAGACTTTATTTAAATACTATATGTTAATGACATATGCCTCACAAATAAAATATATATCTTGAATTTTCTGCGAAAATCGTTTGAATTTCTCTTCATTTCGCATACTTTTGTATAACTTATAAATTCCCGTTAAAACACACTATTTATGGTCTGTAATATAGTGGAGTTAACTATTTCCGAGATAGCTTTCGCTCTTGGTCTAAGTTTTTCAATAGTTTACAGTTTTAAGTGTTGAGACAATTCTTTTGCTTCTCGCGATGTTATGTGGAACTTCAACGCTAGCATATGTAGTTAAATGAGAAGGCATTCATGTTTAAAACAGAAAATCTAAATTAACCATCTTTGTTTACTCGATACGAAGTTAACTTATATTTTGGTTTTGGTTTTTTATTTGAAAATATTTATAAATTTCATTATTTTATAAAGACGGAAGCGTGGCGTTTGCAGTAAAAATTGTGTACACCACACAGTGCAAATATCTAGCAGAAGAAGGGTTTATGGAATCTGCCGCGGATCCGAGCAGAACTTGGATAAATTTACGCTTCGAGGCGATGTTATTACTTTCTCTACCACATACATAGTAGGTAGAGAAGGTATTGCATTCCAATAAAAAATTGGATACCGAAATTTCACCGGAAATACATGTTTTGAGGCACCTGAACCCAAAAAAGTATTTTTAGAAAAAAGGTCCGTGTATATTTCTGTGTGTGTGCATGCGCGTGTGTGTATGTGTGTGTCTGTGAACAGCATACTCAAGAACGAAAAGTCAGATAAATACCAAACTTAGTATTTAGGTTCAATACCTTCCAAAGATGCGACACGAAGATTTACAATAAAATTCCTAAACCCCAAACTACCCTTCACGTGGGACATTTTTTTCGAAATGTTAGATTTTATAAAAAATGACTCTGACAATTTTGAATAAAATACCATATATTAAGCATATTATTATGACATAAAGTGTATATCTTGAGTTTTCTGGGAATAACGTATAAAGTCCTCTTCATTTAGAAGAAATTCTGTATAATCTTGTATAACTGCTAAAGGTCAAGCGATGGACGAAAACGTACTACACAAAAGTTGTAGATCTCTTTAAAACGCACAATTTGTGTCAAGCAACTTCTGTTTGTGGCATAAGCCATTTCTGAGTTATCCGTCATTAATGATTCTAATTGTTCATTACTTGGTCATTCTTTAAAATTCCTGTCAACATCAATTGTTTCTCGCGATTGCATTGAAGGAGTATGGAACTTTAAGGCCAGCATATAGCGTCCAGTTCTTAAACATTTGACTATCGCTGTTTCCTTTGTATCTATAACGAATTGTGTAATGTAACTATTTCTGCAAAGATTTATTTGGATTAAAATGAAGTAAATAGAAAAATAAGCCTTAGTAAGTTTAGTTTATATACCCACTAATAAACGATAGAGGATAGAGGTTATCTGAGTGTGTCACATCAGATTGTTTTCTCTTTTCTTTGGTCTTAGAGTATAAGCAAGATCTAGGTCTAAAAACTACAGGCTGTTAAATGAAATTAATACAAATAAAATTCTAAACCAAGTGGTCAACGTGGTTGACCAATAGAACGGCTAGCATGTAAGAAACTGTATTCCAAACCTTAAGTATTCCATTTTTCTTTCTCTACGACGTTATTACGGTAAGTAGTGGAAGTATTGTATTCTACCACAAGAAGGTCCATGTGTGTGTGTGTGTGTGTGTGTGTGTGTGTGTGTGCGTGTGAATGGTATAATTAAATTAACTAAAAGTTCGATAAATACCAAACTTGGTATTTA
Source organism: Deroplatys truncata (assembly GCA_030765065.1). Classification (NCBI taxonomy): domain Eukaryota; kingdom Metazoa; phylum Arthropoda; class Insecta; order Mantodea; family Mantidae; genus Deroplatys; species Deroplatys truncata. Next base: position 71,508,891 of record CM060975.1, on the reverse strand, counting down.
AATTCCACATTTTCCAGGTATGCGAATGAAGATTTTCGAGAAAATCCCCTACTCCAAACTACCCTTTACCTGGAAAAAATATTTGTTACTTTTCATTTTCTCAAAAATGACTCTAATGATTTTGATTAAAATACCATAATTATGTTTAACATACTTAGATGAGAAATAAAATATATATATCTTGAATTTTTTTGTCATAGCTTGTAAAGTCCTCTTCATTCTAAATGATGTTTTGTTAGTGGTAAACTGTAAGAGATAGACAAAGTCTACAAAAATATAGACCTCGTTAAAGCACACAGTTTACATGAAATAAAATTGTTTGTGGAGTTACACATTTCCGAGATATTCCTTCTTATGGTTTGAATTTCAAAATACTTGTACTTTTCTCGTTTGGTAAGTCATTTTTCATCGGGGTCAAGCAAAGAAAATGAAATTTCGAAGCCATCACATAGCGATACGCTCTTTAAAAATCTGACTGTCACTTTACGTACTGTATCCTACAACAAAATGTGTAAATGTGTTTCAAAAGATTATCTGAATTTACAAGAAGCAGATACAATAATGAGCCTTTATTGGAATAGTTTGTAGAAGAGTGAGTAGAGAAGGTCATGTGAATGCAACCATCGGGTTTTTAATATTTGCGTTATCTCAAGCTACACTGATGAAGTTTTGACATTTCTTGGCAGCTGGCATGAAACACGGCCAAGTCTTTTTTCAAACATAAGTACTTGAGAATGTTTTTAGCAACAGTTGAATCTATGAAGAGAGCTGTCAGCAAGTTTGACATAATAAATAACCATGAAAGTCCTTTTACGTGTAAAGAGGGTTGCATTAGCTGCTTCTTGCAAGCAAAGTTTTGTTAGTACTAACAGCGCGATGGTAGAGCAAGGATATCAAGGTTGGCATCCCTGGCAGTGAATCACAACTGCTGTAGATTCACATTACTTTGTATGTTGGGAGAGGTACTCACGTAGCCGTGTTAATCGGAAGTAATGTGTATAGAACACATTGCTCTCGATTAGCTGCGTCATATTCGCTGTATTACGTCACTAACACGAGCAGATGGAGAAGTAACCGTCAACCTCTGCTGTGTTACCGAGTGCCTGGGAGTATTTGGAAAATTTCCAGTACAGAGCAACATCTATTTTAATGACTGGTTAAAGTGTTAAGAAAACATACTTCTATGTATGTAAAGAATATTTCATAAATTATTCTAACATATAAACGTCATTTTGCTGATCAAACATAGGGATTTAGTTTTCATAAAACATTGAAAATATGCCAAAATTACTTTCATTCACATTGAGCTATTGTTTTTGTGATACTATGCACAAGTATTTTCATTTCATTATCTTGCTACAAAAATATTGTGGCGTATTAATAATTTTGGGGGGGTTCATTGTCATTACCAGACATACTGTTGCTCTGCATTGTCATTACCAGACACATTGTTGTTTTCGTGATGTCACTCCTGGCTGGGAGTTTTTGCTAGTCACGAGTGGTGGGGATAGCGCCAGTCTTGCTGAGTATTCCATGAAAAGCGGATCGCGCGTGCAAGCCGGCCTTTGGATCGGTGGACATCTCCCCTCACCTTTCATATTTAATAATGTAGGAACCCCAAACAATTGGGAAATAAATCTAGGAATGTGTAAGTAATTTGTGTTATGGACTTTGTACAGTGAAAACCAACGCCTTCCTCTTAACCTCCACACTACGTTTCGGTCCTCCGCAGCCAAGTGAGTAGGTATATGTCCCCTCAATGTACGTGCTGGGTACTAAACATTAATTTAATTTTTCATTTGAACCTTTAGGCCCCATCCAGCATATAACAATATTGCTTTACTATACTGTTATTGGTAAGCTTTCAAAACTCTTTCCATAAAGTAATACAACTGCTCCAAGCTGGATGGATTGTAATCTATAGATATGATGAAAAATTTCTGCAGAACACAGGGTGACACTTTTTTTGCAGAGCTGAATTTATAAACGTTTTTAATTTACTGCGTTAAATTTTATAATGTTCTGAAACATTGAGCAATACTCTGTTTTTACTGCACTGGGCCAGGTATATGCTTTGTAATTCTTCATGCTAGAAGCATAGCCTACAACTTAAAAGTTCCTGTTGAACTGTTTTAGTTAAACGATAAACGCAATAGATGCAAATAAACAGTCAGAGAGAGAGAGGGAGAGGGAGAGAGAGAGGGAGATAAAACTACATAACCGTACAACACCATGCTATTTTTATTTATCAAAACATCATAACCGTATATTATTATACTTATTATGATTTAAAGTCTGAAATAATCAATGAAAGAATCTGTTTATTTATACAGTAAATGCGTTTAACAATAAGCAAAATATATCTGCAAATGATCAGCCTTCTAGTACAATCACATGCAAACAATTTTGACACTAAAGGGGAATAGAGTTGGTGTTGGAATGCTTAGTAGGCCCCTCTTCCAGTGTCAACTTTCTCTCTTTTCCTCCAAACTATTGAAGTCTAAAGTAGGTCTAAAGCATGCTTCACCCCTCCCCTACGAGATAATGTCAATGGCCCAAAAATTGGGCCTGACCTCACTGATCTTAGCTAATGCTTTTCTTTTTCAGTTATATTTGTTCGTTGGTCAGTCAGATAAGGATGCGAAAATGTTGTTCAAGATCATTGTTGACTTAATGTGGCAGCTTTACGGAGGAACACCACTGTTGCAATCTGGGGGGATCATCAGTATTTTTTTAATGTAACTGTACATTATTGAAAATTAATTCCTTATAATTATACCAGGCTAGCCATTGTTGTGTGTAGATAAACAGGCACGTAATTCTGTCTAATACTTTTTAATATATGAATAATGTTGCATCCGAATATAAACCTGCATTTCTCTGTCATTAGATCTAATTTGTTATACTTTGTCTGCAGTTATATATTGCAAAGTAGTTTATTCTATATACTACACGTTGTAGTATAAAATTTGTATGAAAATTTAAAACGCAGAATATAATGGGGTAGTGTACCCCATCGTGGTATGCTAAATGGGCATAAACTCTCCCTATCAAGAAGTCTAGGTAACTATAGGAAAATTAACTAAGAGAAATTATAAAACATAATTTAAATGATAAACTAATGAACTTTTATTACCTATTCACCAGTTCATCCTTACTGGAGGGGGGCGAGAAAACAAGACTCAAAATCGCCGAGAAGCTACATTACTTCATTATTTCCTTTTTTATCACTACTTTAAGCGAAATTACCTTTTCGTCGTAACGGTCACTAGCTCTGTCTGGTTCCCTGCGCATGAGCAGTATCTTCCTGTGCAACCAAGAGACTCGAGAAGCTTCAACATTATTATTATAACAATATCCTAAATATTTACCCCATAATAATTACTGATGGATTGTAACACCCTAACACCATAAATGAAATAAACTACTGGCGCATTAATGTAAGGGTCTTGTATTTGCTTGTTGATTATTTAGATTTGTTTCATAATTTCAGTCTTCTACTATGAAAAATAAATTTACATAATGATGTAATAAGTTTAATCTTCTCTACAGACAAACCTAACTGTCATTACAGATATCCTGAAAAAGTGGATTGGTCGTGGTTCACGAAATGTATGGCCCCGAAAGAAATGAAGAGTTATAAAACTGGGATATCTTCAGCAAGGTAAGGCATATCTTTTACAATGTTTATTTAAACTCAAATATAAATGTTGTTCTTGTCTTTGCACGCTATGATTCTAGGCAGGCACAGCGAAAGTGCCTCATCTCCTAGGTCAGAAAGCAGCACGTAAATTATAAATGGAAAAAAGATAGTCTGTCGGCCGTAGGAGAAGAGGCGGGAGTCCAATTTTCATCACGCCGTTCTAGAACACAATTGAGCGAATATATAAGCTATTAGGAAGCTACTTAAGTTCAAGACAAAGATGTAGAAGTAGTGAATACTGGTGTTGAGATGAAACTATTATTCGTGGAGTTAAATTAAAGTCCGTTTTAATAAGACAGGAACTTTTATTCATTAGCGAACATCACAGGAGATGCAAATCTGTATTTTTTAAAATTCACATTTCCTTTTTTACTTTCAACAATGTCACCGGTAGCAATTAAATAAACGCTGTTTTGTAATGCTTTACACAGAGGAAAATTTTTCTTTGTTAACAAAGGCATAAGAAAATGCAAGGGTTTTGTTTGTAGCGAATGATCTAGGCTTACGGTATTTTTACAGGTTATTTGATCATGGAAACGAACCTAAAGGCACATCTGTTTGAAACTTGTACTGGGGCAAACCTACAGGTTGAGGTACAAATTCTGGACGCGACAGTAATTAAATATCAGTTTTAATGGCGATATGTCGGGAAACCCCAAGGTATTGTCAACGTATATGGATCTGTCACTAACATTCGAAACTGCTGCAAGCGATCTGCCATTATCGTCAGTAGCTATAGTTCCCAGAAATAGGAATTTTTATTGACCTCAGGTGCAACTGCAAGCGACAGATATTAGAGCCTGCTTACTCTTTTTAACGTGGCATTACCCAACGTTTTGTATCACGGTATGCTTGTGTCATACACGCTAATTTATCTCTTAGCTTATTAACAATCCGTTCACTACACACGTAACTTCTGCTTCGTGGAATATCAACAGAAATAAAATATATTTCGCGTTTTAAAATGGACTGTACTATAAAAATCTCCATTAAAATTATCTACGTTGCTTATTTCATATCTCTGGAGGGAATATTTTCAGATCCAAAAGATATATTTTAAACTGGTGTGAACCATACCTAAATAATTATGACCTACGATGTAAGTTATGCAAATAACAGTTGTTTAAAATTAATTATTCCGAAAGTTTGTTTTATTCATTTCAATACCGAGCTCTTAATGCACTTATTAAACCACCTCATGACATTTGAAATTTGTACCGACACGGATAGCCGAAGTCGTTAAGGCGCGTATTTGTGAACGAGAGGTACGCGATTTCTCACTGACTGAGACTTTTTCCAGCTTTTCCTCAGACCTCATTATCAACAAATGCCGGGGAGGCATAGGGCTGGAACGTTTCTTTCCAACATTTCCTTTCATGTATTACCAGTGTCCACCGCCTGTGGTACCGTATTCAGTAAGAAGAGGCGTTAAACACTACTAAAATGAAACTTGTAAAAAATAGCCATGAACACTTGTATTATTACATGTATCAATATTCTTAAACTATAATTTTATTTTATTAATTTTATTCATAAACTGTGACATAAAATAAAAGAAAAACATTGTGAAAGGCAAATAGAAATTTGCATCATATGAATGGAACTGCACGGTGTCTTTTCAGTGTTAGTTAAAATTTTAACAACTAATGCAATTTATTTCTAGAGGTATCGTTAACTTTAAATAAATATTTTATAAAAGACCAAATCAATTTTATGACTTGGAATTTTAGCTTCTGTATATAACATAATGCGAAAGTTTTATTGCAACAAATAAGAAGAAAGCTAACTTTTGTAATGGAGTATCCTTTTAATTATTATTTTGTGCTCGATTTTATGCAGTATTTGGAGAACATTCATGAATCACCCAAACGTTCTTAAAATATTGTAAGAAAAGGTAGATTTTTTCAGAATGTCTCTATTACCAAGACTTGAAAAAATGTGCTTTTGACATGCATATAATTTAATAGCAAGCCATAGTTTTAATTCTGAATGTAGGAAAATCTGAAAATATTTAATAAAATGGATTTGAAAAAGGTTTCAATTTTTGGCATCTAGATGGTATATTTTATATTTTAATTCTGATAATATTCACTTATTCAAAATAGAACTTTGTGGCTTTTAAGCCATAGCTTTCAAAACATGCAGTAAACGTTTGTTTCCTAATAAGGAAACAATGACCTTGAGGGGCATTTAAATGTGGCATAATAAATGCGTCATAGGGCTCTAAAATTTGGCACCATATAGAACTGTTACAAACTATTAGTATATAAAAATAATAAGTGGATTTTTTCTTGGACAATAACCAAAGTTCATCCATGGCCTCCCTTAAAAAATAAAGCCTATCAGGATAAAAGCTTGAACTCTTAATTTACATTATGCGTCATTTGTGATAAACCCTGCTTACGTTTTGCACACAGATGTGTAGGTACGAGTATAATCATCTTAGTGATTACGATAAAAAATCTGATGTGTTACACTCACATGACTTTCTCTACTCCTGTACAAACTATTTGTACAAACGCTTATTCTCCATATGCTTCATGTTAATCGAGATATCGAGATGTCAATCTTATTGCTAATTTTCTTGTAGATGCAAGGGGAATATGGTAGGTTATAAGCGATAGTCAAATATTTTAAGCGCTGGTTGCTATGTGGCGCATTCCATTCTCTTTGCATGTCCAGGACATAAAAAATGAATAACGAATTTGAGAAAAAGTATAAGTATTGGAAAATTTAAGGGAATAACAAGCAATATCTCGAAAACGGTTCACTCAACAAAAAAAATGTATATGACATAAATTGTGTATTTTAACGCGATCTACAGCTTTTGTGTAGTAAAATTTTGTCTATCTCTTATGATTTACCAGTTATGCAAAAGTCGTTTACAATGAAGAATACTTTTGGAGACATTCCCAGGAAATTCGAGATGTACATTTCATTTCTCATGACAATATCTTAAACCTAGGATATTTTAATCAAAATCGTTAGAGCCATTTTTGAGAAAATTAAAATTTTCGAAAATGTTCCATGTAAAGGGTAGTCGGGTGGGGGGATTTTCTTGGAAACCTTCGTGTCGCATCTCTGGAAGATACTGAACCTAAATACCAAGTTTGGTGTTTATCCGACTGTTCGTTTCTGGGTTATGCTGTTCACAGACAGACACAGACACACAGACACACACACACACACACACACACGGACATGTTTCCAAAAATGCTTTTTTTTGGATTCAGGGGTCTCAAAACATATATTTCCGGTGAAATCTCGGTATCGAATTTTTGGGTGGAATACAATACTTCCCCTACTTACTATACGTATTAGAGAAAGTAAAAATACCTGTGTGCATATCTATATGGTAAAGCTGGTTACACTGTATTCAGAACTCATTAAAATTAAAGTAATCAAATCATGTAAATTAAAAAGGAAGCCCATGCTTGCCAGTTCCAAAAGAGAAAATAGATATCTTGCATAGAGGAATATCCAAGGTTAATGAAAATGCATTTTATTAATTAATATTGTCATGCAACCCCAGTCTCTGTCATTCGCTTTTGTAATTAGAATTATTAAATTGGAAGTAACTTTAACCTTATATACACAGCGTTTTGCTACAAACAGTCACATACTGTGGGTGTAAGGCTCAATGTTGGTATTGTGAAAAAAATTGTGAACGCATTCCAACGTGACAAATACAAACAGGATCGTTTACTTTCAAATCAAGACAAGCCGAAACTTTAGATGGAAATGTTGTTTTGCTGGACTTACTGGACTGGCTGCTTAAATGTATGTAAATGAGTTTACAGTCCCGCAAGAAACATAAACCTTAATTAAATTGACTCTTCCACTCATATGAGTAAGCACGATATGACGAATAGTGAAGAAGGGTTTAGCTTCACGTATGGATACCAATCTGAAGAAGGTGTTGTTAGACCACGTATGGTAAAAAGTTCCGGTGGCCTTCGCCCCAATGTTTAAGAATCAACTTTATATTTTAATTTTTTCTTTAAATATTATACATTTATGTTTGCTTCGGCTGCGTCAGTATTAATTTGTAGAAACATGTTTCTCTTAACAGGGGGTGGTGCGGCTGAAGAATGTAGGCTTACACAAATTATAATTTTTACTTCACTCCTTTTATTAATTCTTGACACGATTAAATAACACTTCACTGATATAGAGGGCTGTGAGATTATTTATTAATTACTTGCACTTTTTCACACGTAAACTTTATATTCTCGCCGTAATGAATTTTCGTCTCACACTGGATACGTACGCGTCTAGCGTCCGGTTAAGAACGCTGTCTACAAGCAACTGAATTCTACCGCATGAAATTTCCAAATTTCATCTATTTCAAGTCTCTGATTGGTTTTTCTGGTTGTTGATTGGCTATTTATAAACTGTCTAAACTTACATTCTTTTTGCTCCAAGAATTACTAGGAGCATTATTATTTTACAATTCATTATTGCCTCAAGGTTACCTCATTGTTACGTCTTTGTTAGCAACTTTTGACCTATATTCTCACAGCTCCTACATTATTGAATTACGTAATACATTCGCATAACATTATTAAACATGCATATAATAATATAAACATAATACAATGGCTGTTACGTACACTTTTTATATTTTTATTTATACACATATTGCTCTAAGGCGGGTTGTTATTGAATTTTATCTATTATATTATATAATTAGACTGAAATATTTTTAAGTGTTAAAAATACTGCCTCACTAGCATTTAAGAACGCTTTGAACGCCATTTGTTTGTGATTACGGGAGAATTGCAGTTTTGAGATTTGGTAAAAGCCTCATGCATTTAGTAAGTCTTGAAATAAAATTTTTCCGGAGGTTTTGCCTTTTTCTTCCGTTAATTTAATACTTTACGCTAGCTTTTGGGGTTAAGTTTTGGGTTAGGCATTGTTTCGTAACTTAACAGATACTAATGGTACATGACACAGTGTGGTGATTTGATTTTAAACAGAAAGTAATAGGAATTACACTTTTTGCTTGTTCCATTTATATGTCATAAGGTCATATCGGTGGCTTGGCCTTTAAACAATTGCTCATCGGCAATGATGCTCACTAGTTTTACTGTTGTGTCTTGAGTTTGTTTTACGTTGGGTTTTTCTCTATAACATTAAATTCATACACGCATTTACTCTCTCACTCATACTTCCAGACTCTAGTTAGAGTCGGGATTAATCCTGACTAAAGAAAAATTCTCATCAAACACGGGACCTCCGGATTTGTAAGTTAGCATGCTAACCACCAAACCACAGAGGCAGTCAGAAATTACTTTTATTATATATATTTTTCAATAACAGTATTATATATATAAATATATTCCTATTTCTTTATCCGTGAAGTAGTCATAATACACCTGCTGAGGTTATAACTACAATCAGGCTAGTAATGTTCCAATTTTACTTTCCCTACCGCTTAGCTAAGCTATACAATTTGTAATCAATCCAAAAGTAGTTAACACGAGATTTACACATTACACATTACACATTTCGAGGTCTCCTAGATCTATAAAAGGCATTTTAGGTTATGAATGTAGGGGGAGATAGAAAGGTAACGGCATAACTCTAAAACGAAAAGCTAGAAGAAAGCTGAAGTGGTTTTAGTAGGTGTTGGTTGGGTGACGCCAAGGTTGAATTAGAATTTGGTTTGGAGTGGGATGATGTGGGTAGATGAGGGGTAGGTGTCGCCACTAGCCTCTGATGGATGCCTTGGATTCTGGGGAAGCTCTCGAAGATATTGCAGACGCGGATGCCTAAACTTTGAAAAGCTCGGTTTGAATTTACCGCGCCTCTCAAGCAGTTGGTAATACAATTTTATGCCTGGCGTGGCAGAAGTGATTTTCTTGGCGGGTATGTCCTTATTCAGTAATTGTTGAAATGTAACGTGTGTTAAGTCTAGTAACTTTGTTAATGTTTCTTTTCGTCCGTTGTATTTTAAGATTTTTAAAGTAATACTAACTCAGTTCGTAGCAATGATAATTCTTATCTCAGGTTCTTTTGGTGTTTGGAAGGTAAGATTATCATTTAAATAATAATCCAAATAAATTAACTTTCATCAGAACGTCACTGAATGTGCTTGTTCACGACGAACAATATATATTTGAATCAAATACTTTACTTACATACTTAAATTGAATACTTGTTGACTTTATTTGTAGTACAAGACCTAATTCTTTGCTGCTTCTCGTTTACAGTAGTTAGCAATTCACTTACTTTGGTAAGCATCTCCTTGGTGAACATTTTTTTAACAATTCCAATTCCATTGAATGTTGTTTACTCAAGGTTTTGCCTGGTTGTTAACGATCGTAAAACATGTGCATTTAATTTAATAATTCTTGCATTAAATAAATCACATATTAATAAAAAAAAAATGTTCGCAATTATAATACCTAAAACATATTTTTGCTCACATCTTCTTTTTGTTACATATTTTATGGTTTCACAATACTTATTTAATTTTGAATTCAATCTTTTACGTTCATTATCATTAAACGCATTATTCACATTTTATTTATCAGTAGTCATAAATACAATTTTAATTAATTGTTTAAAACATAAAAATGCTTTAAGCAAATTTTATAACATAAATGGTATTTTAAAACAATAATTATTAATTATGATACACAATGCATTCATAAATGTATAATACATGAAGTTCTTATTCACTCCATTGGATTTCAGTTTTGTCTTTGCTTAGCAAGTTTAGAAATTACTTCCAATCATTTTATTAATGTCTGTTTCAATACCGAAATTAAATCCGGTATCTTTAGGTGGTTTAAGGTGAAGGTTTGCAGGGAATTCCCTCACCCCAAACCACCCTTTACATGGAAAAGTTTCGTTTCTCCAAGGATGCTGAGGGTTGCGGGTTCGAATCCCGCCATGGGCATAGTTATTTGTGTGTGTGTCTGTGTGTTGTGTAAATTCGTAATAAGCGGTAAAGAAACAGTAAAAGACACAGTAATCATAAACTGGGTAAAACAAGGGAACTTAAAAAGGAGTATGATTGAAACATTTATTGGCATGAATAATAGAATGTATATTATATTTAAAGTTCTACAAATAGTTTCTCTATATTCTTACTGAATTTTATAAAACCGGGAAACCACAGCAGTTAGACAAAAACTTGCTGCAGGGAAAATGGAGAGATACAGAGTTAATGCTAAATTAGTTTGTTTATAGCATTTATCTACTTGCTGTTGTATAATTAACTTTTCCCTGGTTAGAGTTTGCTCATTACTAGCAAACATGGATTTCGATACAAACAATAGATGTTTTCATCCCTTGCACATCGTATTAATTAAGATGAAGAGAGTAATCGTTTTATACAAATAGTATGCAGAAAAATTATCCTTCATATGAATGTATAATATTTAAGGGATATAAATGAATTGTTAATGTATAGAGAGCGTTGTTTTTAAGAAGTTCTCTGCTTATTTTGGTAGCAATTTCAATTAGACTTGAAATGTATTTACAATTATCTTGAAATTCTTATATTTCAATGTTAACATTCTACGTGCAGCGGTTCGTAAGTTGTTTTATGCCTACAGGTAGCTGAACAGACGAAGAAAGCCATTCTAATAGGTACCCTGTAGTAATGAATTCACTCAAAAAAGTTGAACCAGGTTTATGCATGCATTTGCTTCGAAACATTTGTAACATGTGTAACAAAGTGCATGGTAGATCCCTGAAAGGTAAACAGTGAATAAAATATTAATCTTCTTTTTTATTTTCAGTTAGTTTCTAGAAACCATTTAATAAGAACTAATAAATCGCGTATAATTGACAGGGGATTTGAGTTTCTTCTTTATCCAAATCACATAGTATGTCAACTGCTATGATGTTATGCTCTTCGTGGCAAACAATGCTGACATGGTCACCATGCAACAGTGTCTACGAGACTATAGTGCCGTCTCTGGAGCCCAATTAAATTTTACCAAATCGGAGGTATTACAGTTTGGTCTTTGGCCAGAACCCCTGAGCCTTTTTGGTATGCGGACAGTAAGCAGCACGAACATCTTGGGCGTTATGTTTACGCACTGTTTTCGCGAGACTGTGGCATTTAATTGGGCTGACAGACTGACGAAGTTATGGATGCCCTTAGTAGAGCAGCGGACTCGATCACTCAACCTTTTCCAACGAGAGTGGTATGTGCATACTTACGCCCTCAGTAGGATTCGGTACATTGCTCAAGTGTTGCCCATTACCAAACAATTTTCTCAGAGGATTGAATGTGTTATTGGTTATTTTCTCTGGTCTGGAGCTGCTTTATCGGATTTACAGGAAACAACTACGACTGCCAGTTAATAAAGGTGGTTGTGGGTTGATAGCAGTGGATGTGAAATGTCTGGTACTACTTGGAAAAACTATACTGCGTATTCTGGACGGTGAGGGCCTTCCACTACAGCAATCTCTTTGGACAGCACAACTTCGTTTTCCAGATAAGCGGCTACCCGAATTTCGGCGGTGGTGGAAGACATTTGTGGACCTACCCACCTGCCTAATAAAAGGTCGGCCTTTACACAGTCAGACTTCTTTTACAAGCATCTCATGACTACCAACAGTGTTCTACCTGAGGTACAACAAAACTATTCGCTGAGACGATGGAGGGCAATTTGGAACAAATTTAAGAATCCGAAGATCCCCACTGACTGGAAAGCTGTGGTCTACTCGGCTGTCAATGAAATTGTTCCAACATGGCAGGGCAACATCAAATCTCTGTCTCAGGTGTTCTGCGGTGGAGACCTTGTGTTACAAGTTGGTGGATTGTGCCGTTGTACACCCAATATGGGACTGGGTATATGGACGAATCTGTGCAATCTCTGATGGTGTACCGGTGTTTCCACTGGGGGTCTATCTGAACCTCGAATTCAACCGCGGTGATAAGAAACTGACAGATGCACTTACTTGACTAATTTTTGCCACCTATTTTTGGGTGCTAAAAGTTGGGGACGTAGCGAATCTAAAGACCTTCCACATATTTATCCGGAAGGAACGCTGGGAGTTGGACAAAAGGACCACTTTGGCCTTGAATCTCCCGCCTTTACGGAAACTAAGTGCTCACTGCAGAAGGGCTTATGATAAGTATACAAAAAAAATTAGATATCAAATAAATAAAAAAAAACAATATTAAATAAATAAAAAATATAAAAAATTTCCAATAGACTAATTTTATCCACTCTAGGTGGGTAAAACGAGATGCTTGACATACTTGCCGTAAACATTAAATATCTGTATTTTTATTGCATAAAACTGCATTTGTTACAACCCCTTTCAGGATGACATGTTATAGAAATTATTAGTGAATGTGTCAAAATATTCTGTAAAACAAAACTGCTCCCAAATGTTGGACCATTCAACAACGTACTCATTAAATGACTGACACTTTATTTAAAACAACTTAGTGAACATTTGTATCAATAAAATCATGAGTTAGTTACTCTAGAATTAAAACTAAAGGGTCCACGTCAGAATTTAACATTTGTAACATATAGAATAGCTGATAGAAACGCTGACATTATAAATGAGTATTGTAAGAAAAACAGTGAGGAATAGTTTGTAATGATAATGGTAATAAATATATCTGTAATAGAATAAAGCTTATAACATTTCTAAATGTTAATAAATGCAATAATTATACCAAAGTAAAAATGGCGTTATAAGTGCAATAAAAGATCATTAATAATAACCACGTTTGAGCGCAATTCATCACTGTTGAAAAACAAAGAATGTGGTGATTTAGAAGTCTATTTAATTTGGTATGGTTAACTATCAGTTGTCCATCGCATATTCACCTTTACCAATTGTGCGTCTTCTAAACAAGTTCCTCAGAAGGAGAAAGGAAAGAAAAAGGAGTCTTTATTAAAACGCTAAAACGCTTTACTTTGCTTTTTCGTATAAAATATATTTAGTACACAAAGCGAGAGGGGATGTTTAAGTAGCAACAAACAGAGAATAGAACTTAAATGAATTTCTTTAGACCCGTTTTCTTTTTGAAGGTAGCATTAATTCCCCCCCTTTAGTGTCTCTAATTTCACGCCGTCGGAATCTTTACCTCCCAAGCGCGCGGATTGTGCAAACACAAGGAGTAAACTGAAATGGAGCGGATTTATTACATTACCTACACAAGGGAAAAATATAAACCCTCTGGGGAATTAATATCCCTTCCTACACCCGACTGCTTTGCAGATTTCTTTCCAACATCCTTCGTCTATGCTATAATGCTTATTGCAAATACAAGTGTTATGTGGATTAATAAATGCCTGACTTTTTACATGAATGTGTAGCCTCTTCGTATTTTATTTAATTTAACAAAGAAATCTCTGTACTCACTGTTTAATTTCGTATTTAATAAGTAATTATGCACTTTAAAGATAAGAGTTGAGGCAGTAGTTTTAACACTTGAATAATTTCAATTAAATTATATAATATGTAAATTCAATAACAGCCCGCCTTGAAGCAATATGTATGTAATAATTTGTAAAATGTATGTAACAGTCATTGCATATGCTTATATTATTATAAACATGTTCAATAATCTTATGTGAATGCATTACGTAATTTAATAATGTAAGAGCTGTGAGAATAATAAGTTTAAAGTTGCTAACAATGAGGTAACAATGAGGTAACCTTGAGGCGATAATGAGTTTGAGAGTTTGAATACTACTAGTCATGATTAGGGCAGCAATAATGTAAATTTTGTGACAGTTTAAAAATAGCCAATCAACAGCCAAAAAAAGCTTTAGTAAAATGCAGGTATTCTATTGGACTAGGATTAGCCAATCAGAGACTTGAAATACAGAAGTTTACGGGTTTGGACAGTTGAAATATGTTCAGTTGCCGGCAGACCTTGGTAGTGACCGGATGGAAGATGTGTTCTCTAAAGAAATATTAGTATTCGTGTGAAACGAAAATTAAGTATACGCGTTAACAAAGTGCAAGTATTAAATTAAAGAATCTCACAGCTCTTAATATCATTGTAGTGCCATTTAATTTGTGTCAAGGATTAATAAAAAGAAGTGAATTAAAACTTAAAATCTGTGTAAGCCTATATTCTTGTCGCACCACGCTCTGATTAAGAGAAACGTGTCTCTAAAGTAATACTGACGCAGCCGAGGCAAACATAAACATAAATAATATCTATAGAAGCAGTTTAATAACAAAGTTAATATTTTTTTAAACTTAGAGCGTAACAATAAAAATACATCTTCAAATCGGCTTTACATACGTAGCAGCATATTACGTAACAAACAATCTGCAAGTTGACGCCCAAAGCGTGGTGAAAACTTCAACAACAAAACAGTTACTTCAGAGTGAAAGCTTAAAACACACAGGAGAACAAAGTCAAACCTCCACAGATACCTAAATTTCAAATTCAAAGAGAAGTTAAGAGCTTCTAGAATATTCCTTATTTTTTCAGTGCAATTATGTCATTTTCTTCCTATGCGTTTCCAAAAATAAAGTTAAAACCAATAACCAAGTTTAACATAAACAATTAACACTAAATACTGTATTTTAAGATAACCTTTAATTTTAATACTTCTAATTTCAATTCGCATATAATAAAACAGTAATTTTATTATCGTTAATTTCCATTTCCCTACCACAACTGGATGGTGCAGTAGGTTAAACGCTGGCTTTGTGTGACCAGAGCTGTGGGTTCGATCCTGGCACAAAGCGATGATATGAATGATGTGCTTAGGTGTGAATCCTCATGTCAGGTAGATTTACTTACTGGTACGTGAAAGAACTCATATGGGACGAGGTTCCGTCCAGCCGGCGACGTCATATCCCCACCAGTTGGTGCTGGTTTAATGAAATAATGATGGTAATAATAATAATAATAATAATAATAATAATAATAATAATAATAATAATAATAATCATACCGAGTGAGATGGCTTCGCGAGACTCGCATTCGGGAGGTCTCGGGTTCGATTCCGTCGAAGGTCTACACTGATCTTGGATTTTTCGTTATTTTCTGTGGTCGGCAGGTGAATTCTGAGGCGGTTTCTCATCGACCACGATTTCCTTTCCACAATTTTCCTTTCATTCGTTTCCTTCTCGTTTTTCAGATGTGTTTCTAGGTTTCTTGGTGTAAGGCGGTGCCGGACAGATGGCGTGGATGCTTGCTCAAAGAAAAGAGTACCGGCCGTGGACATTAGAGGGCTGCTTGGTCGACGGGTCGTTCATCACCCTCTCTAGGCAACTTCAGCAGTAGAACGGAGACTGAAACTGTTAGCCACAATAAATCCATATAGGTCGCAGTGCGTCAGGTGACCCGCTCCGTTGTGTAACCTATAATAATAATAATACTAATAATAATAATAATAACAATACTACTACTACTACTACTACTACTACTACTACTAATAATAATAATAATAATAATACTGGGCCAGTCGTTCAGCAGAGTCAGTTTGTTAGGGTGATTTGCAAAACCCGCGCAACTATTTGCTCCTCGCATGCGTAAATTTATGTTTTGGATCGCATAGTTACTCTTGTCGTTTACAATAACCTGCAAAATTACTCTTACAGGATACAAATTATTTGTTTTGTGCTGCAGAATTGCATACCTCGCTAAATATCTCATTTCTCTTAAAAGAGTGGCAACTTGACGGCTGGTTGTGTGCTTGCTTCAAATAAATGAGAAATTTATTGAGATTTGTGGCAGAAGGTATAGATCTGACCTCAAAGATGTTTCACTCTAAGTAAAACTAATACAGGATAATTTATGAAGAACTGACACATTTATTTCTTTAATTATTCTGTTCGAAATTCACTCAATGCCCCAATTTTAGCACCAAATTAAGCAGAATATTCTGGAGTTTCGATTGGCTGTCACTAGATGCGCAGATGTTCATGTTTTATTCGTAATTGTTAGTTTTATTGTCGGCAACTGTTTTTGAGATTTTGTTCTAGTCAACGTGAAAATGGAGTACACATTAAATGAACAACTCTTCCTTGTAAAGAAATACAGGATTACGAATTCAATTACAGCTACTCAAAGGGCATACCAGAGAGAATTTGGTGTTCGGAATCCTCCCCAAAGAAACACAATACTGGAACTGGTAAACAAATTGGAAACAATTGGATCTCTGGTGAGTGAAAAAGACAAAACTCGTTCATCTAGGCTTCCCACGGTTGTTGATGTAAGAGCATGACTGGATCAGTTACCCAAAAAATCATTAAGACGTTCGTCGCAGGACACAGGGTACAGCTACTCAATGTGTCAGAGAGCTGTGAAAAGTGCAGGCCTAAAGCCGTATAGGATTATGGTTGTTCATTAGTTACAGGAACCAGATAAGGATACAACGTTTGCTATAGAGGTAAATAATCTCCCAAAATTCCTCTGCATTTCAGGTATACGAAGTTGTCGCTAGTATAACTCGTTTTGAAGTAATTAAAGAAATAAATGTGTCAGTTCTTCATAAATCATCCTGTAGATCCTAGCATTCCTAGAAGCTCCCCATACATTATCTTTAAGATAATAAACAACAAAGAATTAGGCCGGCCTACCCTTCTGGAGGTTTATGAGTAACAATAATCTTCCTTGGATGAGCTACCAACCCAAACATCTGCGGGAAAGCCCTAATGATAGGTCCACTACCTCTCTATCTAGACGTACAGATAAATTTGTTGAGGGTGTCCTACCTATAGGCAGACTGTGTTCTTACTACAAAGTAACAAAGACATCCACGAGCTGGTGTATTTTCGGGAAGTAGACCAAGCATCAGAGGTTCATCGAACTCCGCGTTGTAGTGCTTCGTGTTTTCAAAGCGAGGGCAATATTTCTGGCCTCCCCTTGACGTGGCGAGTAGGGCCAGTGGGGTAAGCTCAACTCATCCCCTCCCTCAAGGGACACCGAATACATTAAAACACAAAGCACCCCGTCAGTATTTGTTTAATAATGTATTGATTTGAGATGGGGTTGTTGCAGCGAATGTTGATACGTCCATTGTGCGTTCTTTGCGCATCGTATATCGAGAAGTGTTTACACCTGGGAGTTTGGAGCTACAGTTTGGTTCGCAATAACGTTACTTTTCTGAAGAACTTCAGGTTCTGGTTCGTCTGTTAGTCTGGGCTACAGTTATGCGTTCTTGAAACAGATCGAACGTACTGGGATAGCCACTGACGATGTATATTTATGGAATTGAGTAATAATAGCAATAATAAAAGTAGCAATAATAACAGCAAATGCTTTATTGACTTCTCAAATAAGAAGCCCACTTTTCTAAAACTGAATACCAACAGAAACCAAAATTTTGAGATAAGCATTTCTAGTTGTCTGGTTACAGAATTATTACCGACAAAACCAGCACATTAGCTTGCATTATCCCGTTGAGCGATGATCTGCCTGCCTCTGCCTCTCTCTCTATGCTTCCAAATACAAATTCTGTAATAGTTTCAAAAATCAAACAATACCTGATTATGTACCTACTATATTTAATATTTATTAAAAGCGTAGAACGAACTTACAAAGAAATAAAGCAAGTCATCCTATGTTTGCTGTGCAGAGTATATGTTCGGATTATACAGGATGTTAATTTATTTTCGGAGTTTCGCGGGCAAGGATTTGAAGTGACGATGTTTCATAGAGCAATGGTATTAACAGCGATACAATTGTTAAAACATGAACGATGTAGCAGGACTTCTCAACGGCTTTCGTAAACGTTTCAAAAGCACTAGTTGCACACTTCAGCTTGACTTAATATTGATATAGTTGAAAAAGTCGGGAGAGAGACATGTTATCATTTCCTTAGTTTAACTGCTTCTTTTATTGTGAAGTATTTTCTAATCTAGCAATATTAAGCTAGAAAATAACTAAGAAAGTTGATAAATAAAAGCTTTTATACGAAAGCAAGACAAAACTGGAGCTACTTCTGCCGAGTACCATGTTTATGAAACAGTGTCACATATTTTCAATGCCGCAAGGGTAAAGAGAACGAGGCACTTCTGAAAATTGTCCTCAATAACAATGTTGTGTACCGCTGTATAAAGCTACTTCCTCTCCCCGCATAGTGTCTGATCATGAACAATACGCGCGAGCGTAAAGAGCTACTTCGGCACGTCTCGGCCCGGCATATCCTGATTTTGGTGAACTAAGACTTAATTAAGTTCAAACGTATTGGTGGGAAAGTCCGGAAATAAATGAACATCTAGTATTGAAAATTAATAGACTGGCTGAAAAGGTTGAAAGTACACGATAATACAGAGGGTTGTTCTCCTTACCTTATGAGAAACCACGCCTCCACCAGCAGTCATGTTCCGTCTGGCAGCCTTTAGCTTGAGCTGTCAATCTGCAGCACAGCTTCCACTGGAGCAAACTGCTGCGAAATACAGGTATGTCCAGTTTATTCCATTCATCATTTCCAGAGATCATCCAAAGTTCGCGGCCGTCCGCTTCCAAGGGCTATTTTCAGTAACCCAAATACATAAAACTCCATCAGTGATGAATCAGATGACTTAACATGGATGTCGCTGAAAGGTATGGAATGTATTCCCATTTCTCCCCTTGATGCCTTATCCTGATGCAACCAGACTTTATTTACGTATGCACCATAGAGATCAGGGATTTCTGCATGGAAAATTGGTATCAGGACATTAGTCTGATAATATACCGAATTTATTTTCACATTTTTATGTACACGACGAATGCTCAATTTGCCATTGTAACTGTACCTTACTATTACCATGAAACCACTGGGGAAAGCTTCGTTAGTTTCGTTATACCAACCTTCAAACTTTTTTTTCTCCCCTTGGTCCGTAATATATGGCTGAGGGTTTGTTGTAGTCACTTAGATAAATATATGCCTCGTCTAAAAAGACAACAAAAATCCACTTTTCACCAGCAAGGTATCGTTCATACCGCTTTCTGCTATTAGTGGCACGTTCTGCAATGTGTTTAGGCAACAGCTTATATCCCCGGCTCTTATGGCACTTTTCTAGATTCAAATCCTGGTTGATTATGGTGTTCACAGTAGTAAGAGATTCCTAATTACAGTGCAATGACCCTCTGAGTTGCAGGATTTGGTCTAGAGGCATGGGGCTTCACCTTCCAAATTATCTTCGGGGTGCGACTGGTGGCCGGTCGTGGATTTTCGTTTCTTGCCCTTTGGAATAAGTCCTGATGTGGCCTTAACTTTTTTGTTAAGTGCACATGAGATCGCTTTCTTGGATATGGTAAAACCACGCCTTTCGCAATGCTTAATAATCTTAGAATACAAGTATTTTGTATCGGAAAGGGCAATAATGTATCCTTAATTGTTCCATTTTTGACGCCATTTGATGCAGCAAGAACAAGAGCACACAACTGAGCAAACACAGCGATAGACCCATATTGCTGAACTTTCCTTTAGTTCCACGTGTTTCAGCGTGGAGCTATTGTGCTCGTCTGACATTGTTACCATAGATCGTGAACAGCTCTCCGTAAAAGCAAATAAGACACAGAAATCACGGATCCACAAAAGGGCCATTTGCAAGATAGTTGAGAATGCATGGTTACGAGCTGCCGTTGATTATTTATTGTAAAAACTGTCCACTCTTCCCTTTGAGCACTAGAAACGGTCCAAGTTCGCTTTCTGTATACAATAATCGAGACGTCCATATTCAATACCATACGTACTGAACAGGACAGATGCAATACACAGTCTGAAGAGACATAGTAGCTATGTGTGTATATGTGCGTGAGAAACAGAGAGAGAGAGAGAGAGAGAGAGAGAACAGCGGACTCAACAATGAAAAGTCGGATAGATAAGGCATTTCATACTTTGTTAAAAAAGTAGAATCGGAGTGAAAAATTCAATACCATAGCCGGGATTTGAACCACAAATCTTCCAGTTTCCGTCCAGTTGCTGTAACCAATGCGAGTCAATTGGAGAACTTAATGCTGTACCGGCATGTTGCCATCGTAGCTTAGTTGTTAGAGCAACCGGACGAAAACCGGAAGACCCATGGTTCAAATCCTGGCTATAGCGTTGAATTTTTCATTCTGATTCTGCCTTTCCTACCTTGTCATACCCTTGGCTTTTGAAAAAGAGCAATTAATTACTATTCTGTACTTGAGTTAAACTATGTTTATGGATGGCAGGTGATTTTCAAGAAAATGCCTCCTTTCCCCACGTAACCTTAGCAGGGGGGCGTCATCCGAATGACACTTTCACCGCCGAGAGCTTTTCCTTTGGGTCGGCACCTGAAGACTTTAATCCGCCCCCCCATGATGGGATACGCCACTTACGCGCGTCAACCCCCAAAAGGAAAGATACCGAAGAATCTTGGTGGTGCAATCTAGCAGCTGCCTACCGGCTATCCAGGGCGGTACTGGAGGACCTTAAGGCGTCTCACAACCCCGCCTAGACGGAAAACCGCCCAACTTCCCCAATCTCCCATGGGTATTGGGAACCACTGCCCCGCCGAGTCCAACCCAATCCAAATGACACCCTACGAATGGGAAGAAAATACCTACTGTGAAGTAGTGAAGTACTTTAAATTCTTATTGAATATTGTATAACTCGGAAACCATAATCTTACTACATGAAAAACACAGAGCTCGTTTATATCTACAATTTCTGTCAACTGAAAAATACAATGGATAAACCGTTTCTGAAATATTCACAATTCTTCTTTTGAATTTCCCAGTACTTCAAGCAACTCTTATGGGTGTGACCCAACACTTTGTTTTTGCTGAGTTTATGCAAAGTGTATGTAATATCAAGGTAGATCCTTCAAATCAATCTCCTGTCTCCCGTTATGTACCTTATACAAATATGTTCAAATCTTTACTGCCAAGATTTAACATGAGACAGAAATTATTTAGAATTTTTTTTGTATGAATAATTTGTAAAGCAAAAGTACGAAAATAAATGACAGTGGAGAAAGTCACGTGATTGTAATACCTCAGTTTTTCTATGGGAGACTGCAATTTCTGTTGAGTAACGTCATGAAACACGTACATTTTTAAATGGTTCATAAAGTATGAAGACAGAGCCGTAAATGGTTTAGCTGGCGGTATGCATGACTTTTTTTCCCCCTTTCTTCAAATATTCCCTACACAATTTACGAAAGTAAGCCTTAAAATTACGTGCCAAATGTTAATTAAACTTAATTAGCCAGAACTTGTTCTAATAAAGGCCGTTATGTCGGGAAGAAACTAAAGTTGTTAAATTCAGCGCTCGCCTTCCTTATAATAAAACATGCTGCACGTTTCATAACATCTGCAGTCCTAAAGCAACGCTTCGCGACTTTACTTTGCTTAGGCTGATTTCGGTAGCAAGAAGAGTGAAATCGGCAGAAAGTCAAAGGAATACATGTTCAAACCCAGTACAGGAGTTTGAATTCCAAAATTCACACTAAATGTGTTTTTAATGCAAGCCAAAAGCCGCTTGTTTTTCATTCTTTCCACAGAAGTAACTAGCTGTATTGTTGATATATTCGATATACTGCCGCTAAATTGTGCACCTTACAGGGTATACACAAACGATTGTAGGGGTTATATTTTGTCTTTGAGGCATACAATAAAGTTTGAATCACAACTTAAATTGAAGAGTAATCGTGCAAGTTTGAATGTTACATGCACAGTTGTTGTTTAGTTTTGTTTTGTAGCCATGGTAACGAAATAAATGAAGCGTTGCAACTCGCGTGCACG
The DNA here is from genome assembly GCA_030765065.1 of Deroplatys truncata. Lineage (NCBI taxonomy): Eukaryota > Metazoa > Arthropoda > Insecta > Mantodea > Mantidae > Deroplatys > Deroplatys truncata. The sequence continues at coordinate 71,486,527 of CM060975.1, read as the reverse complement.
AAGCTGTTTTCTGTGAATTCGCGAGACATAACTAAGATATTATAGTTCAGCGAGCATATAGAAGATTTGGTATCCACAACATTCGTAGGTGGTACAATCGGATCCAAACGACAGGATGTCTCTTAAAAGAAAGAGCATCGGGCGACCTGTGTCAGATGAGAATGTGAAGGAGAGTCACACGACTTTCGCGCGCAGTCCTAAAAATTATGTGCGGCGGGCGAGTCGAGAACTAGAAACTCCAACATGACAGTGTGGAAGGAGTTAAGAAAATGTCTCCAACAGAGAACGTATTGTATACAATTGCTACAGGCTCTACATCCTACAGCTTATGCTGCTACAGTTATATCAGGCATGCTAACTTTGTGTGGCAATAAATGGACTACCGGCTCGATTATGCCGTGTCACAAATGAATCCCATGTTGAACACTTATAGTTTGTGCTACGGTAACATCCTCTCAGTTTAAATTCTTATTACAAATCATATTGTATACCACAGATAAAATGTCTATAATCATTTGTGTACACTATGTTGCATTTCAGTTTTCAAAGCACTAATGTGGTTTACCATTAACAGATCGAATATATTATCTGATTATGAAACAGAGGTACAGTCAGATTACTGATCCATTGGAGTGTAGAAGGGTTGGGAGAGCTTTATGGAACGCACGGGATTGCTTACATTACACATCGGAATTCCCTTTCTAGCACTGGCCTTAATCACGCAGTCTGTATGCTGTGAGGGACTATCTTAAGAGCTCTCGTACAATTCCGCAGACCAGCAGTAATTAGGGTGTAGGATGTGTTTATCGTAGGGGAACACCTCGCGCACTGCGACCAACTTGATCTATTGTGGTTACACCCCCCGGCAGGCAGGGATGAGGTGAAGGAGCCGTAGGAGGTCCCAGGCCCGTAGACAAACTGGCCCATAGAGGCGCGCAGAAGTCCCTAATATTTCCAGTTTGAACACCCACGCACCGGTAGAGGCGAAGAATCCAAGGAGGGCGACGAAGAGACCCTAACGTGCGGGACTACGCACCCTGGCGTTCACGGAGAGAACTATTTTCAATGCGCAAGCATCTATCCCATCTACACGACACCACCAGCACCGCAGGACCTGAAAACACATCTGGAACGTGAAAGGGAGAGATGAAATGAGAGGGAATGGGGGAAAGGAGAAATAGTAGTATCCGCCTAGACGACCAGGGGAAAACCACAAATAACCCCATGGTCAGAGTGGGCGGTCACCGGGAATCGAACCTGGGACTTCCCGAATGTGGGCCACAGACGTTGCCGCTTGAGCCATCCCGTTCGGTCTAACAATAATTAATATCAAGGCCTGAAATAAATACTGAGCAGGCAAAATAATAACACATCCATGTATCAACAGAGGTGGCCGAGAACATTAAGGCACAGAATCGTGAACGGGAGATCGGAGGTTAAAATCTCCACAGAAATGTCGTCCCTGTATGAGTTTTTTTTTTTCAGCGTCCTTTACTACTCGTAAGGAGGCAAATTCCAGAAAGTTTCCTTCCCAATTATTTAGTTTCATGTATCATTAAGCTGTAAGAGGGCGTTAAACACCTTGCATTTCAAAATATTTATGTATGTTCTGTGTATTACTCTGGCTTGTGCATTCCGTTGAAGGAATAAAGAAATTGTTTATTCTCTTTCACTACTATACAAAACTCCTCCGAAGGTTCACCCTTTCCTGTATACCTCTAAAGTTGTATTACCACGACCATTTCAGAATATGTTCCTACTTTTATCCCTCGACACCGAACACCGAATTCATTATCTTTCAGCGTATCCCATCCCTGAATTTGCAATTTTTTCCCTAAGGACTGTGACACGTAACTTAAAAGTGAAGGTTGGTAGAAATTACTGCTAGATTCCACAGTTTTCCTTTCCTTATTGCTTTTCTGTAAATAAGCAATTACGACTTTAGCTATTATAATAATGATTTCTGAAAATATATTATGATATACTATAATATTTATGAATACACATTTTTGGGGGAACACTTAATGTCATTTGTTTCTAAAGTTAGAGGCACCGATATGACCATAGAAGTTAAACCGAGTAATGAAAAACTTAAAACATGAAAATGACAATAATAATAATAATAATAATAATAATAATAATAATAATAATAATAATAATAACTACAAGTGTTATAATGTGCATGCTTTTGGTTTGCTCTAGTAATGACAAAACAATTGTAATTGAAAGTCAAATGTTAACGCTGAACTGTATTAGAGTTGCCAGAAGTAACTAGATCAGAACTGGCAACCTCAATATAGAGCCGCAAGCCAGTCGCCGTCGTGGAACTGATGTTCTGTGTTCCCTTTCAGAAGAGACTCTGACCTTGGAGTGCTAACCATACTGCAACATTGGTTGTATTATTACATCGCAGTCGATCTAATCATGACGTAATTGCATTAGTTTCTAATGATTGGATGTGTTCAATGAAACAGAACCGCAAGCGTACAATGTTCAATAGCCTGTACTTGATTAACCACCAACTACTGCATATTGCCTTAGCTAACTAAAACGTTTACTGTTGCGGTTCCTTGAAAAGCCACTTAAACTACATGAGGTAACAAAAAAGCATGTCCTGTGTGTGATTTTAAAAATGTTCTATCTGTATGTTCTTGAGTTCAATTAACAGTGCATTTTAGATAGCCCTATAAATAAATAAATGGACACTATTTTAATAAAAGGATTGTAACTTCTGGCCAAGATGCACCATATATAAAACGAACTAGAGTGTCGAATTATAAAAAACAGGTACATACATTAAAACATCATTACAGTATACGAGTATAATTTGTTATACTTCGAGTAAGGAACCTTCTATAATAATTTCGTTAAAATTCGTTTCTGAACCTAACAAAAGTATTTTACCGCATACTGATGATGCTACTGAAAACTAATGTATGTATAGTACGATTAATATTACTTTTAAAAGTCTGGTGTTACATGTACACGACTTTCTCTATCCACTATTGTTTATTTTTATGTAACGTTTACACACTATTCTTATAAAAGCTTATTTTTCTATGTACTTTATTTCAATCGATATAAACCTTTGCAGAAATAGTTACATTACACATTTCCTTGAAGGCAACCAGGAAGACAGTGGAAATTGAATCATTAGTCAGATGTTTAAAAGAGGATGTGAGGCATGTGACCTTGAAATTGCGTAGTCTTTCCAGTGACATAGCGAGAAAGAACAGAGTAGCAATAGTCCTTAACAGTAACAAAGAATTGTAAAATGCAAACCTACAATAACGGATATATCGGATATGAGTAAATAAGTACTACAAAAGTTATTTGAAATAAATTTTGTGTTTTACAGAGATCTACATGTTTTGTAGCATGTTTGTTTCCCCTATTTTTTGTGGTTTACCAGTTAAACAAAGTTATACAAAAGTCCTTCAGAATGTAGAGAGGAATTCACAGCATATTCTCAGAACGTTCAAAATATGCTTACATTATATTTGTCATTAAATATTTAAATATATGACATTTTAAACAAAATCATCCGAACAGTTTTTGAGAAAATGAAAAAGAATTCTAAAAGAATTCCATTAAAGGGCAGTTTGGGTTGGGGTGATTTTCTTGAAAACCTTCATGTCGCATCTCTGGAAGATACTGAACCTAAATAGCAAGTTTGGTGTTTATTCGACTGTTCGTTTCTGAGTTATGCTGTTCACAGACACATAGACAGACAGACAGACACACAGACACACACATGGACATGTTTCCAAAAATGCTTCTTTTGGATTCAGGGGGCCTCAAAACATATATTTCTGGTGAAATCTCGGTATCGAATTTTTGGGTGGAATACAATACCTTCCCCTACTTACTATACGTAGTAGAGAAAGTAAAAACGATTAGATACTCTACAGCTTTCAGAAATTCCTGCTACCCTTATTATCAAACTCTGTTTTCAATCCCTAACATACAAGGCAGCCCTCTTTGGCCTTTCTAGAAAAAAACTTGTAAACTTATACTATAGAAACCAACGAAAACTATAGGTTACCTCACAATTCTCAATAACCGCTGCTACCCTATGTTCATCCCATATGTAGATATTTAAACTGTTTAAAGCATCTGGTCAAGTATTGTGCAATTATAGTACAGTACCTGGTAAAATCATAGATTACCTTGCAACTTCCAAATACTACCTCGATATTTTAATAACCATCCTTAGCTTTGTTTTTAACCCCTTAGAGGCACAACTATACTGCATGGCCAATCAGAGCACACATTTGTGCATTTGAGATATAGGACTTGGTGAAAATTACAGGATATCTAACAGCTTCAAAAAGCTACACCTACTTATATTTGCAATCATTTATGTACAATTTTGTACCATTTGAACAATCTGAAGAAAACTTTAGAGTGAAAACTGCTTTATAAAAACACCTCATTTTATTTTCAACACCTTACTGACAGACTGCATCCGTGCAATATTAATGAAATACAAAAGAAGAAAAGTGACAAGCATGGGTAGTTTATTCTAAGGAGTTCTGTCGCAGGATCTTGCCTGGAATATTCAGTTGATGCTATGAGTTATTCATGACTTCCGATTTCTTTTGTTCGGAGATGAATTAGAACATATAATAAGTTTTCATTATTGTCTTAGAATCACTGAACTGTTTGCACTCGTCAGGACAATAGCAAGCAGATGGAATTTGGTTTGGGTCAGAGTTGAATTAGCAGCAGATAGATATTCAAACCGATAAGTAGCCACAAGCTGTAATTAATTTTGCTGATTAACAGGCATCGAGGTCATGTCGAAACATGCATTGTCTAACCGCAAGCTCAGAGGTTTACTAATTGCATCATATTGACATTGCTGCCTATCTTCAGGCTATCTTGACTTACATGTCTTATTCCAATGGAATATGACACTCATGCATCGGCTTCTATTTCTAGTCAGCCATTTTATTTCTGTGCAGTTTTTATCCAAGGTGGATTTGTACTCAAGCAGCTTATTTAGTGTTAGTGATTACATGTCATCATGTTATTATAGACTCATTATCCTGGAAAGTTCGGTATCACTGAAGTTCATGAAAAGTTTGATGGATGGTTGATAGGAGCAGGTAGTCACGCACCCGTTCTGAATACAACAGACGGCTGAGATGTAGTGGTTTGAAACAAACCTTACTGGATGCTCTCACTAAAAGTAACCATTACACAAGTGACATAATTTGTCAGATTTTTAAGTTTAAATGGTGAATCAATTAATGAAATGAATGTTGAAATGATCTCAGGGAATTAATGCTACATGATATGCATCCCAAATATAAGTATCAGCCAGAGAGTTTGAAGTCGTAGGTGTTTTAGTTTAACTGTTCCACGTATGGGTGCCGATTTGAAGTAGGTATTGTCTTAACGTTAGAGTTGTTTATTTAACCTCAACTTATGGATGTCAACTTGTAGAAAGTGTTTTGTTGATAATTTACGTAGGAGTTTGCACCACGCTTTGGGCGTTAATTTGAAGTAGATTGTTTGTTACGTAATATGCTGCTACGTATGTAACGCTGATTTTGAAGATGTATTTTTGTTGTTACACTCCAAGTTTAAAAAAATATTAACTATTAACTTTGTTATTAAACTGGTTCTATATATAGTATTTATGTATTGTTTTAAAGACACGTTTCTCTTAGGCAGGGTTTGGTGCGATAAGAATGTAGGCTTACACAGATTTTAAGTTTAAATTCACTTCTTTTTATTAATCCTTGACACAAATTAAATACCACTACACTGATATTAACAGCTGTGAGATTCTTTTAATTTAAAACTTGCACTTTGTTAACCCGTATACATAATTTACGATTCACACGAATTCGTAATATTTCCTTAGAGAACACATCTTCCATCCGGTTGCTATCAAGGTCTGCAGGCAACTGAACATATTTCAACCGTCCAAACCGTAAACTTCTGTATTTCAGATTGGCTAATCCTAGTCCAATAGAATACCTGCATTTAATTAAAGCTTTTTCTGGCTGTTGATTGGCTATTTTTAAACTGTCACAAAATTTACATTATCGTTGCTCTAATCATGACTAGTAACATTTAAACTCTCAAACTCACTATTGCCTCAATGTTACCTCATTGTTAGCAACTTTAAACTTATTATTCTCACAGCTCTTACATTATTAAATTACATAATGCATTCACATAACATTTTAAAACATGTTTACAGTAATATAAACATATGCAATGATTGTTACATACAATTTTTTACAAAGTATTACATACAAGGCGGGCTGTTATTGAATTTACATATTATATAATTTAATTGAAATTATTCAAGTGTTAAAAATACTGCCTCAGTTTGAGACTTTGAAATGAATCGCTAGATATAATTTTCTTTTTTGGTTTTTACGTTTATATTTTATGTGTTGTATTAATAGTCTTAAAAAAGATTTAAAAAAATCCTAATACAGGATTGTTGTTATTCAGTGGAAGAATATCCAGAAATGAATTACTTTACAAGCTTTCTTATTGAATATACTATGTTTTACAATTCCAAAATTTATTTTAGGTACCTACCCATGTAAGAAATTAGGATTTCTGTATTAATGTATTAAATCTAATTATACCTCTTCTTTTTGTACTAATAATTGTATTGTTGACGAAGCCAATATTTCTGTATTGAATCAAATGGTGAATGTAAATAAATATAATAACGTTACCCCTACACCAATGCGGGACTGTTGCTTTCATACGTCATGTTGAATCGTTAGTTATTATACATTCAGACTCAACCCTGGTTACGCACATTCATTTAAACTAGCCTGAATTATAACATTTCCATATGTAATACTACGAATGAATTCGTTATTATACGATATTAAAAAACTCATGAGTGGTATTTCCTAAGACCATTTACTGAATTAAAGCTTAATAAACAATATTAATAACATGAAAATAACATAGGTAGAGTTATAATATTATTTAAGTTTATTGATACCAACATTATACTGCAGCACGGCCTTCTATGCATTTTCTTTCTTTCTTTTTTGGCTTTGCGAATCAGCTGCAAAATTTCCTACAATTGCAAATCAGGTGCGAAAATCTCATTTCAAGAGGATTTCAGTGACAGGTTAACGCGACTGGTTCAAACTGACACGGGCTATGAATTGGATTAGTTTCGGATGCCTAGCCTAATGTAAATAGCAAAACATTCTTTGCTGTTCGTTATAGTAATTTAGGATACGAATATCGTAACGTGTCATATTACAATATGAGATTGGAAGACTGACAAACGAGGCCGCAGACCGAGTTTAATAACCAATCGAGTATTGTAATATGTAGGTACATATATGCATTGTATAACGTTTTATCTGCTTTAGTTACGTAATATAGATTTGTTTATTTACTTACGTAAATTGCATTTTTATTTCAGCTGTAGTATTAGGAATCACTGAAACAGTACACTACATTGATACATAGTTGATACGCGTGTGTAGTGGGCCATGAATGGTTTGATAGACGATTTGTTTGTTAGGTTTTTGATTATAACAAGAACACGAGTACTAGGTGAATTAAATAAACTTTGAAAAAGTTTATTATTTATGTATGGCTCACAATATATGATAATATTACGAAAAACGTTGCATAATAGAATCTTCATTACGAGACTAGTTGCGTAATGAGGTATAATTACGAAACTAGTTAGTGAACGGGTTTACAAGTTTTTTTTTGGTGTTGTAAAATTCACATTACGTAGCTAAAGTAGGTAAACAAATTTTATTTTTCTCATTATATTAACAAAGAACCACTATTTACTTTATGACATTGACAGATAATTTATTGGTTATTGCAATAATATGTATCTTATTTTTCAAGTCTTTTAGAAAACTCTTCTTGGCTCTTTGCTCAAAACGCATTACTTTCTTATGTTGGCCTAAGTAGGCTTTTCAACAAACAACTTACAGTTCATGTACAGGAAATTTAGGTGTCTTCAGCAGATACTAAAATCCCACTCCATGCTGCCGAACTTTCAGAGAGAGAGAGAGAGAGAGAGAGAGAGAGAGAGAGAGAGAGAGAGTATTTATCGGAATTCTTTTTTCCTTCCCCTACCTTTCTTTCACTCTCCCTTTTCACTCCCTTCCCTTCTCCTGCTTTTATTAACGATGAGCAGCACGTAAAACTGTAATTAATAAATTCTCATCGCCCATTTTAAGTTACTCTTGTATTTTTTTTTCTCGTGACGACATTAATTTTAAAACACATCTCCCAAAGAGGGGTAGAGTTGGAAGGCAAATAGCTGCCGTGCACCCTGCACTATATTTCATGTCGGATCTGCACATACACACAAGATTCCGGCAGACTGAAACATAATTAGTCAGATTCGTGTTGTTAGATATTATCCCAGAGTTCATTATTTTCACTTGTGTCCCACCGATTGAAGTGACGGCGCGAATATAGCAGCCTGTTTCTTACCCTCATGGTCTTTAAATACATTCAACGCTGTTGCCTTTATTGCACTTCAATTGTGTGCGGACTTGCCGTATCTCTGTTAACATTTTGAGAAATGAAATAGATATCACCAACCTTTATGATAAAAACGGTTGAAAATTAACTCATTATTACCAAGGCTAATTTTAATGTTTGTTTTTATTTGTATGTTCAGATAAAGGCACAACGTAAAAATGTATAAGAGGTCTCCATTCTATGCTTTTTACATATTATTATATACTGCAAAGGTAGCGCTGTTTTTCATTTAAATTTGTCAATATTTTCAAGCAGTTGCTTTGAAACATTAAGTAAACGTTCCTTTGTTTCTCATTAGATCATGCAATATTAAGGCTAGGCATTCATCGACCAATTTTTATAAAGAAGTGTACCTCTGAAATTTAGAAAATCCACAATGTAAATGTTCTCTGGCTGAAGTTTACACACGCACACAAAATAACGGAACTATGATTGCTATGTTTCAAACTACTTGCTTGCGTGTTTATTCAGGCATCAATTTTTCATCATGTAAATGCATTTCTCTGTTGAATATTCTCCACGCAATATATTTTTAAGACTATTTTCAATGTTTTATAGTTGATAAACGGTGTGATGTTACTCTTTTTAAAAATATTTTATTGTATTAGAAAACAATTATTTTTTCTTTATAAAAATAGCTAGATTTTTAAAACTTGATCAGTTTTACCCTAATAAATAGACCACATTTCTTAAACTTTTAATATTGTAATTTTCATGAATGTATTTTTGGGAAACAAACCATTTGAAAAAATAAGTAAAGAATTGCTACGTGTAAGGCATTTATAATACGGCAAATTGCTGAAAAAAGGAATCCTACAAATTTGGCGTGACTGATACTCTGGCACTAAACATGTGCCTGTCTATTTACTATGTCACATAGCTTGAACTTTAAAACCGCCAAATAGGAAACAATTTGACATACATATCTAATAAGTGTGTAATCCTTAAACTGTAGCTCTTGTGCTAATTTTCACGAGTGGTATATACCACGAGATGAATACAATGATTTAGGCAATGAATTATTAATTGATAGTAAATTCAAAATATTAGTGAATTAAACTTCATTCTATTTTCTTATTAGTCAAACAATTGACGTCACAGTTTCTTAGCGACAGAGAACGTTGCTTAGTTGTTTATACTGCCAAGCGTGTTTTGTTTGTTTATTTATAAAATGAGTGTATATTTAGGCTGAATTGGAAGATGTTCCTTTAGAATTACTGAAACATTTACACTAGTTTTTATTGGTTCAGTCAAGAAAGAAATGTTTGAAAACCATAAGTAACATATTTTAATAGCTGGGATGAAGGCCAGGGTGCCAGGAAAACTGAGCAGTACATGCAGAGCGGCCCTACAATTTGTACTTAGGTTAATTTAGTTTATAAAGCCCTTGTACACAATCAAACTTTTCTTTCAATTCAAGAGCTTACAAGAAAAATTGTCAAACATTTTTCGATATGTGACAAGATTGGACAAGACCTGACAATGACATAAATGTTTATTTACAAGTTGTCTTTTTTCAAACTGAAACCCTTCAGAACGCATTAATAAATAATTTATCACACACAAAGCAATTTATTATTTGCGTCACGATATAACAGTTTGCGATGAAATGCTATTCTATACCAATATTATGTAGCACTTTCACGTATTATATCCAATGAAATCACATTGCGATTATGGAATACAATGGAACTAACACCAACTGATAGGTTAACCACACTATATAACATTACATTAATATATACTTAGTTCGGAAATCTGCCTGGCAATTACTTCTTCATATGCCTTCATCTGCTTTATCTTGTGGTAATCCACGGAGTCCTAGACATATGGACATGATTAGCTTATGTATAACCTAATCAGTTCGCATACGACATGCCTTGGCCGGGTAGCCATTTTTGTTTACTTTTCGCTTTCAGCCATGTTGCAGATTTCGTGACGCACTGTAAGTACTCGCATTTCATTGGCTGAAGCCATCAAATCATTGTCAAATCTTTGATCGTTTAGGGCATGTTCTTTCAAGACTTTCAAAGTATTGGAAGCAATTTGGCAAGAAAAGTTGTGAAGCTGTTACAGCTCTTGAAAAGTCTTGTAACGTATTGAATTGGACAAAAATTTGATCGTGTACAAGTAGCTTAAGGGAAACATTGTAAAAAGGATTGTGTATAAAAAGATGTGCAAATACAATTCAATTCAATAGCTGGGATGAGTGCCAAACTTAAAGTGATTCATGTTGACATATATACTAATAAAGATGCGATTGTTCCTTTATATATGCATTGCCTACGTGATGTAATAGGACATAATGATATAAGGTAAATGTTTGATGTTTGAGAAGGTTCCCGTTGCCAATTCAAATAAAAAGGAATCAAAAGGGCCAGGTTATGAACACTTTAGAGTTTTAGGGTTAACAGGGAATTAGAATGTAATCGATTATAAATGCATACATTTCAATAGGTTTATTACGTCATTGTTGCTAAGCCACCATATTAACACCCGTGCTAGAAAGACGCAATGATGCACAAATGTTGACCATCATAACGTTTTATAATGCTAGGAAAGCACAAAAGCTTATTTTTACGTTCGAAAGAATGCCATTGTTAAACTGTTTTGAATTTCCAAAGTTATCTTTCTTTGCACGCCACACCCTTTTCTTCATATGTTCAAAGAAAGTCTTCATATTCCTTTTCATATTGAAGGCGGAACTTTTCGGGAAGCAGCTCTAATACAAAGTAATTTGTCGACTCCTTTATGTTATCTGGTCACTCAGTTTGATTAATATAATGCTTTAAACTTTTCTCCGTGAAGAAATAAATACCGACGAAACAAATGTTTGTTTACGCCGTGTCATGCAGCCAATCATGAAACGTCAATACCTTTATAACAAAATCTGAAATTCTTGTTAGCGGGAAAAAATTAAAATCCAAACGTACGAAACCTTTTTGTACTTGGAGAGCTTTAGAACTCGCCATAAATGTTTCTGACTGCCTGAAAAAAAGTTTTCTGAATTTGTTGCATAAATAACTATTTCTAAACGATTGAAAAATTCAATACCATCGCCCGGATTTGAATTCCGACGAAGGCATTGAATTTATCAGTCGTCTGATTCTACCTTTCCAATCTTGTCCAACTCACGGCTTGTGTGGAAGAGCAATTCATTCCAACTATTCGTAAAGTTTAAAGTTCATGGTGTTTAATTATGAAACAAAAGTATTTTATGATGTTTCACGTGTTTTGGCCAACTTTCAAGGATGCGTCACCGTTCATTCAAGAAGCTGATGAGACAAGAAGTTCATTCTTGTTTCATCCCCTGTGAGTTCTTGCGTGCTTGCATAATGTGCATTGAACAATTTCTAGCTAATATCTGTAAACATTAAATAAGTTGTATCATATACATTATGAAAATCAATAGTAAGAGGTTGTGTTACTTTTACATCAATGGTTTCTTACTTTCTGTACTAGTTTCTACAGTAGGATGTACAATGTTTTATCGACGGGGAAATCTCGCCACTGCAACCGGCTTGATCTATTGTGGCTACACCTCCCGGGAGGCAGAGATGATGTGAAGGGGCCGTAGGAGTTCGCAAGTCCGCAGGCAGATAGGCCCACAGAGACGCACAGAAGTCCCTAATATTTCCAGTTTGAACACCTGCGCACCAGTAGTGGTGAACAATCCCGAGAGAGGATTGCGCAAGCAACTACGCTATTTGTCCGACACCGCCGACACCGTAGGACCAAAAGATACACCTGAAACGTGAAAGGAAGAGATGAAATGGGAGAAAGGAGAAATCGTGGTAGAATACACTACCCCAGCATTCACCTAGGCGACCAGGGAAAAACCACGAAAAACCCATGGTCAGAGTGGGCGATCACCAGGAATTGAACCCGGGACTTTCCGAAAGCGGACTACAGACTTTTCCGCCTCAGCCATCCCGCTCAGTCGTACTTATAGTATTTAGGGGAAGTATTGTATTCCACCAAAAACTTCGATGTCGAGATTTCACCGGAAGCACATGTCTAAGGCCCTAGTTTTAGAGAAATGTCGCACGTGTGTCTCTGTGCTGTGAGCAGCATAACTCACAAATGAAAAGTCCAATAAGTACCAAACTTGGTATTTTAGTTCAGTATATTCCAAAACTGTGATACGAAGATTTTCAAGAAAATTCCCCCACCCAAAAATACCCTTTACATGGACCATTTTTCGAAATTTTTTATTTTCTCAAAAATGACTAACGATTTTGATTAAAATACCGCATGCTTAAGATATTTACATGACAAATAAAATGTATAAGTTGAAAATTGCGGAAATAGCCCGTGAGTCCTCTTGATTCTGAATGACTTTTGTATAAATGTTAAACGTAAGAGATAGACAAAGTTTTACTACAAAAAATTATATCTCGTTAAAGCACACAATTTATGTGAAGTAAAATATATTTGTAGAGTTAACCGTTTCCAAGATACTAAAATATTGTTGTTGGTTCGAGTTGTCAGATACTTATACGTTTCTCAGTGGTAAGTCGCTATTCGTTTTTTTCTTGTGGTTATGCAAAGTATATGGAATTTCAAAGCCATTACATAGCGACGGTTCTTTAAAAATCAACTATCGCTTTACCTACTGTATTCTACAACGAAATAAGATGTGTAAATCTGCAATAAAAGCTTATCTGGATGAACAAGAAGTAGATAAGATAATAAGCTTGTATAAGAAGAGTAAACAGAATGAGTATAGAAATAATGTGAGTGCAACACATAAGATTTGTTCTATTTCTTACTTAACAGATATTGGACTGAGTAGCTATACCTTTATAAAATAATAGCGGCTACGTTATTTTCTGAGGGAGGTTAACACCCAGCTCAGGAACACGAGCAAGCTAGGATGCCCCTCTGTGTGTCAGTTAACTCAAACTGCTCATTATCACCTCCCCTGTGGCACGAACCGAAGTGACGCCCCACGGAAATCTCATGTATCATTGTCAATAAAGGATACAGGCGGCCGTGACATAAGCCTTCGGTGTCGGACAACACACGCGGTCAGATACCGCCACTAAGCTCCAGCAGGAACGCCTAAAGCCTGCCAGGATATACGTCTAATTTCGAAATGCACCGGGTTCTCTCCCCCAATGAATGATGCATATACATTCAGGAACACCGGGACTAGTTTAACAAACGTCACGGGAACACAATCCAAGGTGCGCATGGGGGATGTTCCCTGCACTTAATGGATGCAATACGCCATCCCTTTCCCTTCCCTTTGCAACGGTTAATTTCAGGTAATAGTCCCCAAGAATGAAATGGGCAATTGTTTGTGATGATGATTATGGACATGTGATTCTCCGACGTACGCAATTACGCCCAGCCTTTGGGTCCCGTGACGGAACGCACTCCTGGATTTAGGATTGTCTACGCCCATTGTACATATTGCATTGTTGCTAGGTCCCCTTTAGTCAGCTTGTTGAACGTCTTCGTTTTTGTGTGGCATTCCTGCTCTCGAGGTAGTAGGACTGCTTATCCGAAACAAGGTCAAGTGACACACATTTCTGTAATACCAGGTGAAACAGCTACCCCTAGATGTTCTTATCTAAGTAACTCCTAGAAAGCTTTATGTGGAAAAGTACTACTTTTGCTACAAATTGCGTTCTTCTTTAGTTAACGTATTTATTCTGTATTAGTTACTAGCTGTCTTAAACGACATTGCATTCCGTAATTAAGGTGTCGAAATTAAGGGTTGGTTTTGAAACTCCTGAGTAACCTACAATTGTCAATCGTACCTAAAGCGCAAGCATCCAAAATTTTGTCTAGATTGGTGAAATGATGCAAAATTGTTTGAAAATTAGTTAGGAATGTTTTTTTTTGAAGTTTTAATATGTTCTATCAGTTTTACCTTATTTAGGTGCATACATTTATGTCCTGATTGGCCAAACCCCTATAAGGGGTTGAAAATAAAGAGCAATGTAGCTTTAAAGATTCCGAGAAACTATGTGATTAAAAATGAGGGTTGAATAGTTCTTGGAAGCTGTAGTGATCTAGATTTTTACCGCGTCCTCTAGTGTGATTGAACGATATTTTTAAGATGGGTTAAACAGCGCAGATTTCTATACAAGCGGTTGAAATATATGGATAGGGGTAGTTCCCGAAGCTGTAAAATAGTTTATAATTTTCGTTGGGTCTTATAGTATAACTGTGCACCGTTTTGTCTGTTAAGTGTGGTGATTTGTATATTAAGAGTTGAAAATAGGGATTGCAAATAAGATAGCGGAAGGTTTTAAAACTTGTAGGAGATTCTAAAACCCTAATGTAAAAATCATACCAAATATACTGCTTTAACTTCAGCGAAATCAGAGAGAAATTTAATTAGGTATATGAATAGGATATGCAACTCCCCATCCCTTCAATGACTCAATTTTAGAATATTTTAGCCTTCCCATTTACCGCTTTGGGCTGGAAATCAATAAAGTCTGCCATGTTCGCAATAAAGTGTAAAAACACCCTCTTATATCCATATTCGAAGAAATATTTTACAGAATATTCCCATGGAAGAAACACTGGTTTACAACGGCGAGAAAAAATGTTTTTTCTCTCCTTATTACGGTAGTATAAATTAAATGCTTCCCTGCACGCAGGTTAGCATGGGTCTGAAAGTACGATGATGCAGAAGTATTTCTTACAATTCTTAGTTAAGATACCATGCGGTGGAGAAGTAAGGCTCTCCGAAAATAATGACATGGGCTCATAGATCAATTATTCATAACTGGCGCCATAAGATTTTTTTTATGTGTTCGATTTTCATTCTTTGACATTTGAGACTATGGTATTAATCCGTTAATAATTATGATCACATAATTTTTAATTATTGTGCTTTAAATATATTTATTAATTATTTTATTTTAATTCTTTTTCAAGTGCGCTCGCGTCTATCTGTCTGTCTGTCTTTGAACAAAATAACTCAAATACAAAAAGTCCGAAAATATGATATTTCATACTTGACTTATATACTGTTGAAGAATGCCAGGTGAAGATTTTAAAGAAAACCCCCAAACTACCCTTACACAGAAAATTTATCGTAATAATTCATTTTGTATAAAAACAGCAGTAACGATTTTGATTAAAATACATGTTTAAGATATTTCCATGGGGAATAAAAAAATGCGTATTTTTAATTTTCTCTGAATAGCCCGTGAAGCTCTTTTCATTTTTATTGAAATTTGTACACGCTCATAAAAAAACAATGCTCATGAAAACACGCAAGTTGTGTCATTTTTTTCGTGACGTTAGACGTTTCCGAAATATTTTATTGTGTATGTTTTGAATGTAAGAGCTTTATCTGACGAAGATACTTGAAAGTTTCCGATTTTCCTTTCTTTTTTCTTTCGCAAGAGTTGATTATTATGACCTCTTATTTGTTTTTCCACGTTTCCGAAAAAGGTTTCATCATTGTTTCCGCATGATGTATGTGACTTAGCTTAATTTTATATCATTTATAGACAATAATATATATGAACAACGTAATACGATAGAAGAACCCTTTTTAATGAATCTATAATATATATATATATATATATATATATATATTTGTTACTGTTATATTTTTACAGAACAATTTACATCCCAGCTCCAAAGCAGTAAAAATGACAGTTTGGCTACTATGTAAGATTTGAAACCGTACAGTCAATTCCCAACAATGAACGAGTATGCACCATATACCACTCAATCAGTTTAACCTTACCATTGCCTTTTAAATCCAGTTCTAGATTTTCTGTAACTTCACTATATCCAAAAGTTACGTTATAAAGTTCACAGAATCCCGATTAGTATACTTAGGAGTGCCTTGAAATTAAATTTATTTGGTATTACATATAACAGCGAAATTCAAAATAATTATTCTTCTGCACCAAAATTTAAAACAAATGTTGAATCGGTTGGTTTTTTACTCACATCACATATGCGCTTGGATTTTCTTGCTCTGAAGCGCTTTCGGAAGAGACTGCTCCTCCATCCTCAGCTGAAAAGCGACTGAATTCAGAACTATTTCCCCTAGCCCCCAGGATTTGAATTCTAAGATTAAATTGCTGCCCTCTGCTGGGAATACCCATTGTACTAAATGACTGCCATTTATTCTACAAGTTGATTGGATAAGCTGCATAAAAGGACCTGATGGTGGGATTTCAAAATTCAAAATATTCTTGATATATGGATGAAGATCTTTTCCCAACTTTCCAGATGTAAAGGGACGTGTATGCTTTTTAGTAGCTTGATGTCACTTTCTATCTCATGGTTAGAGATGCAGAAATGGTGGCAATTACAGATTTATCCAACTGTTTTAATTTAGTGTTTCTTTGGTGTTCATCCAAACGTGTTTAAAATTCTCTTAGTTCTACCAATGTAGGAGTCCTCACATTTTAAAAATATCTGGATGAGATGTTATTACAGCTTTCTCCAAGGAACTCATATATAGATCTGCTAGAGATGGAGACAATGGGTTACCCGTAGCCAGTCCATGTGTCTGATTATAAAATTTACTGTTGAAAGTAAAATATCTTTGCGCAATACAGCAAGACATAAGTACAATCATACCTTTAATCTGATTTTCTTGTAAGTTAATTAAGGATAACCAAGTTTTTAACAGTGCTGGAATACTATCTGTAGGTACATTGATAAATAATGACGTGACATCAAAAGATACTAGTAAATCACCCTTACTAATATTGCTTATCAATTCAGCAGAGGTTTTTTATACTTAATGTTGGGAATTTTTCAAAAGATGAGAATTCTTTAGTCAACCGGTTTACTAACCCATAGCTAGGTGAACCTATATTATTGATGATACACTATGTGATCAAAAGTATCCGGACAGCCCCACAAATATACGTTTTTCATCTTAGGTGCATTGTGCTGCCACCTACTGCCTTACTCATTATCCGCGACATCAGTAGTCATTAGACATAAGCAGAATGGGACGCTCCGTGGAACTCACGGACTTCAAACGTGGTCAGGTGATTGGGTGTCACTTGTGTCAGAAGTCTGTACGTGAGATTTCCTAAACTTCCCTGCGTCCACTGTTTCTGATGTGATAGTGAAGTGGAAACGTGAAGGGACATGTACAGCACAAAAGCGTACAGGCCGACCTCATCTGTTGGCTGACAGAGACCGCTGACATTTGAAGAGAGTCGTAAAGAGTAATAGGCAGACATCTATCCAGACCATCACACAGGAATTCCAAACTGCATCAGGATCCACTCCAAGTGCTATGACAGTTAGGCGTTAGCTGAGAAACCTTGTATTCCATGGTCGAGCGGCTGCTCATAAGCCACACATCACGCAGGAAAATGCCAAACGACGCCTCGCTTGGTGTAAGCAGCGTCAACATTACAGGATTGAACAGTGGCAAAACGTTGTGTGGAGTGACGAATCACGGTACATAATGTGGCGATCCGATGGCAGGGTGTGGGTATGGCGAATGTCCGATGAACGTCATCTGCCAGCGTGTGTAGTGCCAACAGTGAAATTCGGAGGTGGTGCAGTTATGGTGTGGTCGTGTTTTTCCTGGAGGGGGCTTGCACCCCTCTTTGTTTTGCGTGGCACGGTCACAGCGCAGACCTACATTGATATTTTAGGCACCTTCTTGCTTCCCACTGTTGAAGAGCAATTCGGGGATGGCGATTGCATCTTTCAACACGATCGAGCATGTGTTCCTACTGCACGGGCTGTGGCGGAGTGGTTATACGACAATAAAATCCCTATAATGGACTGGCCTGCACAGTCCTCACTTAAATACTGTAGATCACCTTTGGGATGTTTTGGAACGCCGACTTCGACCAAGCCTCAGCGACCTACATCGATACCTCTCAGTTCCGCACTCCGTGAAGAATGGGCTGCCATTCCCCAAGAAACCTTCCAGCACCTGATTGAAAGCTGTCATCAAGGCTAAGGGTGGGCCAACACCATATTGACTTCCAGTATTACCGATGGAGTGCACCACGAACTTGTACGTCATTTTCAGCCAGGTGTCCACATACTTTTGATCGCGTAGTGTAGGTCGCATGCTGTTATCTTCATTATGAGTTTTAGGTAAGCATTAAGTCCTTGGTAGCATTGGATTACTGCTTTATAACTGTCATTTCTTATCAGCTGGTATTATATTATCTGTTTAATACAAGAGTCGAGAGGGTCTTTTCTCACTACTACTACATTATCCTCTTTTTCCAAAAAGATGAGTTACTCTATTATTATAGTCATCTGTGTTTAAAATAACAACGGATTACCTTTGCCAGCTTTTAAATATACAACTGGATTGACATTAAGTATTTTAATATTCTTGTTACTGAAGTTCTTAGTCATAGTAAAATCTATATTTTTTATAAGCTCAATGCATTGTGATTTCATACCAGTGGCTGTAGTTTGGTTTAAGCCATAGGTGGCTATTTCTGTGACAGCTATATAATCTTTAATATCATTATAGAAGGAAATGCAGGTTTTCAATCCTTTTTCAAGTAATTGTGATTCTCCCAAATTCAAAATTTGATCAGATACGTTAACTACTGTATTAGGTTTATTAATACTTCTTGAATCCTTTGACTGATGGTGTTTGAAATTTGGAAGCCTTAGTTCTTTTAGATGAAAAAACGTTCTCTTTAAGTTGTAATTTTTATTCAGCATAAGGTAATGAAAACGAAAGTAGCACATATTTTCAAAATTGTTCCAGGTTTGAAAACCAATGGTTTTCATTAATAACAAGTGTAATTCAGTGTCATTAAAATTACTGTAGTGTCTAGAAATTTCGGTTTTTGAAATGCAATTTACTCTGTTTGTTTGAAGACTACCATTACGTGTATTTTATGTATCTTTTTAGCGAGGCATGGTGTGACTGCATATTTAAGATGCAATTTTATAAACTTAATGCCAGTCAGTGTAATTCTTCTCTTAATTTTCAATTTGACATACATTATTAGGTTACGTTTCTGATTATCTAAGTAGCAGTTGGAAAATGGAATTCCTACCCCATCTGCTGTCTGCATACGTGTGTTTAGAAAACACCTAGGTATGTGTGTGTATCATAACTCAAAAACGTCTAATAAGTTCATATTTGTAACTGAAATTTTTAAGATGCCAGGATAAGATTTTAAAGATAATTCCGCCACCCCAAACTACCTTTTATATACAATATTTTTCATCATTTTTCATTTTCTCAAAAATGGCTCAAAGGTATTTATTAAAACATATAAAATTTGAGGTATTAATGTGACAAATTAAATATAAATCTTGAATTTCCTACGAAGAGCCTTCGAAATTCTCCTCATTCTGATTGACTTTTGTGTAATTGGGAAATTGCGAGAAATAAGCAAAAGCTTATTGCAGGAAAAAATATTTAAGATGTGGAGGTCCATTAAAATTAAGGGGTGCCCGGGCGAAGACGTCGGGAATTTAACACAAGGAATCTAGTTAAGGCAATAAACATAGAACAAAACGATCACTTATACCTTCAGTCAAGGTACAGATGATTACTAAACTGTTCGGCAGATTTAGCGTAGAATAAAACTATATTTCCTCACTAATGGTTCAAACCTGTCTCCCATGTGGTAATCGAAACCGACGTCTACTAGCACTTCATAAACAAACTATAACCCAGTACAGTAACCCAACCTTTGTATCATGACTATATTTCGCAATGGAAATAGGTACAAAAATAAAAGGAGACTAAATTCCTGTTGCCGACTATCTTTGGAGTACGTCAGCACTCGTTATATAGGAGATTCAGTTGGCATGGGCGGTATCTCTGAAGAGGCTCTCCGTATGGAGCATGCGCAGTGTCCTGGTAGCGGTAGATAGAATTGTTATGATGTGTAACTTTCGAAGTTTTTTTTTTCCGTTTGGCTCTATCGGCTTTCACATAACATGCGAGAACAGTTATTTCATGTAGCAAACTGGAATGGATAGATGTCTAACGGTTAGGTGTGGTCTTTGGCAGCACTGTCGCTCTTTCATTTCGTAATATGCCGTAACATTTATTCAGTTTTACGCACATGAAAGGGTTTCTTTTTTTAAGTTTTATTTTGCTTTTACTAAATTATAATAATTACGTGTATTTCATAATGTAACTTTTTCCCAGCTTGCTTGTCTGTTTTTTAATTATGGATATTTTAAAATCCTGCCTTTGGGAATACTCTGGGCTGTGTTGGCAACGCACCGTCGCATCGGCGCGCGCACTTTTGAAGTATGACGTAGGTTCTAAAATCCCCGTCAGTAAAGCCACATCCTCCCTTTCATATACAAAAGGTCAACGTGCGAGGCGAACATCCAGATTGACAGCGACAGCAACAGCGGTCCAACCGGTATTACAGCCCTCTTCCCTTCAAACACTCAGCCAAGGATTTGTTTTTTGGGACATAGGCGCCCATGTGGGTTAGGGATTTGTAGGGATCCTGCTGGGGATAATCCTCCCAAAGGACGTACACGCTTACATACGCCCACTGGCTGGCGCCTGCGCAATACCTCATATTCCCTCTAGGGCTTCAGGTTGATGCTAATATTGACGCATAGTATAGCTTATATTGATGCTCTACTTTTCTAAACATCTCCAACATAGCAGTGCAGACATAAATGCAACGCTTTAAGTGCTTCGTAATACAGCTCCAGTTTTAACGCAATCGAGATAAGTAAGAGAACTGCCGCATTCTAAACGCACATAATAGAGGGAGTAACTGTATGAACATTACAGCCCTTAGGACTCACCCTGTCACGCAAAAAGGTAATGCAACCAGCGATGTATCACCGATGATAAGGAGAAAAGCCTACACTAACACGTGTATTTTAACTCCATGTGCGGATGTCTGAGAAAAACTTCATTTCCTACCTTAAAGGATTTGGTGCTTAGCGTTTACACCAGTAAGATCCTGCACAGCCTATCTGATTTCACGATGTGCGTGGGCTGTCCCAGAAATACCCAACCTAACAAAGAAAACACAAACATTTTGGGAAAAAACATCTTTATTTCTCTACATAGTCTCCTTTCATCTCGATAGACTTTTCCCAGTGATGTTCAATAGCTTCGATACCCTGTTTATACTGAGAACCATCGAGTTCTGCAAAAGGGCCATCAACTGCAGACTCCAGCTCTTCACTGTTGGCAAATCTTTAAGCACCAAGCTATTTCTTCAACTTTGGAAATAGAAAATAATCAGAGGGGGCTAAATCTGGCGAATAGGGTGCATGAGGAAGCAATTCGAACTTTACCTCATTGATTTTGGCCATGGCGATAATGGATGTGTGAACTGATGCATTGTCTTGATGAAACAAAAGTTTTTTTCCCCACCAAATGCGGCCGTTTTCCCTTGATTTCATTATTCAAATGCTGCAATAAGTTTGCATAATGCTCGCCATTGATTACTTTTCCTTTTTGAAGATAATCAATGAAAATTAGTCCACACACATTCCAAAAAAAACTGACGCTATGACCTTGCCTGCAGATGGAACTGTCTTCGCCTTCTTTGGAGCTGATACTTCCCTTTCAATCCACTGTTTTGACTGTTCCTTCGTCTCAGGTGTGAAGTGATGGATCCATTTTTCATCCATGGCTATGAATCGACACAGAAACTCGGATTTATTGCAGCAAAACATGGCCAAACACTCGACTGAAACATCCTCACGACGCTGCTTTTGTTCCATTGCGAGTAAACGCGGCACCCATCTTGCACTTAGCTTCTTCATGTCTAAATTTTCAGTCAGTATGCGATGTACAGCACTTTTTGAAATGTCTACGATGTCTGCTAGCTCGTGCACTCTCAGTCGACGGTCATCCAATATCATGTGGACTTTCTTCACAATTTCTGGCGTGGCCACCTCATTTGGTCGACCACTGCGATGTTCGTCTTGGCAGCTTGTACGGCCTTGCTTAAACTCTGTCACCCAATATTTTACTGTTGTAAACGAAGGAGCAGACTTCCCCAGAGTAGAATCTAGCTCAACTTTAACATTGGTTGGACTAAGACTTTTCAAATGAAAGTATTGTATCACATAACAATGACCAGTTTTATCCATGTTTACAAATTTGCTGAGTGCATTCACTATTGATGGCTGCCAACCATTACTAATGGACGTAGCATCCTCAAACTTCAGACTTAAGCTTTATAAGGTTGGTACTTTCTACCACAGTCATTTGTTTGCAACAACAACCGCTATATATACGTCAGATCGGGTACTTCTGGGGCTGCCCTCGTATTCGTATGCTCTAATGGATATTGGCAGTAAAGGGTAGCAGCGCTGTCACACACAAATTGTCACCGGCTGCTTACGGATCTTTTGTTTGGCAGAGAGAGGGGTGTGCCTAATGCTGCGCGGAAATTATCAAAAGGCTCTGGAATCGCTAATGACACGTTGGTCCCAAATGACCCACAAAATTTCTAGAAAGTTAAAAATCTGTTGCAATGATGTCCTCATATGAAGGGGTAGCTGGTTTGTGTCTGTGTGCGTTCATTCGGTAGATCATTCAGTCGAGTTTCATTCCAAAATATCGTGTGATGCGAACGATAAAACCAAACAAACTAGCTCGACGGGAGTAATCAGCTGTTTAGAAAATTCCGGAATCGAGACAGCGTAATCAGTCAGCCCCCAAATATTTTCGTGTAAGAGCAAAACTAGTTATGTGGATGCTGCGAAGGTTAGCCTATCAAACCGTGTAAAAATTTAATTACATCAGACCAAGATTCGAGATTCAAGTAACTTGTCACAGTAGTAAATCTTACAAGACTTATTTTCGCATGATTCGTTATCTGATGACGTTCTTGAAAGAATGGGTACTACACATTGGAATATGGTAATTGACACCAGCTTATGAAATATGACTAACACAGCGGTATCTTCAAAACGGTACAAAATGGGTCTTTATACTACCTGTACAATGGGGCAAAAAAGGGTATTGAGAATGTATACACAAACTAATGATTTGGATTTCCACTACACTGTCTTCATATTGAAGTTTTGTTACTTCATCCACAAATTATTCTAAAATATAGAAGAGCCAACCTGCTTTGAGACTGCAGGTTACCAGTTTTGTAGCTGCCAATGTATGTTTAATGTTCCCAATTGTACACGCCCGCCCACATATTGCATTACCGTATATTGTTATTCCAAGATAATTCACGATATTTGAAGTTGGCTTGGGCTAACTATTAGAAAAGAGTGAGCGTTTTATTATCTATGATATTGATTTATAGTAACTCTATAATTTTCCTTTTAAAGCTCGTTGGATAAATAAGCACCTAAAACTTAATGATACGCACAATTTTTGCTCATTTGTTAGTTAAATTGTCAAACTTTGTGAATTTTTATCGACCTTTACACTTCTTCACTGCAAATATATTAACAATGTGCTGTTAGACCAAGCTCTTGAGCTTATGAATTAATTGTGTGTTTAACTGGCAGCATTAAAGTCAATAAGACTCTCTCTTCCACTCTAATAGGAAAAACACTTAAAAAGATATCTAATACAGTATGGGAAGCTTAAAACTACTCAAAATACAGAACAAAACATAATAGGGAGGAATTATATACACATATGCATATAAAATAAATATAAATAAAACCGTACTGAATAATCATACTAAAAACTATAATGCATTACAGAATGGCAACTTTGGCATTTAAAATTCGATTAATTACTGTTCCACAAAAAAGAGAAGAGAAATAAAAAACAGCACACAATTTTCAGCCTCTAACAATAGTTTACATTAAGGCTTTACAGATGATTTTTTTAGTCTTACTCAGATAGTATCACGTTTGAATAGGAAGAGTATATCAGATTTGGGGAAATGATACGCTGAATGACAGAAGGACACCAGTAGAGGTGTATTCGGTGGTGAGGTGTTTTGAATTGCAATATAAGTCAGCTATTGAGCTTTAAAATATTCTGGAAAATGAAGTTTTGCCCAGTGGAATATAAATGACAAAATTAATGTAAACATAATGTTTACTTTGTCTGTTACTTAGCTTTAGTAAGTGGATAAGGTATTTCAATCCACTCACTCAATGGCTCACTGGAAATAAACGTTTTGAGGTCCATTGAACAAAAAGTAGATAAGGTCCTTGTGCATGCATGGAAGAGAGAGAGAGAGAGAGAGAGAGAGAGAGAGAGAGAGAGAGAACAGAGCGAAAGCGTAAATGGGACAAATACCAAACTTGGTATTTAAGTTCATAATCTTCCAAGGCTGCGACACAAAGATTTCAAGAATGTCTTTCAACGTCAAATCACTCTTCACATAATACGTATTTTCGTTATTTTAATCTTCTCAAAAAATGTTTAACGATTTTGATTAAAATACCATATGTTTGAGACACTTGCATAACTAATAAAATGCATATTTTGTATTTTCTGTGAACAGCTAGTGAAGTGCTCTTCATTCTGATTGAAGCTGTATAGTTAGTTATAGCGTAATGAAATTATTTGTTTATTTTTTGTAGTATGTTAGCCATTTTTGGAATATTTCCGTTATAGTTTCAGAAATAAGGATGTCATATTACCAAAGATGCTTGAGAGTACTATTCTTTTCGGAAAAAGTTGTTACTATGACTTCTAAAGTTATTGCTTCGTGTTTCTGAAGAAAAAGTTGCAACATTGCTTCCGTATGATGAATAGAAGTTATTGCTTAGTTTGATACATTTCTAGACAAAATTCATCGTGAATAACTTAAAGTTTGTAGAAGAATCTACTTTGGTATATAATATTGTATAACGCTCAACGTTAAATCTGTTGTACACTCCTATTTATGCCGTTACCACAGCTTAGAGAGGCATTCTACTGGCCTCACAGGCGAGTGTCTTTAGCAAGGAGGTGTATCTGTTACGTTTTCGCGATGTAGTGGCGACCTACTGCACAATTCTAGATTATTCACATATGAATATATGTATAACTTTAAGCAATAACTTTACACGTGATAACAATCACGTTTATAAATATATAACTAAATAAAATCCTGTGTTGCAGAATATCTCTACAAAATATGTTTAATGGAAACTTGAAATACATTATACTTTTTACTCTCAAAGAGGACACATTTACTACACATTATTTTAATAATATGCCCATTCTCCATTCTGTCCAATACCTGATTTAGCCGCCAAGGCATTTCTCGCCCTCTGGGAACGCTGTGATGAAGTGTGAGAACATTTGCATTTAGAGCCAGAGTTCTTCCAGCATGCGGATTATAAGTGATGACGAGTAAAGTTATTGCTTAAAGTAATATATTCATATGAAAAAGAAATCGAAAATCATGATTTTTAAGAAATTATATAAACTAAGAAAGACCGAAAAGTGGTATTGGGAAAGAACGGAGCTGGAAGAAGTGAGGGCACTTGACTATTTAGGAGTAAGGCTCAGTATGAAGGGGATTGGAGAGAACAGAAGAAAGAAGTACTAGAAAAAGGGAAACAAGCAATACAGGTAATCAGAGGATGTGAGAACAAAACACTAGAAATGCAAATTGTGTGGATAGAAAGGATTATTGCACAGTGGTGGAAGCAAGGATGTTACACGCAGCAGAGATATGGGGGCTGAAAAAAGGATGGGAAGATGTAGATGCTATACATAGGAATTTTTGCAAAATAAGCCTGGAATTAGCAAGTTCGTCGAATAGAGTAGCATAAGCAGAACTAGGGAGGCTAGGAGCTAAAGGAAAAATGACAGAAAGGGCAATCAAATACTGGTACAGAATAAAGCTACTAGAGGAAAATGAGATACTAAAGTAAGTGCAGGAGGAAAAAAGGGGGGAAAGAAACTTGGATGTACAATATACAGACATCATTGGAACAAATAGAAATGGGGGAAACATGAAACAACAAAAGTAAGGGTTTCTGGAAAGAAATTAGAACAAGGGTGGAGAATATTGAAAATCAAGAAATTATAAGTAGTTTCAAGGAAAAAATGTCATTAATAGATTATAAATATTTTTAAAACGGAATGGGGAAAGGAAAGATACATCGAAGTATGTCACAAAGAGGCCAGAAATGGGGATGTATGGAGGAGGACAGGTGTAATGAATTTATGTGGTCTAACAGGGAAAAGACGGGAGGAGAGATGTACTTAACGTAATGAATTACATGACAATTGACATATTCTGGAATGCGAGGACACGGATAAAGGAAGAGAGAATTTAATACTAGAGAACTGGAGAAATTTACCAATAGAGTTAAAAGTTAGGAAGATTTTTAATACCAGATCAAACAAATATATAGAGAAAGCAGGAAAATGTTAAGGAAAAATTAGGTTAAAATGGTTAAAAGAGACGTGAAGCAAATTGGAGAAGATACGGAAAAAGGGTAACAAGACAAAAAGGTAAATAGTGAAAAATTGTACTTCCCCATTATATGTACAACAGAAGGTTAAATATAAGGGGAAGAGAAATAATAAGCAACTCGATCGTATTGTAAACATTGTATAAATTGCATGTAAGTTCAAAGTAGACAATAAATCATTCATTCATATATTCATATGTGAATAATCTAGAATTGTGCACTAAAATAGTACGCCATTGCATGCGCGAAAAGGTAAACAGATACATATAAACCTCCTCCTTATTACATACTCCATGAAGGCCAGTAGAAAGCCTATCAAAGCTGCGGTGACAAAGCGAGTGTACAACGGCCTTTGAGAGCCGCGGACTACCAACTCGGCTACGAACCTCGCGCCCACATACGCAAGACAGAGGTGTACGATCATCCAGCCGAATACGGGAGATGATGTAGTCAGCACAATCCTTCTCCTTGTCGAAGTGCTGCTTTTCGTGATCTATAGACCGCTAACTATCGTGGTTCCTCAGATGCATCACTTATTTTGAGTGGGCACCTCTCCTGTACGTGGACCGAAAAATCCCCAAGGATGGGCTCGAACCTACACTAACCCATGGCCGGCAAGCGGAGCACCACGCCCTAACCCAACCGTCATGGCTAAGGACAATATAAGATATGCTTGCGAATTTTAATGGGTAGAGAAAGTTGTGTGAGTGCACTACTTCAGATTTTTGTGCTTTAGATTAATATTAATTTAGTCTTTTCCGATTAATTTTTGATGTACTTCACTAGTTTTGATTGATTATAATTGAAGTTATATATTATAAATTACCTGCCACCTCAAGTAATTAGAATATTCGTAAGTTTGTTCTGAATCGTCAAATGTGGTACTTCAGAATGACAAATAATACATACACTTCTTTATCTTTCTCTAAGCAACGATTACTGACTGATCATAGCAGTCAAAGTGCTTTTTTCCTTCTGAAATCTAATTCTTCTTTTAGTAACTCGCATTGCATCTTAGTAAACATAGATCTCGATTCAGTATTCTCAGAAGAATCCTTGAGAAATGAAATGAAATAATTTGGTTTCTTGGCGTATTTCTGTGATATAGGCCATTCTCACATATGTAATTGCATAAAAAATAAACGCTTTTAAGAAATTTCGTAAAGAATTCATAATACCTAAATAGAGAGAGTCCATGTAATCTCTTGAAAATCGCTTTTAGGCAGCCAATCAGCAATAATGTTTATCTGGTAAATGTTATTGTTTATTGTTAGAATATTACTAATAATTTTAATCATACCGCAAACGGAATTATTTATATCCATAAATAAATAACTTTTTCTCTCCGTTTTCATTACACGTGGTTAACCCATGAATGTTTCTCGAGGGAAAACGATTTCTTTTTACTTTCTCTACTACGTATAGTAAGTAGGGGAAGTATTGCATTCCACCCAAAAATTCGATACCGAGATTTCACCGGAAATACATGTTTTGAGACCTCCTGAATCCAAAAAAAGCATTTTTGGAAACATGTCCGTGTGTGTGTCTGTGTGTGTGTGTGTGTGTCTGTGTGTGTGTGTGTGTGTGTCTGTGTGTGTGTGTCTGTGAACAGCATAACTCAAAAACTAACAGTCGGATAAACGTCAAACTTGGTATTTACGTTCAGTATCTTCCAGAGATGCGACACGAAGATTTTCAAGAAAATCCCCCCACCCCAGACTACCCTTTACATGGAACATTTTTCGAAAATTTTAATTTTCTCAAAAATGGCTCTAACGATTTTGATGAAAATATCATATGTTTAAGATAATGTCATGAGAAATGAAATGTATATCTCGAAATTTCTGGGAATGTCTCCAAAAGTATTCTTCATTATGAACGACTTTTGCATAACTGGTAAACCATAAGAGATAGACAAAATTTTACTACACAAAAAATGTAGATCGCGTTAAAATACACAACTTATGTCATATACATTTCTTTTGTTGAGTAAACCGTTTTCGAGATATTGCTTGTTATTTCCTTAAATTTTCCAATACTTATACTTTTTCTCAAATTCGTTATTCATTTTTTTATGTCCTGGACATGCAAAGAGAATGGAATGTGCCACATAGCAACCAGCGTTAAAATATTTGACTATCGCTTAAAAGTTACGATATTTCCCTTGCATCTACAAGAAAATTACCAATAAGATTGACATCTCGATATCTCGATTAACTTGAAGCATATGGAGAATAGGCGTTTGTAAAATTAGATTGTACAAGAGTAGAGAAAGTCATGTGAGTGTAACACATCAGATTTTTTTATATGAATCCCACTCACGGTGTATTTTGTTGTTTAAACGTTTGTTTATGGACAGAACTAATGTGCAAATCAATTTGACCAGTTTACAAATATAGGAGATCTATTTGTCTGTTAATACTAGAATCAAGCGTTTGTTTCATAAAGTGCATCTCGATATTTTTATATGTATATATTTACTGCCTATTACGTTAACTGAGAAGAGTGTACGTTGTGTCGCTTCCTCAAACCCTTTCTCATCACCTGTGTCGTCTCTTCTCATTCTTTCTTCTAATTTGAGATGAAATGGAGATGGTCAGTGGATAAGAGTTAGTTTGTTTATGTAAATAAAATTTAGCAATATAAAACTCATCGGAATTATGTTTTTTTTAAATCACAATTTGTATGCATGGATGGCTCTGGAACAAATGACCAGGGCCAGATCTCCCGGCTCCACTATGTAGTGTGGATTGTAATATTTACAAATAAGTATTACAAAACAATTCTAATCTCCTTTTTCTCAAAATCCTTCCTTTCGCCTTCTCTGCATTTCTCTCTCCCTTGCTGTTTGCAGTGAACATGTCGGTGACGTTTTGAAGACCTGCTATAAAATAGTACACATACTTGCACCCCTTCCTTATGCTTGCAATGCGATAGGAACTACTTATTCGTGATAATGGTTTCAAATACTGAATAACTGTAAATACATTTTTGTATAAGTTTTAAAATACTCATTCTATCGAAACTTCATACACAAAAAAAACTTGTTAGATGCAAGTATTATGCTTGCAAACATTTATTTAATTTTTTTTTGAAAAAGAGTAATAAAGGAAATATTTCTATTTCTTGTTTTCCGCCCCATTATAACCTCCTCCTGCTTTGGGGCAAATTATTGGGTTAAACTGGCTGTATAGTATCCATATACTCTGTTTCCTATGTGGAATTTAACATATGTTATTTACGAATTTTATAAAAATCTGTTCACACACAGTTTTTAAAATGCAATTTTTGGCTTCAAGGTTGCCCCATGGAACACATTAGTACCAGTTATTCATACAAATTCGAAAATTACCACAAATATCAGTGTTGCGGTTTCATTATGCATAACATAGGTTTCTATCTCTTCTAATCTTATAAATATGCCAAATTAGTTGTAAGTGGACCAAAATATTTAGAAGTTTCACCCGGATCACAAAAAATTGAAAATGCTCGTGGTGCAAAGGATAGCATGTTTGCATCTGAGTAGTAATCCGAAGGTCCCAAATTTTAATCCCGATTGGCGTGATTTGTCCAGATAAGCTTTTTTTCCTCATACTAAAATGACAAGTGTCAGATAAGCCTTCTTTCTAATCCACGACAAATCCTTCCTATTCCCGAACCCCCCCCCCCCAGAAAAAGTTCTTCGCCCAGGCTCGCAGCGTACTCATTATTCACACCAGTCGTATCTGTAGTTTAATTAAAATACGTTAAAAAATCGATGCTTTCATGAGGCTTGCCTATAATTAACAATAAAGAGAAAAATTAACAACAGTGCACCTCAAGTTATTTTAAAACCTTTTACAAATCAGTGTTATGTGATTCGTTTGTCGCCTCCTCATTTTACATTTCATCTTGTTTCATGGAAACTGTGTGGGGGTTTAATAGAAGCTAGCTATACCTTACCTATTCAGTATTCTTAGGTTATAAGAAACAAAATCTGATGTATTACAGTTACATGACTTTCTCTACCGTCTGTCGTCTATTAGTGGGTATGCAAACTACTCTTTCTCCACTTCATTTTAATCGAGATAAACCTTTGCAGAAATAGCTACATTGTACGTTTCATTACAGACACAAAGGAAAGAGCTATAGTTAAATGTTGAAGAACTAGGTGCTATATGTTGGCCTTAAAGTTCCTTACTCTTTCCATGACATCACGAGAAAAAATTGAATATCGCAGCGTTTTAAAAGAATGATGAAAGTATTGAACAATTTGAACCATTAATAACAGATATCTTAGAAATGGCTTATGCCACAAAACGTTATTTGAGATCTATTGTATGTTTTACAGAGATGGTGTACTACGTTTTCGTCTATCGCTTAACGTATACCAGTTACATAAGATTATACTAAATTCCTTCCGAATGCAGTGGACGTCACAAACTAATTCCAGAAAATTCAATATATATATATATATATATATTGGAGGATTTTTTAATCCTTCGTGATTTATCTTTAAAAAATTAAATGAATAAATCCTACTATAATAGCAAAAACTGCTCCTATTGAGTGTACATAATGAAAATGAGCTACTACATAGTATCATGAAGAATAATATCAATGGCTGAGTTGGCTAAAATTACTCCTGTAAGACCTCCAACGGTAAATAAAAAAATGAATCCTGAATTTTATTTATGGACGCTCTTTGACTACAATAATTCTTAGCGTCCCATTCTATATTGGGCAAGAAAGACCGGAAATTTTGCTCAGAAGCCTCTTTATCAGGCTTGAGGTTCCTTTACGTGCCGTAAATCTAAGACATGGGACCACCGGCTTTACATCCCTTCCGAAAGAAGACGTGCCGCTGGGTTTGAACCTGCGACCTCGAGAACTAGAGGCTAGCATGGTACCCCTAGACGGCGGAGAACGATGTGATTTAGCTTTGGAAGATAAAGAAACCGAAATACCAAGTTTGATATTTATCGGAAATTTGGTTTTTGAGTTATGTTGTTCACACACACCTTTTTCTATTTTTTTTTATTCAGGGAGCCTCAAAATATGTATTTCCGGTGAAATCTCGACATCAAATTTTTAGGGAGTGCAAAACCTCTAGTACGTGGTAGAGGAAGCAATGTGGGTTGTTGCTTTCTCATTATATTATACGTGTTGTATACATTGCAATTTATAAGCTTAGTTCTGTGGCAGGAAACCATAACCATGAACGTTGCAAATTTTTAACAGATTCTTTCTAATTTAGACTATGTGTTAAAAATTGTATTGTAATAATACCAATGTGATATATCAGCATAAAGATAAACATGTTATTCTATACACCAGAGGTAGGTATCAATAAATCCATTAAAAACGCCTTGAACTGTAGAGACGTTTGGCAACAATGCGCGTTGTAAGTGAGTGGGAAAATCGCCCTTGATTAAGGTCTAGTCTGCCGCAGAGTAAAACGCACGCGTTGTCTTCGATGTCATTGTGAACTTATTACTGCATTATGGAAAGATATTAACTTTGCTTGTGGTATTTAATCACCAAGATTTGCCTTTAATGTTGCAGTGGGAAATCGTTGTTCCTCTGGTTGATGCTATCTGTTGCAGTGTTCTTGTCCTTGGCTATTGCTGCTCGTCGGCTGCTGTGTTCCCCATTCCTAATCATTACCTATCTACCTAATTTCTTGGGTCTCAGGATTTTCGTAGGTGAGGCAAATTAAAATCCACTGCATTTACCTTAATAAACGTGGTTTATTATCAAATAAATATTTATGGACGGCTAGCTTTTGCCATTATATCAATTGCCATCATTATAATAAATTAGGAGCATAAACTAACTGCACACGTCTTCCCACCCATATGCGCACACGTGCATTTGTCGTCCAGAGAGTAGCACTTTATCTCGACGAGATTCTATAACAGAGAGTGAAAATCTGGGGCTTTCTTCCCCTTTTATACCTAAGCCTAGTGACGCTTACCTCCGCGCCTCAAAATGTAACGGCGTTTCTAATTGGTCCTCAGACCGTATTACCTTGTAAAGTATGAGAATATTCTGGTCCAAAGTTTTGCGCCTACGCGTCAGGAAGCGGATTCATTATCTCTTGTCTCTTTCCTTTCTCTATCTGTTTCTCCTTATTGCTTCCAATTCCCTGCTCATTAGCTTGGTGAAAAGTGGGATCTACCTAGAATTATCTTTTACCTGAAATTCTTGGTTGTTAAAGATTTTAACATATTTCTTGGTGAATTATATTATTATTATTATTATGTACAATTCTTGTTTAATATTCGTTTATATGTCTATGTGAATATATATAATATGTGTGTGTAGTATATCCCGTTTCAAAGTATTTTCAGGGAAATGTTTAAAATGTTTAACGGAAGCAACTAAAATCCAAATACATTTGTTTAATTTTAAATGAAATAGTAATATAATCTTTTTAGATAAATGTTTTAACTTAAAACGTTTACTTATTTTGCAATTAATGTAACACAAAAAAAGTTCAAATGCTTATCAAAGTATTCACTGAAACCAAATAAAAGGAAAATAGGTATTTTTATATAATCGTATGAGAAAATACAATAGAATAAAACGAATGGTTTAATTTAAATACTTGATAAACATGACTAACAATTAAACTTTTTATTTTTATTTAAACATTCAATAACATGAACTAAAACGAGGATATGATTGCATGAAACCCACGAGAACACCATAACTCTGTGAAGCGTGTGTGTGGTCTGTTATACAGACCGTTGTTGCGACATCGTAGCTACATCGTAAATTACGATTTGTACAAAACAAAAGTGCTAAATTGTGGCGAAAGAGGCGCCTTAGGAATGAATTGAAGATAAAACATAACTGATGTGATCCATTCACACGACTTTCTCCACCAATGATAAATTCAAATGTATCCGTTATATACTATACTATTCACATATAAGTGATTCCTTTATCCTTATCTTACGATATAGATATTCTTACCTAGGAATTATCTCAAATTAAGCCAGACGTTTACAAGCTCTTGCGATGTAAAGAAAGGACAGGGGAGGGGACAAGAACTGCAAATTTTAACATGTCCGTTAGATTACTCTGAGAGAGGTCTAAACCTGCAAAGATGTGATATTTCGAAAAGGCCTAAAAATTACGAAAACGTTTTACATAAATTGCGTATTTCACTGACCACTATAGTTTTAATTAATAAGTTCTTTTATCTTTAAACATTTCTGTGTTATGTGAAATTACACTAATTTCAAACAGTACTTATACTTTTTCTCAAATTCATTAACAATTTTTTGTCCTGGTAATGCAAAGAGAATGGAATACTCCACATAGCAACCGGCTCTTAAAATATTTGACTATCGCTTAAAGCCTGGCAATTCCCTTTCCACCTACAAGAAAATTAGCAATAAGATTAACATCTCGATATCTCGATTAACAAGAAGCATATGGAGAATAAGCGTTCGTAAAATAGTTTGTACAAGAGTGTGAGTGTAACACATCAGATTTTTTCTAAAATGGTACTACCACACCACAACGCAGCAGGAAGTCTTAAAGTTTTTGAAACCACTATCGAATTTTAACACGTTAAAATATGTTTAACTTTATAATATTTTAACTTTGGACGCGACATGCCTGAAGGTTTCCGCAGCAGCCCTAGAAATCACAAAGAAACTTTGTAAAGGATTCCAAGTAATCGTTTGGAATTCACATGATCCAAAAGACTAAAAAATGAGGTAACAATATATTATGATTTTGTTTTCTGCGTAGAATAGGATTCCGGAGAGATTTGACTTCATTTATCACTTGATCCTTGTTAAAATAGGCGACAAACTTCCCAATTAGTGTCCAAACGAAATAACTTGAACTAATACAAAGTGGTTTTCGGTCGCTTAACTAAACTTCTGTTTTTAGATCATGGAGTTATGGCTTTAAACTACTCATTTATCTCCATAGATATACTTACTGCATCCTCCTTTGGTGTATAAAACGCTTTTATTATAATTTTTAGTAAAATTTTGCAATTCTTATACATTTCATTCTGTATACGTGACAAATTAAGACTTTTGTTTATAAAACTAATGGCCTTGAGAAGTCTTTTTGTTCACTCTTCGACTCACCATGTATTGCCGAATAAATTGAAACGTATAAAAAACGTTGATGGATGGAAATCAGTTTTTAAAAGAAGGTGTTGGGGGTTAGCGGTTGGCATGGTGTCCAGGAAATGTACCGCTAGTGTTGGCAGAGCGGTAATGTACGGTCCATCCGGGCCGGGCTGCATGGAGGATGGGTCCATTACTCCGCTCCCTCGCTCTCTCGGTATGTAATTATACGAGTGCTGTAAATTCATTAATCACAATTTTTGAGCCGTGCACCCCCCTCAGTATGGCTTTCAACGTGTCTTCCCTCCCCTAGCTCTAACTGAAGGATGGATAGGAAAGCAAAACCGCATTATTACCTCTGTGAATATTGTACTTCATTAGGAGGATGCATGGTCGCCACTTGTGTCCATATCTAATATTTGTGACGGAGATTAATGATAACTGTGTTAGGAAGCTTCGCAGAAGGAAAGCCATTAAGTAATTAATTATTCAATGTCTCTGTAACCTATGTTGGTTCATGAACACTTAAGCTGCAAGGACCTTAGCCCACTTTATTTTCACGTTTTTTTTTATCTAAAATATGAAATAATGAGACATACAAGGGAGTTAAACTAATGGGAGTTTTAAGCGTGTGATAGTTTTATAAGGTTTTGTGTAGGTTATGGTGAGTAAAGAGACTTGGATACAAATTTCACTATTGCATCCCATGCCACGCGTTTTGATTCACAAGTGAAGAAATCAACAGTATATTTAGCTAGAGAAAACAAAGAACACAAATGAGGTTAAAATATATTATTTTTTGTTAAAGCAAATTATGTAACACTGCCTCTCCGATCCAGCGGTCAGCGTTCTGGCTTCTCAGCTCAGAGATCCAGGGTTCGCTTCTCGACTGGGCGGGGCATTTTTCTTTAACTAGAATCATTCCCTTCAACCCACAGAGTCTGGAATTATGAATGTGGGAGAGGATGTGTTTAATAGTTAAAAACTGACAAAACCTGTGTTTATGAAACCCCACAGATCAGCGACTAATAACATAATCAAGCAACCCAGAGGTCATCGGCTTGATTCCCGGCTGGGAACGAGGGCATTTTTCTTTAATTAGAATCATTTCCTACCCTCCGCAGAGTGTGGGAGCATAAATGTACGAGTGTACGTGAGATGTTACCTAACGGAAATCAGTGAAAATTAACAGTTAAAAAATAAATAGTAATGGTTTCTAAAAGTCAAATCCCCGATATGACCAAAGAAGTTAAAGGGCACTACACAAATGAAACAATTATGTACAAGTATGTAAATAATAACTTATTCCAACATAATAAGAAAATTAGGTGAAATTTAGAATTAATTCTTCTTCCACACAAGCCGTGTGTTGGACAAGTTTGCAGAGGTAGAATCAGACGACTGAAAAATTCAATGCCATAGTCGGGATTTAAACCACGGATCTCCCGGTCTCCGTCTGGTTGATCTAACCACTGAGCTACTATAGCAACATGGCGGCATGACATTGTAAGTTACCATTGGGGTATGTCATCTCAATACAATTTGAGATCTCCTTGTGGTTTACCAGGAAAGATGCGAATCAGTTGGAGAATTGAATGTCCTGCCGGCATGTTGCCATAGTAGCTCAGTGGTTAGGGCAACCGGACGGAGATCGGGGGATTCCTGGTTAGAATCTCGGCTATGGCATTTCATTTTTCAATCGTCTGATTCTAAATGAAATTTATCTATAAGATGAGCTACCGCCAGCAATTGCAACTCTTTTCGCTTTCTGGAAGTGTTTATAAGATGATACAGTAAACTTCTGAAGAACGCTGTGAATTTTATTTTTATCGGAATATGTTATTTTATCACTATTGTATTATACATGCTTGGAATATTTCTTTGGGTATGAATTTTGTACACGAACTAGGGAAGGGATTGCCACCAAGTGTTAAATTGGTAATGATAATATAGGCATTCTTATTTACAGATCTTTCTTTTTTTATCTCTCAGAGGTAGTAATCCGTAATAATAGTGGAATAGTTAAAATAAATGTATTTAAAAACTTCCTTTGTACCCCTTTCCCAACACAATCTTACTTGACGTTTAAGGGTTATGTACAATTCACGCAGTTAGTCACAGCAGTTACTGTGGATGGTTCGAAAGCAACTGTCAGCAGCCTTTTTTTTTACCGATTGAAACTAGTTTACTGACTCAGTAAAATCTGTTTTGTGCTACTAAAATATAAGTATTTCAGAAACCAGAAAAAAAAAGTTGAGTCAACAGTACCTAGTACTTGCAACGAGGACTGATCGGTCCACTGCACAGCGGAAAGGAGGTTTACATGGGAAGGGAGTAGGGTAAATATTCCGAGAACAAACTTCCGACGACAGGGAGTGAAATGGGATTTATTACATTACATTATTTATAGGGTATAGGGTATACAACGGAGGGGGATACCTTGCGCACTGCGACCTACGAGAGATCTATTGCTGCTTACACTACCCAGGAGGAAGGGACGAAGTGAAGGAGCCTCAGAGACGCGCGGGAGTCCCTAACAGTTCCAGGTTCGAAGACTCGTCCCACCACTAGAGCTACCCAGGGAGGACGATGAACGACCTGTCAACCAAGCAGTCCTCTAGTGTCCACAGGGAATCCTTTAACCTTTGATCGAGCATCCGCGCCATCTGTCCGGGACCGACATATACCATGAATTCTAGAAGCACGCCTGAGGCATGAGAAGGAAACGAAATGAAAGGAAAATGATTGAAAGGAAATCGTCGTAGTTGAGAAACCACCCCAGCATTCACCTACCGACCAGGGAAAACACGAAAAACGCAAGATCAGAGAGGCGGCCGACGGGAATGAGCCTGGAATCTCCCAAATGCGAGCCTCACACGTTAGCGTGGAGTAATTTTGCTGGTTTATTACGTTGTTTACAAACAAGACTGTTTGCACTCACTACGAAGTGAAAAGTGCTTCTTGGTATAGGAGTGTGGAATGTCAAATAGCTCCTCGCGGACTTTCTTCTCGACATCTTGTCAGAGCTTGTCCAAAACAGCGAACTGGAAACTTTGTATTGTATTCAGTTACAAAAATATGATGTGTTGCATTCACATGTCTTACTCTACTCACTCTTCTACAAGCTATTCTTCTAGTTACTTCTTCTTAATCCAAATAAACTTTCAATTCACATTTACACATTTTGTTGTACGATAAACTAGTTAGTTGTATTTTTAAAGAACTTCTCGTTTGGTGTTGGCTTTAAATTCTACGTTCTTTGTATGACCACGAGAGAGAGAGAGAGAGAGAGAGAGAGAGAGAGAGAGAGTGAGAGTGAGTAACCATTTCCAACTTGAGAAAAATATAAGTATTTGACTATTCAAACGAACATCAAGGAATATCTTAGAAATGGTTAATTCCATAAAAGAATGTATTTGACATAAATTGTGTGCTTTAACTGGAGCTAAATGTTTATAAGATTTCACCTATCTCTTACGGTTTACCAGTTATGGAAACATCCTTCAGAATGAAGAGGACCTCAGAGGCTATTCCCATAAAATTCAAGATATACCTTTCATTTGTCATGAAAATATCTTAAAACATATGGTATTTTAATCAAAATACTTACGGCCATTTTTGAGAAAATAACAATTTTTAAAAAAATTATTTTGCGGTTGGAAGTTTTCTTGAAAATGTTCGTGTCGCATCCTGAAAGATGCTGAACTTAAATACCAAGTTTGGAATTTAAACGTCACACCTTTTTGATAATTCATGGAGCCACAAAACGTGTATTTCCGGTGAAATATTGGTATCTAATTTTTGATGTACCTATCTTACGTTTTCTGTGAATCAGTCAAGTTGTGTATAAATTTTATATAACAGGAAAATCTTAAAAGATACACAAAAACATACAACACGAAAAATAGTGTATTAAAATACACAGTGTGTCAAATAATCTTTTTCGTAGTGTTAGTGATTTTCGAAATACTCCATATTGCAGCTTGGTACATTTCCTAAGCGTCACCTAACAGACTAGCTTAAAAGCTTGCGATTCTTGTGCCCCCTTCCCGTTTGTTTCCTTTTCACCGCAAGAGGTTGTTACAACGATTAAACATTTGAATGCTGAGTAATGTAGTGAGAATAGAAGAACCACATTTATATGAATAGTATAATGTATAATGAACATATGTGAATTTTTCATTGGTAGAGAATGTCGTGTGAATGTATCACATTAGATTACTTTTTCTATCCTCTAATTTACGGCACTTTATGTACTATGCTTGTAAATCCAAGTATTTAAGGTTGTTCGCTTTCTCCACCACCTTATTTCTCAGACACAGTGTATCTTCTTTGCTTACTTGTGAGACAAATATAGTTATATGATGAAATTTTAACTTAAGATATAGCCTACTTTCATACACCAAAATTCATTCGACTTCACCGGAAAGAATTATTGTTCCGACCTCTCCCATCCGGTATGTTCCGTCTGCCAACTTTAACTCACTGTATTCTCTTGTATCGATCCTAAGTATGGAAGCCTATATTATAGACCACGGGTGGCCAATCTATTTTGAACCTGGGGCAGTAAATTAATGGAAATTTTTAAGATCATCTAACTAAATTTCTATTAATAAATATTTTGAATCTAAATTAAAGTATAGTATTAGGTACACAGTCCATCATAAGTTCTGTCCTTTATGTTTGTAGCTCTATAACTTAAAAATAAGCGATTTAATGGTATTGTTACAAGTTATCATGGTAGCAGAGTTATTATTCTAAACACATTTTCTTTGTGTAGTTTCCTACATCATTCAATAAATATGGAATGGGGGTAAAGGAAAACAGAATTGCAGTGATTGCTCTTTATAAGTGTGGTAAGAAACCTACTGAAATTTGTTTACCGAACTGTCAAGAGATTCGTTGAATCTTCCTCTATTGAAGACTTACCAAGATGTGGCAGGCCACGTACCATGACTTCAGGAGTGGTCAAAGCAGTAAGAGAAGGAATACTTCGAGACACACTCCGGAAGCAAAAAATAATGGCCCGAGAGTTAACTATATCTGCCAAATCTATGTCTCGGATTATCAGAGACCTTAATATCAGAGCTTATCGACCGTCAGTGGGACATTTGTTAACCTCGAACCTAAAGAAGATCAGGTACGAAGAGGCTCTTACAGTGGCATGCTGAGATTGGTCATGAAAATCTCCTCTTCACAGATGAGAAAATTTTCACAGTGGAGGAGAAGTACAATAAGCAAAATGATAAAATTATGCACGGAGCTCAGAGGACGTTAAAATATCAGTCACCCGTGTTCAGAGAGGGCACCACCCAGCATCAGTGATGGTTTGGTGGGGCGTGTCACATCAAGGAGTAACATATCTCCATTTCTGCAAACAAGGAGTAAAAACAGGAGCCAGATGGTACCAAGAGGACATCCTAGAGAGAGTTGTGAGATCCTTGAACACCACACTTTTCAATGGAAGCCATCGAGTCTTTTAGCAAAACTCAGTCCCAGCTCATTAGGCTAGAACAATTCAAGCATGCTCAGGAACAATGTTCCAGAATTCATTGCAGCAGAAGACTGGTCTTTTGTCAGCCCAGACCTGAACACACTGGACTATAGGCTTTGGGAGATCTTGGAGAGTAACGCCTGTGCTAAACCTTACTCCAGTTTGGAATCTATAAAGCGAGATCTCGTAAAGGCAGCGCAGGAAATTCCTCTAGATGTCAGCCATGCTGTAGCAGACTGGCATAATAGATTAAGGTATTTGTAAAGGCTAGATGTGATCATTTTGAATGACTTATAGTGTAAGAAATGTTCATTAGTCACTGTATTAAAATATATACGTTATGTCCTTTTGTGTCTTTTATTTTAAGACATATCGCTTCTTAATCATAGGACAGACCTTATGACTGGACTCGAGTAGTATTATAGTCAAGTGTACTCAGACAAGTGAAGCTACAGGTCGATACTTAAAACATAATGCTTAAAAGTCATTCAGCTATTCTTAGTATTATTAACTTTTTTGTTTTGAAATAGCATCATATAACTGTACGTTGTTCATAACTGTTACAAAAGAAACACATTGAATTATAATGCAAATATTTCTTATTTAGCCACTTAATAAGAACATTCCAATTGAGTTTGAAGACTTATAATGTTTATGGTAGTTTGAATTTCCCTTTCATTTGCTAACTTTGCAATATTAGATGTCATTTTTATGTGCATAGAGCAAGCATATTAGCATGCTGCGCTGTCTGGAATAGTTGCATGTAGTTTATTCGTAATAGCATTCATGCCAGATAAAAGTTTGCTTCACAAATGTATACAGAGCTAAATCTACACACGAGCCTTAATTTCAGGGACCCTGTCTGAAGGGACATATTTCCGGAATTCAGTCAAAATAAGAGAAGTGAGTGATTCACACTGCTCTTTAAATTTATCACTAGTCTTGAGTGGTTTTGGATTTCTATTATTTACATTTGCAGTAATGGAGAATATTCATGAAACTCAGACACTGAAATAAAAAATGAATTGATGAATAAATCTATGTTACTATTTTAAGATTCTAAAGAGGTAGAGTTTGTAACGATAAATGCGTTCACATCGGACCTATAGCTATCGGCAGGCCATTAAGAATGTCTTGACGAGCCATTACTTAGCCCGTGGGCTTAGGGTTGGCCGCTCATAGTATTGAAGTAGAGTTATTTTCCTATCATCCCATGTCCCACCTGTTTATGAACCAGTCTAATACCAGCACGCACAAAACGCAGTCGTAGTAATGTCGTATAACTGGACGATTATTCGGGGCATTATTGCTGACGCTGTCGTTTCGGTTAAATTACTCGAAATGTGCTGTGACACTTGACACGAAGAGGGGTGGGAGTTGGGGCTCTTTTCGAGAAAGCTCCGCGTCCATTTCGTGATTACTGATGTAGCCATCCCTAGCTGTAAAACTTTGTGCATAATGGTAGCGGTGAAGGATCAAGAGGCATTAGCACCTGTTGACAGCAACGTGGTGGAAACAACTTCAGGTGCAGTTTAATAAACAAATGGTTATCGTCACTTCACACCCTCTGTTAAATGTACGTTATAGCGTGAAGTTCGGAATTTAAATACGGATTCTTTGTATACTGCTCGCAACCTCTTCCATTATGTACATTTGTGGGGTTGTATAACGCCAGATAGCTCCAGCAAATGGTGGACAAAGGAAGAGCTACGTTATAGCTGTTTTTTTATTATTCATTTGAACTGAATTTTACTCTCCCGTGGTAATACTTCCATACTAACGTGTAGATGTGTATTTATGATGTTATACCTTATCTACACCTTTTTTTTTATTTATTCCATCCAGCCTGTATCTTCTGAAAGCCAGTAGGTATAAAATTATAATCTTTTCACAGTTTTTATTATATAGTTCCACAATGTTTGCTTTCTTCATGTTTACGTATGGTAGAAAGAGAAATATTATACTCAATACTATATTCAAAAATTGAATATATATCTTTCATCAGAAATACACTGAACCCCTTTTCTAAAAAAAGAAAAAAATGTTTTAGAGAAAGGTCTGTGTGTGTGTGTTTATGTCTGCATGTTTGAGAGAGATAGAAAGATCAACATAGCTAAAACACGATAAGTCGGATAAAATTTTCACGACATTCATAATCCTAAAAAAAGGGCTATACATGGAAAATTTTTTGCAATCATTTCCCCAAAAGCAGTTCTAACGATTTTTAATTAAGTGTCATATGTTTGGGACATTGGTAGGATCAACCGCATATCTTGAATTTTATGTGAGTATATCCAAAAGCCTTCTTCATTCTTACTGAATAATTTTATATAGCTAGAAAACCATAAGACCAAAAGTATAGAAATATACAAAATATACAATTTATCTCACCATTTTTGTAGCATTCGCTCTTTACGAGATATTTTTGGTTATTGGTTTGAATGTTCCAACAGTTTAAGCAACTCTATTTTAAAATGCCATGTCCTTGCTGTTGTTTTAGGCCAGTAAACAATATGCAGTATTAAGACTTTTCTCAGATTATATCTAATATAAGCATATAAAACACATATATGCCCCCAAAACATTAAAAATTATACAAACAAACGTTTAGTGGTTATAATCGTAGAAATATAACCAAAATGGTGTAAATAAAAAGAGCATTAAAATATACTGTAGGGGAACCCTCCACTGGAAATGCTAATTTCTAAAACTTTCAGTGTTTGTAATTGAAATTCGTAATTTCTGTATCTGATTTAAATATGAAATGTTTAAACCCCAGTTCGATATACTTTAAAACTTTTAGATATGAATTTTAAAAAGTTGTAGCATTTTGGAAAGAGCTCCACCCCAGTATGTGAATTTTGAAACATTTAAATTATAAATGTACGTATCGATCGGCTTTCATAGACACTTCCTTCAAAACTAAGAATTAATACTTTCTCTACTGCTTACTTGTAGTAGCAGAGGAAGTATTTGCATTCCATCCAAAAATTTTATACGGAGGTTTCACCGGGAATACACGTTTTGAGACTCCCTGAATCCAAAAAGAAGCGGTTTTAGAAAAAGATCCGTGCGAGCGCTTGTGTTTGTGAACAGCATAGCTAAAAAACGAAAATACATCCATTCCAAACTACCCTTTACATGGAAAAGTTTTCCCAAAAATGGCTCTAACTATTTTGATTGAAATAACATATATTTAAGATATTTTCATGACAAGTGAAATGTATGTCTAATTTTCTGGGA
Organism: Deroplatys truncata; assembly: GCA_030765065.1. Classification (NCBI taxonomy): domain Eukaryota; kingdom Metazoa; phylum Arthropoda; class Insecta; order Mantodea; family Mantidae; genus Deroplatys; species Deroplatys truncata. The sequence continues at coordinate 71,442,919 of CM060975.1, read as the reverse complement.
ATAACCTGTAAAGTCCTCTTCATTCTAAATGACCTTTGCGTAACTGGTAAACCGTAAGAGATAGATAAAATCTTACTACACAAAAATGTAGACATCTTTAAAGCACACAATTTATGTCAAATACATTTTTTGTGGGATTATCCATTTCCGAGATATTCCATTTGAATTTTCAAATATTTTCCTCAAATAGGAAAAGATTATTCGTTTTATTTTTCGCGGTCATGTAAAGAGCATGGAATTTCAAAGCCATTACATAGTGACACGCTCTTTAAAAATATGATAGTCTTTACCTACTATATGGCACAACGAAAGGTGTAAACGTGAATTGAAAGTTTATCTGTATTAACAAATAATAAGGCTCTGTAGGAGAGTGAGTAGAGAAAATGTAACAATGGGATTCTTTATCCATTCCTCACAGTTTTCAATAAAAATTATAAAGTATGTAATTTCATATTTAAACAAACAAAAATACACATACATTTTTAAAAATAAAATAGTAACCATAAAAGTACTTTAAGTATTTAGAAAGGTACTTGCAACATTGTTTGTTGCTACTTCATGAGCATACGCTGGAAATTTCAAACGGAATGTGCGGTGGTATACTTGTTATAGTTATTTAATTTGTTAACCCCCACGTTTGGGAGCCAATTTGCGACGGTATTATTATAATGTTTGATGTATGTGTGTTTACTCCGCGTGGTGAAGCCATTTTGTGACGTGATTATTTGTTAGGTTTGTAGCTCCATCTGGTGTTAGCAATTTGCGGTAGTATTAGTGTTTGTTTGAAAGAATGCGACTGTTATTTTATTTAATTTTTGTTTACTGTCCTCCGGCTAGCTATGATCTTTTTGGTCGAGCACATCTCTTTATACAGGTTGTGTAAACGGAAAGGAATCTTTTATCCAAAGATAACACTGATGAAAGAATTTCTTTTACACTTTTTATTGTCGAACACATTCACTATCACATTTACACATTGATCTTGACACCCGCCAAACTGAAACTGTTATAATAACTTCTTACTGATCACTTTTAATTCGCGTACTTCAACCTTTTGTATAAATAACTTTACAACACTTGAGAATTTTCCTAACTCTGCTACGCGTAACTTGCGAATCGATAGCCGACGTGTACTTTACAAATATTTTCTGCTGAACTGACGGACTGAAGGCGACGTGTATCATACAAATATTTTCGACGAACTGACGGCGACGTGTAGCGTACAAATATTTTCGGTGAACTGACGGGGTCTATCTCTAACCTAGCCCTTTTTATACTCCTACACCCCGATATGCCTGAAGATTATAACTGAGTTGCTATTGGCTAATAAAACGCGCAAACATTAGCGTCTATTTTTATATCCAATGAAAATTATGAATACATATGCTCTAGGGAAATGTTCCAGAAGGTTCTAAAGGAAAAACGCGCCAACATTACGTAACTTCCTCGTCTCTAATAATGATAAACAGCTCACCCCCTCGCTGCATTATTGCACGCTATTATTATCAGTTTCAGTAAGGCAGTATAAACTTACTTCTCAACAATAATTACAATCAATATACTTCTAAAATCAATGTCACATAAAAATACATATTCATATTACAATCATTCTTTACATTTAAGTAATTTGTGATACAAATTACTGCATCAAATGGATGGAAACCTCATCAAATGGAGCGTTTGCAAAAGAAAAATGAAAAAGAAAACTTGCCAGAAAACCGGAATCAAGCAATCTGTAAATTCTTTATCAACTTAACGGAATGCCAATAATTTAAATCATGCTGAAGGGTTTTTAAGAAAGTAGAAGATATAAGTAGATTATGAATCTATAATGTTTAGAAAAATTTCTTATTAAAATAAAATGACTTTTTGAAGATTTTTATCAAACACTCAGTGGTGCTTTGTTTTATAACGTTACATTAAGTTTAGGTTGAATTTACATTGTTTTTAAATTGATACCTTAAAGTAAAAATTATGGAAAATTTTAAACAGCATTTTTTTAAAGAATTATTTTACACATAGCTGCTAGTTCTACTAGAAGCTTTATGCATAAATCAGTGCTTAGAGTAGGTGTGAAGGAAAATTGATACAGTTGTCCACCTCAGCATGGAATTGTTTTTAACCACCTCGTATCCCTTCAGGACCCTACCTGATTGAGATTTCTTTCTCAAGTGTTTCTTAGTCCTCATAGCTGGCAAATGCCGAGGAGATATCCTAGACTTAGACGTTTCCTTCCAAATTTCCTTTTTACTTTCTCTACTACGTATAGTAAGTAGGGGAAGTATTGTATTCCACCCAAAAATTCGATACCGAGATTTCACCGGAAATACATGTTTTGAGACCCCTGAATCCAAAAAAAGCATTCTTGGAAACACGTCCGTGTGTGTGTGTGTGTGCGTGTGTGTGTGTGTCTGTGAACAGCATAACTCAGAAACAAACAGTCGGATAAACACCAAACTTGGTATTTAGGTTCAGTATCTTTCAGAGATGCGACACGAAGGTTTTCATGAAAATCCCCCCACCTGAGATTACCCTTTACATGGAACATTTTTCGAAAATTTTAATTTTCTCAAAAATGGCTCTAACGATGTTTATTAAAATATCATATGTTTAAAATATTTTCATGACAAATAAAATGTAAATCTTGAATTTTCTGGGGATGTCTCCAAAAGTATTCTTCATTGTGAACGACTTTTGCATAACTGGTAAACCATAAGAGATAGACAAAATTGTACTACACAAAAAATGTAGATCGCGTTAAAATACACAACTTATGTCATATACATTTTTTGTTGGGTGAACCATTTTCGAGATATTGCTTGTTATTCCCTTTTCCAATACTTATAATTTTTCTCAAAAGGGAATTCATTATTCATTGTTTTTATGCCCTAGACATGCAAAGAGAATGGAGTACTCCACATAGCAACCAACTCTTAAAATATTTGACTATCTCTTAAAGCCTAGCAATTCCCCTTTCATCTACAAGAAAATTAGCAATAAGATTAACATCTCGATTAACATGAAGCATATGGAAAATAAGCGTTTGTAAAAATAGTTTGTAGAAGAGTAGAGAAAGTCATGTGAGTGTAACACATCAGATTTTTCCAATTATCACTTCATTTTTGTATCATCAGGGCTCACCGCCTTTAATCCTGCATACAGCAAAACGGGCTAAAAGGAATCACGTAATTCATTAGCACATCACCTGCAATCCCTACTGCGTTCCTTCATTGTTTACGCACAACTACACTGTCTCCAAATTAACGGAACATGAAGGGAGAGGAACAAAAGTTGGCGTCCTCTTCGTTATGTTCTTTAATGCGAACAATATTTAATTATGAATAACAACGCGAAAGCGTCCTGTCTCGATCCCCGACACATGTTATTTTTTCTGGACCCCGCCCCCTCGCTCCAATGATTAGCCTACACGCGGCTATTGTGAAAAATAAATTTCCATCGCAAATTTTACATTTTGTCGATCGGTTCCTTTGTGCATAATTACGACCAATTAGCATGTATTAATCAGCAAGCGGAAGAATCAATTACATTTGTGTTAGAACTTGATTGACATTGTCGTTTGCCTATATAGCTTGTTTAGCTGTGACCCCTAGAGCGATGGGAGGGGGTCTCTAGCGAATCATCATCCCCTGTAGTTTGTCAGTAACAGCAGCGTCCCTCGCGGCGATCATATGGCTGAGGTACTGGTCTCGACTTCTTTCCATAGGGTGTTCTAGCATCTAGAACATCTTGTTGAATTTTTATAGCTACATTTTTATCTTTCAGGAACTTTCTGTGGTACAGTAATTTCCCTTTGCCCCGAGGCAATATTGCTTCCCCAAAGATGCTACCTTGTTCTGTAAGTTCCTTCATTCATTGTTCTCCTGTTTTATTTTGTTATCCTGTCTACAGGAGTCCATTCTAGTATCCCCTTAGTATTCCTTCTTTCCCCAAACATTTTACGCGTCCGAACCATTTCAGATTTTGCTTTCTCTTGTACCTACTTATAAGCAGGTAGAAGTAGAATTGTATTTCAACCAAAAATTCGAAATCGTGATTTCACACATACCTATGTGTTTTGAAGCTCCCTGAATTCAATAAACGTTTTTAGAAAAAGACCTCTGGTGTATCTGTGCATGTGTGTGTGAACATCATGACTCAAAACCAAAAAGCCGATAAATACCAAACTTGGTATTGCAAATATGCCACATGAAGATTTTCAAGGAAATATCTCAACCCCTAAGTAGCCTTTACACGGAAATGGCTGTAGCAATTTTGATTAAATATCATATATTTAAGTCATTTGCATGACTAACAAAAATGAATATCTTGAGTCATCTGGGAAAAGTCTGTCAACCCCTGTTCATTATCAGTAAAGTTTGTATATTTTTGTATAACTGGTAAAAGAGATAAACGAAACATTACTACACGAAAAGGCAGAATCTTGTTAAAACACACCATTTAAGTCAAATAAATTGTTTTGTGGTATTTAACATTTTCAAGGTATTCGTTATTATAGGTTTGAACTTTCAAATGCTTTATGCTTTTTTGAAGTGTTAAGTCGCCATTGATTTGTTTCTGGTGGTCATGCAGTAGAGCAGAGTATGAAATTTCGAAGCTAGCATTTAGCTTTCTAAAGATATAACTTGATTTCATCATCCTGTATCTCCCCTGTATCTACATTAAAATGTGTAATAGAACCTTTTCTTCAAACATTTATCTCAATTAGTACGAAGTAGATGAAAATAAATGCTTTCATATGAATAGTTTATGGAAGAGTGGATAGTAAGGACACATATATGTAACCCTCAGACTTTTTAGCTTCAGTTACTTCAATCATTTCTTGAATTGTTTCATTTCTCCGCCCTTTATATTCCTGCTGTTCCTCGCCAACAGTCCATTTCCTCAGTTGTTGACGCTGTTGTAATTACTCGAATAATTTCGCATATGCATTTATTATTCCAAGTTGAACTTTTCGTACTTGATGAACGATTCGTACTACCGAAACCATTCAAATTTACAAGATGTTCGAATAGTTCAGCCATTCTAATTGGTGGAACAATTTAGTATATATCATTTTAACTATTCTGATGCTCAAATATTGTCACAACTATGGATTAATTAAACAAATTTACTAAACTTTCCTTACTTAAAAGCCATGACAACGGGTGGAAACTCGCTAAGCATGCGAAACTAAGGATTGCAACAGAGGAATACCAGAATCTGTAAAGAAGCCTAAAAGAAGAGTGTATTTAAATTTAGCAAATGATACTCTTTATTAACAAAAGATGTTACCTTAACCTTACATGTTGTTCATAAAGACGTCATCGTCTAAAACTGATCCTTGCCACGAGGAAGTGCAGAGATCACACCACACTGTTCCTTACATTAAGAAGTCTGGCTGCCTAAAGAGGTCGAACAATTAATCCCCAATCATTTTATATGCAAACATCCCCACCCCTACTTCCTAATAAAAGCATTATCAAAGCCACCAGAATGTTCTGGAATAATCTAACAGAATGTCAAGCTGCCAACATTTGAGTTGAGCCTTCCGGAATGAACAGGTCTACGAAACTCATTCTGGGAGGACCGACTCCATGTTAGGTGCACCAACCTAACACTACATGTGCTCGCCACAATATCGAAGTAACATGTTTAAAATGTTTGGGTGGTAATAAAAACGTAATAGTTTAACAGAACACCTATGTCATTTTATTACGTTGCACTGCACATTGTATGTATAACTACATACGCTATTGTTTACTTTAATTGTGTGGGTTTGTATGGATGAAACAAAACCCTACTTTATCTACGATTACTGATATGTTATTTGTACTAATTTTAAAAGCTGTTCCAATATAAAAATAAGACAACTTGCATTTTCTTTATAAGACTAGGCTATCGTTGTCAAGGTGCAGCGGAATATATCGTACTGTGGCGGCAGAAGTGGCAAGAATACGTAAATGTTGGAGCATTGATGTCCTCTTAGGTATCTTACAAAAACACTTGGGTGATTTGACATTTCGATGTCAATCGGATTTAAAACCGGATTTTTGGGATATTAGAGTAACTTGAGGCGTTCGAATGAGCCGAAATACCACATTATTTGATTTCACATATTATACTGATATCTAAATGTATCTTAATGACGTCTCAGCATTATCATATTTTAAGCAATAATAATGATAATAATACTAAATAAATTAACTACTTTTTAAGCACTTCACAGTTACATTTTGTGTCTAAAACGGAAAGAATCTTCCAATCAGAGTATTTGGAAAATCTAGGAGAGAGGGGTAGGGGGAATGGAAGCAGCATCCGTCCCCCAAACCAACAGCTCATAAAACATTTATCAGCTTAATGTTGCTTTGTTATTCATTAATGCACACGTAAACAGAATTTGCATCAGACGAGGCATAGATATTACCTACAGCATTAAAATCGCTACATTGCTTGAGGCGATCGCAAAAGCGCATTAAAAACGCCTCTCTCCTCTTTTGTTTCCAACCATAGCCCGTAACTGCTAATTAGTTAATTGTAAAGATCCAGTCCTTTGATGTGTTACCTAAAAGCTGTCAATATAATTATCTGTAAAGGTTAATTATACATTTATTCTTTCTGCTCACGTATTTAATAATTTTTCTTGGTTTAGAATACCTCAGCCTCGATATTTCAAATTATTTCAGCTGGTATTGCTCGTTTTATCGAATTTAAAACTTCCACCTCTAGATTATCTGTTCTGTAATTATGAAGAACAACACAATTAAAATTTTTAATTAATTTTGGATGCTTTATTTAAAATTATTGAGTATATTATTATTTTTGAAGAATATTTATTTTTGTGATAATTTTATTTTCATGCAGCCTTGGTGAGACATTTCTAAAGTTTAAATAAATTTCAAAAGATCCGGTACGGGACGAAAATACAAGGAAACCCTCCGGTCAACTGCAGCATTATTAACTTACTTTATTGTTCAGAATGTACATTTGGAGCTTATCTTATTCTTCTTATTTTTAACGTATAATAGAAATAATCTCATATATAAAAAATCTTGTGTTACACTCACATGACTTTCTCTACTCTTGTACAAACTATTTTTACAAACTCTTATTCTCCATCTATTTCATATTAATCGAGATAAACATTTGCAGAAACGATCTTTTGACATGCAAAGAGAATTACATTTTACACATAGCGACAGTTCTAAAAGTATTTGACTATCGCTTAAGGCGTACTATGTTCCCCTTGTTTTGTATTTGCAACGGCAATATAAAAATACAGTAGCCTTTAGGCATAGACATATTTCTTAATAGCTGGTTGCTATGCCCAGCACCATTCTCTTTGCCACAGATTAATACTCTCTGCATAGCCAAGACAAACAAAATGAATAACGAATTCCCATTTGAGAAAATTATTGAACAATTTAAAGGAATAACAAGCAATATCTCGAAAACCGTTCACTCCAAAAGAAATGTATATGACATAAATTGTGTATTTTAACGCGATCTACATTTTTTGTGTAGTAAAATTATGTCTATCTCTTATGGTTTACCAGTTATGCAAAAGTCGTTCACAATGAAGAATACTTTTGGAGACATTCCCAGAAAATTAGAGATATACATTTCATTTCTCATGACAATATCTTAAACATATGATATTTTAATAAAAATCGTTAGAGCCATTTTTGAGAAAATTAAAATTTTCGAAAAATCTTCCATGTAAAGGGTAGTCTGGGATGGGGGGATTTTCTTGAAAACCTTCGTGTCGTATCTCTGGAAGATACCGAACCTAAATACCAAGTTTGGTGTTTATCGGACTGTTCGTTTCTGAGTTATGCTGTTCACAGACACACAGACACATACAGACACACACACACGGACATGTTTCCAAAAATGCTTTTTTTGTATTCAGGGAGTCTCAAAACATGTATTTCCGGTAAAATCTCGGTATCGAATTTTTGGGTGGAATGCAATACTTCTCCTACTTACTATACGTAGTAGAGAAAGTAAAAATTGAACTCTGTAGCAGTGATTAATTTCCTTAATGTAATCTCCGATCTTAATTTTGTTCCTAATGTAATTATTATTTTAGTTGCTTCTTGGTAAAACCGAAGCAAATATTATTTTGAAATCTTCTTCACATCATGCAAGCATCTGTATAAATTCCATTGGATCATTTGCTTAAAATATATCTTCTACAAGCATTTGTTTCAATAGTTTATTTACAAGTAAATCCTCCCACGTTATTCGATAACTTCAGAGATTCTTTTCTCTGTCTCTCTCTCTCCGTCTCCCTCTTTCCGTTTTCCCTCTATCAATCTCTTCCTCTTCTCACTATCTCCTCCATATAAGTTATTTATGGGGTGACAATGACAATTAAAACTTAAGGAAGATATTTGATAGTACGCAAACTTTTTCTTTTCTCACATGCCACCTGTAATTTATTAGCTCGTATGGGCGGCTTTGACTTTGGAACAGTTGCTCATCGGCAACGATGTTCACCCGTTTACATTTGCTGTTAGTCGTTAGAGTTTCTATTACACATTAAATCATACTCTCATTAATACTTCTAGACCCACCCTCCAAGCGAGAATCTGGATTTTTGAGGATGACGTACTTACCACACAGAGAATCTACACAAACTTGTGCATCATCCATATGCTTGTTATACGATCTGAATTATATCGGTTTCTTTGGTAGCTCGATTTTGTGGACGAACAACTGATATTACGTTTTAAATATTAATAATATAAAATTATGTAAACAAAAATATCCGAAATATTATGCTTAAAAGTTTTATTAGGTAACATTTCTGAAAATAGCTCAGTAATTGCGATATTTAGATTTTTTACTTCTAACCCCATTAGGTACCTCCCTTAGGGAAAGTAAGTAGCATTTCACTTAGCCAATCTCTAAGTGAGATACAAAATATTGTGATTTTATCATTTTCACTCTTACTTAACTTACAGTTCACTTCTCACTGTCACTTCACTAATGTGATCTAGTTCAATTTTAACTATAACATCACCTTTTCTCTCGACGTAGTGGCGTAATAAAAATCGCGCGAAACAGCCCCTTCTTCCCTCCGCTTCACTCGCTGGGGCGTCGAACACAATACCTCTGCAATCTCTCACAGATCAGCATTCACTGTAACTTATAACTGTCGTCACCTCACTCGTAGAACAAGCATTATCTCTCGATAGAACTTGCGGTGTTTACGCTGGGTGAGAGCGCTACTCCGTCTACTTATTTCCTCTTATCTCTTCAACCGGCCAGTCTATCGGTGGCTTTCCTTCCGATAAACTCGGGCCTTAGCCGTTATGTCATAATATTATACAGGTTATGCTCGAATTCGCGCAGTAGTTCTTCGCAGTTCTATCTACGTACACATTGGAAACAATAGATTTATGGAACATATATTCTAAGTGCAATGGTTCTCGACGTATAGCCGCAAAAAGTTAACCAATGAAAATCCGCGATACTACCCACAGTTTACAGTTTACGCGACGCACTTGCCAAGCTGCTGTTGGTAACACCCATGCGTGCTGGTCTGCCTACCTGCGATCTACGCTTGTCTGAGCTTCAGTTCAGGATAATGTGGGAGTGCAAACGGCAAGTTGACCTTTAGCCTCGCAACTGGGCCGGCCCATATGGGCATTGCCAGCAGCCGGCTGATAAGTGTGTAGCGTTGTACAGGTTGAGTTTTTCGTCATGACATGGCAGAAATGCAGACGAGAATAAGTTAGCTTAGGTTAGGGGAGAAAGGCTGGCAGTATTCCCCTTTTGTGGAACAACACTCACTCGGAACGCGTGTTGAATCTCACGTTACGTACGCGCCTGCTGCTCTGTCACTACAGACCCAACACTCCTTCCAGAAGATAAATTAATTTTTTCAGCTACTGTGCATGCAGATAAGCGTGTTACGACGAAAAAAATGATCTGTACAGTGATGCAATATCGCATTTTCGTAGGTTAACTTTTAACGGCTATAAGTTAAAAAAACTATTACACTTCGAATGTGGGTTCCATAAACCTTTTGTTTCCAATTTGACCATGGATAGGGAATTAGAAGGCTTCCTGCATATTATCAGATTTCGCAACAGTTTGGTCATCTTTGAGTGAAAAGATATACAAAAATGTTAAAAAATATATATTTTTGTCTTCAGGGTAGCCCATCATACACGTTTAACATGAATTATTTATCCAAAATAGAAAATTACCAGAAAAAATTTCGGGTACAGTTTTATTACATACATAGATTTTATAGTATTAAGGTTCTTTTTCTTCATAATTTGGTTATTAATATACCGGTTAAATTAACTGGGTGACAATAGTCACCCTTGTAGCACATCTAAACTCTTTCAGTTTGTTACCTATACAAGAATCAGAATTTGTTTGGATGCGCGCAAGACCAATAATACTAGTGGGACCTGTGACTCGCATTCGGGAGATTTTGTGCACAAAATCCATTTTCCAGCAAATATGATTGGACTACGTCTTGAAAGAAAGGAACGAACAAACAAAAAATATTGAATTTTGTATATTCAAAGTTTTATACTCTGATTCAATATTTCAGACACATTCACAGATTAAAATAAATACATAATATGGCCATATATTGATTGTGTGCATCAAACCTACATTACATTCGAATAATTGAGTTCCATGATCACATAAGGGCACATTTCATATACATAAACAGAAATAAACGTGTTACATAACGATGGTTGCAGGAATAATGTTTCTAATACACGTTTTTTAAACACATTTTCGGTAGGATCAATATTTAAGAAGTTATAAAAGTTTTTCTTTGCCATTATTTGCGTAGTTAAGCGGTTACCAAGAGAGAACTTAATAGTCCTGATTGCAGTGTAAGCTTAAGAAAGAAGCACAGGTTTGTGGGATAGAAAATATTTTTTGGTCTGCCACACTATAATACACTGATTATATATGACAAACTGAACTGTTGTGGCATCCATAATACTTCAGCGATTCATTATGATCTTACTCGGCGGCGCGCGCAGCTACCCTATCACCCATACCTTGAACACCTTCAAAGCAGCAGTCCGAGATGGATCCGTTCTCACATAAACAATGAAATATGTGCATTTAACATAAAAGAAATTCTTTTCATTGCAATTTTAATAATCTAATAAATTGAGTTCATTTCATTTGCATCAGTATGTGTTGCTGTCACGTTACCTGAAAAAAAATCAATTTATCCGGTGTGCACTCAACAGTGATGGTATCTGTTGCATTACTCGCAAACACGCTCAAGGTCCTACCATCAATGCTGCCATCCGATAGCATTTAATTACACACAATTAACAAGATAAGATCTTTTTGTAAAAACTCAAAGTTTTGAAATTATAGTGTGATCGACCAAAAAACAGTCATATACAAGACTATAATGGTAGTGCAATATTTAAGACGCGAGAATGTTTATGAAACTAGCGGTAGCGAGTTATAATCTCGTTGCGTAATATACTGTTATCCATCACCGGCATATAGACTGTCGTTTGTTTCGTCGTTTCCTAGCAAGCTAAATGCTGGTTTTAGACACGGTAGTGAGTTAAAACGTTTTAATCCATTGCTGCAATCTTTTTGTTTTATTTATGAACTTAAATTTCAAGTAATACTAATTAACAGAAATAAATTCTCAACATCTGCATAATAGATTCATATCCCATGTCTTGTTTAACAAAGAATGATATGGCACAATGACGATGCATTTACTTATTCTTTCATGTATAATTTATACTTATCTCGTATTATTCAATAATTCCAGTTTATTTATATCCATTATCTCCAAGACAATCAGCATTGGTGCCACCATATTCCTATCCAGCAAGAATAAATCTATATATTTAATTAAAATAATTACTCTGCTTTACTTTTTAAGGAGCGTATGTCACACGAGATTAAAATATATTAAAAATTTCCTGAAAATTACCACTCTTGGCGAGCCTTGGACATTAAATTTTAGAATATTATTTTAATCTCATACATAAATTGTTATTACTCGTGTTTTAATTTTTATTAGCAGTAATTCATTAATAAAAATAGTTTTATTACTGGTTTTCAAAACATCACGACGTATAATTTTCACAAACAGTAGACAGAGAGAGGAGAAAGCAATGAGAGTGGAAACGGAGAGAGACGGAGAAAAAAATAGACATTGTGTAGGGAAAGAGAAAGGCAGGGAGAAACAACGAAAAAGTGGGAGAGAGAGTTAGAGAAGAATATTCTTATTTAACACGATATCGCGAGCAGAGTTGCAGATCCTACTAGTTAACATAACAAGGAGGTAAAATATATATTTGTATACAGTGTTTCACCACCATTCCATAGAGCAAAGGGTTGGTGAGTGACGGTGATGCTCTTTTCATCCATTTCGCGTATCCCGATATCAAAAGAAGTGGTAGGGCGCTGGTATACACGTAGGGGGATACACCCCTTGTTGCCTGAGGAGCAGCGTTGTTTTGGCTGCAACTCTCTTCTCCCATGGCCAACATGATCAATAGCGGAGACGACAGACAGGTAAACGAAAATCAACAACGTTACTGAAACCTCGTTACGAACAACATGGACACAAGTTGCCTTCCTAGATACATATAAACAGGTTAAGTTCCTTATGGTTTCATGTTCTCTGAAATTGGGTCTACGTTATAGTGATTTATAAACAATGTTTACCCAAAAATTAGGCTAAAGTAGTTGAAAATACCTTGTGTTATTGCTAGACTTTAAGAGTTTGGTGCACACAGAGGAAAATAGTAGTAGTAGTAGTAGTAGTAGTAGTAGTAGTAGTAGTAGTAGTAGTAGTAGAGTAGTAGTAGTAGTAGTAGTAGTAGTAGTAGTAGTAGTAGTAGTAGTAGTAGTAATGGTGGTATTTAGCAAGTACTTAGTATTACATTAATTGCATAACACAATTGCATGGGTCATAAGAGCGTACATGCTCTCTAGAAAAATACCTGGTCTGTATACGTGACTTGCAGAATCGACCAGAAAACAACTATTTTATAATCACAACACTATATACATACATATTAAATTAAAAATACTCTGAATCACACACGCAAACACACACACACACACACACACACACACACACACAAGTGCTCAAGCACCACATGTATTTAAAGCAAATTTATATAAACACCTTATCTCTTAGTACACGTACTTCCATTAAGTATGTGCCCAAGCTTGACCAGTTTTGGCTGTTTAGAATGAAGTCCCAGCATGCTGTCCTCCGTCTGTTGGAAGCCAAAAATACTTCCGGTACAATTTTTTTCACAATACCCTCCATCTACACGCATGCTGCCAAAATATGCGTCCAGTCTTCTTGTTCCCCGCATAATGGGCAAATCCTCCTGCCATCATCATCAACAATCTCCCTCCACCCTCCAACCTAAGCCATGCTATTCCCGTCCTCTGTTTTATACCCAATTCCAAAATATATGCTTCCTTACCCACATAGTTTTTATTTCATTTTTTAGCACCAATGTTGATCTTTTTCTACATTCAGATTGTATTTCCTGTCTGTTTATATCACATAGTTGTCTTTTGACTTTTTTCACGGCACTGTGTGTATTTTCATTACCTCTTTGCCATATATCGTTTAAGCCAATTTTTGATAATTCCCATTGTAACCCCGCCGACCACCATTTTGGATGCTCTATGTTGTTCATTTGATGTCGATAACATACTGCTCTTAGGGTTATTTGATCACCTTTAATTATTCACAGACAGTCTTAGTTTAGCAAATACAGCATCTTCCCAACATCCTACCTCACGAAGAACTCCTAGTTTGAAGTACACCTCCCCAACCCTAAAATGCGCTTCCAGAGCGTTATAGAGCTACTACGTATTGAGCATAATTATCATCCGCATTATTATACTGAAACTAATGAGAATAAAATCATTATTATAAACAAAAATCCAAGGTTCTTATGGGGATTTTACACAGGCTGTGGGAGGCATTACCATGTCCATCCTGTGCATGCACAGAAGAAACAAGATGGCAAATGCATGCCTAACATTATGTTTCATATGCGCTCATAACATTATGAGTCTTGTTCTCAAACGCTACATGCCAAGCCTACGTAGAAGGATCAGGTGTGCATCTGTGAAAAGGTATCGCTCTCTTACGATATTATGGAATAGGGGTTAAGAGTAATCAGACGGAGGTATCCAGTTACTGGAGCACAGCAAAGGGGTCCCACACCAGAGTGGGGCCATTTTGCTTCCAACGTGAGCCCTGAGAGGAAGAGATGAAGGTGAGACTGGAAGGGTGAGCAGAGGATGATGTGCGCTAGCAAGGACGGGGTCCCTAACGATTCCACCATGAGACTAATACTGACGCCGGTTAGCCTTGTCTTAGCCACCCAAACCTGGGGTCCCAGGAAAGATCCCAGGAAGGAAGTACCCCCAGCAGTCCCGCCATGCGCTAGGGAGAAATCCTTCCATAGCGCAAATTCCATCGTCTGGCCATTAACCGTCATCGCCTGGTCCTACAACGCTGAAACGGATGAAAGGCAATGATGGACAGGAAGAAGAACCACCACAGCGTTCGCCTACCGATCCGGGGAAACTACGAAAAATCCCATGGTCAGAGTGGCCGGCCAGAATCGAACTCTCGACCTTCCGAATGCGAGCTTCATATGTTACCGCGGAGCTATCTCAATGAGATAAGGTTTATTACACCGATGAATAGTACAAATGGAGTAAAAAGAACAATAATCCTTGTAATATATAAAAAAAGTCAGGTTATGTCCTTCTCTAGACTCAAAAGTAACGTTTGCTTTTAATTGCAGATTGTGTGAAATAAAATTATAGCTTGTCGAATAAAAATAATAATTTCGGAGCCATTTTTAATAACTCTTATAAACCATATCAATGCTGTTGTTAGCGCAGCACTTAGGAAACTTCGATTAGTCATTGGTAAGAATGTTACTTATTTTATACAATTGAGTATAGTTATTATACGATATCCTTATAGTGTAAAATGATTTCAAACTTATTGAAGTCATTCAAAGTAGGTTCCTAAGGTATAGATTTCTCAAAAAATATTTTTTCCTAATTTAATTTCTTATTATTCATTGTTTCAGTTATTTCACTTTAAAAACTTATCACGCAGATGGGATTTCCATTTTCTCTACAATGTCGATAACCGTAACCTAAGACAATCAATGTGCTGCTCCTAATTCGCACTAAATAGATCTAATAACATGTTTATTCCAAAAGTTAACAGTTATTATTCACGTACATGTTCACCTGTACTTAGAATCGAATCCTTGTATACTAAATTACATTATTCAACTATTGATATATTTAGCATGAAACTTAGAAACTTTGCTATATCCTGTGAGAATGTATTACCAGTTTTACTTTGTTTGACTTGTTAAATATGTATATATGTACAAAAACTACAAACATTTTTCTTTTTGTTTTATGATGCTTTATGCAATTAATGTTGTAGTATATTATTTATTGTGTTTTTTCACTTAGTTTTGTAAATAAAAGGCTGCTGTATCTAGTTACTTGAACATTGGAATTGAAGAAATCTGTAGATTTTACACAATAAATAAATAAACAATGGCGTAACGTTTGTTAATATTGTTTATTTTGCACTTTAACTTTCTTCTTTGCATCATTTTAAAGATTGCAAACATAACCGATATAATTTAGTTTTATTACACACTGCGATCGTTTTGCTTGCATACCGTATAGAATAACTGAACTTTTTGTAACTATTTACTGGCTACTTTGCCAAAAAATACTATGTTCCAAAATAATTCACGAGTACTTACTATTTACACATAACCTATCCAAGATTACGTTGAACTTAACGTAACGTGGCGACATAAGGGAAAGTCTTAACACATTGTATTAAACGGATCTATAACGGGTTGAATTAATGTAACAACCCTGGAGGATCTTAATACAGAACTATAAATTACTTCATAAGTTAAAGTATGAATTTTATATATATTTGTCTCAACGCAGTAATGTCCATTTTGATGTAACTTTACTGTAGCCCCACGTTGTGGTAGCCAATTTGATGCGGTATTACTTATAAAGTTTGTTTACATCATGTGTTGAAGCCATCTTGTGACGTCATTCATTTGTTCGGTTTGTAGTTCCATCTTGTGTTAGCAATTTGCATCAGTGTTAGTGTTCGAAAGAATGCGACTGTTATTTGATTTAAATTTTGTTTACTGTACTCCGGCTAGCTATTATCTCTCGGTCGAACATGTCTCTTGATCAGGGTTGTGTAAACGGAAAGGAATCTTTTATCCAAAAAGAACACTGATGAAGAAATTTGTTTTATAATTTTTATTGTCGAACACGTTCACTATCACTTTTACACATTGATCTAGATACTCGCCAAACTGAAACTGTTATAACAACTTCTTACTTATCACTTTTAATCCACGTACTTCAATCTTTTGTATAATTAACTTTACCATACTTTAGATCTTTCATAATTCTGCTGCGCGTAACTTGTGAATCTATATCCGATGTATGACGAACTGACTGACTGAAGACGACGTGTAGTGTACACAGATTTTTGATGAACTGAGCAACTGAAGGCGACGTGTAATGTATTGAGATTTTCGATGAACTGGCATAACTTTACCTCCAACCTACCCTATTTATACTCCTGCATCCAGATACGCCTAAAAATTATAACTGAACTGCAATTGGCTAATAAAACGCGCCAACATTAGCGTCAATCTTAATATCCAATGAAAATTATAAATACATATACTTTAGGGAGAAAATATTCCAGAAGGTTCTAAACGGAAAAATGCGCCAACATTACGTAACTTCCTCGTTTCCAATAAAGATAAACAGCTCACCCCCTCTCTGCATTATTGCGCGCTACTATTGACAGTTTCAGTAAGGCCGTATAAACTTATTTCCCAATAATAATTACAATTAATAAACATCTGAAATCAATGTCACATAAAAATGCATATTCATATTACAATCATTATTTACATTTAAGTAACTTGTGATACAAATTACTGCATCAATTTGCTGTATCAATTTAAGCCACATTAGAGAATCTTCTATAGAGTTGTTTTTACTTTCTCTACTACGTATAGTAAGTAGGGGAAGTATTGTATTCCACCCAAAAATTCGATACCGAGATTTCACGGGAAATACACGTTTTGAGTCCTCCTAAATCCAAAAGTATTTTTGGAAACAGGTCCGTGTGTGTCTATGAACAGCATAACTCAGAAACGAACAGTCGGATAAACACCAAACTTGGTATTTAGGTTCAGTATCTTCCAAAGATGCGACACAAAGGTTTTCAAGAAAATACCCCCCACCCCAGATTACCCTTTACATGGAAAATGTTTCAAGAACTTTAATTTTCTCAGAAATGGCGCTAACGATTTTGATTAAAAGATCATATATTTAAAATACTTTCATGACAAATAAAATGTATATCTCGAATATTCTGGGAATGTCTCCAAAAGTATTCTTTTGTGAACGACTTTTGCACAACTGGTAAACTATAAGAGATAGACAAAATTTTACTACACAAAATGTAGATCGCGTTAAAATACACAATTTATGTCATATGCATTTATTTTATTGAGTGAACCATTTTCGAGATATTGCTTGTTATTCCCTTTTCCAATACTTATAATTTTTCTCAAAAGGGAATTCATTATTCATTGTTTTTATGCCCTAGACATGCAAAGAGAATGGAGTACTCCACATAGCAACCAACTCTTAAAAGATTTGACTATCGCTTAAAGCCTACCAATTCCCCTTGCGCCTACAAGAAAATTAGCAATAAGATTAACATCTCGATTAACATGAAGCATATGGAGAATAAGCGTTTGTAAAAATAGTTTGTACAAGAGTAGAGAAAGTCATGTGAGTGTAACACATCAGATTTTTCCAAACACTCGCGGTTTAGGATTCAAGTCGTTCTCTTAAAGTTTTATGAGACTTTCCATCTAAACTGCCTTTAACTTTTTACGAATTTTAAGCAAGCTTAAAGTGTATCTCAACTTTTTTTCAAACTCTTATACTTTTCAGTCACTCTCAGTTCCCTATTTTCAGAGTTAGTGAATTGTTTCATGTCTAGCGACAGACGAACAAACAGAAATAGTTATCCCGAACGCACCTAAAAGGTTACTTTTTCCTTCTTTCGCATTCATTTTAAAACACTTACAGGTTGCTTTCGCTCTCTGGTGTTAGAAGTCTGCTAAGAGCATCCTCGTAATAATTTATGGTATATTTTAACGAAATGTTTGATATTTTATGCGCAGTGCAGGCGATATTTAACCAGCAGCTTGTTTAGCGGAGTATCCATTCTGTTAACAAACACGGCTTCTCGGGGGAACGCGCAGTTGCAACTATTTCATCGCACTCTGTAATGCTGGGATGGAGTTTGTGTATGCTCACTAAATGTAGATGTGCTTGCTTTAGATGTTGTTTTAATCCGGATAATGCCCGACTACATCCTGCGGAGTACGGTTCATAAAACCCTCGGTTAGCCTCCTCACCTGGACAAATAGGTGCAGGTGACACAATATCCGTCCACGGCCAAAGGTCACAGAACGTAGCGCTTTGCCCTTGAGCACCCTCTGTGGGTTCCTGGAATTTTTGACGGGTTAAGCATGTCGCTAAGGGTAGTCTAGTATAATGACAGCGCTGAATATTAATGCTGGTATTGCATTTTCCCCGACCGCGCTCTCTCACTAATTAATTCATTACCTAAGTAACAAGCGCTTACTTTTACAACATGAACAACGACATTGAGTGAATTATACAATGGAGACCTGCCTTATAAAGCATGGCGGCACAGTATGTGGCCGTATCCACTTAGAAGTCAAAGAACATGGAATTTAATACAAAGGAATTTCATAAGTGTGATGCAACACTTGTTATGCCAGAGAAATAATAAAGAATCTCTTACACCAGGTATATCAGTGCTTTTACCTGCAAAACAGAGAGAGACAAGAGGATTAGTGATGTCACCTGAGAGAGCGGTGTTAAGGGATGGACAAAATGTGTGCCATAAGGGACACACAATTTGCAATAAGTTTAATTAAGATCGAGACATTTCATTTCAAACTATAAATATGGTTATTATAGATATATAATACTAAGAAAATAATATAATGTAAAAATATTATGACATTTAACATTTATGCTCAACAGTGAGCGGTATTAAACACGCGTGCGAGAAATATCACAAAAAATCTGATATGTTACACTCACATGACTTTCTCTACTCTTGTACAAACTATTTTTACAAACGCTTATTCTCCATCTACTTCATGATAATCGAGATAAACATATGCAGACTCTATCTTATTGCTAATTTTCTTGTAGATGTAAGGGGAATATGTATTTACAAGGGCAATATAGAAATACACTAGCCTTTAAGCATAGACATTACTCTTAATAGCTGGTTGCTATGTGCAACACCATACTCTTTGCCACAGATTAATACTCTTTGCATATCCAAGACAAAAAATGAATAATGAATTCCCATTTGAGAAAATAAGTATTGAAAAATTTAAGGGAATAACAAGAATATCTCGAAAATTGTTCACTCAACAAAAAAAAATGTATATGACATAAATTGTGTATCTTAACGCGATCTACATTTTTGTGTAGTAAAATTTTGTCTATCTTTTATGGTTTACCAGTTATGCAAAAATCGTTCACAATGAGGAATACTTTTGGAGACATTCCCAGAAAATTCAAGATATACATTTTATTTGTCATGAAAATATCTTAAACATATGATATTTTAATCAAAATCGTTAGAGCCATTTTTGAGAAAATTAAAATTTTTGAAAAATGTTCCATGTAAAGCGTAATCTGGGGTGTTGGATTTTCTTGAAAACCTTCTTGTCGCATCTCTGGAAGATACTGAACCTAATACCAAGTTTGGTGTTTTTCTGACTGTTCGTTTCTGGGTTATGCTGTTCACAGACACACACACACACACACACACACACACATACACACACACAGACACACACACGGACATGTTTCCAAAAATGTTTTTTTTTTGGATTCAGGGGGTCTTAAAACATGTATTTCCGGTGAAATCTGGGTATCGAATTTTTGGGTGGAGTACAATACTTCCCCTACTTACTATACGTAGTAGAGAAAGTAAAAAGTGGGTTTAACTGCTGAGTTCTAAAATCTATTGCTGGAAAATGTGCAGGTATCAGAGAAATATTTCTGTACAAGTCTCTTTCGTGGTATAAGGTACCACCTTCTGCCTCACATTCAAGTGGTCACGAGTTCGAATTTCTTTGGAGTGAGTTATGTAGCTAACGTTATTTTGTCGGGGTTTTCACTATCCTTAGAACCTGAATATCGTATAACTCCAGGATCATTGAAAAGTACGACGCTGTTACTCAATTGTGTACCATCGTTTATCAAAATGTCTTATGTTACCTGAAACATTAAACCTTTAGTATACAATCAACGTATAGCTTAAAACACTTACTCAGGAACTATAGTGAAGGAAGTACCTTCGTAAGCTCTAACACCTAATAGTTCTGTCCTTCTTATGCCTGTCAGTCATATAACAGGTACATGGAGAGGCGCCCAGGCCACTGAAGCTCAGTACCACACGTAGGGCATCTCAGTACTCCCATTGTGTCTTACGTGATCCCTGGGAGGAAAGGAGGAAAGACGACAAGATCCGGACGACGTTACGCGCTAGCAAGAACGGGGCCCAACAATTCTAGAGTGATACTCCTGGTCCCGCAACCCTGAAACACATGATAGGAAATGATGGGGACAGGAAATTCATGGCAGCAGAGGCACCACCCTAGCATTTGATTACTGATCTGGAAAAAAAGATCAATGCAGGGCGGCCGATGCAACGGGATTCGAACCCGGCACCTCTCTATTGCAAATGCCACTCGCTATTGCGTAACAATCTCGTGGTTGGCTGAAATTCGAGTTAGTGTTAAATTCACCCTTTATCAGCCGCGGAAATGTACCTATAAGTTTGCGGTGGGGTAACTTCACAGAGGGGTCACGTTTCATGTAGTAATTGCATTGTTGTCGGCTTTTGAACATATCCATACTGATGATTAATGATTTTCTTTGTGGTGAAACAAGAAAGCTTGTGCAAGTAGCTCAACCACTTGCCTCTAATACGTCCAGGAAAATACAACATTCAGCCCGCTGAATACAGTCTAATGATCGTATCACCGTTTATGCTTCAGCCGAAGCTTTAGTAAGCTCTTGGTTTAAGCTTTGCGAGTTTCACTGTAGGGCAACCAGGCTCGGTTTGACTGACAATGAGTTAAACAACTCCACGGACATTAAAGTTGCTGCTCAAATGTGCTTTTGTAAGTTAACTAGCAACATAAAGTTAAAATGACCAAAAAATCAGAGCCAAAACTTTACTTCTCAAAAAGTGAGCATTCTCCTAGAAATTGTGAAGCAGCACAAGCGTGTAATAGAGTGCAAGCAATCGGACAAATTACTATGGAGTAAGACAACTAAACTTGGAGAAAAATTGCGATACGAAGGTGGATTAGAATGGTGTAAAACAATTCTGATACACTATGTGATCAAAAGTATCCGGACACCCCACAAACATACGTTTTTCATCTTAGGTGCATTGTGCTGCTACCTACTGCCTGGTACTCATTATCCGCGACCTCAGTACTCATTAGACATCGTGAAACAGCGGAATGGGATGCTCCGTGGAACTCACGGACTTTGAACGTGGTCAGGTGATTGGGTGTCACTTGTGTTAGAAGTCTGTACGAGAGATTTCCACACTCCTAAACATCCCTAGGTCCACTGTTTCTGATGTGATAGTGAAGTGGAAACGTGAAGGGACGTGTGCAGCACAAAAACGTACAGGCCGACCTCGTCTGTTGACTGACAGAGACCACCGACATTTGAAGAGGGTCTTAAAGACTAATAGGCAGACATCTATCCAGACCATCACGCAGGAATTCCAAAGTGCATCAGGATCCACTCTAAGTACTATGACAGTTAGGCGTGAGGTGAGAAACCTTGGATTCCATGGTCGAGAGACTCCACATACGCCACACATCACGCAGGAAAATGCCAAACGACGCCTCGCTTGGTGTAAGGAGCGTCAACATTACACGATTGAACAGTGGCAAAACGTTGTGTGGAGTGACGAATCACGGAACGCAATGCGGCGATCCGATGGCAGGGTGTGGGTATGGCGAATGCCCGGTGAACGCCATCTGCCAGCGTGTGTAGTGCCAACTGAAATTCGGAGGTGGTGGTGTTATGGTGTGGTCGTGTTTTTCCTGGAGGGGGCTTGCACCCCTTGTTGTTTTGCGTGGCACTATCACAGCGCAGACTTACATTGATATTTTAAGCACCTTCTTGCTTCTCACTGTTGAAGAGCAATTCGGGGATGGCGATTGCATCTTTCAACACGATCGAGCATCTGTTCATACTGCACGGGTTGTGGCGGAGTGGTTACACTGTAATCGACTGGCCTGCACAGAGTCCTGACTTGAATTCTATAGAACATTTTTCGGATGTTTTGGAACGCCGACTTCGTGCCAGGCCTCAGCGACCTACATCGATACCTCACCTCAGTTCCGCACTCCGTGAAGAATGGTCAGCCATTCCTCAAGAAACCTTCCAGTACCTGATTGAAAGTATGCCTGCGAGAGTTAACGCTGTCACCAAGACTAAGGGTGGGCCAACACCATATTGACTTCCAGCATTACCGATTGAGGGCGCCACGAACTTGTACATCATTCTCAGTCAGGTGTCCGGATACTTTTGATCACGTAGTGAAGCTCTGCATATTGTAACATTTGAGATGCCGGAGGATCTCCAGCTGCAATTAGCATGCTTTCACTTGTATATAACCTCAAGAGAAGCATTGTTTCTGACGAGAGGACGTTATTACTGAAATATAAAACAATACTTATACACAGATGTGACGGCAGTGAGTGACAATGTGTGCGATAAAATTATGAAGTATAAATTTAAAATGAAGGACGTGCCAAATTAAATTTTGCTTCTTACCAATCGGTTTTAACTGCATCATCAATAATTTCTGGTACCATCATTGCCGACTGTTCACTTAATCTAAATCTCTCGTAGAACTCTCAGTTATTCCATACGTGAAAATTGTTTGGACACTTTCTAAACATTCTAGATCATGTTCTGTTGTGCATATGGGTTAAAATCATTTGCATTTCCTCATCAGTAATATTGTTCGCTAATGACCTAGCAGTTGAACGCCGTTAAACAACAACAAAAAACAACTAATATTGCCTTCTTCAGATAACGCAGCGATTCCTTAGCTTAAACAATAGTTCGGCTTATCGCTTGAACTACACTGTAAAACTCCATTGTAGGTTAAGACTCCGCTTAAGCTTAAATTGTGAAACAGGGTCTAAATCAATTACATTTATTTTGCTTAACCACACTAAATCAATCAACATCTCACGGAGGACAATCTAGTCTTAGGGCATGGACAAAAGGTTTTGCAGCTATCATCATAATATTGCCTAAATTTTGTAAAATTGCTCTGGTCTGAAATTAAAGGGGGAAAATCTGATATGTTACATTCCTTTGATTTTCTTCATCCGCTGTTGTTTATTTTACAGAAAAGGTTTCATAACATATTTCGATGTAGGCACGAGAGGATGAATCGGTAGCCAAGCTTTAGAAAGCGAGTCACTATATGCCGGCTTTGAAAAATTCCATACATATGCCTCCATACATTTTTAGTAAATAAAAATAACTAAACATTTCCCATGAAATGCTCTCATTATCGGTTACGGTATTTTCTTGAAAATGTGCAGTATTTTGGAAGACACTGGAGTTATACACCAAGTTATGTATTCATCCGACTTTTAGTTTTTGAGTTAAGCTGTTCAAAAGCACATTTTCAAGCGCGCGCAGATATTTTTCTAAAAATAATTTTTGGGGGTTCTAGAGACCCCAAACTTTACCGGAGGAAAAGGCGATGTAGAAGTTAATGATTTCCTGGCGAATGCAACTGAAAATGTGCCAACAATACGATAACAATACCAAACTGTGGAAAATGTAAACACATTTCAATAACCGATACTGAAGAAGGTTTCGATTCCGAAAAAAAATGTTAATCATGATGGTGTATGATTAATTTATAAGGAATAGTTTGTTTATCTGCTTTTTTATTACGCACTGACTAAAAATTGTTTCTTTCACAGGACTCTCTACTCACTCTTCTACAAACCTTACAAAAGCGTATTCTTCTATTTGTTGTTAATCCAGATAAACTTTCAATTCAATTTTACACAATTTCGTTGTAGGATACAGAAGATAAAGCGATAGTCAGATTTTTGAAGAGCGTGTCGCTATGTGATGTCTTTGAAATTCCATGCTCTTTATATGACCACGAAAGAGAGGGTGAGAGAGAGGGAGAGAGAATTAATTTCAACTTCCCAGTTGAGAAAAGGTTAAGTATTTGAGAATTCAGAACAGCGACAGGGAATATCTCTGAAATAGTCTCCACAAAACATTTTATTTTAGAAACTGTTTGCTTTAACCAGATCCACATTTTTATGCAGTAAAAGTCTATCTATCTCTTACGGTTTATCATTTATACAAAAGTCATTCAGAATGCACAGGACTTCACAGGCTTTTCCCAGAAAATTCAAGATATATAATTCATTTGTCATGTAAATGTCTTAATCATGTAATATTTTAAGCAAAGTCGTTACAGACATTTTTGAGAAAATAAAAGATAGCAGAAAAATTTCTATGTAAAGGGTAGCTTGGGGTGGGACAATTTTATTGTAAATCTTCGTGTTCCATGTTAGGAAGGTGCTGAAATTAAGTAGTAATATTGGTGTTTACTGGACTTTTCGTTTTAGTTATTCGTTCACAGACACACACATGCACACTCGGAACCATTTTCTAAAAATTTGGTTTCTTTTTTGTTTAGGGGCCTCAAGATCCATATATTCGTTGAAATCTTGACATCGATACTTCCCTTACTTGCAATACATACCAGGGCGATACTGAAGATTGTTAGAATGCCATATTTGTATTTTACAGCTATTTTCTAGTGTTTTGTGAGTGGCTTGCCATGTAGTTTGTTCGCTTTGCTCTAATAGTTTGTTAATTATGATCATTTAAAATTTTGTGTTCACCCAAAAATAAATTTGACTAGAGAATATTTCCAGGCTATGTTTGCTACTTTAAATCGTCATTACCGCCTAAACAATGTGATGATCGGCTTAAAAATGCATTTGGCGAAGAAGCCCATCTAAGGCAACATTTTATAATTGGTAGAGCAAATTCAAAATACATCGATGTTTTTCTTAGTGATGAATTTCGTGAAGGACACCCAAGAACTGCTGTTGCTGATGAAAATATTGCCGTTATTCGAAGAACGCTTGAAGATCAACGGACATATGAATTTATTCGGGCAACATTCGGCATTGGTACGAGTCAAATCTAAAACATCAACAGTTAGACGTGAGAAAACTTTGTTATTGATGGATTCCACATAAACTGACTCTCGATCAAAATCAACAACAACGCATTGATTGGTGCAGAAAAACTCTGGAAAAATTCCAAAGCGGCACTTCAAATTTGGTTTGGAATATCGTTTTTCTGGTGATGAATCTTGGATCAATTGTTATGATTCTAAAAAGCAAAGCCAATCGGCTCAATGGGTCTTTCGAACAGAACTAAGTCTACAAAAGTCAGACGAATTCGCAGTGCAGGTAAGAAGATGGATTTTATAAAACGGTACATATTGCTACCATAGCATTGGAAGATAGACGCACTGTTACTGCTAATTGGTACCAAAATGTCTGTTAACCGCAAAGTTTTTAAAAAGTTTGTGAAAAACGCCAAAAAGGAAAACGCACCATTATGAAAACGCACCGACACATACAGCTAAACTAACAACTGAGTATGTGGATGCCCTAAAGTTCAGCACCTGGGCCTTCCACCATACAGCACTGACCTAATCCCTTGTGATTTCTTTTGTTTCCAAACGTTAAAGCTAAAATGCGTGGAACATTATAAAAACCTGGTTTTCGAAGTACCTCAGGATGAGTGACACCATTGCTTTAGGACTGGTTCCATCGAATGCAAAAGTCTATTGATAATAAAGGGGGAATATCTTGAAAAACAATAAAATAATTTACATTTTTTAAAACTAATCCTTGTTTTTAATTTTCTAAAATTTTTGTATCGCTCTCGTAGTTGAGGAAGTTAAAATAAACATTTATAAAAGCAATAAATGGGGCAAAGGAAAGTTTACACAAAATATGGTTTAACTATTTAATTTTTTCAAGAGTAAGGTTCAGAGACAAACGTGACAATGCTACCTTATTTGTTACGTTTCTGCGTAGCATGTTTGCCGCACGTGCTGCCCCGCAATTCCCTATCACTTCTTTAAACACTTTGCAACAATTATAATATGTAGATCTGTTTCCTAACCACATTGAAGTCCTTTATAATTTGGTGTAATTACTTATTATTTGTATCATTCAAAATTTTTACTTTTTCTACCACCTATCTATAAAGGTAGAAACAGTATTGTATTCCACAAATTCCAAAAAGTGCCATATTAAAATTTCAACGAAAATGATGCCTTGAGGCACCCAAAAGATGCGATAAGACGATTCTGAAGAAAATTATCCTGCCCAAGTCTACCCTCTACACGAGTGTCTTCATTATTTGTAATTTTTTAATGGCTGTAATGATTTTGATTAAAATGCCATATATAAGATGTTTGTATGACCAATAAAATGCATATATTACACTTTCTATGAAAATATCCCATGAAGTCCTGTTCATTCTGAAAGAATTTTGTACAATTTTGTATTACTTGTAAAGCATAAGAGAGGGAGGAAATGGGAGAGAAAGAGACAGAAACTTAGCCTACAAATAATATAGAACTGACTGAATCATACAACGTATGATAAATAGTTTTTTTCCTGGCATTAACCATTTCCGAGATATTGTTGCTGTGGGTTTTCATTTTCCAATACTTATGATTAAGTGGTAAGTCACCATTCTTTTGCTTCTCTGATGTTATGCAGAGAGTACAGAATTTCATCAATCTGAAGATCAATCAATCTGAATCAATCAGAAAGTCATCATTCTCTCTTATACCTACAACGAAATGTGCAATGAAATCATTTCTGCAAACGTTTAACTCGATTTACATGAACTACAGAAAAACAAGCTTTTATAAGAATAGTTTGCAAAAAATATATAAAAAAAATCTGATGTGTTACACTCACATGACTTTCTCTACTCTTGTACAATCTAATTTTACAAACGCTTATTCTCCATATGGTTCATGTTAATCGAGATATCGAGATGTCAATCTTATTGGTAATTTTCTTGTAGATGCAAGGGAAATATGGTAGCTTTTAAGCGATAGTCAAATATTTTAACGCTGGTTGCTATGTGGCGCATTCCATTCTCTTTGCATGTCCAGGACATAAAAAAAATGAATAATGAATGTGAGAAAAAGTATAAGTATTGGAAAATTTAAGGGAATAACAAGCAATATCTCGAAAACGGTTCACTCAACAAAAGAAATGTATATGACATAAGTTGTGTATTTTAACGCGATCTACATTTTTTGTGTAGTAAAATTTTGTCTATCTCTTATGGTTTACCAGTTATGCAAAAGTCGTTCACAATGAAGAATACTTTTGGAGACATTCCCAGAAAATTCGAGATATACATTTCATTTCTCATGACATTATCTTAAACATATGATATTTTCATCAAAATCGTTAGAGCCATTTTTGAGAAAATTAAAATTTTCGAAAAATCTTCCATGTAAAGGGTAGTCTGGGGTGGGGGGATTTTCTTGAAAACCTTCGTGTCGCATCTCTGGAAGATACTGAACCTAAATACCAAGTTTGGTGCTTATCCGACTGTTCGTTTTTGAGTTATGCTGTTCACAGACACACACACAGACACACACACAGACACACAGACACACACACAGACACACACACGGACATGTTTCCAAAAATGCTTTTTTTGGATTCAGGAGGTCTCAAAACATGTATTTCCGGTGAAATCTCGGTATCGAATTTTTGGGTGGAATGCAATACTTCCCCTACTTACTATACGTAGTAGAGAAAGTAATATACGAAAGTGTTTAGAGAAATGTGTGTGAATGCAACACATAAGATGTTTTTGTTTGTTTTTCTAATAGAACTCTCGACTTTCAGTTTGTTTTCTATTTGCACTTAAACAAGCAGTAAAGGAAAATTAAATTTTATCTTCGCCCCTAAGTGCCTTCTGGTTTCCTTAGTGTTGTCTGGTAAATGAAATCCCTTTATCTCTCGCATTCACTCACCATTGTTGTGGCTGACAAAGAGAGAGTTAGGAGTGTCATCCCAAAGGCTGAAAAGTGGAGTTACGCCACTCTTGTACTTCATGTAGGGTATTCTTTATGAACACAACAAAACACCCATTTACCAATGCAAACATTCAACCAACGGTGACCGTGTTTATTTACCTTTGTGTTTCACCACAGTGTAAACGCTTCTGCTGCGAGGTCATACGACTGTAATTAAATAATAATAAATATGTATACATTTTATAACCCGAAGGAACGGAGTGCTCGGATGCTTTGCAAGGTATAGTCGGTTTTGTAAAGCAGTTGTGTTACCCGAGCACAATACAGCAAGAAACATGCTTTGATCATCTCGGTTTTTCCTTCGGAAAATGTACTAGCAAGATAGAATGACATTACTCCAGTGTCAGTGTACAGTCCCTGCATCAGTCTTACGTTGAGGAAAAGTTACGAGACGTGTTTTTAAAATAAGTGCCGACAATTTTTTAAAGATTCAGAGCATTATTTTCCAAATGCTTTATTATTATTATTATTATTATTATTATTATTATTATTATTATTATTATTATTATTATTATTATTATTATTCACCTTACAACTTCTCATAATTACCACCGACAGGCACCTGTAACGGGAAACCAGTTTTTGTATCCCTTCGTTAAAGAATGATGCCCCGGTGGTGAAAGACAAGTCTGCACTTTTGTTTAACATCATCATCGTTGAAATAATCGCTTGGTGTCAAATTTGGACCGTAGGGAGGGTGGCCGAATTGTTCCCAACCAGATGATGCGATAAGATCTTGAATTTGTTTGGCTGTGTGTGGCCAGGTATTGTCACTCAATTTGTTTCCCCATAAACCTCAAACAATCGGCGATGAATGTTTGCTGCCATAATATTTCTCGCATTCAGAAAACGAATCACTGATAATATATAAGTTTTATAATGGACTACAATAAATTATATTTATTAGGAATGATTGTTTAAAATTAATTTGAAGGTGGATTTAATTGTAATTTTATGAAGTTTATTAAAATGATTAGTAGCTCTCATAGAGCTACACATCGCCCGTCACTGACTTCACAGTCCGCGGGTCGTTCGGTTCTTTTGAACATTTCGAAACGCTCTAACAACAGGAAAACACAAAGTGACGATCGCTCACAGCTGCGTCTGGCTTTCTAATGAATGGGGGAAGTAATCGCGCATGCACATAATAGCGACTGCAGCGGTAAAATATTAAAACGGTGCTTACTTTAAAATTCCACCTCTTAGGTATGTTGGTGTAAAACAAATACTTCATCAGTCCGTGAAATTTTGTTGTTATTGTTGTTTCCTTTGTCTAAACCCCTTTAACTTGCTATGGCCATGTCAAAGCTTTTGATTTGAAAAACAGCTTGTCTGTAGGTTCATTAACGTTGAGTTTAAATACTTTCTAACTTGAAACACTCCTCCTACATGCATACTTCCAGACTCTGCGGAGGGTAGAGAAATATTCTAATTAAGGTTACCCAAATTTGAAATTTGGTCAAAATTTAAAAAATAAATCCAAAATTATGTAGCTTTTATTCACAAAAGCTATTTTGAACTTTTAGCTTCAGGTATATTGTATGGCTTTTTCTCTGAGAGACTTTTAAAGTTCAACACGTGACCATTTAAATGCCTATGTGCACACATCCCAGTGGTCCGTATTTGCTTCCAATTCCTTTTACTTGACTTTGATTTTTCTTACTCTTTTGTGCATTAAAATATTCCATACGATGTAGTTTGTAACCAATCTTGTTTAAGTTTTCATCAAACTCTCAGAGAGAATGTATGGGAGCCAATTTGTCGCGGTCACTTCGTGTTATCTTTTGCTGGGCGCCTGTTATTGTATTATTACTTTGAATGTTGGGTTCATTGTCCTCCGGCTAGCTATTATTATTATTATTAAGTCGAGCATATCTCTTGATCAAGGTGTGTAAACGGAAAGGATTTGTTACTCAAAGATAACACTGATAAAAGAATTTGTTTTTACACTTTTATTACCGTCACAATTAATTAAGTTCACATATTGACTCGTGATACACGCCAAACTGAAACTGTTATATTTTCTAATATCACTATAATCACTTATTTACTGCACATTATTAATTCGCGTGTTTCACATTTATAACAAGCTTTAAGACGCGAGAGATTCTGTAGAATTGCGACGTGTAACTCGCGAACGATTCTGATGAACTAAGCGACGTTTAACTTCTGAATGATTCTGTTGGACTCAGCGACGTGTAACACGTGGATGATTTTGTTGAACTGGGCAATACTTGCCTCTGGCTTTAGCTTTTTATACTCCCACACCTCGATATGCCTAAAGATTATAACCGAGCTGCTATTGTTTAATAAAACGCGCCAACATTAGCGTCTATTTTTATATCCAATCAAAATTACGAAAACATATGCTCTAGGGAAGAAATTCCCTCCATTTCTCAGAAAAGCGCACCAATCTGACGTCATTTGTTTGTCTCTTCTAATTAATATTTAACTCACCCCCTCGCTCATTGTTATCCACTCTTATTGTCAGTTTCAGTGAGGCCGTGTAAACTTATTTCCTAACAATGTTTATAATTAACAAAAATCTCAAATCAATGTCATACAGTAATGCTTATTTACACTACAATCACTCTGGCATTTACATTATTGTGATACAAATTACTGCCACAATACTTCATTCCAGTCTTGAAACATTTGGTAGTTTAATTCAAACTATTTATTTATTTTATTTATTTATTACATACAGAATGCTTCAATAAGTTGACAGCTCTAAGGTGGGTGTGTCCTTTACATCGAAAATATGGTGGCTGAGCTATTATTATAAAGGAAAAAAAACAAAGAGAAACTAAATTAGATTACTATAAACCTCCCATGGTTTTTTCATCGTTTCTCCGGGTCGCCAGGCGAATGTTGGAGTGGTTCATCTTCTACTATGACTCTCCTGCTCCTTATTTCATGTACCCATTATCTTCCTTGTCATATGTTTCACGGTTGTAGGACCAGACGACGGCGTTTGGTGAGTTGCGGCTGGGCGGTGGCTTGCGCTTTGTAAAGGTTACTTTCTCCCCTAGCGTGGCTGCTGTACCGCTCAATTAGGCCTCTCCTCAGCGTGGGGTTCAGCTCCGGTAACCCTGGTTGGAGGTTGGTGCCTTGTGGGTAGGGACCTAGCGCGTATGATGCGTTATATCTGGAAACGTTAGAGGCTCCGTTCATGCTTGCGCCCGTCGGCATCCGGATCTGGTCACCCTTCGGGTCTTTCCCCTCATCCTTCCCTCTCAGCAGTCACGTCGGAAGCATAAAAGGCCGACTACCCTGCGTGTGGTGCTCTGTCCCGGTTCCGGGTCCCCTCCGTGATACCTACCTTTAGCTACCTTTAGCTTTACCTTTACCTTTATTAGAAACTTAAGTATGCTATGCTAGATGGCATTGGAAGTTAACATATTGGCTAGCTTTTTTGTTATAGCTACTTGGAAGCGGCGTCTGGGCGGGTTTTCTCCGGGTTCTCCGGTTTCCCCCGCCATTCATTCCACCAACTGCTCCATCATCACCTTTCCTTTCATCTATTTCACCAACATTTCGTTTCATCTACTTCCTTCATCCCATACCAGGCATTGGGCTGATCACCCATCCTGGATGCTCTGTCTGATCCATGAGTGTCTGCTCCTCGACGGGCCTCTGACCCCAGGCACGCGCTTGTAAGTCCTGGGGGTGTAAGTCCTACATAAGAGGAGGGTAAACAGATAATGAATGAATGAAGAATACTTGGAGGAATGTACAGTATTATAAGATGTACATATTTTAAGGCATAGCATTTGTTGATTAGATGCATTGATTTTTTTCCGCAGCGTTTAAAACAAGGTAAAAACTATAACTGACTGTAAAATTAAGCAAGTAATTGGTGTTATACGCATATTAACTTATGTGTTATGTATAGCTACTTTTTGTTAGAATTTTACAATTCATACGTGTATTTTCTTCCTCATTCTGGCATTCAGTTTGAGTTACAGTATCCGTTCATTAGGTATTTTTGTATTTATTTGTATTTTATTTCCAAAATACAAAATTCTTACAAATTTTAATACATTACCTACTTTTAGTTGCAATTTTCTCTTTCTTTGATCCATCATGCATTTTAACACCGTGGTTATTTATGAATGTTAGGTCATAACAAATTCATATTGCTTTATTTTTCTAAACCATTTTTCTCTTACTCTCCTCATATATTCTCCTATTCTTTTTATATCCCTCTCCTTTTGTATTTTCATTGTCCTAACTTTTAATACTTCTTTGTTAACATTCTCCCATTCTTTAGGTAAAAACTGATCTCTCAACAACTTAGTTTCTTCACATTCACTTATATAATGCAAATCATTATCTGCCTCTCCACAAAGAGGACATCTATCCAAATTCGTTCCCTTCCTATCTCCCCTTAGCCTATGTGCACTTAATCTAGAAAGCTGTAGTTGAAGCAAAAATGGTCAATGGATCAGAGATTTGGGGAAGTGAAAAAGGATGGGAGATGATTGATAAAGTACATGGATCGTTCTGTAAATGTATGTTAGGTTTATCTATTTCATCACCTAATAGAGCAGCAATGCTGGAGTTGGGAAGAGTAGGTATCAAGGGCATGATAGTAGAAAGGATACTTAAATATTGGCATAGATTGAAGTCATTGGACGAGCATATCATCTTGAGGCAATGTTTAATAATAAAAGAAAAATCCAATGATGGGATGAACTGGGCTCAAGGAATAAGGAGAATTTTACAGAAAATAGTAATGGGTAACGTATGGGAGGAGAGAGAGACAGGGGTTAGTTAAAGGTTTCTGGAAAGAAGTGAGAAACAGAGTAGAAGATATAGAGAAACAAGAATTATTTCAACGTCTGGAAGGAAAGAAAAGTTTGGAACTACTCCTATATAGACAATTAAAGGTGGACTGGGGAAGGGAGAAGTATGTGGATGTAGGTAATAGGTTAGTGAGAGAAGCCTGGTTCATTAGGTAGTTAGACAATTTATTTTTGAAGTGATAGAGTTTTGCTGATTTTTTTTATGTTTATGGGGGGATGAGTGTATGCTTTAGCAACACTATATAAGTTATTTTAGCCCATATTTTGTGGAGATAACCGAGTCTATTGAAGTTTGACTGCATGATCTGGTATTATAGGAATGGACATCTTTATTGTGGGGAATAGTTGTGTTGGGTGGAGTAAATTGTTTTCTATCATTCTAATACATGAGAAGAGATTCGTTCTATATATGAAGCATAGAGATTGGCAGGATACTAGTTTCCTGATACTCTCTACTGAGGGTTTACAGTAATTAAAAACATATATAATGTTTTTTGCTCTCTTTTGCAACATTTATAGTGATTTTATTCGATCTTAAGGCGTAGCACCAGATTGCACTCATATGTTAAGCTAGCTTTAAGAAAACAGAAAGGAAGTAACAAAACTTCATATGCATAGGACGTTTTGGTTTGGTGAAAATTTCTTGAAAACCATCCTCTTGAATACTCCTTAAAGGTGCCTGACTTAGTGTGGACTCTGTACACATTTTTGAGTTACGCTGTTCACAGACTGACATGAGGAATACACACACACACACACACACACACACACACACACACACACGTGGACTTTCTATTTATGTATTTTTTTTTAAAATTCAAGCCATCTCAAAATACGCATTTCCATTGAAATCTATTTTAACATTAAGTTTTTGTGTTGATTGTAGTAGTAAACATTTCTCTGGACTATGAAATTATGACGATATCCCAAAACTTTTAGCGAACCACAAATATTTCAATAAAATTAGGCGGTGTTACATTATAATAAAAATGTGAAGGGATAGAGCTTCAAATATGGCGGTTTATTCAAGCCGATCTCCGGAAAAAACGTCCACTAAGCGATAGGTCCTTTTTTCTTTTCATTTGAATTGCCCCCCCTTAGACCTTGATAAACATAAAAATTGTCTACATGATTCGGTTTTTATGTATGTATCGACAATCAAAATTCGTTGTTCAAGCGTGAATTTGTCGGCAGACATTGCAGTGGATTAATTACGCATTATCACCCTT
Source organism: Deroplatys truncata (assembly GCA_030765065.1). NCBI lineage: Eukaryota > Metazoa > Arthropoda > Insecta > Mantodea > Mantidae > Deroplatys > Deroplatys truncata. The sequence continues at coordinate 71,408,477 of CM060975.1, read as the reverse complement.
AAGCAAATCCAAGAGCCGAACACCGGACCTCTGGACTGAGGATAGGCTCTTTGTCAGGAGAACGCCTCAAGTAATTTTGAAGGGTATTAAAGAAACTTAATTATCTGAGCTTTTATTTTAATTTATCTGAGCTGAGTCAATTTTCTTTACCTTCAACTAAAATTACCTTCCCCAGCTTATATTGTTGTTAGTATGGGATCAGCACTTTGCTATCCAAATAACCATGGCTAGAGAAGAAATGGTCACCCATTCAGTTCCTGGCTGAGCTCAAAGTTATGGGCTTGCGTTAACGAATTACCACAACAAACGAGGATGTTTGCATATATTTTTATCAGTCCGTTTCATTGCTATTTTCTTTTTTCTCGCAAAGGGCGGGTCACACACGCAGGGGGTGAAAGGAGAAGGGGGCAATAATTCTGAAGATGGTGACTACTTGCAGATAGGGTGTTCCTGGCAACCTCCCAACGTCCCTCTCCGTGATGAAACAAACCGCTAAAAGAAAAGCTTCTTGTTATGAAATCTCCCACATGCACTGTAACATTTATTATGCATACATTCCCTTCTTCCCTCCTCCCCCTCCATAGAGAAATTCTGCGGTTATGTAGATTTTTTCTTTGCATATACATTTTTTATCTTTTCAAGTTTATCCCCCTTGTTCTCATTTTTTTCGGTAGAATGAGCACCAGAGTATATGCGCACTCATTTCTTATGGAAAGCAATCTGAGAATGTTCAAAGTTGTCTCCTGGCAAAGTTAACGCAAACTTCTAACATGGGGCGAAACAAATGAAAATCTGAAAGCGCGTCGCTGTTGTAATTGGGGCAGTTAAATCAACTCAAAGATGGGTTACTATGACAAGACTTTTAAGTAAAGTTAAACCCCCTATCTAACGGGGGACCAAGGATTACCGTTAAGATCACTGCATCCTCTGCCTCTATCCACACAGGACATCATCGGCAGAGGGTAAAGGTGGTCAGCATTACTAATGGACTAAACTGCGTTTTTCGCCTGTTTTACCCGCTCGATCATCGCGATGTAAACGTTTTATTCCTTGACTTCCTGTGCACAAGTTCTAGCTGCAGCGGAGAAAGATACGGCAAGTATTTACAGACACAGAATACAAAATGTGCATTAGGTTATTATCAGTATTATTTATTAAATACAAATAAATGATTGTGGTTATGAGGAAACGGAGGAGGATTTCGGTATTTAAGTGCACAGCCACCTATTCTGCTGCTGCCAAGAAGCGGTGAAGCGAATGACATACAGGACGACCAAACCGGGTCGGCAGGCTCGGACAGAGGCGGGGTCCTAGCGTCTCCAGATATTACACCCTGACGTCGCCGGGACACACTACAGGCCTACCTCTCTCCACGGAGAGGTCTCTCTGAGGGCCCATCCCATACCGAAAGCCAGGACAGTAAGTTCACCGCATACACTTTGCCCGCCGTCCACTCGCCTGATCCTTCGACACTGAAACGTGCTAGGGAATGAAATGACAGGAATTAGGGGACAGGATAATTCGTGGCATTATATAATCCACCCCAGACTACCAACCAGGGAAAACTAAAAAAAACATAACCATTGTATTCAGGATTTTTCTGTGGTTGAGCGGAAGATAAGGCCAAATAGTCCTAGCTCTGCCACATTATGGTACATTATGCAACAACAGGACTATAATGAGTAATTAAGACACGAATATGTTTATTAAACGAGCGGTAGCGAGTACATCTTAATTACCATTACAGTCAAGTTTATACGACTGTGTTTGGTCGACCACATTATAATTTAAAAACTTTGAGTTTTAAAAAAACGATCTTACATTCTTAATTGTGTGAAATTAAATGCTGATCGGATGGCAACACCTTGAGCGTTGCGAGTAGTGCAACAGATGGCAGCACTGTTGAGTTCACGCCGTGATTATTGATTTTTGCAGGTAACGTGATAGGCGAACGAAATGGACTCAGTTTATTAGAATATTAAAATTACAATTAAGAGAATTTATTTTATTTTGAATACACGTATTTCAGTGTTTATCTGGGGAATGGATACCGGTGGACTGCTGCTCTAAAGATGTTAAAAGATATGGGCGATAGGGGAGCTACGCCTCCGCCGAGTAAGACTGAGTCATGAGTCACTGAAGTATTAGGGATGTCATAACGGTTCAATTACGTCAGTGTACTATAGTGGTCGACGAAAACTAAATAAATAAACAAAGTCAGAATGCCCGGCACAAAGGATGCTCCCAAATGAGAGCCTGACACGATATCGGTTTCCAATACAAATAAATATAACAAAGTTTAATTTGACGTTTTAGCTTTTTATTAACTTTAGAAATAATATTATAAACAAATAATAAAATAAATTGGTGCTTTAAAATAAAAAGAATAATAAAAGGTATTATGACAAACTATTTTGCTATTTTGGTACTCTTTCAAGCTCATCAAAGATACACGAGGGCACTGGTAAACATAAGACATTACAGCGCAGTGTAATTCTAAATAATCATAATGAATAAGCTACATAATTCGCTCATTTGGATGAAAGTAAGTTAAATAGAAGTATTTCTTACATATTTGGGCTTTTTAGCAGCAAATTTTAGAACACACATTCGTTTTTAAAATTGGAATAAATTTAGAAACTAAATACTCTTCCCACGTGAGTGTGTCTCTCGTTTCCACTGTCTAGCCTCTAGCCTCAGGGTTCAAACCCGGCGGAGGGAGATGGATTTTTTCGGGCGTAAAAATCCTTAGCACAGCTTCCTTCGGAAGGGAAGTAAAGCCGGTGGTTCCGTGTCGTAGATTTACGGCACGAGAACCTCAAGCCTGATAAAGAGGCCTCTGAGCAAAAGATCTGGTCTTTAACGCTAGTAAAGAATGGGACGCTAAGAAGCACAGTAGTTAAAGAGCGTCCATAAATAAAACTGAATTTCAATTTTGTCTCCACTGAACGCATTATGGATTTCAAATGATGCTACTTATTTTGCTTATGATCTGATTTTTTACTTTCTGTACTACATATATAGTAAGTAGAGTATTGTATTCCACCCAAAAATTCCATACCAGATTTCACCGGAAATATATGTTTTGAGACCCCATAAATCCAAAAAAATCATTTTTGGAAACGTCTGTGTGTGTGTGTGTTTGTGTGTGTGTGTGTGTGTGTGTCTGTCTGTCTGTGAACAGCATAACTCAGAAACGAACAGTCGGATAAACACCAAACTTGGTATTTCGGTTCAGTATCTTCCGGAGATGCGACACGAAGGTTTTCAAGAAAATTCCCCACCGCAGATTACCCTTTACATGGAACATTTTTTCGAAAATTTTAATTTTCTCAAAAATGGCTCTAACGATTTTGATTAAAATATCATATGTTTAAGATATTTTCATGACAAATGAAATGTATATCTCGAATTTTCTGGGAATGTCTCCAAAAGTATTCTTCGTTGTGAACGGCTTTTGCATAACTGGTAAACCATAAGAGATAGACAAAATTTTACTACACAAGAAATGTAGATCGCGTTAAAATACACAATTTATGTCATATACATTTTTTTTGTTGCTTGAACCATTTTCGAAATATTTCTTGTTATTCCCTTAGATTTTCCAATACTTATACTTTTTCTCAAATTCGTTATTCATTTTTTTATGTCCTGGTAATGCAAAGAGAATGGAATACTCCACATAACAACCAGCTCTTAAAAGATTTGACTATCGCTTAAAGCCTAGCAATTTCCCTTGCATCTACAAGAAAATTAGCAATAAGATTAACATCTCGATATCTCGATTAACGTGAAGCATATGGGGAATAAGCGTTTGTAAAAATAGTTTGTACAAGAGTAGAGAAAGTCATGTGAATGTAACACATCAGATTTTTTTCTACTCACTCCACTACAAACTATTCTTACAACATTTTATTATTCTATCTATTTCTTGTTAATCCAGAAAGGCTTTCCATTCAAATTTACACATTACATTGAAGGATACAGTAGGTAGAGTGTCTCCATGTGAGGGCTTTGAAATCCCATGCTCTTTGCAAGGACCAGGCAAGCCAAACTAATAGCGACTTCCCATTTGAGAAAATTGTGTTTTTGAAGGTTCAAACCAATAACAAGGAACATCTCGGAAATGGTTAAGTCCACAAAAAAATTATGTGATAATACTTTGTGTTTTAACAATCTATATTTTTACTTTCTCTACTACGTTTAGTAAGTAGAGGAAGTATTGCATTCCCCGCAAAATTTTGACACCAAGATTTCACCGGAAATACACGTTTTGAGACCTCCCGAATAAAACAAGCATTTTTAGAAAAAAGTCTGTGTGTGTAGCTGTTTATGCGTCTGTGAACAGTATAACTCAATACCAAACTAGGTATTTGGGTTTAATATCTTCCAAAGATGCGACACAAAGATTTTCAAGAAAATCCCCCACCTCAAACTACCCTTTATATGGCACATTTTTCGATCATTTTGATTTTTAAGAAATAGCTGTAAAGATTTTGATTAAAATACACACATAAAATATATTTACATGGCAAATAAAATGAATATCTTGAATTTTGGGGTATAGTCTATGAAATCCCCTTGATTCGGAAGGAATTTTGCATAATCTTATATAACTGATAAACATTAAGCGACAGACGAAAACGTACTACGGAAAAAATGTAAAACACACCATTTATTTAAAATATTTTTTTGCGGCATAAGGCGTTTCTGAGACAGCACACAGCGCCTTGTTCTTAAGGATTTGATCGTCGCTGTTCCCTTTGTATCTATAACGAAATTCCTACAGATGTTTATTTGGATTAAAATGTAGTAGAAAAGTAAGCTTTAGTAAGAATTGTTTAGTAAGAATAATAAATGTGAGAGTGTAGAGAAAGTCATTTGAATGTATCACATAATTTTTTTTGAAAAAGGTTCGTGCGTGTGTCTATGAACAACATAACTCAAAAACAAAATGTCGCATAAATAACAAACTTGGTCTTTAGGTTCAGTATCTTCCAAAGATGTGACAAGAAGAATTTAAAGAAAATCTCTCCACCCTAAACTACCCTTTATATGGAACATTGTTCGAAATGTTTGATTTTCTAAAATGTGGCTGTAACGATTCTGATTAAAATACCATATATTAAAGATATTTACATTACAAATAAAACGTATGTCTTGAATTTTCTGGGAAGGGCCTGTGTAGTCCGCTTCATTCGGAAGGAATTCATATAATCTTATGTAACTGGTAAACATTATACGATAGACAAGAACGTACTACACAAAAAATGTAGATCTCTTTAAAATACACAATTCTTTTAAAGTCCTATCGATTTTCATTTGTTTCTGATGATTGCAAGGAAGCAGTATGAAATTTTAAGGCCAACTTACAGCATTCAGTTCTTAAACAGTTGACTATCACCTTCTCTTCGTATCCTAACGAAATGCGTTATGTAGGTATTTCTGCAAATGTTTATCTGGATTAAAATGAAGTAGATGGAAAAAGCAACTTTCGTAAGAATAATATGTAAACCCAATAATAAAGGAGAGAAAGTCGTTTGAATGTATCATATTTTTTATTCAGAGTCTCAAAACGTGCATTTTCGGAGAAATATCGCTATCAAAATTTTAGGTGGAGTGCAATAAATGCTTCCTCTACTTACTTAGCAAAATAGCAGAGAAAGTAAAAATGTAACATTACGTATGTGAACTTGATTTTAAAGAAAGAAACTATAAACCAGTCTTGTGAATTTAAGATTTCTGATTTTGTAGTAAGTAAGCACTGGCCTGAAGCTCTCTCCCTCCATTAAGGAATGAAGATCATATGGAAACAATTGATCGAGTGTATATATGCATGAATCTTATGTGGTATGCAACTGTTATTGAATGCAAACTGGAGAGCTACCCTCTCAAGCCTAAGGGCAGTTATGTTAATTGGAATTGCATGCATGCTGCACTGGCTCCTGACATACACCCTCCAGGCTTGCATTTGCTCTTTTCTCATCTCTTCCTCAAACCAGAGGAGCTGACAGTCACATAATATTGATTGTTACGTCTGCACAAAGCGTAGCTTCTATGGAGTTACATCATCATTTAGCAAATTAGATGGAGAACTGAGCAAAGCAGTGTACTAAAAGCTGAAATTAATACTATTTAATTCGGGTTTCAAACCTAGTCCCCTGTATTTTATCATCATCATCATCAAAATTGCCATATTAACTGGAGGATATAAGGATACCTAACGAGGTTTATTATAATCAGTAAGTTTCTAGTAGTTTTCGCTATCCCTTATTATATCCGCACAAAAGAATGATTATCTCAAAAAAATTGAGTTTTATTTATGGACGCTCTTTAACTACTATGGTCCTTAGCGTCCCATTCTATGTTGGACGTGAAAGACCGGTAATTTTGTTCAGAGGCCTCTTTATCAGGCTTGAGTTTCTTTTACGTGCGTAAATCTAGGACACGAGACCACCATTCCCTTACAAAGGAAGTCATGTTAAGGATTTTTACCCCCAAAAAAACCCATCGCCCTCCGCCGGATTTGAACCCGTGATCTCGGGAACTAGAGGCTAGCATGGTAACTACTACACCACGGAGGACGACACTAGATGACACTACCGAGAAGTAGGCGCTTTTTGAGTAAGAAATCGTTCAACACTTTTGCTCTGGGATGCTTTTCTCATGGTCCGAGTGTCTTTTACGTACATATGAACAACACATGTGACTAACCGCCTTCCTGCCCTTCCTAGGAAAGCATGATATAGCAGTAAACGTTTCTGTAATATCAACAGACATGTAGTTGTCAAACTAAAATTTCGTGTCCATGCATGCTATAGTTATTAACATTTTTGCTACTTTTTCTAGACAAAACAGTATTTTGTTTTAAAATCTATCATACTAAAAATATAGATAATGTTAATTCAATGCGTTTTACTCATTGTCTTATATAGGTGTTGAAGGTTTCAGGGAAACGTAGCTTCGAGACAATTTCATTTGAAATTTTGCTTAAGAAGTATTACCGGCATTGCTCATTGATTTTCTGGTAATTGATTAATACGTATCTATAATATTGAGAATAGGTACATAACAAATACTAAAAATTCCTATAAAAGAGGTGCGAACATCAATTTTTAAAAGGATAAATTCTATTTAATCGTATTGTTTTAAAGATTCGAAGGCTTTGTATATCTAATAAACCTCACATGTTCAAAATCTGGAGGAATTAGAAGATTTAGTTTCCTAAAAAGTATAAAATGTCAAATTCTATCATTTTAGGCTTTCTAATTTCTTTTATCAATATCTAAAGGAATCAACAGAATTTGACCAACATTGTTGTAACACAGTTTTTTAAACTACTAATTATGGTGCAATTCCATTTGTTCCTTAACATTATCAATTCTTACTTTCATCTCCTTTACGCCTCTAAGTTGTTTCTTTAACAACAATAATAATAACTAAATGTATGTGTCAAAATTTTAATGCTATTTGATCCATATATTATCATACTTTATAAACATGTCTGCTGGAGATTGATATTTTCGTCTCTGTACGTAAAACAATGAATAGAAAATATAGAATGCCATTAATTAATGTTGCTCAAGCATCCCAATGTCGCGGTCTCCTTTAAAAGAAATGTACTTACCAATCAGATACAACCATTTTCACGTTAGATAGCGCTTTAAAAACACTAAGCTTTAGTTCCCATGATAGCTGGTGAAACTCGGCGTAGAGCGATGATTTCTTCTAAGATATAAAAATCCATAGCATGCCCCTTCCATCGGAAAAGAAATAAAACCGTCGTGAGATGTTTGTTCGCCAAACGTGCCTACTTCTCCCTAGCGCCATGTAGCGGTCGATGTGCTGATCACTTATTGCCGCGTCAGTGGCAAATAGCAAGCACAAAAGAATGTTGAGTGGTTTCGGTTGGTTTGAAGAGAGAGAGAGAGAGAGAGAGAGAGAGAGGTTCTCTCAGCTTATCGAACTGTCCGGAACTCATATCGAGACGCAGGCAAAAACCTCCATAAATCTCCGCCCTCGCAGTTCTAGCTTCGAGTGAACCTTCTTGATGACACCGCTCGGATGTAAAAGGAAGGATGATTGTTGTCTCTGCGTTCGATGCAGGTTTGTTCTGCTATTTCCTCTGCGCGTTCTTGCAGCGTGCGGGCAAGTAACAATTATACCAATTCAGGAGAGAAGTGAAAGAGAGCCCTAAGTTCGACAACATAGTGAGTGACCGGAAGAGAGAATTCAAGTGCTAAGTGCAGGTAAAACCAAATAGTGACTAGAGAAAGACGAAGTCAATATTATTTTTGAGAAATATAGAAAATGCGTACATAGAAACCTCCAAAAAAAAATTAAACCACTGCGAAATGCATCTTTAAAGTGATGTCTATAATTCAAAAATTAAGTAGCCTCATTACGCAATCATACCATACGGACAGAAAGTTTCAGGGCGATACTGCAAATAGTACTTTATAAATTTAATAAGGCAGACTTGGTTACAGCTTCCCCTCAAAAAGTTGTACAATATAGCTGGAAATTAGGTTAAACTTTTTGTTAAAAAAAAGCGTTTAGAAACTGTTGCAATGCACGCCAAACTTCATTTTGCTCAACGTGGGTTGTAAAATCTTCATATTGAAACTTCAATAAACGTTGCTGAATAATGAAATTACATTAAAGATTTACGAGGAGAAAAAGACATATTTTGAGGAATAATTGAAACTTATGCCAATATAAAGAATACGTTAGTTCATTGTTAAGCAGAAAGTTTCTTTATGCGGCTTATTCTTTCAGATTTGGTTATGCAGCAGTGGACTTCCCGCAGAAGGTTACTTTCTTTGCATGTACAATTGTTTCTTTGCTTTATTTCTCTAAAGGCTATGGTATTCTTTTCCTCCTCTTTTTCCGGTGAACTGGAGATGCATACATTACATCTGCCTCTTCCACCAACCCGCCCCTCCCCTTGCTCTAGTACCATGATCATAAATTTGGCTCATAAATCGTACTCTCTATCTGCTGTAACGGAAACAATATGACTGGTTAAAATATTTGCACTTCCTCCAGGAAAATGGAAGACAGAGAAAGAATACATATGCTTTCTTGGCTAAGATTTCTTCTGTTTTCATTAGAATTGTCGACTGTGAGAGGGGGGAAGGGAGAGTCTGACTTTGCGTTGTTCAATAACAGGATATTACTTTGTGTCTCAGCTATCTTTTACTCCCCCTTATCAAGTTATCAGCAGGCTCTGAAAACTATAAAGAAAACAAAATGTCATGAAGTTTATATAAAATCTTTTATACAGAAAAAGCTGAAAAAGTAAATATTAAAGTAAATTTAGTTGTTTACAAAATAAAGGATGCATTTATACTTAAGAGAAATCAACAAATTCCATAAAAATATGTGTAACACTTTTGTTGGCAACTCATCTTAACAGCTGTTGTGATGCGTTTGAAACAGATGAACTTTTTTTTCTTTTGTCATTCCACTTTCTTCTTACTCAGGTATGGAATATCGAGTTTTAGAAGTAGTTAACTAGAAAGCTGTTCTCTGTACTTTCTCTACCCCTACCTACATACTATTTTGTTCCACCCAAAAATGTAACATACAGATTCATTGAAAATACGCATTTTTTGTAGTCCAACGAATCCCCCCAAAGTATTTTAAGAAAAATGCGGTGCGTGCGTATATAACAACATAACTCAAAAAAGAAAATTCGAATAAATATCTACAACATTACATAGCTGATTCAAACATTGTTTAAGTATGTCAGATGAAGATTTTCAAGTATATTTTTTCACCCCAACTATCCTTTACTTAGAAAACGTGTGATACTTTTATTTTCTCTAAACTTTCTGTAACAGTTTTCATTAAAATATATTTAAAACATTAATATGAAAATTGAACGCTATGTCTTAGTTGTCTGTTAAGTCCTCTTGTAATGATCGACTTTTGTACAATTTAGTGAAACAGGGAAATCATAGGAGATAGACAACAGCTACTGCAGGAAAATGTAGAGGTCATTAAAGTACACAATTTGTGTTAAATAATTATTTCATAGGGTTGATTATCTAGTTGTTTTCCACTATTCAATGTTGCTTGCTTACATTTACCAAATTACATCTATCTGACGTACATGTTTTAAAGTTTGCAATTCTTCTTTTTCTTTCCACTGTAAAAACTTATTAACCTGGCTAAACATTTTAGTGCTTTTGTTCATAAATAAGTAGATACTTATTGCTTAGTTTTAAGTCATTATAGGTAACATACTTCGTGAATAATGTCGATAAAAGAATAATTTTATAGCAATTCTGAAATAAACAATGGATATATATATATATATTTAAATTGACCTTAATTGTAGATTCCCATTTAAAAAATTAAATTGACCCCAAAATGACCATCACAACCTCCTACAAATAATACACAACTAATGGAATTTACTTTCCTCCATAATATCAAGCAACTTTTAAATACATTTCTTTAAACAACACTTAGTTTTGGATATTGTACAGTCTAAACTTAAATGGTCCACCCTGTATATGTATATTTGCTATGGGTAAAGAATCGTGTGAGTGTTCGCATAAGATATATCTGTCTTCCTAAAGGGAACAGCTCTAAGAAATCAAACGTAGTCGTTTAGACTCGTTTACAAACATATCAGTTTTTGGAATATATATATATATATATATATATATATATATATATATATGTGTGTGTGTGTGTGTGTGTGTGGGTGTGTGTGAGTGAGTTACATTTCTAGCCCACCTAATCGTTTTATACAATATCCATGGTTTATTTAGCATTATCATTCTTTATTAGTGGTATAAAAGTTTCGCTTTCATTTCTATGTAAAATGACGTATATGATATTTCATAAATCTAACATAAATTATGTTGTAAATGTTACTGCAGTTAATTCATATATTCAAGTCCTGATAGACCTTTATAGATTTTTTACGATGTAACCAGTTTTCAGTGCTTACGAATACTATTGCCATAGATCGAAAGTTGACATTCCTATACGTAACCTCGTTGTTGTGAGAATAAAATTAATATAAAATTGGAAAAATGACAAGTAACACTAGTGCCGTAACTAAAACCATCGCAGTACAAATATTTATTTTCAAACCTCTGTTTAGATTTCTTCGGTAACAATTCGAGTCGATTTCTGCATCATTAGACACGTTACCTATAACTTTTTGCATAATAAACGGAGAAATACATTTAAAGTCAAGTTACGTATATTATAAGGTTCACAAACACAAAAAATGGCAACACGGATAACATTACTTATTTACAAATATGTTGCCATAACGACAAGCATTCAGGATTAACCTTTAACCACGGCCGGTTGGAGAACAACGCTTCAGGTTTTTATTCTGTGCTTTACGATATTCTAATTAAAATATCAATTATTACAATCCAATTTACATAAATAAATGTCGCGCAAAAATAGTGTGCAATATTAGTGTACTAAGTGTATTACCAAAACTCGGAAATTGAAAAGACTAGACATAGCGTTGTTGTTTCAAACTTCCCCTCGTTCGCGTAATCCTCACTTACGACACAAATAGCGCAATATGCTATAATATTACTGTAACAGATAGATAAGTTACGTTATCTTACATATTTAAAAACAAGTTAATTCTGCGATTACTAAGCTGTTGATCAAAATGGTTGGCATAATTATAAATCGATTTTCAAAATTATAAGCCTCCAGATTTAGTTTTGTCAGTATTACCTTATTGGATTCTAAAACGTCTGGGCATATTGAAAAGTTTACTTCCTAAGTATTCGGGCTTCCAGCAAATGAAATAGCTCTTTGTAATAAGGAGCATTCGAAGAAGCATATGAGGAAAACGCCCAGTTTTATAGAACTGCTGCAAGATTTCTTTAATAAAAGTTGGAACGGAAGTGCAATAATCAGGAAGCTGAGCATCCGTGTATATAATCCATGCTTTTTTTTCTGGTTATGCCATATTTAAGGTTGGAGATATAATTTCTAGAAGGCTGTTCTTTTCCCTCCATTTACTTAACTTTTCTCTAGAGATTTCTGTGCTGTTACTTCACATCGCCTTCTCCATTCACTCTTCTACAAACAATTCTCATAAGGGCATATTACTTTCTCCACTACGCATAAATTAGATACCGAAATTTCACCGTATATACACGTTTTGAGGTGCCCTGTAACCAAATAAAGTATTTTTGGAAACATGTACGTGTGTGCGTTTGTGTGTCTGTGTGTCTGTCTGTAAACAGCATAACTCAAAAACGAAAAGTGGAATAAACTTTAAACTTATTATTTGAGTTTAGTATCTTCCAAGGATGCGACACGAAGATTTTCAAGAAAATCCCCAACCCTAGACTACGCTTTACATGAAACATTAAAAAGAAAATTTGATTCTTCCAAAAATGGCTCTAACGATTTTGATTAAAATATCTTATGTTTAAGATATTTTCATGGCAAATGAAATGTATATCTTGAATTTTCTGGGAATGTCCGCAAAATTCCTCTTCTTTCTGAATGAGTTTCGCATTAACTGGTAAGCCGTAACAGATAGACAAAATTTTTTACTCCAAAGAATGTAGATCTGGTTAAAACACACAATTTATGTCATATACATTATTTTTGTCGAGTGAACAATTTCCGAGATATTCATTGTTAGTTGTTTGAATTTTCCAACACTTATACTTTTTCCCAAATGGGAATTCGTTATTCGTTTTTTTATGTCCTGTACATTCAAAGAGAATGGAATGCTCCACATAGCAACTGGCTCTTAAAAGATTTGGCTATCGCTTAAAGCCTATCATATTCCCCTTGCACCTATAAGAAAATTAGCAATAAGTTTCTGCAAATGTTTCTCTCAATTAATATGAAGTAGATGGGGAATAAAGCTTGTAAAAATAGTTTATATAAGATTGGAGAAAGTCATGTGGGTGTAGCACATTATATTTTTTCTATTTATACGTTAATTGATACTGACATTTGCAGAAATAGTTTCATTATACGTTTCATTTTGAGTACAAAAGGGATGCAGTGGGCTGAAGCGTTAATGAAATGCTTAAAAAGAGGGTCACTATATACTGGTTTCGAAATTCCACTCTTTGCATGACCACGAAAAGCAAATGAATAGCTACTTAACACTTTGAAAATGTATAAAGTATTTCAAAATTCAAACCAATGGCAATCAATGTCTCGGAAATGATCACTGCCATAAGAAATTGTTTCACGTGGATTGTATTTCAACGAGATCTACATTGTTTGTGTCTGTTACGGTTTACAAGTTTATACAAAATTACATAATTCAGTCACAATGAAGAGGACTTGACTAAGCTATTCTCAGAAAAATCGGACATACACTTTATTTGTCATGAAAATATCCTTACGTATAGTAGTTCAATCAAAATGGTTATTTTAAGAAAATAAAAAAATAACGATACATTTTTCACGTAAATGATAGGAGTGGGAAATTTCTTGAAAATCTTCATATCAAATCCTTGGAATATTCAAATCTTAAATATCAAGATTGGTGTTTTTCTGACATTTTACTTATGAGTTATGCTGTTCACAAACACAAACACACACGCGCGTTCACACGGACGGACCATTACTACGTTCAGTATCGCCTACGAGTGTACCTGTGTAGAAAATATGAAGTATTGCATTCCATCTAAAAATCCGATATCGAGGTTTTATCGGAAAAGCCGTTTTGGGATCTCCTCAACTCAAAAAAGAATTTTTATTAATGATTTTTACCAAAATTTCACATATACTGATATGAGAAATAAAATGTACATATTGAATATTCTGTGAACCTCCCTTTATTTGACTGGATTTTGTATAATTTTGTTTAACAAGAAAACCTTAACAGACTGAAAAAACTTAAACTACTTGAAAAATGTAGAACCTATTAAATTATGCAATTAAATTTTTCGTAGAGTTAACCGTTTTCGAAATATTCCTTATTGCAAGTTCAAACCTACAAATTTGCGATTTTTGCTTTCTTTCCATCACAAGAGCTTGTTATGACAAATAAACATTTGAAGTTGTTTCCGCACATTTAAACCTTTTTGCTTAATTTGAAGTGAAATTTTTAGGTAAAAATATGTAAGTGAGAATCATAGCAAGGATAGAAAAAATATATTAATTATATGTACAGTATTGGTATAATAAAATTATATCAATTTTTCATTATTTAAGAAAGTTGCGTGAATATATCACATAAGAGTTTTCTAAAATGTTTTTTTTTCAAGGAACCCTAGAACGTATAATTGTGGTAAATCTCAACGTGGAATATAATGCTTACCCTAGCTACTACAAGTAAGTGGTAGAAACAAAAAAACACAATAGCCAGAAAGGTGGTTTATAAAGTATGATATATTTACCTTTTCTACCCGATACACTGTACTCTGACCAGTCATGTTTGTTCATTGCTTCCTTGCGCAAACAAACTGCGTACTGCAAGCTCACCATGGTTACCAGATTCATAAGCTTGCCTAGATTATACTATCACGGTCTCCAACATTTTAATACAAATAACCACGCACTAGAGCAGGATACGCCCACTTTATAATCAATCTCTACATCGCAGTGGACAAGGCAGGTTAACCTTTGGTACGAAAGAACCTCCTTGAGAACGCGAATTTTCTCTCACCTGCAGTAAAATGGAGCGGTAGACAAGCAAGCATCTCCTGTTTCCAAAACATTTTTTTATGAATTATAAAATATAGTGTTCTTAAAGTTGTTCACAGTACTCATCAAGGTCTCTCCCTCTCTCTAGTTTAATGCATTTTGTGTATGTTCTGAAAATATAAGGTTAAAAACATAATAGAAACAGTAATTCTTAATGGATAATTTTGGCTAATTCTAACTCTCCTAGGCGTTATTGAACAGTTTATGTTTCCATTATTGTTCTCGCATGCATATTAAGACTTAGCAACCGAGCAAGGTGGCGCCACGGTAGTGTGCGACTCGCATTCGGGATGTCCTGGGTTCGATCCCCTGCGACCGCCCACTCTGGCACATGAGTTCTTGTGGCTTCCCCGGGTAGGAACGCCAATGCTGGGGTGGTTCCTCTTCTACCCCGACTCTCCTGCTCGTTATTTCCCGTACCCATGTTTCAGGGTTGTAGGACCAGCCGACGGTGTTCCGCGGGTTGCTGCTGGGCGGTGGCTGTGCACTCTGTTTCTTTCCTGAAGTCGCCTCCGAGTGGACATTGGACGTTCGGGCGGCGGAGGATGTGTACGATCTGGAAACGTTAGCGACCCCGTCCATGCTTGCGCCCGTCGTCATCCGGATCTGGTCGCTCTCCGGGTTTCTTCCCTCATCCCTCCCTCCCAGGGATCACGGTAGAAGCAAAAAGGGCTGCTGTGGGTTTCGGGGCTCCCTCCGTTTGTCCATACATTTTACCTTTAAGACTTAGCAACCATATAGGACGTTGTTAGCTTTGCGTGTAATACGTGTCGCGACTATCCATGTAATAGAAGAGCGTGACGAGGAGCAAAACATGTTTGACCGGCTCATATATTTGCTAATCGAAACACAGCACTATATTATATTACGTTTAATTACAGTAATGGTGTTTTCAGTCACCAGGGTACTCTGCAGCTCATCTGCTTGATATAAAACCCAGTGTCGCTGAATGGGTTGAAAGCATTTTTCACAGCAACATAAGCTTTTGCTTTTCAGGAAATTAACGAAATGGGATACCGAAGTTCAGATTTAAAATGTTATCACACCGTAAGTTTATTGCACATCCCACCATTTGGTTTCCGGCCAGCTCTTCATTTTTACGCTGAGTAGATGTGTAATATTTCATTTCAGTTGTGCTATGTGTCTGCATCGCCTGTATGCTGATAAGGTTTAGTGCATTCTTTTCTAGTTGATGTACATCGAGTTTCTTCACAATAAGAAGAGACTGTGTATTATTATTAAACAAGACCCATCAGGGATGATAATTCAGCATCGGACTAGTAACCCGATCTTGTAAAAAATATATTTATTCACAATCCTTAAATGAGGAAAAGCCGGGCGGGTAGTATGAAGAGGACTAAAAGTAGGAAAATACGATAGAAACAGTCAAAATGAGATTCCGAGGGCTATCTCGGGATATACAAGAATGGATAAAAAGAGAAACGCAAAAATTAGGTAATAGTTAAATATCTTTAGATTAAAGGATAAAACTGTAGAAATTAGAAGCAACTTGAAAGAATATTTGAATCGGAACATTAAAAAATACCAAGAAATATTTTAGAGTACAATCCAAGATGGAAAAGAGAGGACGCCCATATCCGAGGGGGAGATCAGGATTTTCTTCGTTGGCCATGAGGACGGAACGGTTCAGTGATGCCTATACCGTGTAGATGATGATGGCGATAATGATTATTACTATTATTATTGACAGACATCCAGACAGACAGATAATTGAGGATTCTGTTGGAGTTTCATCGGCCTCCGGCACTTCAGCCTAAAAGGCTTATTGTGCAACCCCATTATAGTCTTTCCGGCCCGAGAATGGGTGCTCACATAAACAAAGCCCGTAGTATCACTCCGCGCTTGACATCTCGTAAACTCATGGAAGAGCTTACTCTTCCCCTTCCAAGTTTATTTTTGGGAGCTCTCAAATAAACTGACGTCATTATCTCTCAATTTTATACTACGTGCTATCTTCCACTCCCCCAGTACTGAGAAAGAAAGAAATACATGTCCCTGAACTTTGTAAACAAACGAAATGTACTAATGCACTAATTTAATAATGGGTGAAGAAATATTATGAAATATATACTGAATAAAACACCTTATCTAAGGTAGGGTGCTTATTGCTTAAGAAAAATCTGTGCATCTTAAAGCGTATGATACTTTTCACAGTCTTCCACTGTCTAAAACACTGCACATCGATTCCTTTTCTTTTTCGGGGTTTTCGCACTTACCGCCTTCTTTATTTCCTCGCATTGGAAACAACATTCACAGACACATCAGTTGCTTCCGATGTTAATTTAATGACAACCTTAACAGTAACGTTCAAACAAACACCTGAATACATTCAAAACGATTGTTTCTTCACCACTTTTAAGAGATTTTCCAGTCCTATGTTTAGTTACACTGCTGCGACCTGCTGCGCATTCAGCAGTGTTCGCGACGTAAACAGTACTGGTTAGCACGACCGTTGCTTCGTTACAGTAAACAACGCCAGAATACCCATGGTTGACCATTATAAGAAATAGAAGCTAATTATTTATTTAAGTTATATTTAAATGAAAGAATTATTAAAATACTATGTTTGTTTATCTATCCTCATTATGTGAATTACAAAAATGGTGATAACACATCTACTGCAGCAACGAACTATTTTTACTCGTTAGAAATGTGTGCTGCGGCGAAGGCACGTGTTTTTGTTTATAACAGGAGCCTTTCTTGAGCTTGATTGAATTATAGAAGAGATGCTTTCTCTTTTCCCAAAATTTATTCCCTGAACAAGTTACAGATATTTGTTCCATTATCGGTACCCATTTCTAGATTTCCTCTGGTTAACAGGGATGGGCAGTCAAACAGCATAGGCGAGGCGAGGTATTGTCTGTTCAGAGTCTTTTGAATATTTAATATTAGTTAGAAGAATTTTAACTCTAAAAAGAGAAAACCATATGAAAAACATATGATGTGTTGCATTAAAATGACCTTTATTCACGCAAATACAAACTATTCTTAAAAAAAGCTAATTATTCTAGCTACTTCTTGTTAATCCAGATAAGCTTTCACGTCACTGTTTCAATTCACATTTCATTGTAAGTTGCAGTAGGTAAAGCTATAGTCATGTTTTTAAGAAGCACGTCACTATTTGATGGCTGTCAAGTTCTATGCTCTTTGTATGAGCGAGAGAGAGAGGGAGAGGGAGAGACAGACAAATAATGACTTCTCATTTGAGAAAAGTATAAGTATTTGAAAATTCAAACTAATAGGTAACAAGTGAGGCAGTATTTTTAACGCTTAAATTACTTCAGTCTAATTATATAATATAAAAAAAAAAACAACCCTCCTTAAAGCAATGTGTGTATACTATAATATATACAAAAGTGTATGTTACAGTCATTGTATAATATTTATATTATTATGTACATGTTTAATAATGTTATGTGAATGTATTACGTAATTTAACAATGTAGGAGCTGTGAGAATAGAAGCCGAAAGTTGCTCAATGAGGTAGCCTTGAGGCAATAATGAATTTGGAAACTTTAATAATGCTACTAATAATTCTTGGAACAATAATGTAATATTTAAAATAGTTTATAAATAGGCAATCAAAAGCTAAAAAAGCTGAAAGTTAAATAAAAGTATTTTATTGGAGTAAAATCAGCCAATCAGAGACTTTGAAGAAAGGTGTATTATATTGCTGCAGTTGGAGAGCCAAACTGGATGAAGTAACTGCCCCACGTATGGTACAAAGTCTCCGGTGGCCTTCGCCCCAACTTTTAAGAACCAACTTTGTATTTTAATTTTTTCTTTAAATATCATATATATATATATATATATATATATATATATATATATATATATATATATATTTAGGTTTGCCTCGGCTGCGTCAGTATTAATTTTGTAGAAATATGTTTCTCTTAACAGGGTGTGATACGGCTAAAGAACGTAGGCTAACACAAATTATAATTTTTACTTCACTCCATTTATTAATCCTTCACACGATTAAATAACACTTCACTTATAGAGAGCTGTGAGATTATTTATTAATTGCACTTTTAAACACGTAATCTTTATAATATTCTCGCCGTATTGAATTTTTGTCTCACACTGGATACGTTCGCGTCTAACGTCCGGTTAGGAACGCTGTCTACAAGCAACTGATTTCTACCGCCTGAATTTGTAAATTTTTCTTATTTCAAGTCTCTGATTGGCTAATCCTACTCCAATAGAATACTTTTATTTAACTTAAGCTTTTTCTGGTTGTTGATTGGCTATTTATAAACTGTTTAAAAAATTACATTATTGTTGCTCTAAGAATTACTAGTAGCATTATTAAACTTTCCAATTCATTATTGCCTCAAGGTTACTTCATTGTTACCTCAATGTTAGCAACTTTTGACCTATATTCTCACAGATCCTACATTATTAAATTACGTAATACATTCACATAACATTATAATACATGTATGCAATAATATAAACATTAATACAATAACTGTTACATACATTTTATATATTATTTTATACACATATTGCTTTAAGGCGGGCTGTTATTACATTTATATGTTATATAATTAGATTGAAATCATTTAAGTGTTAAAAATACTGCCTCAACTTGAAATAGAGAAATTTACAAATTTAAGCGGTAAACGCCAGCCGCTAGCAGACAGCGTTCCCAACCGGACGCTAGACGAGTTCCCGAGCAGCTAAATACGTATTCAGAGTGAGACATATAAACTTCTTTGCGAGAATATTATAAAGTTTACGTGTTAAAAAATGCAAGTAATTAATAAACAATCTCACAGCTCTCTATATCAGTGAAGTGTTATTTAATCGTGTGAAGAATTAATAAAAGGAGTGAAGTAAAAATTATAATTTGTGTAAGCCTACATTCTTTAGCCGCATCACCCCCTGCTAAGAGATACATGTTTCTACAAATTAATACTGA
This sequence comes from Deroplatys truncata, assembly GCA_030765065.1. NCBI lineage: Eukaryota > Metazoa > Arthropoda > Insecta > Mantodea > Mantidae > Deroplatys > Deroplatys truncata. The sequence continues at coordinate 71,388,853 of CM060975.1, read as the reverse complement.
CGCATCCGAGGCAAACCTAAATATATATATATATATATATATATATATATATATATATATATATATATATATATGATAATTAAAGGAAAAATTAAAATACAAAGTCGATTCTTAAACCGGAAAGTAAACTTGAGGCGAAGGCCACCGCAAACTTTGTACCATACGTGGGGCAGTTACTTCATCAAGTTTGGCTCCCCAACAGTGGAACTACAATACAACCTCCTTAAAATTGGCACCCAAAGCGTGGTGCTAATAACGTAAAGATTACACTTCTTCAAATTATACATGGGGCTACATACTCCTTCAAATTGGCGCCCAAAGTGTGGTGCAAATAACGAAACAATAATTCTTCACAAGGAATATCTCGAAAATCATTACATATCTTGTTATACATACAAAGAGAGCAGCGATAGTCAAATGTTTAATAACTGGACGCTATATGCTGGTCTTAAAATTCCATACTGTTTCCATGCAATCGCGAGAAACAACTGAAAATGGAAGGACCTAAAAAGAATAAGTATTGAAGAATTCGAACTTTTAATAGCGGATATCTCAGAAACAGCTTATGTCGCAAAAATTATTTAAAATAAATTGTGTGTTTTAAAGAGATCTTCATTTTTTGTGCGGTGCGTTTTCGTTTATCGCTTAACGTTTATCAGTTGCACAAGATTGTACAACATTTTTTTTTTCAGAATGAAGTGGACTTCACAGTCTATTTCCAAAAAATTCAAGATATGCATTTTATTTGCAATGTAAATATGTTTAATATGTGGTATTTTAATCAATATCGTGAGAGCCATTTTCTAGAAAATAAAAATTTCGAAAAATGTTCCCTGCAAAGGGTAGTTTGGGATGGAAAATTTTCTGGAAAATATTCGTGTCGCATCTTTGGAAGATATTGAACCTAAATACCAAGTGTAGTACTTATAAGGCTTTTTTTTGAGTTATGCTGTTCACAGACACACACAGACCTTTTTCTAAAAATGTTGCCTTTTGTATTCAGGGGGCTTAAAAACATGTATTTCTGGTATATAAAATATCGGTATAGAATTGTTGTATGGAATACATCTTCTCTACCTACTATGTATGTGGTAGACAAAGTAAAAAAGAAGATATAAATTGTCTGCTTTAACGAGATCTACATTTTGTGTGAGGTAAGATTTTGTCCGTCTCTAACAGTTTATCAAGCATACAAAAGTCATTCACAATAAAGAAAACTTCACAAGCTATTCCAAGAGAATTCAAGATATAGATTTCGTTTGGCATGCAAATATTTAAAAAATATGGTATTTTAATGAAAATCGTTGGAGCCATTTTTGATAAAATTAAACAACAAACATTTTTGCATGTAAGATAGTTTGGGGTGGGAAGATTTTTTTGAAAATCTTTGTGTGGCGTCCTTAGAAGTTGTTGAACTTTAAATACCAAGTTTCGTATTTAACCTACTTTTCGTTTATGAGTTATGCTGTTCACAGACAGACATACATACAAATGTTTTCTTAAAATTATTATTTTCTCGTACATAAGTATAAATAAGACAGTAATAATTACGATGGTCACCAATAAACCAATAATCTGGAGTTGCGTGTACTGGAAGCATTGCTTGTGTAGGCAAGCATCTTTAGAGAAGAGATACTTAAGGAGGTAAGTAAGATTAACTTAGTTTATATTATATTTTGTAATAGATTGTATACAATAGCAAGTTATGGATCTAATGTTGAAATGAGAGAATAAATAAATGACCAATCTTTTGACCAATAAGAGAGATAAAGAAAGAGCGATGTTAGAACCATTATCATTATCACCATACTCTACATCTTTTTGCGTCGTTTCGTACCGCAGTGTAACAGGAGGTGTACCCCGAACCTCGTAGTTCAGCAGGCAACAAAGTTCGTGTTAAGTTGGTGTAGCTGGTTTTTTTCCGACGTCATATCACGGCACGTTGTTAAGTCACGCACACCCCCAATGTCAGGCAGCCTTATCTCGCAGCAGACCTCGTTATTTGCCCCCACCATCTACGCTTTCCTGTACTCACGACGTCTTCCGGGTCTCTGGACCGCGCGCCACTCACCTATTTACTTTCATAGTCTCAAAAGGTTAGCTAACTGTATATTCACTGCCAGAATCATGTGTACTCCTGATATTTATTGCTTTTCAGTTATTTATGGATCGAAACTAAAATTATGTGTTGATAGGAATGAACATATTTTTATGAACTGTTTGAAGCAAATCAACGATTAACATTCAATTTTCAGAAAGCTTTTGGCGATGAGTTTTACTCTGGAGGTTTACAGCATCATTAAATTTAACAATTTATTATTTAATATGTCAAAATAGAATGAAAAAGTTTGTTCATTGGTCTTGTTTCAAATGCAAATGCAAAATTTTACAGTTTTGAAATTGATGAGCATACTTGTTTATTTTGAAAATATAAAGTGTATTCACAAATGCTCTAAGCGTTAAGGAAACAAAAACAGTAAAATTCTCAAGCCCATTGTTTAAAATATTTTAAATCCCAGCTGCAAAATACTTTATATTTACGACAAAGTAGGGATATTAAATTAATTTATCAAACTTTCTGTAACCCTAAATGAAACAAAACGATATCAGAATACCTAGGCTTAGACATTAGCTAATAATATTTCCTAATACCAATTTCTGGTAAAACATTTTTTTTCATCTCAAAAATCTAGTTACTTCACGTTCCTTAAGCAACAGAAATTACAGGAGGGAGTATTTCAGCATTCTGCAGGAGAGAGAGCTGGACAAAGTGGTGAGCTAAAATGGTCCAGGGTTCCCGAAGGGACTACGCCCCTCACTCTAAACTTATTTTTAAACCTCGTTCAAGATCAATTCTGTGCCGACTCCCGGCAACTAGTTACTTTGCAGGCGATTTTAACTACCGGAGTGTCCGGATTCACAAACAAATGGTATCACTTAACTGCAGAACAAAAACGCAAACTGCAGTAAATAAGAAGTTTTGCTGTGTTACTGGGAGAGATTAAGTTCTCTCGTAACAGTTTTCTTGTGACACAATTAGAAATCTGTGGTCAGCAGCTCCCGCAGTGGTTCAGGTAACACACAAAAAAGTTATAGGTAGGTAAGTTACCAGTGGTTTTGATTATGTAGAGGATTTTGCATTTGCTGTTTAAAGATGTAACAAAAATATTTAAAAAGTGGCTAATGGTACAGAAAAAAAATGTTATGTATCTAAAATTGTATATTTCGATAAACTGTACATTTTATGTAGTAAAGTTTTGTCTATTTCTTCTATTTACCAGATATATAAAACTCAAAGAAAATTCCATGAATGAAGAGGACTTCACATGTTATTCAAAGAAATTTCAAATTTTACACATCATTAGCTATGCAAATAACTTTGACATGTGGTATTTTAATCAAAATCGTTACGACCATTTTTGAGAAAATTAAAAAGGTTTCCATGTAAGGGCTAGTTTGGGGTGAAGGAATTTTATTTAAAATCTTCGCCTAGTAGGTATGTTTAAATAATATATGACTAAGTTAGGAAAGTTGGTGTTAATTCGACTTGTCTTTTGAGTTACGCTATTGACATACACGCCCGCGCGCACACACACAAACTAGGGCTTTGCTTGGGTTCAGGAGACCTGAAAATGAGTATTTACCATGAAATTTCTATATCGATTTTTGGGCTGGAATATAATAGTGTTAGAGAAAATAAAAAGACAATAGTTTCACTTTTGCACAATTTTTTTCTTGGGACAGTGAGAATAAGCTATAATTTTACTGCCAAACTATTGCACTACGAAAATATTAATTCAATGTAATGACTTAGGATAGGATCGATCACATTTTATGGATATAAGCGGTCCTTGCAAGAAACTGTTAAATTCTGCAAAGAATGGAGCTTTAGAACGATATGATGGACGGATTTTATTGTAAACTTCATCCATGTATCACAGTCGTCCTCCGTGGACTGGTGGTACCGTACTAGCCTCTAGTTCCCAAGGTCGCGGGTTCAAACCCGGCGGAGGGCGATGGATTTTTTCGGGCGTAAAAATCGTTAGCACGGCTTCCTTCGGAAGGGAAGTAAAGCCGGTGGTCCCGTGTCGTAGATTTACGGCACGTAAAAGAACCTCAAGCCTGATAAAGAGGCCTCTGAGCAAAATTACAGGTGTTTCACGCCCAATATAGAATGGGACGCTAAGAACCATAGTAGTTAAAGAGCGTCCATAAATAAAACTCAATTTAAATTTCAATTTCATGTATCACATCTTTGTCTCGAGAGAGTAAACGCAAAGGGTATTTCTGCAGGAAAGAAAACAAAAATGCTGCAATCTTATAGATTTGAAGGCGTTTTTTATCCATAAAAAGGTATATTGTATTAGAAATGCACTGTAAACCTTTTAATTTTCGAGTATCCACAAGGGTACTTCCGCTTTGACCAAAACTGCAAATGGTTGGTTTGTTTTATTTCTTATATTACAACCATTTATTCTTTATTTTCTCTACCACTACCCATAGTAGATAAGAGAAAGAAACGTATTCAGCCCAAAAATTCAATATCGAATTTTGGCTGAAATCATGCTTTGAGGTCCCATGAATAAAAAGGTTTAGAAACAGATCCGTAGTATCCCACATATGGGAATATGTGTCATTTGGGACGCATACGTTTGTCTATGAACAGCAGAACCCAAAAACGAAAAGTCCTATAAATACAAAATTTCTAAAGATGCAACTCGAAGATTTTTTAAGAAAAGTCCCCCATCACAAACTACCTTTACATGGAAGATTTTTTCGGGTTTTCGATTTTCTCAATAATGGCTCTAACAATTCTGATTAAAATATCACAATTTTTAATATATTTACATGAAAAATAAATGCACATCTTGAACTTTCTGGGAATAGCCGGTGAAGCTCACTTCATGTGGAAGGAATTTTGTATGATTTTATATAACTGGTAAACCATAATACGTAGACAAAAAGGAAATACGCAAAAATGTAATCTCTTTAAAACATACGAATTATTTCAAATAACTTTTGTGACACCAGCCATTTCCGAGATATCCGTTGTTATTGGCTAGAATATTTCAATACTTTGCCATTTTTTAAAGTTCTGTCGCTATTTAGTTGTTTCTCGCGATGTCATGAAGAGAGTAGGAATTTCTGGTCTAGTATTGCGATACCATTTTTAAACATCTGATTATCAATTCGGTGTTATCTAACCCCCTTGAAGCTAGAAACAAATGTATAATGAAACTAGTTGTTCAAAGGTTTATTTCGATTAACATGAAGTAGATAGAAAAAAGATGCTTTCGTAAGAAAAGTTTGTAGAAGTTATATAAAACTACCGCGGGTAAAGAAAGTCGTGTGAATGTAAGTAACATTTACTTTCTTTACATGATTGCTCATTATGTTTTGAGGTTAAACATCCTGTATAATCTCCTTTATTTTGAATTTATGCGTAGCATTTTTTCCTGCGGTCGTTACAACACGCGTTTCACCGATCTGGTTACCACGGTAACATTCGCTAATCTGAAAGCCGTTCGGAACTTGCGGATAAGCGAATGCAGTTTATTAATCCGATAAAGTGAACAATACAATCAGTAGCGAGTTTGCCCGCACAAAATTGACGCATAACGTTTACGTGGACAGGTCATACTTTTCCAGCTTGCCATTTCTCATTTGCCATCTCTCCAGTACAGGCTAATACATTCACGGACGTTTTTGCTGTTGCTTGTCATTAACATCGTGTTATTTACCTGATTAGTAATTAGGTGCAGACGGGCGTAATGAGGTAGCATGGCATCTGTATTGTCCTGGGAGCCCAGCACACAACATGCCGCAAGAGAATTAACGATATTATAATGTTAGAACAATCCTGATCCTGCAATCTCTACCCTCTTGAGTACCAACATCTGCCTATTCAAGTTGGAGGTACTAAATAAATTAATACTAGATGACTGGTGCGGATAACCAGTACAATCTTTGTAATAGGTAATGTGTAAATACTGGACTTGCCTCACTGACAGCAGTGATACGGAATATACAGATTGAGCCACGGAATGTGACGATTTTTGTTATGGCATAGCCGGTAACATTGGCATCTAGGATGAGAATGCACTCATCAAATATATTTATACTTTCTCCACAAGAGGAAGTATCGTATTACATTAAAAAATTCGATATAGAGATTTCACTAGACATACATAGTACACGGTTTGAGGTCCCTTAATTCCAAAACCAGCGTTTTTTACTTTCTATACCACGTTCTAGTAAGTAGAGAAAGTATTGCATTCCACGCAAAAATGTGATAACGCGGTTTTTGAGGCCCCTGAATCCGCAGAAAAGATTTGGAAAAAAGTGGATGCGTGCGTGTGTGAACAAAATAACAAAAACCAAGTGTTGGGTAAACACAAAACAACACGAGGATTAGAAAAAGAATCCCTCCAATCCAAACTATCCCTTACCTGGGAAACTTTTAGTTGTTTTTTATTTCATAAAAATGGTTCCAACGATTTAAGGTATTTGCTTATATCATATCTTGAAACTTTTGCGAATAGCTTGTGAAGTCATCTTTATTTGGAAGAAAGTTTGTAACATTTTGTATAGGTGAGTTGTAAACCATAAAAGATGGACCAAAATGTACTACACGATCTGTTTAAAATGCACAATTTATTCAATTAACTCTTTTGCGACAAAAGTTATTTTTGAGATAGCCCTTGTTATTGGTTTGAATTTTTAATACTTAATAATTTTTGTAAATTGTATCACCATTCAATTGTTTTTGTGATGTCATGGAAAGAGTATAGAATTTCTAGGCAAGTGTATAGCGACCCGGCTTTTAACACTTGACTGTCGCTTCGGTTTCCTATTATCCCCTTAAACCCAGAATAAAATGCGTGATGCAACTATTCCTTCAAATGTTTATCTCGATTAACATGAAGGAGATGGAAAAATAAGCTTTTGTAAGAATAATTTTACTGGCTATATAAAAATAAACGATAGTGGATAGAGAAAGTAAAGTGAATAGTTATTTCTTAGAATATTCAGAACTCCGGTATTAATTAAGTTAAAATCATTAACAACTGTCAAAAATGAAAATAGATAAACGTATACTATTTCAAAATTGAACTCAAGACACCTTATCAATTGGTATATGCATTAGTATTTAAGTAAAAGTGCAAAACAGTCTAATTGCGTGTAGATATTTACTTCACTTTCAGGAACACTGTATGCAAATTAGAGTTGACGAATAGGTTAAATATTTTTGGGGGGCGGAGAAGATATTGAAGTCTTGTATACACTTTAATGTAGAGACCTTTTGGGCTTTGTGTGAAAGCTGGAAACACTCCGAACTAACTCACGTTGGAAGGTATTTTGATTTTAGGTGAATCGGTAACTTCTGCTTCCTTTTTCACATACTGAGTCCATTGCTTAGATTAACTAGCTGCGCTGCAGTTAATTGTGGATAATGTGGGGTTGTAAGGGATAGGAGGAACAGCACTGAGCTAGCCTTAGGCAGGTAGCCGTGCCAGCCTGCATGGGTGTGTTCATCAGCAGGCTGACAAGTGTTTTGTGCTAAATTGTATTGTAATACCACGCGTTTTTATTGGTTAACTTTTAATGGCCACAACTTTGAAAGCCGTTACTCCGAACATACTTGCCATTATCTTTTTTCCCCAAGTTGTCCGCGGAATAGGATCATTGAGATTTATTACGTAAATTCGTGGACACTGTATGTTAAGAAACTTTTTGTTATCTAAAATTAAACTATTTCGAAATATATAAGTCGCAGACTTCCGTAAATAAGTATCTTCAAAAACCTAGTATCAGGCGGTTTCTACGTTTTAAGATTTCTTCTGCCGCGTAGCAAAATAAGTGGAATTAGATTTGCTTTCTCAGTGTTCAATCTCATGAAATCCTCAGATGTATTTACCTTGATGCTCTTTACCTTCAATCTGGTATGTCCCTCTCATTCACTCTCTCTTTGTTTTTCTTTCTCTTCTATAAAGGGCAAGTAAGAGAAAATACAAAGAGATGCGCATTAATTAATTTCTGATTCATTCTCCTTCAAATGTGTAAGTAAAAATATAATTACTTTCACAATTTTAACAGATACCACTTTCTCGCAAATTTATAAATAAGCTACATAAGGATTTAACATTTGTACTGCGCCCCCTTAAGAATTCTTGTATATTAAGTAAAAGGAGGAATCATAGGACAGAGGTCCGTACAAAGGAAATAGAAAGATCAAGTTGTGGCGGTAAATCGTTGTTGGGCGACATTTGTAGCGAGAATTCGTCGATCCTGGGTTGTTGTGGTCTTCCGCAGTGTTCTTCCTCGGCTATTGCTGCTCGTCGGTTGTTCGTATTCCATTCCTAACTATATCTAATTATTAATTCTCAGATTATAGTGGGTGAGGCAAGTTAAAAAAATACAGTGCAAGTTTCCCTTAATCAATGAAGTTTATTCACAGTTGGAATAATTATGGGCGGATAGTTTCCCATTATTATAATCTCACCACTTTAAATTAGTCAGGAGCCTAGCTATCTGCACACGCACTCCCACCCTTGTGCACCCACGTGCATCTGTAGCACCTCGTGTCGACGTGAATTCTTGAAGATCAGTTAGAGAGAGAGAGAAGGAGAGAGAGAGAGAGAGTGGGCTCTGAGGCCTTGTCTGCCCTTATATACGGGAGCCTAGTGACGCTCAGCTCTGCGTTTAAAATGCAACTACGTTTCCTATTGGTCCTCAGACCGCGTTACCTTAGCATGTATGTGAACGTGTGGCTTCAGATCCGTGCGTATACGCGTCACCTTGGAGCGTTGTGAAGCCAGTTTCATATCTCCGTCTCTTTCTTTTCTCTATGTGTCTCTTTCTATTTCTCCGTACCGTTACCGGCTCCCTGCCTGTTGTCTTGGTGAAAGGTACGCTTTCCTGGAATTTTGCTAGCTCGCCCGTTTCTTGCAATCAGCTCTGTACAAATGTTAGATGTTGAATATTTTAACATGTTAGTGAATTATATTATTACTGTACAATTCTTATATGTATGGTTCCCCTTTCATATGTTCAATTCCTATATATGTATAATATATCCCCTTTCAAAGTCAGCGCAGGCATTTACCTTACTAAAATTCTTTACATCTTAACAATATACATGGCCTTTATGTTCAATAACCTCACATAATAGTAAGCATGCAACAATAACCTAAATATTCTGAAGTTAAGTCATAAGTCTCCAATAAATTAACACTTTACACAAGGTTAAGGATTTATCAGAACTGTTGCCTGGATTTCCATTAATATAAATGTGATTTGGTTTGCAACAGTATATACAAATACCTCAAAAAGGGTATCGTGCTCAGTTTTACCTTTAGCAATCGTAACCATTATATAAGAAGTGCCCAAAATCCAGAACTCTCGGCTTATACAAGAATGCATCACCGATTAATTAACATAATTACACTAGCACTGCAATAGTAAGACAGTCAGATCCGGCCAGATACTGTTAAATATTACATTGCTCTCAAATGCCAAAATGAAAGCTAAGACATCACTTACTCGGGTTAATAAACCCGCCTGGAGCTATCGAAGAGAGGCCTGAACTCTCCACGGCTATCTTAACATTGTCTCCACGCTCCTCTGTAGGCACCAGCCAACCCAAGCGCCTCATAGGGAACTACGGCATAACATAAATTATATGATTGGAATGTTTGAAATACATCTATGATATCATGTGTCAAACAATAAAATCGGCACAACTTCCAGAGTATGTTGACCATCCAAAGATGATTATAAACTCTAGCAACAGTTAATCCCCCCAAGTAATTAACAGAAACCACCCTCAAGATTTCTTTGTGTTGCTTGTCTTTATAAACCAAGGGCCTTTAAACATGCAATCTGCCTGAGACAAACAACCAGAAAAAAGAGAAGCAAGACCGGGAACGGAGTTTATCTAAAAAGGGGCAGGGAAAAACAAAGAAGATATGGCCCCGATTCTTGCGATTTGGCAGGGAAACTCGCAGATAATCGATAACACTTGACGTTCATTATTATCGATATGACTGGCCATTTTCCCTAGAGCTGTTATCCTGATTAAAGTCACGAACACTTAACTTGCGGGAGGGGAGGAATGAAGGAGTGAAGATTAGTAAATTGTAAGCACATGAGGCTTAAAAACTTGAACTACACACGTTAACGCTATGTTTACATTTACAATCTTGTTGAATTATAGTTCTCTCTCTCTCTCTGTATACCACATTCACATTTTCTAAAAGTCCTTCTAAATGAATCAGGGGACTTGAATCCCGATTCAGGTTTTTGGGCCAAATGCAATACTTTCTCTACCATTAATTATCGCGGTGGTAGAGAAAATAAAACAATCCTCTCTGTGCTAGTTTTAAATGTTTATATTCCCGTTTTGTTTCATAAGCCTCTGTAAATGTATTTGGTGTTCGCGGACAGAGATTATAAAAATTCTTGTGATGAAATGGGTGTAGCGCTGAAGCAATGGGTGCCAACATTAGAGTCCAACATGTTCTCTGAGGGCAGATTACCCGTTATCATACAAACAGATGAATAGCTGAAGGTTATCAGAGGCAGCGCACTTTGCCACAGCTATGCTAAACAATCAGTCCCATTTCATCTTGTTTGGATTGTGTCCCACACTCTGTATCTGTCCAGGTTTTAATTAATTCTATAAACTACATGAAACATTAATGAGGGAACGAACAGCCCTCTAGATAAACTGTATCAGAAATCGGTTTAATGCGAAACTGTTTACTTGTATACACATTAGTAGCATTGTTCAGATATGGGATGAACTATGCAGGCTTCTGACGTGGTGCGTAATGCGTACTCTTTTTTTGTTCACTTTGTTTCCCTGGAGTAAAAACAAAAAAGAAACTAAAATAATGGCTTTTCGAATTGTAGGCACGGAGGAAATAGTAACATTGAAACATGTGGAATCTGTGATTATGTGAACTGGAAGCGGCCCTTGATATAAACACAGTAATCAGAATAGAATAATATTTGCATTGTATTACTCTCATGCAATGAACCTAAAGGATACACTGTAAAATAGTATCTAAATTTAGTGCGAGCTTTTAGGAAAGTTCACTTTGTTCTTTAACTGAAATAATTACACGAATCACACTATGGTTTATATTTAGTACACAATTTAATATGAAAAGGTGGTAATGTAATGAAAGATGACATAATTCAAATTCAGATACTGCTCCAAAGAAATTAAGGAAATTTGCTGCACTAGTTTTGAACTTTGTACCACTGGCTAACGAAGAGAAAGTCTTATTTTTGGTGTGTTTGCAAAATTTTATGTTTCTGTCCATTAAAGTTAAATCTGTGATACCACAGCCCTTGTCGACCTCGGTCAACCAACCCGATTGCGGACCTCATGCGCATATACGTAAGACGATGTGGACAATCACCCAGCCTATACCGGGAGATCATGTGGTCAGCACCATGCTTCCTCCAGTCGGAACGTTGGCTTTCGTAACCTACAGATCGCTACCTACCGTAACTCCTCAAATTCTGTACATGGACCAAAAAATTCGCACCCACATGGGTTGGCTCAACCCACACTCATTTCATAGTTGGAAACCGAGCACCATACTCCAACTCACTACGTCCCGGAGCAGGACGTTTTTATCCATTAGTTCACAAGAATTCACCTACTTTGCTTAAGAAATGAATGCCAGTTCCTTATATTTTGCCTTCTGATTTCTTTGTATTGCCGTTAGTTTAAGAACTAAACCGTTAGAAAGTTTTTCTACAGCCAATCTCTGAGTTACCGTAAGCTATAAAACCACGTGACCAATGTTCTGCGCATGCGGTAACGAAAATACCGATAGCGTAGCACGACTTCTGACGAATTTAGCGTGCAAATTAATTGTAAAAATCGTGGTGCAAGAGAATCAAGAGTAACTTCTTTTCAATGCAATGTAATTCTGCTGGAGAGGACAATGCCACAAACCCTTACGAGGAATATAAGCTCATGTAGGGATATTCGGAAATCCAGCTCACATAAATCACAGTTTGTGCGAACATAACCTCAAAAGCATCAGCTATTCTTTGTAGGTGGATATTTTCGAAACGATGATACACCCGGCTGTCATCGTCGCTTAAATTATTTAAACCCATTTAGAATTTTACAAATCTGGTTTTATGCTTCTGTGGAGGATCCAGTCACGACCCTCTCTACTGGATGTATGACGCGACCATTCTATTAACCATGAATGTATCGCTCTATCCATTGTTTCTCTATGTATTTGAAATACATATGAAAGAAAGTTGGCTTGCCAGAGTGTTGGAAAGTGACTGACTGTGTCGTTATTTATTCCCATCCACGATATAATTTGCTGCCGAAATTTTGTGGGCAAACCCACATGATATAGTCGGCCAAACCATTGATGAAAGGTTTGAGCGCGGAAGATTTGGGAAAGCAAATGCATATGCTACAGTCGGCCAAGCACTGGAAGAAGCTTTGACTGAAATCTCGTCGAGAAAGTTTTGCATCTGCATTATGGTAAGTTCTGGAACATTGCATGAATGTGTCTCCCTAGCAATACGGACTATAATAAACGCAGAAAATAAATGTGAGTTGCGAGTGAGTTACGAGCGATTTATAAGTCAGAGCTGCAAAGCGAGGTTGTAATAAATAAATATTGTTACGTGTTAACCGGTGTTTTTATTTGTCACAATATGTATGGATAATTATGTGAACAAATGGTTTTCAGTAGCTCCAAGGTAAGACCTCCATTTTATTCATTATGTTGAATGACACCGTATTCAGCGATGGTGGCAAAAACTATAGTAGTGTTTTTACGGTGCTGGATGGCTCAGGCGGTAACCTGGAGATCTGGAGATCATGGGTTCGATTCCTGCGGCCGACCTTCCTGATCCATGGATTGTTTTCGAGGATTTCCTCGGATCGCTAGGTGAATGCTGGGAAGGTTCATTACATCCCCCGAATTTCCTATTCCTCCATTTCATTTTCCATTCTCATTTCAATTCGCCTTCCATCTGTTTGGTGTGTTTCAGGGTTGAAAGTGTCGGTGGGAGTCTTGGCTTTGCATTACAGGGGAAAAGGATCCTCTATGTAACTCTTCGTCCTCCGGAATGGGAACGGTCTCCAAGTACTGGGCCCCCCAGCGGGATATGCAAGCCTGCAGGGGGAGGGGAACCGCTTGCACCAGTTGCCATCCGGGGAGTTTCAATCGTAAAACGTAGGGAACCTGCCCTCTGCCCTGTCGTGCCTCCTGGTCGGAATGCCCTCTGTCTCCTGTCACCTCACTCCTCCCTCTCGGGCACCCCATCAGGGGCTTAGGTTTAAAAGATCTTGTAGGTCGTCGAGGTGCTAAGTCCCCCTCCGCAATTAGTCCTACTTCTACTCCTACTACGGTATTGGACAACGTCAAGAAATACTACCCTGTATCAGAAAACACGCTATTACCTTTTTAGTTTTACAGGCTCTCCACTTCACAGCAGTTGTCTTTTGTTCCTGTTTTCCAGATTTTCCTTTCCTCTCATTGTCCTTCTTCCAGATCCCTCTTCAGCATGTCTGTGCTTATTCCTTCATGCCATGTCTTGCGTGCTCTTCCACGTTTGTTTATTTATTTCACGTGTAGCTCAATTGATGATACGTTTGGGCCACCTCTCCTCCGACATTCTATAAACACGTCCATACCCGCGCGGATATCTTTTTTCTATCTCAAGTTTCCTCGGCATCCATTTCATTTATTGTATGCTGTATTCTAGATATTCTCATGCTTCTTCACAGTCCATCCATTTCCGTTGCCATTATTTGTTTTCGCACTTCTTCATTTATATGTCTTACTTCATTTATTGACAAATCTGGACCTGATGATCTGGTAGATGATATTAATCATAGAGTGAATCTGGCTAGGAAAGCAATAAGATCATTGAATAGTCTCCTACGGAGTAGGGACCTGACAAAAACTGCAAAAGTTTATATTCTGTGTACTCATAACACTATTAGTCAACCATGCTGTATTCCGGAATCATAAAAAAATTCGGCAGAGCGAGATATCTCAAACGGCTTGTCCGTGGTTCTCATTAGGAAGATATGAGGCAGCATTTTTAACACTTAAATGATTTCAGTCTAATTAAATAATATATACATACAATAACAGCCCGCCTTAAAGCAATATGTGTATGTAACAATATATAAAAAGTGTATATTACAGTCATTGTATATGTTTAGATTATTATATACATGTGTAATAATGTTATGTGAATGTATTACGTAATTTAATAATGTAGGAGCTGTGAGAAATAGATCAAAAGTTGCTAACAATGAGGTAACCTTGAGGCAATAATGAGTAAGAAGGTTTAATAATGATACTAGTCATTCTTGGAAAGAATAATGTAACTTTTGAGAAAGTTTATAAAATAGCCAATCAACAACCAGAAAGAAGCTTAAGTTAAATGAAAGTATTCTATTGGAGTAGGAATAGCCAATCAGAGACTTGAAATACAGAAGTTTACAAATTTAGGCGGTAGAAAACAAGTCAGTTGCTAGTAGACAGTGTTACTAATCAGGCGCGAAACGCGTCCTCGAGAAGTTTAATACGTATTCAGTGCCAGACGAAAATAGTTTACGTGTTAAAAAGTGCAAGTAATTAATAAAAGAATCTCACAACTCTCTGTATCAGTGAAGTGTTATTTTAATCGTTTAAAGAATTAATAAATGGATTGAAGTACAAATTATAATCTGTGTAAGCCTACATTCTTCAACCGCACCACGCCTTGTTAAGACATTCATGCCTCTAAAAAATACTGATGCAGACGAGGCAAACATAAATATATAAAATTTAAAGAAACAGTCAAAATTACAAAGTTAATATTTTTTAAAAAAATTTGGGGGGCAAAGGCCACCGGAAAGTACCTACATTTGGGGCGAAGGCTACCGCAAACGTTTCATTATACGTAGCAGCAACAAAACTTCTTCAAATTGGCTAAAAAAAATTGGTGCAAATAACAATACAACAAACTATCAACTTCAGATTATGGATTCAAATTCCGCATATCCACTAATCTTTTTCTCTTTTCCTTTTGTTTTTTTCTTTCTGTGGTTTCTCGCATTCAATGCCATGACCCAAAGTTCCACCCACAGAATGACATAAATAAAGAATAGAAGCTAGGCAAGTGTTAGAATGGGACAGGATTGACGACGGAGGGGACTTGGTACCAATCCAGAGTCGATATTATACCCACGCCCCATGAGGGGCGTCCCTGGGAGGAAGGTTGAGGTGAAATGAGATATCGGGCGGCCGGAACCAGGAGCGACGGCACAAGAGTGGCAGACCCCCTAAGTTTCCGGATAGAGACACCCCTGCAGGCGGACAGGCAGACCGGGGACCACACTCCACACCCACGGATACCAAAGGGGCGGAGAGAGTCAAAAGAGCATTGTTTTTCCCTGTCACGCTGCATCGAAACACCATCGTCGACACTTCCAACCCTGAAAGAGACCAACGGATGAAACATGAATGATGTGAAGAATGGAAAGAAATGGAGGGACGGCAACTGATAAGGCCTATCTACAAGTTACCGGAGCAGACATGGTCATCTCTCAGACGTCACTTGACTACATGCACTTCCCTAAAGAACAGCAATACCAGGATCACTAAAGTCAAAAGTGCTCCTTCCTATCAAATAAATGATAACAGAATAGCTGACATAGAAGGGAATTACTTAACTGCAATACCTATCAGGAAGTTAATCAAACAAATGTTACAGGAAGGCGAGTATTCCAAAAATTAAGTTGTCGTTTGGATGCAGACTTGGTAATAACGTTATAAATGATAACATAAACATATATCTAGAAACAAATACGACACAGGATAGAAGGTTCAAATTACATAATAGGTGTCGAACCTTAATCTGCTTAACGATGGCGAGAAGTGAATTTTGAAAAGGAGAATGATAAGAGGCAAAGTAGGTCCTGAAGGTTATTGAAAAAGCATTGCTTCTAAGAAAACTTCAAGACAGAGATTAAGTTAGCGGAGGAAGTGCAAAAATATGCAGTGGTTATCAAGTTTACCACTCTACGATGCTGGTTTCTTAGAAAATTCAAACTAAGTGATTAAAAGTTGGAAAAATATAGTAGGGGTTATATTATTTGTATATTTATTATAATTTAATAGTTTGTGTAAATAAAATACTATGTTTTCATATATATTTCATTTCTGTAAGACAAGAAAATCGTTCATTGCAAGAAGAGGATCTCTTATCATTTCAAAATAAACATACTCCTTTATACTTCTGCAATCGTGGGCGTTTAAAACAGAACGAAGCATTTTCTATCTCCTGGGAATTTTAATTTTGTGACTTATTTACAATAAATTATTCAATTTCGTGTTATTTACCTGTGAGGCTTAAACATTTGTTTTGTTACAATTAGTGGAAACATTGAACAGTTGTGTATTCATATAAAGAAAAAAAAAGAATTGAATTGTTTTATTTTATTGCGAGGTTAAACATTGTTTTGTGAAAGTGAAACAGTTTAAAATGTGTGTATACTTGCCTATACTATACAAACGAAGAAAAGAATATAAACTATAGTATTAACATTGTCCATGTTTTGATTTAGAATACCACGTTTTAGTATTTCTAGCAATACACGTTTAAGGTCTTCTTTATCCAAAGAAAGCATTCTTAGAAAAAGGTCCATGTGTGTGTGTGCGTGTGAACAATATAACTCAAAAATAAAAAACTGGTTAAATATCAAATTTAGTATTCAAGTTCAGGTTCTTCCAAGAGTGTTACACAAAGATTTTAATGGAAATCTCGCCACCTCAACCACCCTTTACATGAGCAATTTTCGTTATTCTTGATTTTCTCAAAAATGACCCTAACTATTTTGATTAAAATACCATAGGTATGTTTAAGATATTTGAATGATAAATGAAACGTGTGAATTTTCTGGGATTAACCTGTGAAATCCTCTTCATTCTGAATAAATTTTGTATAATACGTAAACAAACATTTTTGTAGCGTTAACCATTCCCAACGTATTCTTTGTTATCGTTTGAAATTGTAAATACTTATACATCTTTTTCATGTGGTAAGTCGTTATTCTTTTTTTCTCGTGGTCATGCAAAGAGCATAGAACTTCAAAGTCATGGCATAGGATCCAGATTTTAAAAATCTATCGCTTTTGTCTACTGTATACTACTATACCTACAATGAATCTTTAAATGTGTAATGAAAGCTTATCTCGATTAACAAGACGTAGAGACAACAACAAACTTTTGTAAAAGAGTGGTTAGAGAAAGTCTTGTGAATGCAACGCATTAGATTTCTGTAAACAGTTTGTTAATGTCCATTGCTTTTAAACGTTGTTTATGGTGTGTTTAAATATCGTATATCAGCAGCGATTGTGAAACAGCGTTCCTAGCTATCTGCAGGAAGATGCGGAGCTAAGGCCCAGGGGAAAGATGGCGGTGCTCCAATGTCCGCGAGCTGGACGGAGGGCAGGCGACGACGTCGTCGTTTGGGCCGGTCATTTCGGCGCCCGGCGCGCGACGCGTCGCATTTCTTGCTGCTCTTTCGGAGGTGGAAGGGGGCAATATAATGCGGCTCGCCGCAGCAGGGAATAAAACTGGGTTACTGCTAGCTAATTTCTAAATGCTTTCCACTCTCCCCACCGTTTACTTAATGCACAGCATGTTTGTTGCAAGGAGATGGATGGAAAACAGGACATTCTTGACGCTGCGACACTCAGCTGTCCCTCACTTGCCTATAAATCATAGAACCTGCACTCAACTTATTTATTGCTTTCACAAAGAAAACCAATTACATTCACACTTTGCATTTCGTACAGAAATGCACATAGTAATACACTGACAGCGAGAAAAACTTTAATGAAAAAGTCGTACAGTACTAGACAATGCCTGGTCACCAATATTTCGTCAGCTACTCAATTGCTTTATTCCGTTAAGACACATAATTTGAGGCAGTATTTTTAACACTTATATGATTTCAGTCTCATTATATAATATATAAATTCAATAGCAGCCGGCCTTAAAGCAATATGTGTATGTAACAATATATAAAAAGTGTATATTACAGTCATTGTATATGTTTATATTATTGTATACATGTGTAATAATGTTATGTGAATGTATTACGTAATTTAATAATGTAGGAGCTGTGAGAATAATAGGTTAAACGTTGCTAACAATGAGGTAACCTTGAGGCAATAATGAGTAAGAAAGTTTAATAATGCTATCAGTCATTATTGGAGCAACAATAATGTAAACTTTGAGACAGTTTATAAATAGCCAATCAACAACCAGAAAAAGCTTTAGTTAAATGAAGGTATTCCATTGGAGTAGGATTAGCCAATCAGAAACTGAAATATAGTAAAATTTACAAATTCAGAAGTCAGTTGGTTGTGGACTGTGTTCCTAACCGGACGCGAGATGCGTCCTCGAGAAATTTAATACGTATTCAGTGTGAGAGGAAAAATAGTTTACGTGTTAAAAAGTGCAAGTAATTAATAAACCAAATCTCACAGCTCTCTCTCTCTCCCTCTCTCTCTCTCTGTATCAGTGAAGTGTTATTTAAATCGTATCAAGCATTAATAAAATGAGTGAAGTAAAATTATAATCTGTGTAAGCCTACATTCTTCAGTCGAACCACGGCCTGCTAAGACATACCTGTCATGCCGAGGCAAACATAAATATATAATATTTTAACGAAACAGTCAAAATTACAAAGTTAATATTTTTTTAAATATTTGGGGCAAAGGCCACCGGAAAGTACATTTAGAGCGAAGGCTACCGGAAATTTTTTTTTACCATACGCGCGGTTGCAACTACTTCAAGTTCGGCTCCCCAACAGTTGAACTACAATACAACTCCTACTTCAAATTGCCTTTCCATACGTGAAGCAACAACCTACTTCAAATATCGTTTACAAAACTGTTAATGACCAATACTAACGGTTAAAAAAAAAAACAACCTTCCTTTTATTCCAAACAATGGAAAATACGTTTCAAACAATGTTTCATAACAATGTAGAGCTAAAGAGATTGTAATAGGGAACATAAAACTAAATCTCAAACCTTGTTTTTCTATGAATGCCATATTTTACTTTTACGAACCTATTAGGTGTAAGATGTATTGCGTTTCACTAAAAAATTCGACATTGAGGTTCCACCGAAGTAAACTTTGAGGCCCCCATAATAAAAAATAAATACATTTTTAGAAAAGCTTCCGCGTGTATGCGTGAACAGCATAACTGAAAAATGAAATAACAAGATAAATACTAATTTTGATATTTAAGTTGAATACCTTCCAAAAATGCAACAAGAAGGGATTTTTTTTAGAAAATCCCCTTACTTCAAACTACCCTATACATAGAAGATTTTTCGTTGTTTTTGATTTTTTCAAAAAATCTCTAACAATTATGATTAAAACTCCAGATTACAAATAAAAGGGATATCTTGAATTTTCTGGTAATAAATTGTGAAGTCCCTTCATTCGGAAGAAATTTTGTGTCATGTGGTTAAACTAGTAAACTGTAAGAGATAGACAAAAACTTCCATTACAAAAAATGTAAATGTATTTTAAACATAGAATTTATTTCAAATAACTCTATTATGGCATCAGTTATCTCGAATATATCCGTTGTTAATGGTTTGAGTTTTCCAATGCTTTTGTGATTTTTGAAATGCTCTCCAATTCAGGTGTGTCTCGCGACGTCGTGGAAAGATATGGGACTTCAAGGCTAGCATACGCTGACCCCTTGTACACATGTGGCCATCCCATCGGTTTCCTGATTCGCTCTGGTTTTTAAGTGCTAAGTCGCTATTCGTCTCTCTCCCTCTCAATCTCCACCTCTCTCTCTCTCGTGGTTGTGCAAAGAGTGGAAGTTAATTCCGTCATTTAGGACCGCCTTTTTAAATATATGAGTATTACTTAAGCCATCTGTATCCCTCTTGTACCTACAACGAAATCTGTAATAAAGGCATTTGTACAAATGTTTATCTCGATTAAACAGGAGCAGTTAAAAGAATAAGCTTTTGTAAGAATAGTATTGTGTCGCAGATGCTATGCCCCAAGGTTATCGGGAGGCCGGTGCTAGGCAGTCGAAGTAAACACCGATAAATACCGCTCGCCAGCATAAACACCGGACATGCTGTTGGCAGATACTCAGAATCTTCTGGAAGTTTATCCCCTCCCCCTCCTCCAGAACTTGTGTCGAAATAATTCTAGAATGTTCTGTGGAAGATTCCACTGCCTATATAAGCGAGCGTTCTCGCGAAAGGAATCATGTGAGTTGAGTTGCGTCAGTCAGTGAGTGAGCGAATTGGCGGGTGAGTTTCCTGTGCGACAGCAAGAACGATTCTCCGAGCGAGTTGGTGACGATATTGTGACGTGCAGCAAGTGCTACTGCAGAGTGGCGGGTTCTGGAGGTCTTGTGTTCGACTCCCGAGCGAAGTGAACCGTCCGCCGCGAAGAGGCTACGTGACGAAGGAAGTGAAGTGACGGAGAATTGAATTAGTTTATATTAGTGAAGTGATAGAGTGAAGTGAACGCCCAGTGAAATTGAACTAGATAAGAACTTTGAACAGTGGCAGAGATAACTGAGTGACATTGAAAAACTGGACAAAGTCACAGTATGCTGACGAGCGGATAGAGAAACTAATGTAAATGTAACACATATGCGTTTTTTAATACGTGGCTTCTCGTCTTTTCCACCTTAATGAATTTACTCTGGGACGACGCATGTGTTTAAGGCATGGACTTCGATTTATATAGATGTAAAAGTATTTACTTGTAAGTGGGAGAGCAAAGCCAGCACCGTGCGGCGGTACTTCAGTATAATGTACTTTATGTATGTAAATATATTCTTTCTGCATCCGATTTGCCATAACGTAGTATGAGCAAAATGTATTCCACTCTCTCATAAGGTCTCTTTTGTTAATGAGTTCAAAACGTAACAACAGAGCACAGCGTAGAACAAAGCTTCATGAGAAAACGATCTTTACCTACACGAAGAATTCTGATGTGTTACACCTACTATTGTTTATTTTGAATAGCTTCCACGAACTATTCTTCAAAAGGTTTTTTTTCCATCTGCGTTATGTTAATCGAGATAAAGGTTTGCAGAAATTGTTTCACTGCATATTATTTGTAGGTACAAGGAAGATATAGGAAGCTGAAGCGATAGTCAAATCTTTAAAAAGTGTGTCGCCATATGCTGGCTTTGAAATTTCGTCCTCTTTCCATGGTATAATGAGAAGCAACTGAACTTAAAAATGACAAAGTATTGAAATATTCAAACCAATAATAACAAATATCTTGCAAATGACTAATGCCTCAAAACGGTTTCTTGAAATAAATTGCGTATATTAAAGAGGTCTGCATTCTCTGTGTGTAAGATTTTGTGTATCACCAATTACACAAAGTATGCAAAATTCACTCTAAATTAAGAGGACTTTCTAGGGTATTTGCAACAACTTCATCATATACATTTTATTCGTTATGTAAGTACAGAGGAGATTTGTAGGAGATTTAATCAAAATTGTTGTTCTTTTTTAGAAAATTGAAAAACAAGAAAAATTATCCATGTGAAGGGTAGTTGGGATAGGAATTGTACAGCATCCTTGGAAGTTACTGAACTTAATCACAAAATTTGGTATTTATCTAACTTTTCGTTTTATTTATTTTTATAGTTGTGCTCTTCAAAGAGAGACATAGACATGTACCTTATTCTGAATATGGCTTCTTTATTTATTCAGGGACCTCGCATTATGCATTTCCGGATATCTCAATATTGAATATTTGGGTGGAATGAAGTTCTTGCTCTGCCTACTCCAAGCAGACACTAGAGAAAGTTAAAGTAATGTAGCCCCATAAGCTTTCTAGCTTTCTCTATGAAAAATTTGCAATTTATGTTTCAAAACCCGGAGGAATGAACGGAGGGCTTTGCTTAAAACAAATAGTTAAGCCAGTAATTATTCCTTTCTTATGCGTAGACTGACTCAATCCATTTTCAAAGCTGCTGTTCTTAGAAGCATAGCAGCCATTTAAGTGCTTATTCAATATTGTTACGTGTTGGGGTGAAGGCTAAAAGGTTACCAGAAAATGATTAATTTAAGTCACTCCAACACACACATGGGGGGCGGGCACAACTCGCTGGCAGCAAAGGGTTCGGGACCTTGGTGTGTAAATTTGAGGTGAAGGCGTGGGTTTTTATATTACATTGAAAGATTACATAACACACATTACCTGGAATTTATCCACAGAAACGTTTGGCTTCTCTACATAATGAATAAAGGAAACAGGATGGAGGGAGATGCCACGAAACTGTAGACCGGCCACATACGCGTCTGGACCCAACGAACACTTCCACTCGAGTGACGCTAACTTGGCCTCACCAACCGTGTCTAGCCAAAGCCAGGCAGGACTGGCGTCATACCAGACAGTTTCAAATAGATCTCTCCCTTTGGCGTGATCCGCGCCGAAAGGAGAGACCGTTAAGCCGAAATATATCTAAGGAGACCCAATAATGCTACGTCTGGTAACAACAATACAGTACAACAGTGTGTCTGGTAATGACAATAACATTAATATGGCACAATATCTGTAAGTTGGTAATAATTAAATTGTTTCATTTGATGAACAGTCTAAAGAAAAATATAGGAATTTAGCGGAATAGAACAAACGCAAGGTTTAACTTTCGCCAACGTGCTCGATACCATTCGCTTTATGTATTTTAGTATCCTTTCAACAGTTCTATTGAAAAATTTTAACAATTTTTCGCGGGAAAAAATAAACTGTATACGAGTAATATGAAAATGATTAAATGCTCCCAACTTCTTTAGATGATAAAAGTGTAGGTGAATTTCTTTCTTTCTTTCATTCTTTCATTCTTTCTTCCTTCCTTTCTTTCTTTTATTCTTTTAAGAAAGTGAATGCAAATAAAGACAAACACTAAATCCAAAGACCACCGTTTTGTGACTTCCTTTAGGAAACGTTAGTTGAAGAAGGTTGTTATTAAACTTTACAACTCGTTACCCGTTTGCGTGTTGACTTTAATGTACAATTAAATAGAAAATATGCAAGCTATATCATGCAGTTTAAATATTTCTTTGGCATAATTCCTTTCTCGTGAAGTATGACAGTGTTTTTGTAGTACTTCTGTGTAATTCTAGTTACAGCGCTCTCCATTAGATTAGAAAAAAAAGAACAAAAGATGTTGCGTATTATGGTTACTAGCATGCAATAAATTTTGCATGAAAAGCAAAGCGAGATATATCTTGATCTTTTCTTAATGCAATATAAACCTCCTGATTAAACGAAAACCAGGAATAATGCTAATTAATATTATGGAGCAGGATTTCTATTAAGTAGTTATTTACTTTTCAAAATTCAAGAAAATGAGCATTTATTTACCTTTTTTTAAAATCATGAACTTCCTCAGCACTAGGTACACTCCGAAAAATCTGATGTGTTACACCCATGTGATTTTCTCTACCCGTTATAACAAGGGTTCCCCTACTTAATGTTAATCGATACAGATATTTGCAGAAATAGACATCTAATTCTAGGTACAAGGGGATACAGAGGGCTAAAGCTTTCCTTGAAATTCCACTCTTTGTATGACCACGACTTTAACACTTCAAAAAAGCTGCAAAGTATTTTCACATCTAAACCGATAAAGTCGAATGTCTTGGAGATGGTTAATGCCACTAAAGTGTCATAAATTTATGTATTTTAATGAGGTCTACATGTTTTGTGAAGTACCATTTTGTCTTTCTCTATGGTTTACCAATGATAAAAAAGTCATTGAGGATAAGGACTTCACAGGTTACTCGCAGAAAAATCAATACATACATTTTATTAGTTACCAAATATCTTAAATATACGGTGATTTAATCAAAAGTTACAACCATACTTTAAAAATTAGAAATTACAAACACATTTTAATGAAAAGGGTAGCTAGGGGTAGGAGGATTTTCTGAAAATCTTCGTGTCGCATCTTTGATAGACGCTGAGCTTAAATACCGATATTTCGTTTCCGAGTTATGCTGTTCTCTCATTACATACACACATACGGGCCTTTATCTAAAATTCCTATTTTGGATTCAAGGAGTCCCCAAACGTGTATTTTCGGTGAAATCCCGATATCCAATTTTTGTATGGAATGCAATATCTACTCTACTTACTACCTATATAGGTAAGTAGTTTGGAGAATAAGAATGTATTCTAATTTGAAGAAGAACTGTGTCTTAATACACCTTGTTGCATTACAAAATATGGCGTATTTGACGCATGATGTTGCACTTTCAGATGGGAATTTTAGAACTGAAAGCACATCGAAAGTGGACAGACCTATATTTCAGCTTGCACTCATTTAAGCTGTAGTTGGCTCACAAATTAATCGATATACAGGATGTTCGAAATGTGTATTACAGATTCCTTAACTTATAAAAAGAGACGTAGTAGGTCATGTTTTGAATAAAAAAACCATGTCACAAAGTGTTTCCATGCTTCAAGCACAATTATTTCGAACAAATCGTTTAAATTTCCAGCTTCTGAGGGTCGATTCCTTGGCAGACATACCTACCACGAAACATTTTTGGTACTGTGATTGTAGGTCCAGTCAGACATAACAGCAGCAGTGAACAAAAGAATTGCAGAGCAAATAGAGTAGGATGGATTATATCAGGGACCCAACCGCGTCATATTTGACGCGTGCAGATAACCCTTCATGCGTTAAAACAGTTGCAGAACTCAACGGGGTAATTTCAAGTAAACACAGGGCAATGGGGAATTGGTGCATTAGCGCCCTAAAAGTACTACTACCACAACAGTGGTTCTCAGAGAGGCCCATATGGATACACGGAGATGGTTGGAACATCCTATCAATCAACAGCGGCAAAATTTCGTACACCTATTCAATGAGCGAAGTCAGCATAACAGTATCTTAGATGATGATGATAATGATATTAATGATAACATTTATAGTAGCAAGCAAAAACATGGTAGTGAAATGCTGCATGCTCTCACGTTTGTTGCTTATAGACCGTAATGCTAGGCAAGAACAGCGTAAACACAATAAAAAAATCTGACGTGTTACATTCACATGACTTTCTCTACTCTTGTACAAACTATTTTTACAAACGTTTATTCTCCATATGCTTCATGTTAACCGAGATGTTAATCTTATTGCTAATTTTCTTGTAGGTGCAAGGGGAATATGGTAGGTTTTAAGCGACAGTCAAATATTTTAAGAGGTGGTTGCTATGTGGCCTATTACATTCTCTTTGTATGTCCAGGACATAAAAAAATGAATAACGAATTCCCATTTGAGAAAAAGTATAAGTATTGAAAAATTTAAGGGAATAACAAGCAATGCTTCGAAAATGGTTCACTCAACAAAAAAAAATGTATACGACATAAATTGTGTATTTTAACGCGATCTACATTTTTTGTGTAGTGAACTTTTGTCTCTCTTATGGTTTTCCAGTTATGCAAAAGTCGTTCACAATGAAGAATACTTTTGGAAATATTCCCAGAAAATTCGAGATATACATTTCATTTGTCATGAAAATATCTTAAACATATGATAGTTTAATCAAAATCGTTAGAGCCATTTTTGAGAAAATTAAAATTTTCGAAAAATGTTCCATATAAAGGGTAATCTGGGGTGGGGGATTTTCTTGAAAACCTTCGTGTCGCATCTCTGGAAGATACTGAACCTAAATACCAAGTTTGGTGTTTATCCGACTGTTCGTTTCTGAGTTATGCTGTTCACAGACACACACACGGACATTTTTCCAAAAATGCATTTTTGGGATTCAAGGGGTCTCAAAACATGTATTTCCGGTGAAATCTCAGTATCGAATTTTTGGGTGGAATACAATACTTCCTCTACTTACTATACGTAGTAGAGAAAGTAATAACTATGGATAGATTTCATGTTAATTGAGTTAAACGTTTACGCATTTCGTTGTAGTTACAAGAGTGATAGAGATATCCGAAGCGATAGTCAAATGTTTAAAAGCTGGTCGCTATATGCTGGCCTTGGAATGATATTGCGAGAAAGAACTGAATGTGACTGTGCTTCACAAATGATAAAGTATTGAAAAATTCAAACCAATAACAACTGATATCTCCGAAATTACTGATGCTACAATGCCACATTTTTTGTGTAGTAAACTTTTAACTATTTATTTTGATTTACCACTTATATAAAATATACAAAATTCCTTCCGAATTAAAACGATTTCACAGGCTGTTCCAGGAAAATTCAATATATACATTTTATTTCCTATATAAATATTTTAGACATATATCACATTTTAATCAAAATAGTTTGAGCCATTTTAGAGGAGTAAAGAGTTTTAAAACTTTAACATGGGAAGGGTAGTTTGGGGTAAGAGATTTTCTTGAAAATCTTCGTGTCGTTTCTTTGGAAGATAATGATCTCAAATAACAAGTTTGGGGTGTTAATCCGACATTTAGTTTTTGAGTTATGCTGTTCACACACACACACACATCACGCTTTTTTAAAATGCATTTTGGATTCAGGGGATCAAAAAAACATGTCTTTCCATTTCTGCATGGAATTTTTGGATGTAATGCAATGCTTCCTCTACCCATTAGGTACGTGGTAGAGAAAGTAAAAAGAAGGACTGAAGGACACCGAAGAAGGTAGAACGCTGAGGCGTATATTGTAAACAACTATTAGCATATGGTTAAAGTCAGCATGTACTAGTCTAGTGGAACATAGGGACAGATTGTAGAATTGGGTATATGTATACATATATACAATGATGGTGGTGACATGACGACGTGCAATGTTGTAAATAGCAAATCATAACATTTTCGATACGTCTTCCTGAATTTTAGCATAAGTTTTGCCTTTGGAAGCATTCGTAAGAGATCATTCATCATTCCAACACTGAACATTCGTCAGTAAATGTGATTTCGACACAATAGAATACTACGCGCCGTCTACTTATAATAGATCTGGGTGCTAATAGTGATGTGCAGATGAGGTAAATATATATCTACTTAAAAAGTGTCTTTAATATAATACAATAAATTGTTTATATTTTTCCCTTCTAACAGAACATCTACATCAATTAGCAACTGTTGACTTGTGAATAAAGGAGTGAGCAGCCAATATAATTAAATAATTATTACCAGGCATAGGACTTTCTTAGTATTAAAGCCAAGACGAAAGGAAAATAATTAACTGTTACCACTGGAGTTCAACCTGTGATGTCGCAGGTTACAAACCACCCCCATTCCACTTGCAGCCTTGGCGATTGGAGACCGTGTTTACCTGCAGTCAGTGACTCATAACTACTATTGTTTACATTCTCTGTATTGACATAATGGTTTGAGTGTAGAAAACTTGAAGGCAATCGCTTAAGAATTCTTATGTGTGATTATCACTCTTTCATTTAGTGAGAAAAATACTACAAATAACTAAAAATGTAGATATTAATCCTTAAATTAGAAACCATAAAGTGCACAAAAAGTATTTTAGGCTGAGGTGCTTAAAGGGAAATCTGCTTCCTATATACTACTATACTGTACTATCACTCTTTCAAGCATAAGTGGGGAATTGAAATACTTGGATTAAAATTCTTTTATCTATAACACAAAGTGGTAAGATTTCTGAAATGGTTTTATTCAAAGCACTGCATACTGCCCTCTACAATCCTAGGAATCCATAATGTACTTTCACTGAGAAAAAAAGCAATCCCTTGGCAACGCTCTCCGGCCAATGTTGGCTTTCTCATCAATATTTTAGATATCGGAAAACTGATAAGGCGACGTAGAAACATTTCTATGAAAAGAACCCACTGTGTGTCTATGAACTGTAATAGTTTCGTGAAAAAAGAAGCTACAAAACATGTTATCGATTGCGCAAGCAAGCACCGATGAACACATACAATATCTTCAACTTAGTCTTTGGAGAGATATCTTGTGTGAGAAACCCACCTTTCCGTGTCCAACAAAACTAACAAATTTGCTGAAAAGAAAGGTTTCTAACAGAGGAAAGCCGGACAGGAAGTGTTTTAGCTGATCTCCAGGAAGGGAAGAGGATATCTGCAAAGTCGCTCCAGAGAGCAACATCACCGGAAATGGTTTCAGCTAAGTTTGTGAAACGGGACCTTTTCCAATCCGCTCAGCGAAAATCCTGCCAGGATCTGCAAACAAAAGAGAACAGCAAGGAGCTGGTCATTCAGAAATATTATGTGCTGCATTCACATATCTTCCTCTACTCACTATTCTACAAACTGTTCTTAAAGAAGCTTATTCTCGCAGTCTATTTCGTGTAACTTCATTATACATTTACACATTTCGTTGTAGGTATAAGAAGAATGCAGTAAGCTAAAGCGATAGTCAAATATTTTCAAGGCGGTCGCTATGGTGACTTAGAAATTCCATCCTCTTTGCATGTTCACAAAAGAAAGAAAGAAACAAACAAACAAAAAACCGAAAAACGATTTGCCGTTCAGAAAAGTATCTAGTATTTGAGAATTCAAACCGATAACAAAGAATACCTCGGAAATGTTTAATGCCACAAAAAATTAATTTTGCATAAATTGTGTGCTTTAATAAGATCTACATCTACCAATTATAAAAGTCATTTAGAATGAAGAGATTTTACAGGTTATTCCCAGAAAATTCGATATGCTTAGTATTTGTCTGGAAATATGTTAAACATGCGTTATTTTAATAAAAATCGTTAGAATCCCTTTGAGAAAGTAAAAAAAAAATTAAAAAATGTTCCATATGAAGGGTAGTTTGTGGTGGTGGCATTATCTTGAAAATCTTCGTGTCGTATCCTTTGAAGATGCTGAATAAACACCTAGTTTGGTATTCAACGGACTTTTTAGTTATACTGTTCACAGACAGACAGACACACACACGCACACACATGGACTTTTTTCTAAAATGCTTTTTTTTTAAATCAAGGTTCCTCAAAATGTGTATTTCCGGGAAATATTGGCGTCGAGTTTTTTGGTGGGATGCAATACTTCTATTTGCTATAGATAAGTAATAGAGAAGGTAAAAATATATCAATACAAATAAGTATCTTGCAACGGAACGTACGACGTTTTCGTCAAGCGTGGGTTGCATGATATTGCACGCTTTATCTGGATACTAACCATAAATCCTTGGTTATCGAGAGATTACTATACATATTAAGCAATAATTAGGTAGATTTTAATAATATTAACAGCAGAGATTTAAACATATTGATTCCTCACTCTATAGCCACATACTCCAAGCCATCTTAATTTCTCTGTAATGTCAAAAATTCCGAAATTCAAGTAACATATTCCTTAACATGCGATTTGTCTTTTGTCTTATGAGTTCATTAATAAGAGAAACCGATATTGTGATAGAAACACGTAACTGTAGTTTAAAATGTGAGGTACATACGCTAAAGTACTGCTATCGTATTATCGATTTTTAACTTAGCGTATGCGATAACAATTAATCCCTAATGCGCAAAATTCCGTAAGTTACATACGAGGGCAGTCCCAGAAGTACCCGATGTGACATATATATATCGGTTGTTGTTTCAAACAAATGATTATGGTAGAAAGCACCACCCTTATAAAGCTTAAGTTTGAAGTTTGACGATGCTACGTTGTTTAATAATTGTTTGGCAGCCATTAATAGTGAACTCTCTCACCGAATTTGTAAACATGGATAAAACTGACCATCGTTATCTGATACAATACTTTCATTTGAAAGGTCTTAGTCCAACTAATATTAAAACTAAGCTAGATTCTACTCTGGAGGAATCTGCTCCTTCGTTTACAACAGTAAAATATTGGGTGGCAGAGTTTAAACGAGGCCGT
This sequence comes from Deroplatys truncata, assembly GCA_030765065.1. Taxonomy (NCBI): domain Eukaryota; kingdom Metazoa; phylum Arthropoda; class Insecta; order Mantodea; family Mantidae; genus Deroplatys; species Deroplatys truncata. The sequence continues at coordinate 71,358,978 of CM060975.1, read as the reverse complement.
ACGAGCGGCCAAGACGAACATCGCAGTGATCGACCAAATGAGGTGACCACGCCAGAAATTGTGAAGAAAATCCACAAAATGTTATCGGAAGACCGTCGAATGAAAGTGCGTGAGCTAGCAGACATCGTAGGCATTTCAAAAAGTGCTGTACATCGCATACTAACTGAAAATTTAGACATGAGAAAGGTGTGCGGAAACATCGTGAGGATGTTTCAGTCACTGTTTGGTGATGTTTCGCTGCAATAAAGCAGAGTTTTTGCGTCGATTCATAACCATGAATGAAACATGGGCCCATCACTTCACATTTGAGACGAAGGAACAGTCAAAACAGTGGATTGAAAGGGAAGAATCGGTTCCAAAGAAGACGAAGACAGTTCCATCTGCAGGCAAGGTCATGCCGTCCGTTTTTTGGTATGCGTGTGGGATAATTTTTAATTGATTATCTTCGAAAAGGAAAAACAATCAATGGTGAGTATTATGCGATCTTATTGCAGTGTTTGAAAGATGAAATCAAGCGAAAATGGCCGCATTTAGCGAAAAAGAAAGTTCTGTTTCAGCAAGACAATGCACCAGTTCACACATCCATAATCGCCATGGCTAAAATCAATGAGTTAAAGTTCGAATTGCTTCCCCATGCACCGCATTCGCCAGACTTAGCCCCCTCTGATTACCTTCTATTTCCAAAGTTGAAGAAATGGCTTGGTGGTAAACGATTTGCCAAAAATGAAGAGGTGGAGTTTGCAGTTAATTTTGCAGAAGTCGACGGTTCTCAGTATAAACAGGGTATCGAAGATATGGAACATCGCTGGGAAAAGTGTATAGAGCTGAAAGGAGACTATGTAGAGAAATAAATATGTTTTTCCAAACATTTTTGTGTTTTCTTTGTTAGGTCCGATACTTCTGGGACAGCCCTCATATCTGAATTAGAGTTTCATGGTGTTTTTGAGCACCAAGAACTTCTTGCTTTCTATTTTCAACCACACAACTGCAGTGCCCTTTTTAGTCAATCTTTGTTAATGCTATTATTTCATGTTTATGTTATTAAGGCCACGGTTTAATTTCTTGTAGGAGTAAATCGAGAAAACGCTGATAAACATCATGGTCACCGCACCAGCATCTGTATAAATACAGTCATTAGCAATCAGGTGGAGAAGCCTTCTGTAATTGGGACACAGCACCGCACGTAAGCCATAGTTGGCCCTTTGTGCTTCCAATTGTGACCCCTGGGAGGAAGTGATGAAGGGCCTCCAGAACCCGGACCACGATATACGCTGGCAAGGACGAGGCCCCTAACGATTCCAACATGGTGCTAATCCTAACTCCGAATAGCGCAAATTCCTCCTCCTGCCGCAACATACCAGCCGCTGTCGCTGAAACAATGAAAGGAAATTATGGACATGAAATTCTTGGTTGAAGAGGAAGCACCCCAGCATTCGCCTGCCGACCCGGGGAAACCACTAAAAAGGCCATGGTCAGAGTGGCCGGACCAATGGGATCGAACCCAGGACATTCCGGGTTGCCGCAGAGCCATCTCACTCAGTATAAAGAAACCGTAGTCATCGTTTCATTATCAGTAGAGTATGTATGTAAAAGCTTAAAAGTTAGGCATTTAATTCTGGTAAACAAGGACAGCCCCATGCACCTCGTCTATAGAGGTACTTAAACTATAGTTATTGCTATTATAGAATCAGTACATGATATTTTATTACGTAAGCAATATAGGCGTATAAAGCATACGTGTGAATTAGTAAGGGAAAGAACGTCTTGTGACGTAAATATAAGGATTTTCATATATTAATGAAATATTCTTTATTGGAATTCCTTTTTATTTTTCCATAGATATAAATGAAGTATTTTACAACTGATATACATTTAAAGACATTGTTGTAGGTTGAGAAATACTTCAATGCAAAGCTAAGGATATCTGTGAGTGCGGGTGGCAGCACTGAATGTGTCACATCGAAATGTCGGTGGCACGGCGTCGCTACCGTCTCTGTTGGGATTTGCACTTACTTTGCTGTGACCTGTTGCCTTATTCATAAGGTGCAGTGATGAGGTGAAGTGTTAATGGTTAATGTATCATCATCATCATCATCTGTACGAAATCTGAGCTGTTGGTATTCTGACTGCTGTTAGCCCTTGGGAAAGCGCCGGCCCCAACTAAGTAATTCAGGCCTTCGCTCCATTTTAACCGCTTCGCGGAAAGCTTTGCATTTTAGAGATATTCACTGGCTTTCGAACCCCACCAAGCATCACACAAGGGATAAAGTATTTGCTCTTTCCGGAAAACAAAGGTTTATTCTGTTATTACACTAGCGATTAACGGAGTTTTTAGTTAAAAGTGCAATTTTCAGACGTTAAACTTTATACGTAATGCTTTTGTGCTGCTTTCTTTACTGCTTACCTACGTAAAGTAGAAACATCTGATGTGTATATTCACACGAGTTTCTTTACTATTTTACAAACTATTTTTACAAAAGCATATTCTTCTATCTACTTATTTTAATAGAGATAAACTTTGAACACACATTTTCACATTTCTCTATAGGTATAAGACTAATACAGATGCTAAAGCGATAGTCAGATTTTTAAAAAGCTGATCCCTATGTGGTGGTTTTGACATTCTATGTTCTTTGCATCGCCACGAGAAGAAAAGAATACTGACTTAACACTTGAGAAAATTATAAGTATTTAAAAATTGAAACTACATAAAGAATATCTGGGAAATGGTTAACGCAATAAAAAAATTATATTTGACATACATGTATGCTTTAAAAAGATCTACATTTTTGGTACAGCAAGATTTTGTCTATCTTATTTACCAATTATACAAATGTCATTCGGAGTAAAAATGACTTCACAGGCCCAGAAAATATAAGGTACACATTGTAGTTATTTGATACAAGATACATGATATTTTAATCAAACCCTAAGAGCTAGTTTGAGAAAATAAAAAATAACGAAACATTTTGCATTTAAAGGGTAGTTTAGTGCGGGGGATTTTCGTGTCGCATCCTTTGAAGATGTTGAACTTAAATATCAAGTTTGGTACTAAACTGACTTTTCGTTTTTAGTTATGCTATTCAGAGACACGTAGTCAGAACACACAGAAACACACACTTTGGATTTAAAGAGGCTCAAAACGTGTATTTCCGATGAAATCCCCATTATCGAAGTTTTGGTGGAATGCAGTACTTCCTCTACTAAGTATAGGTAAATAATTGAGAAAGTAAAAAAGATTATATGTCACAGAAAAAGGTGATATCGGAGTATCACCAAAAATACATGATTCGTTATCGATGAATGCCAATCTGCTAAGCTGCAGGTCCGTTCACTATCAGCTAATTTGCACTTGGGATAGACGAAAGTTCGAGCTCAGTGAAAAATCTTTTTAAAGTACACGAGTTATTTAGGATCTTTAGAAACTCCTATTAAAGGAACTCCCTATCACAGGCTTCGTTGTCAAAAAAGTCCAAAAGAAAATGGCAGATCGTTACAATTACAGGAACTCCCATATCCTGAAGCAACATACAGTACTAGCCACGGAAAAATTAATACAATAAATCATTAATGTAATAAGATATCTAATTCACAGCTTCTCAGCATCAATACATGAGGCAGTATTTTTAACACTTAAATAATTTCAGCCTAATTATATAATATGTAAACTCAATAACAGCCCGCCTTGAAGCAATATGTGTATGTAATAATTTGTAAAATGTATGTAACAGTCATTGCATATGCTTGTATTATTGTATCCATGAGTAATAATGTTTTGTGAATATATTACGTAATTTAATAATGTAGGAGCTGTGAGAATAATAGGTTAAAAGTTGCTAACAATGAGGTAACCTTGAGGCAATAATGAGTTTGAGATTTTAAATGTTACTTGTGATTCTTGGAAGCAATAATGCAATTTTAGTGACAGTATATAAAAATAGTCAATCAACAACCAGAAAAAGCTTTAGTTAAATGAAGGTATTCTATTGGATTAGGAATAGCCAATCAGAGACTTGAAATATATAAATTTACAAGTTTAGGCGGTTGAAATCAGTTCAGTTGCCTGCAAACAGTGTTCCTAACTGGACGCGAGACACATCCTCGAGAGATTTAATAGGTATTTGTGTGAGACGAAAAATAGTTTACATGTTAAAAAGTGCAAGTATTCATAAAAGAATCTCACAGCTGTCTATATCATTGAAGTGTTATTTAAATCGTATCAAGTATTAATAAAAGGAGTGAAGTAAAATTGTAATCTGTGTAAACCTACATTCTTAGTCGTACCAGCCCTGCCAAGACATCCATGTCTCTAACGATAATACTGACGCAGCTGAGGCAAACATAAATATATAATATTTAAAGAAACAGTTAAATTACAAAGTTAATATCCTTTTTAAACTTGGGGCAAAGGCCACCTGAAAATACATTTGGGGCGAAGGCTACCGGAAAGCGGGTACCATACGTGCGGTTGCAACTACTACAAGTTCGGCTCCCCAACAGTTGAAATACGATACAACTCCTTCTAAAATACTCCTTTCTCATACATTAATAATTTCTTTCTTTAATATTTTGTTCTAAGTTTTACGTGTTATGTATTTTCTGTGCTAATATTGTACGTATAATAATTAAGAGGAGGTTAAAACACATATTTATAATGTGCACATGGTAGAGAACGAGTATATAACGTTATAACATATAAAATATAATATGAGGGGGAAAGACCATTGTTAGCTATATAACCAGTAATATAAACGAACCTAGGATTCATAATTAAGACCATGGAAATCTGTAAACATACACACACACACACACACATTTATATGTATGTGTGTGTAACATAAACTGTTATTGGATAGTAGTACCTATCAGGTACATTGATACATAACCTATAATTCAAATGCGTATGTTAAGAAGAACGGTTGGAAGTAACACTAACATACTCGTAAGCTTGCCTGACTTCGAGCAGGATGGCCGTGTATAAGCACGTCTCTAAATAGACGCTAAAACTACGTATTTAAAGTCTGCCAGTTATACATATATTAACATGAGAAAGGTAATAGTGAATTATGAATATCATATACGGTTTATCTAATATACAAGTGAAATAATTAACAGAATACGTGTGTGCAAAAATAGTTTAACCTTCTCCATACCCAGCCCTGACAAGACACAAGTGCTTTCCGACACAACTACAGCAGCCGTGATACATTTATATAACAATAATTACAACATACTAACACTCACAAGAATACAGATATACGATCATCAGATTCCAGTCTACGAGAACGTCGAGATACGTCACGAGAGTACGGGCATCAAGGCGACCTACAAGTACGTAATACAGCATCAATCATCATCAACGTAGTGGGGGCCTACCAAGGGAACCGCTACAATCCTAAATGGGTGACATACAGCCACATCAGAGAAACATTAGATTAGCATTTCATTTCTGGAATGGATTACGGAATATAACATACAATCAAAATTTCGATATAATGTCTGCGTTTATCTAGTATAAAATTGGACTTGAATTTAAAACACACTGAGCGTAAACCCTCATAGTGACTGAGTGGTATCACAGTTGATGCTACGATGTTCAAATTTTACATTTTAACCCTGCCTTCCTTGGGTATCTGATGCTATACAAAATAAAATATAAAGAAGGAAGCAAGTTGTTGCATCAGGTGTATGTCGTCGCGTCGGTCTTTCGGCCACATTGAGTTTTTGGACTGACTATTAATTTTTAGAATTTTCGTAGCTTTTTTTTACTTGGGCAAATCTAATAAACCTGTAAGCAATATGTTTCTGACAATTTCGATTCTGATGAATAATTGAAACTGATATGTAGGTACAATTGGCTACCCCCCAAATAGGTGTATGCGTACGTGTGTTTCTGCGTGTGTGTTACGTTTTCAAGCAAGAATGCCTGAAATTATTGCTATGAAACTTATTATATAACATAACTTAGATCCTGCTTAGCAAATATGCTACATGGCCTTTCTAAAGGGAGGGTTATAATGGGCCACAAAATGAAAATATCTAATTCACTCATTTATTATTGATTTTTTCGAAAAATATCCACTACAAAAATTCATGAGCATAATGTTTCTCACAATTTTATTTATTTATAACATTTCTGTAGAGGGAAGATTTAAGAAACTTTACCAATTTTTCGTACTAATATTCCTGTTCATAAACGGTTAGGTCTCGAGAAACAGTACAGTTCCTATCGTATTGTAAGCGTAAGGAAGAAGTGCATATTTATAGCGTTGAGACTTTTACTTGTGTTATACTTTTTATTAACACCACAGCAAAAAAGTCAGTTTTATTAACTCTTCTCCCAACATCACATAACACCTAAATTGCACATAGGGGAGAGACGAGTGCGGACAATAGACGGAAAAGGTAGAGAGGGAGGAAAAGGGAGAGAGAGAGAGAGAGTAAAAAGTGAGGGAGAAGAAGAAAAATGAGAATAAAGAAAGATGCAGTTGGGAAAATGTTAGAGAGCGGGAGAGAGGAGAAGAAGGGCGGGAGAAATAATGAGAAGGTGAGAAAGAAGAGAAAATCTCCGCATATTACACCAAGAGCGGTTTTGCTAGTATTTAATAATTTAGTTGTAATAAGGAATAGAAACGAACGAATAGGTAGTACCTTACAAAACGAGTAGTATCATTTGGGGGGGGGTTAAAATATCAAGGTTGTTTAAGATTTTAATCTGCGAGTTGCGTAGTTAGCAAGAGGATGTGAATAGCAGTGTGCAATAAATTGTGGAGTGAAAGTCAGTACCAAACTAAGACTTTTGAGGTTAGGAGCATGGGATAGCAGCTTCAGTATACCAACAGGAGCGCTGCATGAACATAATTGAAATCTGCATGGTCAAATGTAATAACATCATCGTCGAGTAGTACCGCAGTAAAAAACCTGGCAATGGATGCACATAGGTCCTTGGGAGCAGTTCAGGACCACTTTATAAAAATAGTAGCGGGGAAGTCTTGGAATCCTCATGTAGTAAGCGAAATGCTTGCCGTATACTGCTTTATTGACCATACGACGCCCCTGCTATTGTACTCTGCAATAAATGTCCTGGTTTGAGTGGACGGTGGGAGGTGTAGTTTGCTGCTGCTGTGCTTTGTAATTATTATCCGCAATTAATTGTTTTTTACTTTCTCTACTACGTGTAGTAAAGTAGGGAATGTATTGTATTCCACCCAAAAAACGATACCGATATTTCACCGGAAATACATGTTTTGAGGTCCCCTAAATCCAAAAAAAGAATTTTTGGAAACATGTTCGAGTGTGTGTCTGTGTGTCTGTCTATGAACAGCATAACTCAGAAACGAACAGTCGGATAAACACGAAACTTGGTATTTAGGTTCAGTATCTTCCAGAGATGCGACACGAAGGTGTTCAAGAAGATCCTCCCACCCCAGATTTCCCTTTACATGGAACATTTTTCTAAAATTTTAGTTTTCTCAAAAATGGCTCTAACGATTTTGATTAAAATGTCATATGCTTAAGATATTTTCAAGACAAATGAAATGTATATCTCGAATTTTCTGGGAATGTCTCCAAAAGCATTCTTTATTGTGAACGACTTTTGCATGTCTGGTAAACCACAAGAGATAGACAAAATGTTACTACACAAAAAATGTAGATTGCGTTAAAATACACAATTTATGTCATATACATTTTTTGTTGTTGAGTGAACCATTTTCGAGATATTGCTTGCTATTCCCTTAAATTTTCCAATACTTGTACTTTTTCTCAAATTCGTTATTCATTTTTTTGTCCTGGACATACAAAGAGAATGGAATGCGCCACATAGCAACCAGTTCTTAAAATATTTGACTATCGCTTAAATACTACCATATTCCCCTTGTATCTACAAGAAAATTAGCAATAAGATTAACATCTTGATTAACATGAAGCATATGGAGAATAAGCGTTTGTAAAAATAGTTTGTACAAGAGTAGAGAAAGTCATGTGAGTGTAGCACATCAGATTTTTTCATATTTATTTTCCCTTTCTTTGTAAAAAAATTGTTCTTATTTATTTTCTCAAAAAATGGCGCTAATGACTTTGATTAAATGCCGTATGTTTAAGATATTTAGATGAAAAATAAAATACATATGTTGAGTGTGGTAAATTAGTACTTATCGTCTTTATTTTCAATTCCAAGCCCGACAAATATTCCTCAAATTAAGCCCGAACCCGGCTCATGAGTGCAGACCTCTAACATACACGCACCAAGTTGTATGTTTTGACTGAGAAGCCGTTTAAATTATGTGCTTCTCTTGCATACTACATTTCAGGTACGGAAACATTCGGTGATTGCTTCTAAAATTCTGTAATCTTGTTTTGAGTTGACAGTTTACGCATAAATTATTTAAAGACATTTATGATACAAAATGATACTGCTGGACTGATTTAGGCCTTCTTTTGGTCGCTTCAATAGGGTATTTAGGGTGAATCTGAAGTATTAAACCATTTTCATATGTAGCTATTGTTGCGCTGTTCATTAGCGCATTTACGGCTGCACATCTCACATTATAACGCTGAAGCACCCTGCAAGATAGACGGAAACGAGGTGCATTAGGACAGAAATGGCACACTAGCATTCATCTTCCCTCGCTCTACCTTTCCTGGGGGGAGAAGGAGGGGGAAAGCCCGTTAAGGAGGGGATGGGGTGTAGACGGATGGATAGTGGTAGTAGCTTTAATTAACACATCGTATTAATTATGCAAATGACTCCATCAGTGGAAGGTAGCACAGCCGGAGTGAGAGAAATAACTCGGTCGGTAACTCAGCGAGCCAATCGTAAGCGTGCATAGAGCTTCGTTTACCTTGTCATGTACAGCCTATACCCACAGTTCTAAAGCATTAGTTGTACGTGTCTTTGTTCGTTGTCGTTGATTACCAGACAAATATTCCATGTAATTTGAAGCTAACGACGCAATAGCACTTTTAAGAGCTGTTCTGTACAGTAATAATGGGGCTACTTCATTCAGAAATAGTAATATTTAATCGCCTGTAATTTGCTTATACAAATGCCAAATAATAAATGCATTGTTAATCTAATGTTATTAAATGGCACACGCATAATGCAACAACACTTACAATATTTGAATGTATTACATAAACACTGCTTTTGTTACTCTAAAAGGTAGTTAAATGAATTACGAGCGTTCAAACTTGCAAGCTTTTAATTAAGAAATTATTTAACCGTCTACGAGAAAACTACTAAAGCTAAAACTTCTGCAGAGCACACAACCACCGTTCAGCCGCAACGCGCCAAACACCGTCGCCTAAACAGATAACAAGGAAGATGATGGTGCAAGAAATGAGGTGCAGGAGAGTCATGGTAGAAGATTAACCATCCCAGTATTCGCCTGTCGACCCGGAGAAACCACAAAATACCCAAGGATTAGAGTGGATAGTCGACTGGCCTCGAACCCGGGACCTCCGTTACCGCGACGCCACTTCGCTCGGTCCTGAAAACTCTACAAGTGTTCGAGGTAACCTAAAAATAACTCTAAATAATATAAGTAACCCCTAACACTGATGCATAATAACGCAAACTACCAAAATAAATTATTCTTATTTAACAAATTATTAATACACTTCCAAGTATGCGAGCCGTATTTCCGTAGATACGAAATTAGAAAATTCATTCTCTTATAGTGCATCGTTGCAAAACTCTCTCCAATTGAAAACAGAAGCGCAGGAATACATGTACAAAGTAATATTAGTAGAATTTTAGAAGAATTATGGAATTTGGATGGACTGCTGTGTAATGCGTCAAGTGTTACATGTAATTTACAGCTGTATTTTGTAGGGACCCTGCCCTTTGACTGTCATTCCCCCTGTTCCGACCGTCCTCTGTCTCCTCTGCATCATCCCTCTCTTCCGGGGACTCCCAGTCCGGGGCATAGGCATTTAAGATATATATATATATATATATATATATATATATATATATATATATATATATATAGATGTGCTAACTCCCCATCCACGTTGAATCCTAATCCTAATCCTAACGGTTGCATTTAATCTTAATGTTTGTAAATATCTAGAATAAGAAACGTTCAACAGAACCTCAAAACATCTCGCGTTTTACTTTCGCTACTACGTATAGTAAGTAGGGGAAGTATTGAATTCCACCCAAAAATTCGATACCTAAATTTCACCGGAATTACATGTTTTGATACCCCCTGAATCCAAAAAAAAGCATTTTTGGAAACATGTCCGTGTGTGTGTCTCTGTGTGTGTGTCTGTGAACAGCATAACTCAGAAACGAACAGTCGGATGAACACCAAACTTGGTATCTAGGTTCAGTATATTCCAGAGATGCGACAAGAAGGTTTTCAAGAAAATCCCCCCCCAGACTACCCTTTACATGGAACAATTTTCGAAAATTTTAATTTTCTCAAAAATGGCTCTAACGAATTTGATTAAAATATCATATGTTTAAGATATTTTCATGACAAATAAAATGTATATCTTGAATTTTCTGGGAATGTCTCCAAAAGTATTCCTCATTGTGAATGACTTTTGCATAACTGATAACCATAAGAGATAGACAAAATGTTACTACACAATAATGTAGATCGCGTTAAAATACACAATTTATGTCATATACGTTTTTATTTTTGATTAGTGAACCATTTTCGAGATATTGCTTGTTTCAATAGTTATTTTCTTAAACGGGAATTCTTTATTCATTTTTTTATCTTGGATATGCAAAGAGTATTAATCTGTGGGAAAGGGAATGGTGCTGCACCTAGCAACCAGCTATTAAGAGATATGTATGTTCTTAAAGGCTACTGTATTTCTATATTGCCCTTGTAAATGTATATTCCCCTTCCATCTACAAGAAACTTAGCAATAAGATAGAGTCTGCATATGTTTATCTCGATTAACATGAAGTAGATGGAGAATAAGCGTTTGTATAAATAGTTTGTACAAGAGTAGAAGGTGAAGGTGATATCTGTAGGATTCAGGAATTAATAAATATTATTCATATTTTACAAATTCGAGTGCTGTATAAAAATAGTATATGCCATAGGTGTTAAAACTTGTTTATTTTGCTCGTAGGATTGCGAAACGCAGGCGGAAAATTCCTACTCACAAAATAAAACCCTACTCTTACCCCTTGTATCATAATGTACTATTACTTGCTTTATCGCTTATATTCCAAATGTAGAGAAATAATTGCATTCGACACAGCATTTATTTGTCAGGTTTGCACTGGAAATGCACCTTATGAGGTCATCTAAATCCACCTCCAAAAAGGAATTTTTAGAAAATGTTTTACACATCGTATATCTATAATTAAGGTTACGAAACGTTGTATGAATGCAGTTTTCATATTTAGTCAGGTAAATTCGATGTGCTACTTTGAGCATATGAACTTTTCAAGTCTTCATAGCTCTTTCCTGTCACTTGAAATGTTTCTAATATCGTTTCCTCGACACTGACAACATTCGTCACATTAGTACTACGCTTTTCTGATGACCGTATTGAGTATTTAGAGAAATATTCTTTTGTCATACGCATACAATTACGAAAAAGCAACTGAATGTAATTAAGTAAATAAACAGCCTGAGTGAATATATTCCTGCTTTTTCATGTTATATTTTCTGGACGAAACTGATTACCGTTAACGCAACTCAGAATCTTTTAGATTTGGTTGAGTCAGGTCCCGTTAAAACAATTCTTATTGACACATCAGGCAGAATGTCGGGCAGTACGCAGTTTCACTCCCCAACCAGCTGTCTGGATTGTCTTCTTCTCTTTATCTGTTTAACCTCCTCTTATGTAGGATTTACACCCCTGCCTGGGATCAGAGGCCCGTCGAGGAGCAGACACTCATGGATCAGACAGAATATCCAGGATGGGTGATCAGCCCGATGCCTGGTATGGGAGGAAATGATGTTGAAATGGATGAAAGGAAAGGTGATGATGGAACAGTTGGTGGAATGAATGGCGGGGGAAACCGGAGAACCCGGAGAAAACCCGCCCAAACGCCGCTTTGTCCACCACTAATCCCACATGCGGGGCCCTGGGATTGAACACGGGCCGCCTCGGTGAGAGGCGAGCGGTCTAACCACTCGGCCACGGCACCGCACCGCCCCTATCTGGATTGTCACCCCTACAAATCGGAAGGTGTGTGGCGGCTTTTAGGGTTCTTGTACATCTTCAGCATCTCTAACAAGTGCTTGTCTAGTTATTCTGCCGGGTGCTTTCCTTACAGAAAAGTGGAATAAGGACTACCGAGTACGAACACTATTTTTCCACATATTTTGTCGTTTTCCCCAGTATTCGGTAAAACACTATGCAATAAACCGAGCGGGTTGGCTCAGGCGGTATAGTCTGAGGTTAGCATTCGGGAGATCCTGGGTTCAAATCCCGTGGGCCGACCAATCTGACTGTGGGTTTTTCGTGGTTTTACTCAGCCGCTAAGGTAAATACCGAATTGGATATTTAACACCACTACCCAAAGTTCCACCTTAAAACAACAGCAAACATGACAAAAAAAAGGTAGTAATAGGGAATGCTGTGCCATTTATCCACATAGAATGTAAGTAGGTAGACTGGACGTCATCCTAATGCCATCTACACGGCACGAAGCTGAAGATCCGGGTGCTATGCGCTAGGATTTCTGTGGACGCGTGACGAAGCCAGATGGCATGGTTACAGGGATGAGACCTAGAAGGCTGAGGTTCGCCACACTTCGATCTTAGAGTTATCCACTAACAGATCCGTCGCGATATGACCCTGTAATTAAAGCGACGTAAAATAAATAGAGTAATAAAAATAAAAGCTATCCAGTAAGAGGTTTTCTCCCCTCAGTGGGCCAACTCAGGTTGTTTCTCAGGAAATATTTCATTAGCTCGACAGTTTGTTCGTGAGTCAAAGACGCATAAGGGACATTCCTGGTGAGGTCCACCGGATAACTTTTCGTATGATTTCATGGAATCAAATTTCATTTTGATGTTTTGTGATTTTTCGACACTTGGCTAGCTGTTGGTCAGGATCCTTTCATAAAGGTTCTCTAGTCCTTCACTGAGGCAAGTCTTTGGATGTGAAAGGTATTACGAATATAAAAACCTCTAACTTTCCAAATGCTTTGCAGTCACGCTGAATGTAAATAACATTTTTTCTGCTTTATTGCATCCCCTGTGAGGATGTTTTCAACCTCCTGGTATAAAGTTTAACGACATAAGATCTGCTTTCTTAACTCTGCTTTTAAGATATTGGGTTATAATCATTCGTTGTGGGTATCAGTGATCCTTGTGTATACTGTGCTTCCTGAGCTCTGTGGGAAATGCTCAGGTTAGTTAAAACCTTCTTTAGCTGGTTTATAGCCCTGGTCATGTACCATGGATCACTTATCACTAGACACCACTTATCTCGACAGTGTCATAAAAAACTGTGATGTGATACATTCACTTGAATTTCTCCACTCTCTATCGCTTATTAGGGCGTATACAAACTCGCCTTACTAAAATTTATTTTTATATCTACTTCATGTTTATCCAAATAGACTTTTGCAGAAATAGCTATATTACACATTTCGTTATAGATAAAAAGGGAATAGCGATAGTCAAATGTTTAAGAACTGGACGCTATGCGTTGGCCTTAAAATCCCATACTATTTCCATGAAATCGAGAGAAACAACTGAATATCGAAACGGCTTTAAGAGATTACCGAGAAATGACAATTCGAATCTTTAATAACAATATCTCAGTCACAAAAAAGAAGGAAAAAACATATTTGAAATAAATTGTGTGTTTTAAAGAGATCTGCATTTTTTGTATAGTACGTTTCGGTCTATGGCTTAACGTTTACCAGCTATGCAGTGTTATACAAAATTCCTTCCGAATGAAGAGGGCCTTTATACGCTATTCCCGAAAATTCAAGATAAATTTATTTTATTTGTCATGTAATATCTTTAATAAGTGGTATTTAATCAAATTCATTGGAGCAATTTTTTATAAAATACAAAATTTAGAAAAATGTTCAATGTAAAGTGTAGTTTTGGGTGGAGGGATTTTGTTGAAAATCTTCGTGTCACATCTTTGGAAAATATTGATCCCGATTTTTGTTTTTGAGTTATTGTGTTCACAGACACACAGGCAGACAGACACACACACAAGGACATGTTTCCAAAAATGCTTTATTTGTATTCAGGGGACCTCAAAACATGTATTTCCGCTGAAATAAAGGTATCGAATTTTTGGGGAAGTGATATTGTTCCCGTTCTAACTATACATAGTACAGAAAGTAAAATTTTAAACGTATTTACAGAGAAGTATACACTTGCCCGTGCTTTTAGAACAGCTTCACTATCTCCTTGGCAAATCTCTTCTCTTGTTGAAGTAGAAGATTTCTACATGTGGTGTTTGCTTTCCTAGGTGAGAGCCAATAATGTGCCTGCTGTGAATTGTTGGAAAATAACCCGTTCAAGACATTCTAGAAACGATTTCCGCCCATAACGATTACAGTGAAATTGAAATAGCTAGTCCGTTATTTTTTTATTTTCACTGCCCTCATATGAAACTCATTTGCCAATCTTGTACACCCATTTATCACCGTAGTGAACGACTTGTTTCATCAATAACGTGGACTTTTCTTCGGGTTTCTGGTATATCTCTTTCGGAACACTCCCTATTGTAACCCTGAAAAGAAATTGCAGGATACTTTGTTTGACTTTATCAAGACTAGTTTTCATTCAAGATATATATTATCTTAGCTTTTAGGGTTGGAGAGGACGGTCCAATTATCTATTAGTTTTCCACCATAAATGTCTTTGACGATGATCCGCTCGACAACGATGAGGTAACCAGATGCGGTCACGTGCGCTGTCCGGGCGATGTCATTCTAAATCTGAAGGGAAGTACGTGTTTAAAATGCAGCACTTTTAATTACACAACTCATTTTTTCTTGCCATTATTCATCCAGTAAACTCGAGCACAATTTGTTCTGTGAGACAGCTAATCTGTCTGCGTCACCAACTTGGCTCATTTTCGTTGCAAGGGGAAAAAATTACAAATGCTCCCATATTTTTACAGGGCATACCTGCATTAATTCATTTAAGTTTTATGTGCCCCCACTTTATTAACATAGGAGCATGACAGGCTGTTTGACTCCGGAACAAGAATAGTGATGGATTTTAGAATAAACATTTGTTCTAAACCAACATCGTCCATCCACATTCAATTTAACTTTTTCAACCACCTATGATGCAAAGAGAAAGTATTGTATTCCGCCCAAAAATTGGATATCAAGATCTCATTACAAATGCATGTTTAAGATATAGTACTGGACACCTCCTTCCCAATAAGAAAAATTCCGCGTGCATTCTGTGAGCAGCATAGCTCAATAAAGATATATATATATATATATATATATATATATATATATATATATATATATATATTGTAATTTTTATTTATGGTCGATCAGCATTATGGTGCTTTACAGACCTCTAATTTGATGATAACCAAACTTCAAGCTTCAGCCCAGCATCTTTAAGTATGAAACACGAAGATTTTCACGAGGTATATCCATCCCATACTACCCTTCACAAGGAACACTTAGCGTTACTTTTTACTTTCTCAAAAATGGCTCAAACGAATTCTGCTAAAACATCATATGTTTGCGATACTAACCTGAAGAATTTACTGTGAATAGCCTATGAAGTCCCCTTCCTTAGAACTTAAATATATACACTATGTGATCAAAAGTATCCGGACACCCCACAAACATACGTTTTTCATCTTAGGTGCATTGTGCTGCCACCTACTGCCTGGTACTCATTATCCGCGACCTCAGTAGTCATCCGACATCGTGAAACAGCAGAATGGGACGCTCCGTGGAACTCACGGACTTCGAACGTGGTCAGGTGATTGGGTGTTACTTGTGTCAGAAGTCTGTACGCCAGATTTCCACATTCCTAAACTTCCCTAGGTCCACTGTTTCTGATGTGATAGTGAAGAGGAAACGTGAAGGGACATGTACAGCACAAAGCGTACAGGCCGACCTCGTCTGTTGACTGGCAGAGACCGCCGACATTTGAAGAGGGTCGTAAAGAGTAATAGGCAGACATCTATCCAGACCATCACATAGGAATTCCAAACTGCATCAGGATCCACTCCAAGTACTATGACAGTTAGGCGTGAGGTAAGAAACCTTGGATTCCATGGTCGAGCGGCTGCTCATAAGCCACACATCACGCAGGAAAAATTACAAACGACGCTGCGTTTGGTGTAAGGAGCGTCAACATTACACGACTGAACAGTGGCAAAACGTTGTGTGGAGTGATGAATCACGGCAGGGTATGGCAAATGCCCGGTGAACGTCATCTGCCAGCGTGTGTAGTGCCAACAGTGAAATTCGGAGGTCGTGGTGGTGTTATGGTGTGGTTGTGTTTTTCCTGGAGGAGACTTGCACCCTTGTTACTTTGCATGGTACGATCACAGCGCAGACCTACATTGATATTTTAAGCACCTTCTTGCTTCTCACTGTTGAAGAGCAATTCGGGGATGGCGATTGCATCTTTCAACACGATCGAGCACCTGTTCATACTGCACGGGCTGTGGCGGAGTGGTTACACGACAATAACATCCCTGTAATGTACTGACCTGCACAGAGTCCTGACTTGAATCCTATAGAACACCTTTGGGACGTTTTGGAACGCCGACTTCGTGCCAGGCCTCAGCGACCTACATCGATACCTCTCATCAGTTTCGCACTCCGTGAAGAATGGGCTGCCATTCCCCAAGAAACCTTCCAGCACCTGATTGAAAGTATGTCTGCGAGGGTAAACGCTGTCATCAAGGCTAAGGGTCGGCCAACACCATATTGACTTCCAGCATTACCGATGGAGGGCGCCACTAACTTGTACGTCATATTCAGCCAGGTGTCCGGGTACTTTTGATCACGTAGTGCAGAGGTGGCGAAAACGTGACTCGCGAGTTATTTTGACTCGCAGGCGCACGTTCCCTCTCTGCAACCGTCCGTTTGATTTTCACATGCTGCAGAGTGATGCAGTGCGTGTTGCATATTTGGTGACTCGCGGAAGGAAGTCGTTTTCGCCACCCTTGGCGTAGTGTATATAAGAGATAACATTTGTGTGTGGGAGTGTGTGCGTGTATATGCAGGGTAATCTCAAAAACCACCCAACCCATTTTAGCATTTCTTTCACCATTGAGAAGCCCAATTCGTTCTGACGGACAACATGGGGCTATTAAACACTTTATAATTTCATAAATTACTAAAGAATTAAAAATGAATTACAAAGCGTTTGTACTTGAATACAAACAAACTGGAGTTATAAAACAACATGCTTACGAAGAAGGCTTTGGCTTTCAGTTGAGAATGCCATGGAGAGGAAAATAGTTGTTACTCCACAGAATATGCATATAAAATAAGACAAATGCCATTGATATATAATTTCAAACAATATGTATGTAGATGATTACTACGAGGGTGGATTGATAACTCAGTGACTTTTTAAAAAAAATAATTATTTCCAAAGAATCAATTTTATTTTTTAACAAAGTCTCTTTTCAATTCATTACACGTTGTCCAACATTTCTGCAATTTTTTTAACCCTTAAAAATTATGAGTTTTCGAAGTCTGCAAAATATGAGGTTGTTTCCGCCATGATGTGTTCACTGGACGTGAATTTCTTCCCAGCGAGCCAATTTTTCAGGTTTGCGAAGAGCAAGAAGTCGCTCTGAGCCAAATCTGGAGAATATGGTAGGCGAGCTAGCAGTTTGTAGCCCATTTCCACAAATGGTTCACTTGTGTGCGGGTGCATTATCCTGGTGAAAGACAACCTTTTTCTTCACCAAATGGAGTCGTTTCTTTAACAATTCCTTGTAAAACGGATCTAGCATTACGGAATAATATGAACCTGTGGTTGTGTTACCCTTTTCCAGATAGTGGATGTCTATCATCCCTTATGAATGCCAAAAGACAGTTGCCATGATTTTTCCTGCCAACGGAATGGTTTTCGCTTTCTTTGGAGCATGTTCGCCGAAGGAAATCCACCGCTTTGATTGTTGTTTGGTTTCAGGTTGATAGTAATGAATCCAAGTTTCATCACCCGTGATATAATACCGCAAAAAGTCATTTGGGTTGCGCTGGAACATGTTCAAACATCCCTGTGAAACGGTCACACGATTCCGCTTTTTCTCGACTGTGAACAGTCGTGCAACCATCTTGCTGACAGCTTTCTCATACTCAGAAATTCGTGCAGATTGTTATACACCCGTTCACTCGAGATGTTTACCATCTTGGTTATCTCACGGATTTTCATTCGGCGGTCTTCCAACACAATATCGTGAACTTTTTTCACCATTTCTTCTTTTGTGACCTCAAGCGGCCTCCCTGTGCGCACGAAATTCTGTGAACCATACCATGTTATGGAACAGAATCCCCATAATACTTTTTCAGCTTCTCTTCCGTTTCCTTAACGTCTTACCACGCAAAAAGTAGCTCTTTATCAGAACATGAAATTAACGTTTCTCCATTTTCTACGAAGCAACGCACATCTGCTTATTTTAGACGCTCTCAACAATGTTCTAAGAAACAAATGACGAGTTTCTGCGATTATACCCAGAATAGATGTAAGAATTGTGTGCAAACAAACTTTTGATTAGAACGCTATCTCTCGTCAAAGTCATGGACTTATCAATCTGCCCTCGCATTTAGCAATTGCGACACAGAGTAAAACAAAAAAGAATGGAATCTGCTTATAAACCTATGTTACTCATGTGATGCCAATGCAAAAATATTTTAAATACCCTCATGCAATGAAAATGTTGTTTTATTTATTTTGTGCTTATGGTATACCGAGCGAGGTGGTGCCGCGGTAACGTGTGGGGCTCGCATTCACGAGGTCCTGGCTTCAAGCCCCCGGGGCCGATCATCCTGATTGAAGTTTTTTTCGCTGTTTTCCACAGTCGCTAATTTGATCCGCGAATTTTCCTATCATCCCTTTCATCACTTCATTTCATTTCCTTCTTCCTCACCGCCATTGGGCTGATAACCCATCCTGGATATGCTATGATCCAAACGTATGCTTGCTCCTCGACAGGCTACTGACGTTGTCTTTTAAGTCCTTGCGGGTGCAAGTCAACTTCCTTAGCAGGACATGCTTAATAAATTTACAATGAGAGAAAATTGCTAACATTATAAATCGGTGAACCGATATTTTATAATTAACAACCCACATATTATTTTTCTCGATAGTTGGTGACTATGTGTATTTTCAAAACCGGTTGGTTAACTTGGTGGCCTGGGAATGGAGAATCTTCATATTCATCAGCTTCACGTTTATTTCGTTCTATATGTTAATCATGTGGGTATTATGCGAGAACTGTGTAGTTTTTATGTTATTAAACAAAACCAAAGAGAAGGCACAGAGGTTTAAAATGTCATCTACTGTGATTATCTAAAAATTAGTCGATGCTTATAGGCTCTTCCAGAACGTGCGAGACTGTTACAATGTTTCACATCCTTTTGAGTGAACATTAGAAGATTTTTCATCCGTTATTAAGAATAGTTGGGCGGCGCCGTGGCCGAGTGGTTAGACCGCTCGCCTCCCACCATTCATTCCACCAACTGCTCCATCATCACCTTTCCTTTCGTCCATTTCACCAACATTTCGTTTCATCTACTTCCTTCATCCCATACCAGGCATCGGGCTGATCACCCATCCTGGATGCTCTGTCTGATCCATGAGTGTCTGCTCCTCGACGGGCCTCTGACCGCAGGCACCCGCTTGTAAGTCCTGGGGGGTGTAAGTCCTACATAAGAGGAGGGTAAACAGATAATGAATGAATATTAAGAATAGTTGTAGAGCTGTACGAAATTAAAATTATGAGTTAAAAGGAGGGTTTAATCATAAAAATAGTCTACATCGTTGTACAATATTTTCATAAAGAATGTAAGGAGATAAGAAATTAATTAAATCGTCATTCGAGTATAAAATCTTACCAGTAAAACGTCGGGCAGCCAGCTAGATTTGTATAATTTTGTACAACTGATAAAACACAAGAGATAGACAAAAACTTACTTAATAAAAATTTGAAGATAAATGACAATTTATGTCGAATAAATGTTTACAGCGTTTGCCGTTACAAAAATATGCGCTGTTAGAGCGCAATTTATTCCAGGTTGAAATGTCATCCGTACAGCAACTTGCGCGATTCTACCTTCTTTCTCCACATGAGTTCATTAGAAAACTGACTTACGCTATTCCGTATTGTATCCGGATGCGTCCAGGTCCATATTGTTTAATTTGGAATTATTTCATCATAATGTAACATGGGAGTAATAACGTGTTATATGAATACTGTAATATACGTGTCAGGGACTGATTAGTGAGTTAATTCGGAGAGAAAGTGACATAGCAGATTATTATTATTATTATTATTATTATTATTATTATTATTATTATTATTATTATTATTATATTTAGTTTACGTCGCTTTCACTACAGGGTCATATCTCCACGGATCTGTTAGTGGATAACTCTTAGATCGAGGTGTGGCGGACAGTTAGCCTTCTAGGTCTCATTTCTGTAATTACCCGCTTCGTCGTGTCCACAGAAACCCTAGCGCATAGCAACTGGATCTTCTGCTTCGTGCTGTGCAGATGGCATTGGGGTGCCGTCCAGTGTATCTGCCGCTCTCATATAGAAATGCGGACAGTTAGCCTTCTAAGTCTCATCCCTGTAACCATGTCATCTTGCTTCGTCATGTGTCCACAGAGACCTCAGTGTAGCAATTGGAACTTCTGCCTCGTGCCGTTCAGATGGCATTAGGATGCCGTCCAGTCTACCTGCTTCCATTGTCTATGGATAGATGGCAAAGTATTAGCTGTTACCTATTTTTCAGTTTTACTATTTATTTAGCCTTTAGGTGGAACTTTGGGTCGTGTTATTAAATATCCAATGTGGTATTTACATTAGTAGCTGAAGGAAACCACGAAAAAACCTCTGTCAGATTAGTCGATCCTCGGGATTTGAACCTGGAACCTTGAATGCAGGCATCCCGCTCGGCTTTCAATAATATGAACCTAGTAGCTGCTACAAAACGCTCTATTTGTAGATCATATCATTGAAGAGCTGTATTTCCAAATGCTTGCGAAATTTTTTCATCAAAGCACTGCATGTTCAGACAGTAATTTTTGTATAAATCCAATTACTAATCTTTTGGCAGATACTCAGTAAAATCCAGTCATTTTGCCCAGACCTATGCAGAAAATGTTACAAATTATTATCATCTTAAACAAAGTGCGCTCTTATTACTAAGCGATGACGTTCTGTTCATATAACGAGGCGTGTTTTTAAAGTAAGTACCGTTTTAATAATTTTACCACTGCAGCTCTTCAGTCACGATTTTGAGCATGCACGATCACTTCCTCCATTAAAAAGCCAGACGCAGCTGTGAGCGAAAGTCAATTTGTGTCTTCCTGTTGTTAGAGCGTTTCGAAATGTTCAGCACAATCGAATGACTCGCCGACTGTGAAGCCAGATCAGT
This sequence comes from Deroplatys truncata, assembly GCA_030765065.1. Lineage (NCBI taxonomy): Eukaryota > Metazoa > Arthropoda > Insecta > Mantodea > Mantidae > Deroplatys > Deroplatys truncata. The sequence goes on along the minus strand of CM060975.1, from coordinate 71,337,417 downwards.
GATTCGCTTTTTGAATGCGAAAAGTGTTACGCCAGCAAACATTCATCGCCAATTGTGTGAGCCTTATGGGGAAACAATAATGAGTGACAATGTCCAGCGAAAGAAACTCAGATCTGATCACATTATTTGGTTGGGAACAATTCGAGCACTCTCCCTACAGTCCGGATTTGGCACCAAGCGATTTTCATCTGTTTCTTCGTTTGAAGAAATTCCTGTGGAAAACATTTCAAGATGATGTGAAACGAAGTGCAGACTTGGCTTTCCTTACAGGTGGCATCATTCTTTGACGAAGACATTTGAAAAATGGTTTCCTTACGACAAGTGGCTGGATAACGGCGGTGACCATGATAATAAATATTTGGAAAATATTGTTCTATTATTTTTTAAAACATACTTTAAAAGCATGCCTTATGTCACTCAATCATAGATTTCTAACCCAGAGCGGAGCAGATGTATTCAGAAATTAGCTCAGTGGCAGTATTCAGTCTCATAAATTAGTCATATTTGTGTAACAATATCAACTAACATTTGATAGAAGGCAATTAAATAGGGTGGGAAATTTTCTGAAAGAAGACCGATTGAGAAATAAAATGAGGGTGATGTAGGTTGCCATTGTCGTATACTGACACATTTTATGGCAGAATATGTACAAAATATAAATATCCTTGTTGCACAGAGCTACCTAAATATGTTACTTCTTTTACGTGAGATGTAGATCTATTAGCGTTTATTATGTCTATGGAAAATAAGGCAGGTTTGTTCAATTTGCGGCATTTGTGACCGGACTTTCCTGTGTTCTGGAGTACCTCATCCTATTTCACCTGGTAACTCTTTCCCCTTCTGTTGGGAACGGATCAAAAACACGGTACTTTCCTTGGGGGCTTCAGAACGTGTAGAGGCAACAAAAACATTCAGCATATCACTAAAAACACAGCACGCTAATGTTTTGAAAACGCTTGGCTGGTTTGGTAAACATGGCAGGTTAGACGTTGTATTGTTTCTGGGGTTGTATTGCCAGAGCCAACACTGTTGCTTTTTTATGTTAGAAACATTCACTTAGGCGTTTGTTTCAACAATCTGTTGTTTCTAGATACGACCCTACGGCTCCCCATTTCCGGAATGGTAGGTACTAGCTGCAGCAATTTCGCTGAATACAATCCTATTTGTTCCCTCAACCAATGAAATAAAACGCTGCCATTGTTTTTATATTCCTTTCCACGGTTTGAACCCTTTTTACCCAACAGCAAGGCAGCTACACAAATAAAAGTTTTACAGCTCTCTGAAAAAAAAACTACATGCAGTAATTACTGTTTCTATTTGAGTTTCCCAGTAGGTAACGTTTTATAAAATCAAATCATTCTGACCAAAGCATTTCTGGAAAATGTGCAGGTTACACTTGAGCCTTGTTTGTTTTTTGTAAGACCGATTCATGTGATGCTGCAGTTTGACAAAGTTTGGGGAATGTTCCGATTGTCGTGCGCTCCACATTTTCTCCAGAAACTTCTACAAACCGTAATGATGCATTGAACACAAGGGCTTCCACTTGGTTATACAGGAATGAGTTGGAACGAGATCCCGGCCATGGAATGCCCTTAGGTTTGAGTTCATGCTTAGGGATGCGGAATTTTGGGGCATACGTAGGACCGGTGCACACTCAGCTTCGTGAAGAATGTGAGAAGCTGCGGGATGTATGGTGCTGACTACATCACCTCCACATGCCGGTTGGAACATCACCCATTCTGTCAGCGCCTGTGGGTATAAGGCAGCATGAACTGTCATTGAAAGGGCTGTCGTGCCACAGATTATTAGATTAATTCAATTACATAGCCTTCATCCCCAATGTAAACACTGCCGCATATTGCAATTATTAATTATATTTTGAAGTGCTATTTAAACTGTAACTTTAATTATGAATTGCGTTGAAGTAATTGATTGTTGTAACGTTGGTGTTCCCTCAGGATTCTCCTATTTCTCTAAGGTTGTAGTGATTTTAAATTTATTTTTAGAATAACAATTCCTTATTTCCTTTCTAAATAAAAATGTGATGTGTTGCATTCACATCACTTTCTCTATCTACTATGACTTATTTTTATATAGTTTCTAAAAACTATTCTTACGAAAGCTTATTTTTTTTATCTACTTCATGTTAATCGAGAAAAATCATTACAGAAATAGGTTGTTTACACGTTTCGTTGAAGGAATGAGGGGGGATAGAGGAAACCGAATCTATAGTCAGATGTTTAAAAACCCGTTGCTACACGCTAGCCTAAAAATTCCATACTCTTTCCATGGCATCGCGAGAAACAACCGAAAATCGATAGCGCTTTTAAAAATGATAAAAGTACTGAAAACTCAAACCAATAACAACAGATAGCTCGGAAAAAATGTGTGTATTAAACAAGTCTATGTGTTTTGTATACTACGTTTTTTTTTCAAATGTACAAAATTATACAAAATTCATTCTGAATGAAGAAGGCTTCAACGACTATCCCAGAAAATTCAAGATACCTATACATTTATTTGTCATTGAAATATCTTAAACATATGCTATTTTAAGCAAAATCGTTAGAGACATTCTTTAGAGAATCAAATTTCGAAAAATATTCCATGTAAAGTGTAGTACGGGGTAGGAGATTCTCTTCCTGTTGCATTTTGATGAACATCGATGTCGTATGTTTGGAAGATGTTGAACCTAATACAAAGTTTGGTATTTATGGGGCATTTTGGTTTTGAGTTATGGTGTTCTCAGACACACAGAGTCGTTCTCCGTGGTGCAGTGGTTACCATGGTAACCTCTAGTTTCCGAGGTCGTGGATTCAATCCCAGCGGAAGGCGATAGATTTTTCGGGCGTAAAAATCCTCAGCATGGCTTCCATTGGAAGAGAAGTAAAGCTGGTGGTCCCGTGTCGTAGATTTACGGCGCGTAAAACAACCTCAAAGCTTGATAAAGAGGCCTCTGAACAAAATTACCAGTCTTTCACGCCCAATATAGAATGGGACGCTAAGGACCACAGCAGTTAAAGAGCGTCCATAAATAAAACTCAATTTAATTTACAGACACACAGACAGATAGACACGCACACAGGCCGCCGGACATTTTTCTAAAAATGTTTCTTTTATCAGGAGATTTCAAAACATATACTTCCGGTGAAAGGTCGACATGGAATTTTTAAGTGGAATATAATACTTCTCTTACCTAATTTAGGTAGGTGGTGGAGAAAATAATCCACTAGATGTTTCTCTATACAGCATACAGTAGTTGCTGTCGTATAACCGAAGTTTGTGTGTACACGTACCTACATCTGTCTTTTTAATCGTTGTACCTCACTTATTTTATTTTACGCGTAACTTTATATATTTACTGATGTGCAAGTCATTGCTTCTGATAACATTTAACTCCTATATGCCAATAAATTACTTTATGTAATCTCATGAGGGTTACTTGCTGAGCACATATGTACCACATGCTGTCTTCTGAGAGCTTCTTTTGAACCACAGTTTTTCTTCCAAGTGTCTGCAGGCGATAACAGTACTGCATATGACTCTGCTATTTGGTGGTTTAAGTACTATTATATGCTATTTTATTATTTATAACTGTTATATTATGTCATTGTAGTGATCAGTAAATAAATGTATGCAGGTATTAAGAGTCTTTGTTTGGTCCTGTGCTCAATGGTTTTCGATACTGCTTTGTTTATTGGGCATTGTAACGTGTAATACAATTAACGCTGAATACATTATTTGCAAACAAATTTACATTTTAAACATGTTATGGTATATTTATGCTTGATAAGTTACTTAAATTAAACGTAAAAAGGTAATAAGTAATCAATGGGCTTCTGAGGTTTATTAGAGTTTGACATAAAACCGTACAATAAACCTAAGGTTTCAGTGCGGGCGGGTAGGGGTATATCCCTCCTGTTCACTCCTTGTCAAATATCTAATCTAATCTAAATTAAAGCGATTAATAATCTTACTTCTTTCTAATAGGGAAAAAAGAAGCTTGGATGCACAGTACACAGACAACATTGGAAGAAATAAGAATGGGGGAAACAACAAAAGTAAGGGTTTCTAGAAATTAGAACAAGAGTAGAGGACATTGAAAAGCAAGAAATTATAAGCAGTTTCAAGGAAAAAAGGTCATTAATAGATTATAGATATTTAAAAACGGAATGGGGAAAAGAAAGATACATCGAAGTATGCCACAAAGAGGCCAGAATGGGGTATGCAAAGGTGAGGACAAGTGTAATGAATTTAAGTGGTCTAACAGGAAGAAGAAGCGTGGGGGATTACTAAATGTAATGGTTTACATGACAATTGGCATTATTTTCTAGAATGCGAGGACACGGAAAAAGAAAGAGAGAAAATTTAATATTAGAGAAACGGGAAAATTTACCAGTAGAGCTAAAAATTAGGAAGAATTTTAATACAAGATCAAATGAATATATGGAGAAATCAGGAAAATATTTAGGAAAAAGTAGGTTAAAGTGGTTAAAAGAGATGTGAAGAAAATTGGAGAAAATACGGAAAAAGGGTAACAAGGAAAAAAGTAAATAGTGGAAAATTATAGTTCCCCATTATATATACAACAGAATGTTAAATATAAGGGAAGAGAAATAGTAAGCAACTCTTGTATTGTAAACATTGTAAAACCAGAGTAGACAATAAATTATTCATTTATTCATACTTCTCTCTAGGATGCTAAATATTTCATTTTTTGGCAAATTGACAAAAACAATAAACATTACACACGCATATTAACTTCAGTAAGGAATGGGTGTTTGTACACATTATCAAAACCTTTGTTCATACAATGGTTTTGTACACCATTTTCTTGATAATACCCCAAACAAACAAATCAAGAGATATAAAATTTGGCTATCCTGTGGCCATGGAAGAGGTGATCCTATACGTGAAACATGGACTGCGGGCGTAAGCTTCCTTGCGCTAATTGGGTTACATAACAAATTGATAACTCTAATAAATAACGATTCCATAAGCAGGGACTTACACATATCTAATTTATTTTAAGATATATAATTGACGAAGACACTTACAAAGGAAGGCCAATGACGGAATACCTCGTATACTTCTAAACTCTTAAGTTCAGAGGAAGAAGAAAGCTTGGCCGGGCTGTAGCCAGATGGAAAAACTCAATAATTACTTGATATGGAAATAGACCCATGGCCTGAAGAAGAACTTAAATGACCAAACCATGCATTTCTGTATGACAAATTAAGATGTGTTACATTTACGCGACTTTCTGTTTCCATCGTTTATTTTTATACAGCTTTTACAAACAAATCTTACAAATGCATATTAGTCTATCTATTAATTGAAATACACGTTTGGAGAAATGATTCCATCACACATTTCGTGTCAGGTACAAGAGAGATACAGGAAACCGAATCGATAGTCAGATGCTTAAACCGGGACTTGAAATTCCACACTCTTTGCCTGCCACGCGAGAAACTACTGAATGATTACCACTTCAGAAAACAACAAAACTATTTGAAAATTGAAACCAATAACAACGATATCTTGGAAATGGATACGCGACAAAAGGTTACTTAAAGTAAATTTCGTTTTAAAGGGATCTATCTACGTTTTTGTGAAGTAAGCATTTGTCTATCTCTTGTGGTTTACAAGTTACACAAAATTGTGCAAAATTCTTTCCGAATGAAGAGGACTTTGCAGGCTATTTCAGACAATTCAAGATACATGTGTTATTTTTCATGTAAATAAATTATGCATTATGTATCTTAATCGAAATTATTAGGGTTATTTTTGAGAAACCCAACATTTTTCATGTAAGGGATAGTTTGGGGTGGGGAATTTCTTGGTGCGTGGTAGGGAAAGTAAAAATTCAGTTTGTCAACCCGCATATTAAGGTGAGCGCTGTCGGTGTTAATTTGAATCACCTGTTCTTATTCTTCTCTCTCATTTTCTTTCTCTCCGTCTTACTCATCCTGTACCCTTTCTCTCTCACTCTCTCCGCTTCCCCCTCTGCCCCTATCTCTTTGAACTCCCTCCCCCTCATCGCCATCAAACTCTCACTCTGTGAAAGCTTATGTCACATAATGTTTTGAAAATCGGTAATAAAACTGCTATTTCTGAAATTGAATAAAATCTAAAAAGTTTTTAAAAGGTTTATAATTGCAAACTTTTGCGTCTTCCTTGCTCTTCCAATGCTGTCGAGGCTATACTATTTCTCGTGGTAACAGGTTTATACGAATAATAGTAATAAAAACCACGTATAACTTCGCATATATTCATCCTATCGATATTTCGTAAATAAAAAAGGAACTTAAAAATACCCCTGGAATATAGATTTTTTATTTTGCCTCTAATTTAACTTCTTTTGGAGAAGTAATTAAGAGGCTATGTAATCTATTTTCTAATTGGGATGTGTTATATTATATTTGATGTCTTATTACAATCGGTTTGATCACTCCTGCGTGAAAAGATAGCATGCAAACATTTTTAATATGCTATTTTGGGATTTAAGGTAGCACATTATGCATATCAGTAGCAATTGTTGATCAAAATAACAATTACCGCAACATTTTCGGTTACAGTGCACAGCATCCGAGTTATCTCACGAATCTTTAACTATCCCAATGTATAATAGCAGTTCTATGGAAAAATCTCTGCATTTTCTGTGTGCTATAACAGTTGTTGTACTTATTTTAATGGAAGTAAATCTTTTTATGAAACTATTGGAGTGACCATTTCTGCAGAACTATGCGGCACTTAATGGATAAGCAGGGGAATAAAAGGGTTACAGAATTATAAGCACTAAACGAGCTTCATGTTGCGCCTTGCCGTTCATTTGTTTCAAATACAGAGCAAACGTTACGCGAAAAATTAATTAACTAAGGCCCATGTTATACCGGAGGCGATGCATTATGAAAATAATTAATTAAGGTAAATCCCTGCTTACAGCACCGTATTTGCGGCGAAACAAATTAGGGAAGCTAAGGCTAATGAAAAAAGCAAACACTTTTAAAGAATAACAAACATGTTTTAGTTAATAAGCCCAACGTTATAAAATTCTACACATGAAATTATACATTTTAGCTTTATTCGACATAAAAGCTTTGGGAAGTAGAAAAGGCAAACAATCGTGCAGAAAAGTCATGCTCTAATGCTTTAAATGTCTCTCAGAGAGGTATCACAGGCTAATTAAGAGAAAAGGAAATGAAAGAAAACCATGACACGTAAATACAAACAGAAAAAAATGGCATATGCTCACAAAATAAATGTAAAATGGCGAAGTTAGAATAAGTGCAAAGTTCAAGCAATAATAAACATAAAAAAGTATCCTATTAATTTATTACAGAATGGCTTTCGAGCAAAGATAAGCAAACACTATGAAAAATTCTGAATAAAAAATCTAATGTGTCGCAGTCACATAACTTTCTCTAACCATTACATTTTCGCAGGCATATCTATTCTTCTTCTTTTTCTTCTTCTTATTACTCAAAATACATTTTTGTCTGGAAACGATTTCAAATGAAGCAATATGTCCCTAGTGCAGTAGAAAAGTAAGGCGCCATTGCAACGTAAAAGTTCTGGTGGAAACTACGATTTATGCAAAACAAAAATACTGAACTTTTGGTGAAACGAGGCACTTATGGAAGAAAATTAAGATAAAATTCACATAACTTGCTTTGTTCACTAGGCTACCCACAGGTCCGTGCTGGAGAAAGTTAAAATCTTCAATAAGGCGTGCATTATGCAATATGTATTTTAATTATAGCGCGACGAATCGTACATAGACCCTTTTACTTATCTTCCACGTAAATAGTAAATAGACGGTATTGCATTGCACCCAAAGATTCGATACCGACATTTCACTGCAATTACATGCTTTGAGGTCCCTTGAATAAAAAAGAGGTATTTTTAGAGAAAAGTCCGTGTGCGTGTGCATGTGTGTGTGTGTGTGTGTGTGTGTGTGTGTGTCTGAACAGCATAACTGAGAACGAAAAGTCGGATAAACGCCAAATTTGGTATTTAACTTCAGCATTTTTCAAGGATGCGACAGGAAGATTTTCAGGAAAAGCCCCCCCACCCCAAACTATTCTTTACATGGAACATTCTTCAAGATTTCTTATTTTCTAAACAATGGTTCTAACGATTTTGTTTAGAATACATTATATTTATATATTCGGAAGGAATTTGGTGTGATATTATACAACTGGTAAACGTTAAGCAATAGACGAAAAGTACTGCACAAAAAACGTAGATCTCTTTAGAATACACAACTTATTTCATATAATTTGTTTTGTGGCGTAGCCATTTCCGAAATATACGTTATTAATGGTTCGAACTGTTCAATACTGTTAACTATTCCTTCAAAGTCCTGTCGATTTTCAGTTGTTTCTCGTGATGTCATGGAAACAGTATGGAATTTGAAGGCCAGCATATAGGGTCCAATTCTAAAACATTTGCCTATCGCCATTCCCTTTGCATCTATAACGAAATGTGTAATGCAGCTATTTCTGGAAAGGTTTATCTCGATTAAAATGAAGTAGATAGTGCGGCAGTATCTCCTCCTTGCCTGTGTTGTGGCTGTTTTTAATGCCCGTCGCTCGCGGCTTACCTTGCTGCATCCTCCACGTTGGCTTCAGATGTTCGCAGTATACTGGTTCTCTGCATTTTTTTATCCTCGGCTAGATGCAGTAATTTCCAAACTATGTGGGAGCATGGACTTTTGCTGGGTAAAGGAAACTTAGATCTCGGGTGGTGGTAAAGGAGAAAATAGACGTGCTTTCGTTACTAAAAGGACACTGCAGCTTCTTTTATTTAGCAACTTCTGATGGTACACAACGCTGATATTTTCGCCGTTAAAACACTGTCCACTGCTGTTGAAACACGGCGCGGATATGACGCGAAGTTTAAATATGCTTATTATATCTCTTTATGCGTAGCGATCCTTATGTGTGTTGCGAAAACTGTCTTAATTCACTTTTGGCGCGATATCTCTCAAACATCCTGCAGCATCAATGCCTGCCTGTAATTTTGCAAAAGACCAAATGACAAATGACCCCGAATTTGTTCCTAACAGATCCATTTATAGTCGCAGGCTTCTGGAGCTGCTTCCTTTCCTATTGGTCCATTTTAGCGCCACTCAACGCGACTCACTATTTCATATAACTTACAGGGATCACATTGGTCCAAGTTTAACGTAAATCGCGGCTTTTCCTAAATTTACCGTTAAGCTAGTTGTCTCTCTCACTTTGGTCACGGCGAATTATCGTATAAAGGAACAAAAACTCTACACCCTCGCTGTATGAACAATGCCCCTGCGACCAGAGAGACATCGTAAAACTAGACTTTCTGCCTTCGAAGACACTATTCCTGCAGCTAAGACATTTCGTCGTGGGAAGTATTTTAATATAGCGCTTAAATTATTTACATTAAACAATTTATAACTCCTCTAATATTAGTTACCTAAATACAGACATATCGTTAAATCACCCTTCTTAAACTATACAAGCAGTAAAAGAAAAAGATATGTACATAGCACGATTTAACATCAATAAAAGTTAATTAATCAAATTATCTATAATTACAGTTCTCGGGCTCGGCCTAGAGTTGCCGTTTCAATAGGAAAATAAACTTTCATCAAATAACTTGTATACTCACTAATAAGCGACAGAGGGTAGAGAAATCATATGAATGTAACAGAGAATTTTTTTCATTTGCCTCCTAAGCAGTTGATTTATATAACCGTTACATCCGGTATATAACGTTTAATTCTTATGTGCAGCGATCCGCGAGTTGTTTCAAGCATAGGGACGGAGGACAGAATGATTCTAATGGATGCTCTGCAGTAAGAAGAAGCACACCTAATAATGAAAGTTTTAATATTTGATACAGCAGAGAAGGCAATTATTTGAAGATTGCTTAGTATAATGTAATGTAAATCATAAATAACAGCTCTATTTTCACTTGTGCAGTCTCTCGGTACTTAGTTGATGAACTCCATTCTCATCTGCAGTAAAAAATCTTCCAATTTCAAGCACAGCGGTTTCATAAAGAAGTTAATGCATAATATAGCAGACCTTTACTTCGTTCTGGAAATTATCTTCCTTTTCTTTGCTGTCAAGAAGCCTTCAGGCTGCGCTTCTCTGCCAGAATATCATTTTACTTCAGCCTACTTTCTTGATCCGGTCATACCTTGCAAGGAATATAATTATATTACGTAATACGAGGAAAATCAGCCTTGTTTAATGCATTTAATGCGCTAATTATTGTACCTTTCAAGGTTTTGGCTTAAAAATTCACGTTTATTTGCTCTCTTGATACACTATCCACTCAAGGCCTGATCTGGCGCTTCGTTTTCAATATCAGCCTCTTTACTACGTAATAACCGGTTTATCTTATAGAAAAACAATACAAAACATCTTTGAGAGAGTTGTATAACTTTGCAGTAGTGAATATGAAAGTAACTCTACGCTGTAATTTACAAATTTTACATTTTAATGTCTGTAGAGAAGGTATTGCATTCGGCACAAGAATTCAATACCGAGATTTTACCGGAAATACATGTTTTCAGGCAGCCTGAATCCTATAAAAGCATTTTTATAAAAGGTTCCGTGTGTGTATGTGTGTGTCTGTGAACAGCATAACTCAAAAACGAAAAGTCGCACCAACACCAAACTTAGTATTTAAATTCAGTACCTTCCAAAGATGCGACATGGAAGATTTACAGGCAAATCGCCCCACCCCAAACTACTCTTCACATGGAACATTTTTTGGAATTTTTTATTTTCTAAAAAAATGACTATGACGATTTTGATTACAACATCATATATTAAAGATATTTACATGGCAAATAAAATTCATACCTTGAATTTTTTGAGAATAGCCTTTGAAGTCTTCTTCATACGGAAAGAAGTTTATATTATCTTATATAACTGGTAAACGTTAAGCGATAGACGAAAACGTACTACACAAGAAATCTAGATTTCTTCAAAACACAGTTTATTTCAAATAGCCTTTTTTGTGCCATCAGCCTTTTCCGAAATATACGTTATTAATAGTTGGTACTGTTCAATAATTAGCCATTATTTTAAAGTTCTCCAACATTAAGTTATTTCTCGCGATTGCATCGGAAGGAATATTAAGGGCAGCATATAGCGTCCAGTTGTTAAACATCTGACTATCGCTTTTCTCTTTGTATTTATAACGAAATGTGTAATGTCGCTATTTCTGCAAAGGTTTATTTGGATTAAAATGATGTAAAAATAAGATTTAGTAAGACTAGTTTTTATACCCACTAATAAGCGATAGAGTGCAGAGAAAGTAATGTGAATGTATTACATCAGTTGTTTCTCACCTTCTGTAGTGTATGACAGTCTATGGCTTTATAAAAATAATTAGGTTTATCCAAAACGATAGAAAACAAAAGATAGAAAAAATAAATGAGATTTATCAGCAAATGAATCTTCTTTCAATAGAGGAATCTGGTGTATTTTATGCACAGTCATAAGACCTTTCCAACCATTAATCGTTTACTTTCATTGTTTTTACAACCTATTGCTCCACAAGAGCATTTTTATTCAATTCTTATGAATCGATACATAAGATTTGTAGAAATAGTTTCATTACATATTCTGACGGTTACAGTTCTATTTTACAAGAAAGCGTAGATATAATGTTATTAAGTTCGAGATATTCAGAACAGAATTTGTTTAAGTAAATTCATAAATTGGCTTTAGAATTCTTGCGAGTCATTTCCCGTTGCTTATGTAGGCAGGAGTTAGATCGTATGATTTTTAGAAGAAATGATCACTTCAGGTTTTCATGGACAGCTCGACTCGTGGGTGGGTGCTGACATCTGTTCACGTCGTACTGTCTAGGTTTTTCTAACGGCTCGCGCTCTGCTAGACACGTGCTAACAGAAATCTGGGACACTCAGTCTTTTAATCTTTAATATAATCTTCAGCTACGCCGCTAGACCGCCGGAACAGAGAAATCTCAACCTTCTTTGCATCCACGTAAACTTGTCTCTTGCAGCCTTATCATTGATAGACGTATTTATAGTAATGTAGAGTAGAAGTTTAGCCAATTAAATATTTATTGCAGAATAGAACAATACTGTAGATAATTGAACTAAATTTGGAACCAGAGTTACACGTCAAAATTTGCCACCCTTTACCACTGCTCCTTCTCGGCCACCCCTCTGCCAAGCTTTCCTCTCCGGTCTGGAAACCTGAACTACGTCCGGTTCTCCTTATCATCAAGTGAAGATGTAGGTACAAAGGGGATACAGAAGACTGAAACGAAATCTAATCTTTAAAAAGCGGGTAGTTATATGCTGACTTGGAAATTGCATACTCTTTCCACGGCATCACGAGAAAAACTGAATGGTGACAGCACTTCAAAAAATGATGAAGTATTCAACAATAAAGTTATACGAAATAAATTGTATTTTAAAGATATATATATATATATATATATATTTGGTATAGTAAATTTTTGTCGGTCTGTTCTTATACAAAAATATGCAAAAAATTTATTCCGAATGAAGAGGGATTCCACACTATTCGCAGAAAATACAAGATATAAACGTTATTAGTCATAAAATATCTTAAACGTGTGGTATTTTAGTCAAAATCGTTAGAGCCATATAAAGAAAGTCCAAAATAAAAAAAGAGAGTGGATTTTCTTACAAATATTCATGTCGCATGCTTATAAGAGCTGAAATTGAATACGAAGTTTTTATTTGTCCGACTTTTCGATCTTGATTTATGCTATTCACACATACATACACACACATTTTGTTTTCTAAAAATCTGTGTTAATTCATGGGATATTACAGCATGTATATTCAGTGAATCTCGATATTGAATTTTGTAATAGAACGCGAGTATAATATTTCTACTCAGACTACTTAAGTAAATGCTAGAAAACGTTTAAAAATAGCAATTTTTTGGAAACTTATTTTTATGTATTTATCTAGTTTTTCTGTCTTTAAAAGATAATAGTATAATAAACAGAACTAATAGGAACATAAACGCTTGTAACACTACGAATAAACTTAATCTATAATGAAGCCTTTATCAACAAGGCAATTGATAAGGGTTGTTATGTTACTGGGACATACTGTACAATAAATTACCAGCAAATATAAAAACTAATGGGCACATTTTAACACACAAGTGAACGACCATTTATGGAATAACTCAGAGAATTGTATTCAATTAGAATTAATATGAATTAATATGGTTAATAGGAATTTATACGAGATAGTGCCAGAGAATTTGCATCAAAGTTGCCATTGATAATAAAATGTTATTAGTAGTACTATTATCATCATGGTTCATGTTCCGGCGAAGTTGCAAGTCCAGCTTCTACAGCGAGCAGCGGGTCACATCCAGGAGTAGAGGGGTACTGTGACGTAATGTAGCCACCCGTGGGAGGAATAGCATAATACTGATTCTTAGTTTTGAAAAGCTAGAAATGGCTATTTCTTAAAATGCAAGATATGCATTAAATGACAAAACAAAATGGAGTGCTTTATTCATTATTATTAATACAATAAAGGTTTGAAACTCAAAATATCTCACTTCTTATGAAATTGAAAAAAAGTATATATAATATCGCTGATAAACCTGCAAAGAAAATGAAGAAACAATACTCAAAGCTTTTTACTGTGCTGACACACAGTTCATTGCAGCCTCTTGTATGTTACAAAATATGAAATGTCTGAACGACTCTTGCGGAACGTATCTCGTAACTGCGTACACCAGTGTTCCATCACTAGGTTAGAAGGCTGCTTGTATGTTGCAACAGAGGAGGTCACCTGATACCCTGGTCAAGACTGCCATACATATTTTATAGCGTCGGCCAACTTCTCTTATTACTCTTGGATTATACAGAAAAATTCTCTTCGTATTCTTTCGTTGTTAATTCCCATTAAATGTTTTGTCATGTTTTGATTTTATCCTCAAATTGGATATATATATATATATAATTATTCTTTAACAGTTTAATTTCTTATCCTATCTGCTCTTGTACATCCTCTTACATTACGTATAAATACTGCTCGTATTTTTCTTTTGTCATTTGAAACAATTATCAATTCCCCTTCTATATAATACATAAGGGACGGCCATGGTTTTTATAATTTAAGTGTTGTATATTTCCTTGTTTTTCCGACCCAAGGTTGCTTTAATAATTCCACATATAATCTGAAATTTACATATTTTATTTTCTATGTTTTTATTCTCTCGATAAGTTATATCACATTCTCAATATTTGAAATGTTACATCTGTTTTATTACTTAATACATTTTAGATCTAATTTCAAATTTACTAATGAATGTCATTACCTTTTGAAATTTTACAGTTACTAAAATGAAGTAATCAATAATTGAAGGCTATTAAAATATTATTGGTTATTATTTACTATTAGTCATTTCGATATTTATCAGATAACATGTTTATTTTTTCTTCTAAGAAATTCTCTATGCTCCCTCTACAAACCTCTCCTGCCTATTCAGAGAAACACTGACATATATTTTTTTTCTTCAAAGTAGGCCATGCGAAGCTTTTCATTTGAAGACAAGAAGAAGATCGGCAAGTCGCAAGTTTACTGTCCGCTCTTCTCATCTCGTTGCTGTAAATGTTTAACAAGGTTGTCCGACTCTTTTCTTTCTTTCTAGTGCTTTCGTTGACTTCCAACATCAGTTATGTTGAACACGTACCTTCAGCTCTGGGAACCTCTGCAATGGTTTGAGGCCAGTGAGCGTGGAACTCATTCAGATGTATCTCGTGAGAAATGAATATTACTCGCAACTCTGGCTATTACTCCTTAGTTCATACATTTATATGCTCTATGTCGACACAGGAAAACAATTCTCAGGTTACATTTAAGACAGAATACATAATGAGAAGCTGGATATTAAGGCGATGTGTTTCAAGATTAGGTAGATGGCGCAAACTGTTGCGATGGATCGAATAGAAAAATAGAGTTAAAATCACGATCAGAGTAGTATAAAATTCAATAACTTGAGTAATTCTCAAGAGAAAATATTGCCAAGTACATTAAAATAATAATAGGGTTATAGGGCGTTCTGACTAAAAACTCTGTCATACCAAATAACACAGATACACAGTTATCTGGTGATGATACTCGTTTATCTTATTACTCAGTGAATAAAATAATTACTTTTTCTACTACCACTGATAATGCGTGAAGCAAACCTTTCGAGCAATAATTAAGGATGTGTAAAGTAAATGCGTACTGGAATCAAGTTGATGAGGATTGGTTTAGATGGCCATGAAACTTCATATTATAACCTGGTCGTCACTTTTTCAAGCCGTACCCGTTGCTTAAATATCCATTGTTGATTCTGCTGCCTGCTGCTACATTGGTGGGCTATGCGAACTTTCTCTCGGGGTATGCGTAGGCGTATTTTGAAAGGTTAACACCACTTTAAATTGACTGAGAAATTTAATGTGATCTCATACTTGAGCTATTGAAGCGAGTTGCCCACCGTTCGAAGATAAAGAATGAAACTGATCATGAATCGTAGCACTTGAAACTATAACAACTGAATTAATATACCTACTAACTGCTACAGTATCGATTTTATGGTCTGAAAAAACTTTCCGCAATAAAGAAACTAGAAGCGTAACTTAACGCGAGTCGCTAAAATGCTTACCGGCAAAACCCCTCGTGGCTACCGCTAAGTAATTGATAAACCAGCGCTGTTTTAGGCGCTGTGAACTGTAAGCCCCTAAGGCCGTACACGATGAAAAGAAAGGTAAGACGCAATTTTAGCAATGCACGCTCTTTTATTACTTAAGCTCCGCTTGCTTTAGAACCACCCTACCAATGTTACTTCATATGCGCTCCAATCTCAAAACTACTACGTATGCGTATGTGGCACTGTTACTAGGCAGTACTTCCCCGACTCTCAGAATTTCATTATCTTTCTCTTTTTCAAAATTTCTGCCTACGTAACCGTTCAAACTTACTGAAAACGTGTAACCTAACTGCATTCCAAGAATCTTTAAGCTAATGCCTTCGCTCCTCAGTTACTACTAATGCCTTTGCTCGCTAATTAGCTCTTTTTAGGGACAAATCTTTCAACTCAAGCTTATTATTTTATACATTGGTTTAATATACGGAAATAATGTATTGCAATTATTTCTTTGTCTTAATATCATTTTTACTTATATATATACACATATTATCTTCCCATCAATAATTAAGCTTATTTTATCTACTATTCTATTAATATTAACTTAAGTTGGCAAACTACATCAAACAAGACACATGAAAATGTCGAAAAATGCAGTAGCAAGTGGTCTCTGTGGTACCTAAAAGCTTAGGCGTTAGTGGCAGTTTACCTCAGTCGCCAGATAAATATTGGAATGTATATTTCATTGCTGTTCTCACGGATTAAAAGTAATAAATAAAATAGATGGCATAGAAACGACCCTACCTAATTAAGGTCATCTGTAACTATAGACTGCCTTCTTTTTCCTTTTCCACTTATTCATCTTCGTCATCTCAGTAAACGTTTAAAGCTTATTGGCTATTACACCTCCATTTATTTAGTTTGTATATTCAAACCGTCACACTTTATGTCTACCAACAATTCTGTGTCTTAAAATCTTATAGTCTACCACATTTTTCCCCACTGTGTTCAGTTCTTTGTATACATGAGTACCTGTTTACTCTATGGTCCTTTATTTCATCATTAAGGCTTCTTACTTTTAATTTGAGGCAGTGTTTTTAACACTTAAATGATTTCAGTCAAATTATATAATATATAAATTCAATAACAGCCCACCTTGAAGCAATATGTGTATTTAATAATTTGTAAAATGTATGTAACAGTCATTGCATATGCTTGTATTATTGTACCCATGTGTAATAATGTTATGTGAATGCATTACGTAATTTAATAATGTAGGAGCTGTGAGAATAATAAGTTAAACGTTGCTAACAATGAGGTAACAATGAGATAAACTTGAGGCAATAATGAGTAAGGAAGTTTAAATACTACTAGTCATTATTAGAGCAGCAATAATGTAAATTTTGAGACAGTTTAAAAATAGCCAATCAACAACCAGAAAAAGCTTTACTTAAATATAGGTATTCTATTGGACTAGGATTAGCCAATCAGAGACTTGAAATACAGAAATTTACAAGTTTAGATGGTTGAAATCTATTCAGTTGCCTGCAGACCGTGATAGTAACCGGATGCAAGATGCGTCCTCTAGAGAAATATAATACGTATTCGTGTGAGACGAAAAATAAGTTTACGTGTTAAAAAGTGCAAGTATTAAATAAAAGAATCTCACAGCTCTCGATATCAGTGAAGTGCTATTTAATTTGTGTCAAGGATTAATAAAAAAGGAGTGAATTAAAACTTAAAATCTGTGTAAGCCTACATTCTTCAGTCGCACCACGACCTTACCAAGATATCCATATCTCTAAAATAAATACTGACGCAGCCGAGGCAAATATAAATATAATATCCAAAGAAACAGTCAAATTACAAAGTTAATATTTTTTAAACTTGGGGCGAAGGCTACCGGAAACCGGGTACTATACGTGCGGTTACAACTACTACAAGTTCGGCTCCCCAACAGTTGAAATATAATACATAATCTTCAAACTGACTTTCCATACGTAGCAGCAACAAACTACATCAAATTGACGCCTAAAGCGTGGTGCTAATAAATAACATAACAAAACATCTTCTTCAAACTGGCTTCCATACGTGGGGCAAATAACAAAACTCCTTTCTTCAAATTGCCGTCCATACTTGGAGCTAAACAACTCCAACAAAATCTATCTTCTAATTGGCTTCCCATACGTGGGGCAGAACAATCTTCAAATTGTTTCCTTATATTTCATTGTTTACTCTATCAGTTTTATAACAGGTGGTTCATCTGCACCGGCGAGTGTTGAGTATATTTTCGCTGTGCAGAACATGGCAAACGCTTGCCGAATTTAAAGACCTAATACGTTTCCTATTTTCTCTGACTAGAGGAGGTCTCATGAATATTTCCTCTTCAGCACAGAAAAGCACTCGTGCTTTCTTCTGTTTGAATTATTGTCTATATTTGCTTTACAGCCGGCGAAAATGGATCGCCTGGTATTTACTGTGGCTCTTAAAATCAACATTTCTGCGGTCGTTCACCTTGTTTTCTCATTACATAATTTTCAGGCTCTTGTTAACGTATAGCTACAGCAAAGGTTTTATAAATACCAGTGGGTATAATAACCTAAATAATTAAAATGTATAACCTCTTCTAATACTTTATTGTCGATGGCTGATATGGAATAATAAAGAGTAAAGATTATTATTATAAGGAGACAAATTTTCTGGGCGTGTATGCAGGGTAATCTCAAAACTCACTCAACCGATTTTGATAATTCTTTCCCCATGAACAGTCCTATTCTTTTAGTTGCTCATATGTGATATAATATTTTCAAAAAACTTAAAAAACGAGTTGTGACGGTTTGTTTTTCATAGTTATATTACCTTAAGTTCTGAAACTTGAAGATCTGCCTTCCCATCTCGTTCCTAAAATCAGTCACAGTCATAAACACATTAATAATCGGCATCTGTACTTTACGTCTTAATGACCTCAGTTTACTGAAAGTAATTGAATACTTTAATTGCTCCCTTTTAATTTTTCTGCTTCTGTAGGCTTCAGTATTGCTTTAGATTCTGCACAGTTTACAGTTTTTTCCGCTAGTGCAAAGTGGAGCTTCGCAATTTAAAATTTTCTGTAATTAGAGAACGAAAACAACAGCTTTGATAAATAATTAATATGTAGACTTAATTCCAAAATACTTTTATTTTCTCAGGCGCTTAGCTATGGTAGTATTGAGATTTATCATATTTTGAGGTCCAAGAAATCTAGAAAAAGTATTTTAAGGAAGGCCCATATGTGTGTGTGTGTGTGCCTGTAACTTAAAAACGAAAAGCGCGACGAATACTGCATTTCTCTTAAATTCAAATTTTTAGAGCCAGCAATACGAAGATTTCCATGAAATTCCAAAATTGCCAACTATCCTTTACATAGAAATATATTCGTTATTCTTTATTTTTGAATAACGGCTGTATCGTTTTTATTAAAGTAAAATATAATACTGTGTGTTTTTGAATTTTCTCTAAATAACCTGTGAAGTGAAATAGAATTCTCTATAACGCTGTATAGCTAGGAAACTTTAGACAAAACCTTATTGAACACAAAATGTAGAACTTATTAAAATGCACAGTGTATACAATACGTTTTTGTAGCGCTAGGCATTTTGGAAATATCTATGCTATATACTTGTACTTCCCAAGTGAGTGTCTCGTGACGGAACAGGTTTGAAAGGGTGCGATTCTTTCTTTTACTTTTCCATCGCTAGAGCTCGTAACTACTGCTGAATGTGTTCCTCCATGCTTCTAATATAAACATTTGAACACCGTTTCAAACACATTTATTGCTTAATTTTAAATCATTACAGGGTAAAAATGTAGCATGACGAATGAAACAATAGCTCTTTGTATGAATACTATAATACACGAGGTTTTTAAACGGTGGAGAAAGTCGTGTGAGTACGCCATGGCATACTTTTAAAGGCCGCCGTGTTTGTGCTCACGTGAACGTTACGCTTGAGAACATTGACCATGAATCTCTCTTATTCATTGCCACGTTGAAAACCTGTTTAACCAGTATTATGTGCGAGAAAAAGGTTCTTAAAACATCTAGCTCAGCTAATTTAGTTAATGAGCACTTGATGGCCTCACACCACACTTATGACAGCAAAGTGAAATGTCAGCGATCAAGGACTCCTATAGTTGCCGCAGAGGGCGACACGAAGCAAGAAAATCACGTAACGCTGTAGACGAATGAAAACCATTACTCCAGATGACATTAATGAATTAGCTGGCTAACAAAGCTTTAGTTAGAAGGAAGAAGAATACAGGTGACCTTTCTCGTATATAGTTAACAAAAAAATACTTGGGAAGGTCTTTCAGTGTGAACGACTGCGTCCTTGAGCCACTTTTTAAAGAAAATAGTTCTAATACAGGGCAAGTGTAGCAAATATGAGAACCATTTACATCCAAATAACTACAGAACTACCACAATAGTATGCATCTTGCTGGTTCTGGCTTTCGCGTGTATTCAAATACAGGTTTCCACAAGGTCAAGTGCAATAATATCGTGGTCGAGATTTGTGTGCCCTAAGATAGCCATATCTGCATGCATTTATGCTGTCGAAATCTTTAAAATATGCTCCATCATTTCGAGAATATGCACTAAACTGCACTAAATTTGTTACATTTAACCCTATACTTTTGGATACTTAAATGCTTTCTTCAGGAAGTATTACGTTTTCATGTTTAAGATATCGTGGCGTATTAATACTTTGGAGGTTTCATTGTTATTACCAGACATATTGTTATTTTCGTCTGGGATGACGTCACTACTCTGGGAGCTTTTGCTAGCCACGAGTGGTGGAGATATAGCGTCTGTCTTGCTGAGTATTCCGTGAAGAGCGGATCGCGCGTGCAAGCCGGCCTTTAGATCGGTGAACATCTCCCCTCACCTTTCATATTTAATAATGTTGGAACCCCAAACGGTTGGAAAATAAATCTAGCAAAGTGTAAGTACATTTGTGTTATGGATTTTGTACAGTGAAAACCCACGCCTTCCTCTTAACCTCCACACCACGTCTCGGTCCTCCGCAGCCAAGTGAGTATACGTCCCTTAATATACGTGCTAGGTACTAAAAATTAATTTAGTTTTTCATGTGAACCTTTAGGCCTCTACCCAACATGTAACAATATTTATTACAGAACATAAAACTAAAATGTCGGACTTTTTCCCTAAAACGCTACACAATTTACCAACTACTCTTTCAATATACTTTCTCAAGTTTACTCTGAACCTCATTGAGAACTGATAAACATCCATCTAAAGACAAAGCAGAATTTTCGAGTTTTTTGTGGCTTCAGCTATAACTTTGAAATGTGTCTTGATTACAGTTAAGTCCCTTTGCATATATTGTCTCCAAAGTAAACACTTTAGTTTTTTTCAATAAGTTGTTTTTGTATATTAATTCTAAAATTTAAAAAATACTTATTATATATTCAATGTGTGGAAAAATAATAAAATCTCTAGCCATCGAAATATGCAATTACATGCACTATAATACTTTACATACAAGCACAGGAGAACGTGAAATATATTGCAAAACTTAATTCCATATCGCAGGTAAAAGAGCAGTTCCACGTGTAACAAACTGACTAATTCATAACAACAATTTTGCAGATAAACCGAAGTCTCACACGGATGAGGAGATTGGAATATGAACTTTGAACACATCATTTGATATAAAAAAAAACACAGAGGATTAAAATGAGCACAAAAATACCGTTTAAGGTGAATTTAATGAAATATTTATTCATCAACATTTCGCAGCAGACTGACATTTCTGTCAACTCTCTTTACAGGTCAAGTAGGGCAATTATGAATTTTCCTCTTAATCCAAAATAAATTTTTAAAAAATCCGTTTGTAGGGGAGAAGGGAACCTTATTAGAAGGTTTTAAAAATAAAAATATTCCAATTATTGAGGAAGTTAAGATCAAAAATATGCTCCATAACAGACTGACCTCTCTTCGTAATACATTGACATCTCTGAAATGATGCATATTGTATTGCACCAGAATAAAAACAGTATGCGATTGTTAACACGAACTGACACGATGCATAAAGGAAATAAAATATATCATTACATTTCTTTATTATATTCACTCTTATTTAAGCTTCAATACGCCTGTTTACAATTACTATTAAGGTTAGTACTTTGGGATTTCAAACAATAGTAGTTTACGATAAAAAATTGCTCCTAATAAAGGGTATTTATTAAAGCTTCTTTATATGACACTTTCGCGTCAACGACAACAGCAGAGAAAGAGAAAGGGGGAGAGAGAGAGAGAGAGAGAGAGGGTGAATTTGAAATGATTTTTTTTTTATTACATACCACTAAACTCATTTAGAATACTTCATATTCCTTTTCCCGTTCACACTAACAACAAATCTTCAAGTCATGCACATGCACGGGTTTCCGAATCAGATGCTTAGACAACTGCATATAAACGCATTGCTCAGCTTAATCACGTGATTTATTGTGTAACATGATACAGATCTAGCTTATAGTGCAGGTTCACTAAGTGCAGCAGACACTGTCCGTGATGTCCTGCTATTGCTTTGATATTGAACCGCGGAACTTGTGGAACAGTCTGACTGTTCACATGAAAGTTGAGCATTTTTGATGACGTATTCATCTATCACTTTCACACAATCAAAGTGGCTGGAGTAAGCGAATAATGTTGAAACCTTTTCTCAAGATATCTCTTCACTTCTTCAATGTCACTCTGGGATGTCTCCTGAACAATAATACGTTTGGTTTTATTACAGCGCGAATGAACTCGTTTGCATTTTGAGAAGATACTGTCTTTACGTTGGAGTGTTTATTTATTTATCTCCACGTATGGACGCCAATTTGAAGAAGGTATTTTGTTGTATTGTTATTTTGCAACAAGCTTTGGGCGTCAGTTTGAAGTAGGTTGTATTGAAGGAGTTGTATTATATTTCAACTGTTGAGGAGCCGAACTTGTAGTAGTTGTTTACAACCCCAAATGTATTTTCAGGTGGCCTTTGCCCCAAGTTTAAAAAAATATTAACTTTGTAATTGAAGTGTTTCTTTAAATATTTAATATTTATGTTTGCCTCGGCTGCGTCAGTATTATTGTTACAGACATGGAAGTCTTGGCAGGGAGTGATGTGACAAGAATGTAGGCCACAGATTTTAACTTTTAATTCACTCCTTTTTATTAATCCTTGACACAAATAAAATAGCACTTTACTGATATCGAGAGCTGTGAGATTCTTTTATTTAATACTTGCACTTTTTAATACGTATACTATTTTTCGTTTCACACGAATACGTATTAAATCTCTCGAGGACGCACAAGCAATGCATCCAGTTATGAGTACTGTTTGAAGGCAACTGAATAGATTTCAACCGTCTAAACTTGTAAATTTCTGTATTTTAAGTCTCTAATTGGCTAATCCTACTCCAATAGAATACCTGCACTTAATTAAAGCTTTTTCTGGTTGTTGATTGCCTATTTTTATAAACTCACTAAAATTACTTATTGTTACTCCAAGAATCACAAGTAGTACTGTTAAACTTTCTTACTCATTATTGACTCAAGGTTACCTCATTGTTACCTGATTGTTAGGAACTTTAAACTTATTATTCTCACAGCTCCTACATTATTAAATTACGTAATGCATTATTGAACATGTTTACAATAATATAAGCTAATGCAATGACTGTTACATAAATTTCACAATTTATTACGTACACATATTGCTTCGAGGCGGGCTGTTATTGAATTTGCATATTATATAATTTGACTGAAATCATTTAAGTGTTAAAAACACTGCCTCAATTTTGCACTCTAGTTCCAAATTTAACAGGTATACACGCTATCCTTTTTACTTGCCCTCCAATTGCAACCGCAGTTCCTTTCCCGTGATAATATTCAAAGAAGTTCCACACAATTTGGTTTTCAAATATGCTGGAAAGCAATGTTACAATGCTTAAAGTGTATCTCTGTTTCAAGTGTCCTGCAGCTCCATCACAAAAAAAAAAAAAAAAAAAAAAAAATTGATGACTTCGAGGCAAGACAGAATCTCCAATAGCTGAGAGAATATGCTTCTTAGGCAAATGTCAATGGTATATTTATTATGTGCAAGATAATTGGGCATCAGAGCAAAAGACTTCTGAATCTCTCCACCATATTCTTTTCTAAACCAAGCAACAGCGGTGAAGATGAAAACGTGCGCGTTGTTCCAATGGGCAGCCTGAATCTCATTTTGTTGCTTGCATATTTAGTTTTAGGAGAAGTTTATTTTAATTGGGATAGCTTCTCGAGCACGCTTGAAGGCTTATGCTTGCTGTCTTTTAACATAAACTTGGTTTATAGTAGAAAGTTCGCCAACTTCTTGCTCAGTTCTTCAATGCAGTAATAACAGATCCCTCTTGTTTTCTCAATCTGAGCTCTTCCATTCCCCATTGTACATTGATTCCAGTGGCATAATGAATAGGCCTGGTCATCTATAATTTCTATTTTACTCAGAATTGGGCATTTTCACAGACGGTTGCATGCATTCCTCTTCATTCTGGTCACAAATCACTTGAGTAATAAAGTCAAGAAATTCAGTTTTAACAAGTACCTCTGAGGTTAGAACCATTTTTCTTCCTTAACATTTTTACATTCACCATAGCAACCTTGTTCTCTTAGACGCTGTCTATATTCGCGTTGTCCTTCTGGTGCTTTAACCATCTTCTCAAGATGCTTGTTACTGCAATCGCCAATTAGTAAGAACGTGGAGTGTCAGTCTGTTACGGCACTATTACCGAAAATCCACTAGCTTAAAAAAATGGTTAGTGGTTTTCTTGTTGATTATGTGATGCTAAGGCAGGATCTGGAAGGAAATTTTAATCGCTGATGTATTTTACGGTCTATGATACTTTATCCATGTTCAGCGTAACAGACTGGCATTGATAAAAGGTAAATATAAAAGAAGCCAGAAAATCTATTTAGAAATGTTTATATTTGGAAGAATTTATCACTGTGAATCAAGGAAGACCTAATATTTAATTTAAAAAGATCTTATGTAAATTCTAAAGTTTACTTCGTATAATTTGTGCAGAGAAAATAGAGGATTTGATGCGTTTTGCGTTTTGTTTTGCACTCGCCATGTGGAGGTATTCTGTGAGATGATAATAACCCCGGTACGTTACACAGCTAATTAAATGTCGTACTCCGTGTTGGTTACCATGCTAGCTTCTAGTTTCCGAGGTCGCGGATTCAAACCCGGCAGAGGGCAATGGATTTTTTGGGGCGTAAAAATCCTTAGCATGCCTTCCTTCGGAAAGGAAGTAAAGCCGGTGGTCCCGTGTCGTAGATTTACGGCACGTAAAAGAACCTCAAGCCTAATAAAGAGGCCTCTGAGCAAAATTACCAGTCTTTCATGCCCGATATAGAATGGGATGCTAAGGACCACAGCAGTTAAAGTGCGTCCATAAATAAAACTCAATTTCAATTTCAGCTAATTAAATGTTTTATTACTGTAGATTCTTATTATTTTAGGGCTCTGTTATTGCCTCGGCTCATTCAGTTTGGCTTTGGTAGAGCATATATAACTTGGCAGCGGTGGGGACGGGTAAGGAAAATGCATTTGTGTAACATCAATTTAAAACAGAGTAATTTCCGAAGAATACCCTATCTTAAATGCACATTACTGCAATTGTTAAACACTATACACTGTTGTAGTGTTATGCAATTTTGTTTGTTGAAGCTGTGGTGCTTTATATGTTTAGATGCCGTTGTTACTAACAGAAAATATCTAAGTTCACACTTCGTGTGGTACATATTTCTCACATGTACATAAAAATACTATATACATACTCGCATATGTTAAGATATTTACAAACACGGTATAATTTCTTTAATTTCTACATTCTTTAGAGTTACAACAATCACTCCCGTATCACTGACAGATGCAACCACAATCTGCACAGATTGATGAGCACCGAAGAACTAACTTTAGCATGGGCAGGCTACCTCTTACTTCCTACACTCAAACATTAAAAAATCCTGTACATTTAAATATCATTGGCTACATTGCCTCTACTGAAACCTTTTAAATTTATCTCTCAAGGTGGCATTTGCTGCTACCTAACACGTGACTAACTTTCTAATTTCTATAACTCCAACGACTTTGCTGTTTCGCCTGTTTGCCAGTGGCAAATTCCCTTAGCTCCCCTAGCTTAACATACAAATTGGACAAGAAGTCCCCGTACCGGTGCGAATATCAAATTTTAATATGCTATGTAGCTATTTTACTTATCAATTGTCGGAATCAACTGTTGGAATTCATGGTTACATGTTTTCACAGTTGAGTTTTAATTTGTATGCAGATGTGAGTAGTCATAGTTATACTATTAAGGAACGCTTAGTGACAAGTGTCTGGGTGCATGAACGACAACACACAGGGCAGACGATGAGACAGATTATGGGAGCATTCGCTCCACCACGAAAACCAACACATCTGGATTGGGAAAGACGTGCTTCTGCTTTTGGCAGTGTTAAAGACTTCGAAATGCTTCGAAACTCGGTATACCAAGGACAACAATGCGAGATTATATGAAAAAATCTGATGTGTAAAACTCACACGACTTTCTCTACTCCTGTATTAACTATTTTTACAAACGCTTATTCTCCATATGCTTCATGTTAATCGAGATATCAATGTTATTGCTAATTTTCTTGTAGATGCAAGGGGAATATGGTAGTATTTAAGCGATAGTCAAATCTTTTAAGCGCTGGTTGCTATGTGGCGCATTCCATTCTCTTTTCATGTCCAGGACATAAAAAAATGAATAACGAATTTGAGAAAAAGTATAAGTATTGGAAAATTTAAGGGAATAACAAGCAATATCTCTAAAACGGTTCATTCAACAAAAACATGTATATGACATAAATTGTGTATTTTAACGTGATCTACATTTTTTGTGCAGTAAAATTTTGTCTATCTCTTATGGTTTACAGTTATGCAAAAGTTGTTCACAAATAAGAATACTTTTGGAGACATTCCCAGAAAATTCAAGATATACATTTCATTTGTCATAAAAATATCTTAAACATATGATATTTTAATCAAAAGCCATTTTTGAGAAAATTAAAATTTTCGAAAAATGTTCCATGTAAAGGGTAATCTGGGGGTGGGGGGATTTTCTTGAAAACCTTCGTGTCGCATCTCTGGAAGATACTGAACCTAAATATCAAGTTTGGTGTTTATCCGGCTGTTCGTTTCTGAGTTATGCTGTTCACAGACACACAGACACACACACGGACATGTTTCTAAAAATGCTGTTCGTTTCTGAGTTATGCTGTTCACAGACACACAGACACACACACGGACATGTTTCTAAAAATGCTGTTCGTTTCTGAGTTATGCTGTTCACAGACACACAGACACACACACAGACAAGACAGACACACACATGGACATGTTTCTAAAAATGCTGTTTTTGGATTCAGGGAGTCTCAAAACATGTATTTCCAGTGAAATCTCGGTATCGAATTCTTGGGTGGAATACAATACTTCCCCTACTTACTATACGTAGTAGAGAAAGTAGCAAGACCTTAAACTCAGACCTTTTCGATCGACATTCGTAAACGAGTTTTCGGATAGAGACCGGAATAGAGAGAGCGTTTTAGCAGGCCGTGCTTTGTTAACTCAATTTCCAAATGTAGTGAACCGTGCCGAGGTTATGTTTTCAGATTATGTGCGATTTATCGCAGCTCACGTGCTAGAAATATTGTATTTTGGGCCAAAGAGAATCCTCATTACACAGTCGAGTTAGAAAGGAACCCGCCTCACGTAATGATATGGGCAGCGATGACATCACAACATCTGCTTGGACCGTACTTTTTTGAAGGGGCTGTGAATGACGCAAATTATTTACACATGTTACAACCGTGGTTAATACCTCATCTTGAGGAAAGGGGCCTCACAGAATGCATAGGTTGCAGCAAGATGGAACACCTCCTCACTGCGCTCTTGCAGTGCGCGCGTTCCTAAATGAACACTTTCCAGCAACACCAACTCCCTTGAAATGGCGACCAAGAAGTCATGACCTCACCACACGTGACAACCCGTTATGGGGAGTCATTAAGGCGCATATATCTGCACGACGTACGAAGAACTGCGCAACGCTGTTAAGAATGCATCTCGCATTGTAACACCGAGCATGCTCAAGAATATGTCAAGAAGAACATGGCGGGGAGCATACATATATATATTGGACACTTAATGCGTAAATATTTATGCTAAAATAAATCAATTAGCATTCGATGCTGGGGGATACGGGAACTTCTCGCCTACTCTGTACAATACACCAAGGACACGTTTTTAGTATGATTCAACTACCTACAGGCTGGTTAGTTTCTTACACCCTCGCTCAGAAAATGTATCTCTAGCCTCCTACAGCCTCAACGAAGCTTATTACATACCTACAATGTAACATATACTTTAAAATTACAAATACACAACTAGGCTTATCAATATTATTATACATTATTTGATACCAGATTATAACATATTCTTAGGGGTTATAAATCACTGTTGCAATTGTTTATATCTTTAATAATTATTATCAGTGACCAAAAATACTGTCACAACCAAGTTCTTTAGCATTAAATTACCTTATTCTTTGCGATTTGTGGGCAGTTTATTGTTGCATAAGGCACCTCAAGTATGAGGAATCATACATGCTTACTTAAAATAATCATACATGCTTACTTAAAATATTTAAATATTGAATTAAAAGTTTATTCCTTGAGTTGACATTTCCGGCGGTGCTGTGGCCGAATGGTTAGACCGCTCGCCTCTCACCGAGGCGGCCCAGGTTCAATTCCAGGAAACCGCATGTGGGATTTGTGGACAAAGCGGTGTCTGGGCGGGTTTTTCTCCGGTTTCCCCTTCATTCATTTCACCAATTGCTCTATCATCACGTTTCCTTTCATTCATTTCTAATATCTCTTTCCTCGCTCTCATGCGAAGCTTCGAGCTGATCACCCATCCTTGCTGTTCTCTATGATCCATAGTCTGTGCTCCCCGATAGGCGTCTGACCCCAGGCACTCGCTTATAAATCCTGGGGGTGCAAACCCTAACAATGGGGAGGGTAAACAGAGAAAGAAGAAGATATGACATTTCTGTGGAATTCCTCAAAAGCAAACTAAACATGCATTCAAATCCGATGTCTAGTCATAAGCAGGGTGTAATGCTCGGGGCCGATAGAGTAGAACGCAGTGTTTTCAGGTTTCATACTGAAGTAGTGTGCTTGGGAGCAGAAAAAAGTGGCCCATTTCCTTAGATCTAAATAGTGTTCTTTCTTGCGCAAGGTTTCCGTATTTATCTAACTCATGCAAGTTTCCACGCAGTCCTTATCACGTCTCTCTATGCCTGGCTTGAAACAAACCCCCAAAACAAACATGAACTAATGTTAAACGAAGGAAGGTTCAGAAATAACCTCTCTTAAGGAATTATACTCTGATCTGCGTAAACAAGTAAAGATGGCTAGCCCAGTGTAACATCGACCTTGTAGAGGTAGGGCTGGGTGGGAAATGATTTACCTGCATTGCTGAAATGCACAACAGCCATAATACGTATGGTTGAAGTAGACATGGAATCGTTTAACATTATTGCCACAAATAGCATACTATGTCGATGGATTTGTCATTGTAAATAATTACTCTATGATCCATGTGCATTTATATAATAATGTAGAATTTGTAACAAAGTTATATTGTTATTTTTATTATTGTTACTACTTAAAAGACGTTAAGTAAATGCATTATTGTCGTCATCCTTATTAATATTATTCTGATTATTGTTAACATAACGGTACTCAGCAAGAGCACAGACAGCCCATTGGCAGTGTTACGCTTCGCCCACTTTTTAAGTTGTCATAAACAACTTGTCTATTAAGTAGTTAGACTTATCCAAGAGGGGAAGAGGACGGAGGTACACATTTTAGTACCAACTTAAATCCTCTCGTTCCTATCTGAGATACTCTGTCTGCTCCCAAGTGTACGTGCGTATAGGTTAGTCACAACTTCTACTTCACATACATTATTACTTTTACAAGGTCTACGTTTTTTTCTATAGTAACTTGTTGGATCTCTCTGATTTTCCAGGAAGAACGAAAGGTATTTGTCAACCTATTTTCAGAAAATTCAAAATGCACATGTCACGTCAATTCTTTAAGCATACGATGTTTTAATCAAAATTGGCAGAGGCATTTTTGACAAAAATGTTTTTTGCTATAAAGGCCAGGGGTACAAATGTCGAATTACAAAGTATGTGAATAACGCACACTTCATTGTAGCGTAACGGCGTGACCTGGCTTCTGACATAGAACAGGGTTATGTAGCAGTTCTCCAAGTCCAATAACACTTTTGGAATGAGGGTGAAATTTATTGAAAATCTTTGCCTTGCATCATTAAAAAGCATTTTACTCAGCTATAACATTTAGTATTCACCCGACCTTATTTTTAATTAATTATTTCTCAGAGCTTTTCTCGAAACTGCTTCTTTTTACCTTTATTTTTTTTTATTTTACTTATTGAGGCCTGTCTTACATTTCCTATGAAATCTCAATATCGAGTATTTGAATTGAATGCAATACCTTCCTTTGTTCAGAAAGGGGTAGAAGAAATAAGGAAAGAAGATCTGCTTGCAAATTTTAAATAATGGGGACACTTTAAATGTTTACGTAATGCTTCCACTGCACAAAAGAAAAAATGGTTAGGCAGAGAAGTATCTGCACGCCGCGTCGTTGTCTGAGAAAATAAATTTCCTTTTTTGAAAATCACACGCTACGCGCGATTAATTGGCAAGGGATCCGGAAAAGGGTCTGTGTGATAATACATAGTTATTGCACTACCCCTCCCACCCCACACCAGGGTTTCACCCCATCGCGGAAATTAGATACAGGAGAGGTTAATTTTAAATCAAGATTTGTGATTCGGCGTTATCACATTTAAAGCTTAAAGTAGTTTTGTACCGTTGTCGAATACGTGCTAATACGGAAATATATCGCCAGAGGCGCTGCTAAAATTCCTTGCGGCAAGTTTACATCCTTCGACGCAGGGACGATTAATAGTTTTAAACACAAAAGGGCACATATGTGCGGATGTCTAGGGCATTAATGAATAGCCGGATAAAGCATACTACAGTCATGTATTTTAGGGAAAGTCCAATAACAGCTAAGTACCTCGTAAAAACAAGTTGCACATTCGTTACACGCATTTCAGAGTTCGCTGCCTGTATGACAATACTACCGAGAGGTGTCGCTGATATCGCTGTAATTACAAAAAACGCATTAGTCTTTTAAGTCCAGTTTCACTCCACAGAAATCGGTCAGCATAAATGTCACTGTGGAATAAATACGCAGAGTGCTTTTTATAAGTAACATAAAATAGTTTTGTAATAACTGGTTCCTGATATTTTAGCATAAAAAGGAGTGTCGTATTAACATATTTCTTACAAAAGTTTCATTAGAAATTGATAAAAATAAGATGATGTGCTTTGGTGAGGAATAGAAGACTAGTATATTTTTATACTAAACGGCATGGTTAATATCAATGACGATCGTCATCAGTGCTATCTTCTCATCCTAGAAGCCCCGGGTTCGATTCCTGGCTGGAATAATTCTCTACCCTCCAATGAGTCTGGAAACGTGAATATGAATATATTTCGAAGTAGGTAGTGAAGAATTGAAAATGTGATCAAGGCTCATGTTGAAACATAATGGCAAAATTGTACAAAATTGTACAAAATTTGGGCATGATAAACCCACACGGCTTGGAGAAGAATCGATTTCATATAAGTACTAGGATTTTAATGGATGTAGAAAGCTATAAAACCAAAGTCAACCTTTACAACACCAAAGAATTGCTTCCAAAGGCAACATCCGCCATTGTGATCAATTAAAAATCTGATGAGTTGCACTCACATGACTTTATAGACTATTATACTATTTTTACAAACGCGTATTCTCCATCTACTTTATATTAATCGAAATACACAGTTGCGAAACTATCTTATTGCTAATTTTCTTGTAGGTGCAAGGGGAATCTGGTAGGTTTTAAGCGATAGTCAAATATTTTAAGAGCTGGTTGCTACGTGGAGCATTCCATTCTCTTTGTATGTCCAGGATATAAAAAAGAACAAAAAAAAAACGAATAACAAATTACCGTTTGAGAAAAAGTATAAGTATTGGAAAATTCAAACAAATAACAAGGAATATCTCGGAAATGGTTCACTGAAAAAAATGTGTGTGACATAAATTGTGTTTTTAAAGATCTACGTTTTTGTGTAGTAAAATATTAGGTTTACCAGGTATCGAAAGTCATTCATAATGAAGAGGTCCTTTGCGGACAATCCCAGAAAATTTAAGATATACTTTTCAGTTGCCATGAAAATATCTTAAACATATGATATTTTAATCAAAATCGTTGGAGCCATTTTTGATAAAATAAAAATTTTCGAAAAATTCCCATGTAAAGGCTAGTCTGGGGTGGGTGGATTTTCTTGAAAAATTTTGTGTCGCATCCTTAAAAGAAATTAAACTCAAACACCAAGTTTGGTATTTATCCGATTCTAGTTTTTGAGTTATGCTGTTCACAGGTACACAGACAGACAGAAAATGCTTTATTTGGATTCAGGGCACTTAAAACATGTGTTTCCGGTGAAATTTCGGTATTGAATTTTTAGGTGGAATGCAATACTTCCCCTACTTACTATACGTAGTAGAGAAATTAAAAAACAACTACCTACAGTGACTCACGAAAGTATTCTAAAAAGGTCAAATTAACAAGTAAATTAGAACAAAAAATATACCCTTAATATGCAGAAAAACAACTATATTACAGTCTATGTCTTCTGGCTTTTTCAAGTGTTTTTAATTTATTAGTTTTATAATTTTTATTGAAAATTACACTCATTTGTCAGCCTTTATGTGTGTGATGTTTACACAACTATTTGACATATATTTAATACAAAAATATATTTTTATAATAAGTGAAATTATGGTGAAGATGGGTTTTTATCCGACGGAGAAAGAAAATACCAAGGTCAGGAATAATTAACTATTGGAATTTTTACTCAACTTCATTAGCGCTCACTTTTTAGACTTGATAAATTTAATTATCCCTCAGATTAAATCATATGTCGATGACATTGTCAGATATTATATTATACATTTTATGTGTTGCATTCACGTCGCTTTCTCTACTCACTATAAACAAATTTTGCATAGGATTATTCTTCTGTCTACTACTTGTTAATAGATACAAACTTTAATTATACATTTAGTTGTAGGTACAGGGTGATTTATGAAGAACTGACATATTTATTTCTTTAATGTTTCAAATCGAGTTATGCTAGCGACAACTTATTACACCTGAAATACAAGAGGAATTTTGGGAGATTTACCTCTGTAGCAAATGTTGAAAATGTCCTCCTTCCTACTTAAGGCACGACTGAACGCGTCGTTCCATGTTACTGACCACTCGTTGGAAAACTCTGTTGTCAATAGCTTGACTCTCCTGTGTAATGTGCTTCAGATTGTCCAATTTCTGAGAACGTGTGGCATAAACCCTGTCTTTTAGGTAACCCCATATAAAGAAGTCCGGCAATGTCAAATCCGGAGATCTCGGTGGCCACAGGTTCTTGGAAATTATCCGGTCGTCAAAGAAGCTTGCTATTAGTGCCATGGATTCATTTTATGTATGACATGTAGCACCGTCCTGCTGAAAATATTCTTGACTCAGCTCCACATCGTCTAGTTGCTCAGCAAACTCCATGAAAATCCGTCGGTATTCTGCAGTGTTCACATTCTTTAAAAGAAATTGGTTCCACTATTCTCTGTGCGGATATTGCGCACCAAACTACGATTTTAACCGGGTGCATAGCTGCTTCAAGAATATCTGGATTTTCGCTGGCCCAATAGCGTGAGTTATTTGAGTTCACATAGCCGGATAAATGGAACCATGCTTCATCTGTGAGGATGTGATGGACAATATGGCAGGATTTTGCACAATGAACGCCTGAAACCAACGACAATAATTCAGCCGCCTATCATCATCTGGTTCCTGTAACTGATGGACAACCATAATCCTATACGACTTTAGGCCTGCACTTTTCACAGCTCTCTGACACATTGAATAGCTGTACCCTGTCTCCTGCGACAAACGTCTTAATGATCTTTTGGGTGACTGATCCAGTCGTGCTGTTATGTCAACAACCGCGGGAAGCCTAGATGAACGAGTTTTGCCTTTTTCACTCACCAGAGATCCGGTTGCTTCCAATTTGTTTACCAGTCCAAGTATTGTGTTTCTTTGGGGAGGATTCCGAAAACCAAATTCCCTCTGGTATGCCCTTTGAGTAGCTGTAATTGAATTCGTAATCCAGTATTGCTTTACAAGGAAGAGTCGTTCATTTAATGTGTACTCCATTTTCACGTTGACTAGAACAAAATCTCAAAAACAGTTGTCGACAATAAAACTAACAATTACGAATAAAACCTGAACCTCTGCTCATCTAGTGACAGGCAATCGAAACTCCAGAACATTCTGCTTAATTTGGTGCTAAAATTGGGGCATTGAGTGAATTTCGAACAGAGTAATTAAAGAAAGAAATGTGTCAGTTCTTCATAAATCAGCCTGTATAAGAAGACTACACAAGATTCAAGCGATATTCAAATGTTTAAAAGGTGATCGCTATGTGATGGATTTGAAATTCCATACAGTTTACATGCCCCCCAAAAGATAACGAATAGCAAGTTATATTGAAGCAATGTTGTGTGATACACCAACGTCACTTTCTCTACCCTCTATTGTTTATTAATGGGAATACAAGCTATTCTTACTAAAGCTTATTTTTCTGTCTACTGCATTTTAACCCGAATAAACCTTTACAGAAATGGCTACATTACATATTTGATATACAATGGGAATAGCGATAGTCAAATGTTTAAGAACTGGACGCTAGCCTTAAAATCCATGCTGTTTCAGTGCAATCGCTAGAAACAACTGAATGTTGACAGGACTTTAGAAAATGACCAAGTAATGAACAATTCGAACCGTTAATAACGGATATCACAGAAATGGCTTATGCCACAAAAAATTATTTGAAACAGATTGTTTGTTTTTAAGAGATCTACATTTTTGTGTAGTACGTTTTCGTTTATTGCTTAAGGTTTACCAGTTATATAAAATTATACAAAGTTCTTTCTAAATGAAGAGGACTTCACAGGCTATTCTCAGAAAATTCAAGATATACATTTTATTTTGACATGTAAATATCCTTAATAGGTGTATGGTATTTAATCAAAATCGTTTGAACCTATTTTTAGAAAATGAAAAAATTCGAAAAATCCTCCATATAAAGGGTAGTTTGGGGTGAGAAATTTTCTTGACAATCTTCGCGTCGAATCTTTGGGAAGTACTGAACCTAAATACCAGGTTTGGTATTTATCCGACTTTTCGTTTTTCAATTATGCTGTTCACAGACACACACACGCGCGCCCTCATGCACACATACATAGACACACGGGGCTTTTTCTTAAACTGCTCCTTTTTAATTCAGGGGACCTCAAAGCGTGTATTTCCGATGAAATCTGACTATAGAATTTTTTGGCGAAATCCAATACTTCCTGTACTTACTATAGGTAAGTAATAGAGAAAACATGGTTCACAGTATTGCATGTAAGTGAAGTGGTTGGTAGGCACTCAGAGATCTCTAAATTAATCTGTTTCATGCAGATAGGTATTAATATTATAGATAAGGCACTTCTTGCAATTTCTATGTTTCTATTTGTTCCCACTTTTGAACTAAGATAAAATACGTGCATTAATTCCTGCCATGTATGAGGAGTTAATTAAAAATGAATGTACTGTAAACGAACAGCAAATTTATGGAGATGGGAATGTCTTCCTCTGTATTCCGCTTCAGCTTTGGGACTGCATTTCCGCGCATAGAAATGGTTTATTTTCCAAAGCGCAGCAGCATGGTAGCGGTGGTGCGGAGATTTGAATGCACGAGGAAGGTTTTCCCAGCGGAGTGATACATAATTCGGAAGTATTTCTTACGATTACTTTTGCTTCTCCCAAAAGTGTTAAATCAAGGAGAAGGAAGAACGGAGTCTAATTAAACGCCAGCTGTGAAATATAGTGCCGCTATAAAACATGGCAACCGCTATGCGAGGACCCATGTTTATGATAATTCTCGTTATTGTGATGAAGAAGATAAACTGGTCCCAAATTGAAGGCGTTAATTAACAGCGTTATAACGGAGAAGTCAGAGTACTCTTTGCCTTGCTCTACGTCGCATCGAAACGCTTTAAATAATTTATTGCTGAATACAATGCCAAGCCCGTTCCTAAAGAGTGATATCACTTAAATTTACATCAGCAGAAGAGTTTTAAAACTTCGCTGTTGCGAATAGACGCGTGGTTACAGAGCTGTAAAGGTTAATTCCTATGTCATGTCTAAATCGTATGCTACTGAATTGCAGCAAACGCAGGATTTTATATTATGTGCATATAATCCGTTTGGGATATTTAGAAACAATTGACAGAGGATGGCGCGTTGCTAAACTAAATTAAGTACAGTGAGATCCATTTTAAACCTGCCGGGGTTCTAGCGAGCCGTGAGGCACGCGTTTACTGGGGAGATGCGAGCGCAGCGGAACCGGGCAGGATGTTCACCCAAAGCCAAATTAATCAAGTGTAACAAAACGTGTCATCACAGAATAAATTTAGCTATTAAATATTAAGCTGTTAAAAAAGGACCTACCGTACAAATAATGCGCCAGTAGGAGATACTACTAAGAAAACGTAAGGTTTATCTTACCCTTTATCAAAGCAAATGCTGAAAATGATGTCCATCTTTCTGGATGCAGGGATCACAATGACCTAGTATATTCTGAAATATCTTCTGCAACTCTCTATCTATGATTTCACTGAGCAATTACCTGATTTTATTCCTAACTTCTTAAAGATTGTATGGATTATTTACATACTCCTTCTGCTTTAAATCCCCACAGATAAAAGTCGCATCATTCGTTGCTCGATTTGAACCGCACCATTATAAACAAAGAATTTACCGTAACTCGCGTGTTTTCAATAAGACGTTAAAAAGACACTGAGCGGCCGGCCGGTAGTACGGCGTGCGTGGCGATTGATTTTCTTCACGTGGTGAAGCAGTCAGTTCTGCCTGGTAAACGCTTGCCGAACGGCCCGCAGACGCTGGTAGGTTTGAAATGGTCCGCACAGGACTATGATAATGCGAGTTGTACCAAAGCTGTCTCAATGTACAAAGGCCAAGAAGCAAATAAGATAGCTGTTAATTTTGTTATCATCGGGGGCCTATTCTTGTCGGAAGTTCACAATTTACATCATAGGAAGGCATCTTACTCAGTGTGGATTTAGAATGCTAACGAGTTCGTGCTGTCTCAAAACGGACCAATAATTAGTAAACAAATTACCTACTTAGCGAGCGAAAAAATATATAAAACAGTGTAGTTATCAATTCAAAATATCAAGAAAGTATTATGTGCTGGGATGTACGTTAAACTATTTAACAAATTCTGAAAAATACATAACAGTGTTTTCGTTCTAAAAGGATACATACAGAAGACAGCAGTGGGTACGTGCTATTCACAGGAGCAATTATGAATTACGTTTGTTGTGGTATGCATTAATTTTTCCGAACAGCATATAGTGAGTAAATTTACTGCACGCGAAATGATGGAAGTGTTGTTTTAGTACCCAGGACACTTCTTAAACATATTGCTATTGAAAATACTTGCCCCTCGCTGTTTTCTAGTTTTCAATCCTATCTGTCTTCAGAACTAGCTCCCAAAGAGTTAACTGCATGCAATAAGAGGGATTCACTGTTTTCATAAAGTACAATGATAAGCATTAGCTGAAAATTGATACCTCAGAAATTCCATAGGTTGTAGCATCATTATAAATTAACTGCAACTTTTTTTATTCAAGTTTCACACGGTAAGATTGTAATATCAAATTATTAAATTTAATGGGTGCTTGGTATAAAGTAATGATCTTGGATAAATGCCCCAAATTTGATGTTATTTTTAGTCATCTGAATGGGTACAGGATTGCAAGAGAACAAACACAGATTAAGTTACTTCAGACTGACAACAGAATGTTGCGGGAAATAAATGATTCCACATAATATCCTAAAACTAAATTCTTAGAAAAGCAGGTAAGATTGGTTAATGAAAAGGTAATGCTATATACAACCGCCACCCCGTTATATTCTTTTCAATTATTTTCTTCTGATACAACAGCTTACGCATAAGTGATTGCTATGTACTTTGTTTATTATAAAGCCTTTAGTACTGAATAAATTACAAATCTGTGCATTTCAAATATATATTTAAAATATGTTCTCAGTGATCAAGAAAAATTAGTGAATTTGGTGCTGCATGAAAGTTATGTAAAACTAGAAACTTTTTTTAATGAGGGTAACATTCAAGTTATTTCAAACACACAAGATCATGCAAAAACATTGCAGACCTCTATGACAACATCCTTAACATCCAAGAATAAAATTATTTTAGCCCTGTATCCATTAAAAAATTTAGCACCTCAAAAACTGTATGAATATGATTGTCATTATAATTAAAGCTTTGAGTTAATTTGAATTTTGTCGCGGTAACTTCGTGTTATCTTATTTGCTGAGCGCGTGTTATTGTTTTACTACTTTGTATTTTGAGTTCTTTGTCCTCCGGCTAGCTATTATTACAAGTCGAGCAAATCTCTTAAACAGGGTGTGTAAACGGAAAGGAGTTGTTACTAAAAGATAACACTGATAAAAGAATTTGTTTTTACACGTTTATTGCCGTCACAATTAATTAATTTCACATAATTACTCTTGATACACGCCCGACTGAAACTGTTATATTTTCAAATGTAACTATAATCACTTATTTGCCGCACATTATTAATTCGCGTATTTCACATTTTTGTAACTAACTTTAGACGCGAGAGATTCTGTAGAACTGTGCGACGTGTAACCCGTGAATGATTCTGTTGAACTGTGCGACGTTTGCCTTGTGAATTATTCTGTCAAACTACGCGACGTGTAACCCTTGAATGATTCTATTAAACTGCGCGTTACCCGTCTCTGGCACGGAATTTATACTCCCTCACCCCGATATGCCTAAAGATTATAATCGAGTTGCTATTGGTTAATAAAGCGCGCCAACATTACCGTCTATTTTTATATCCAATCAAAATTACGAACACGTATGCTCTAGGGAAGATATTCCCTCCATTTCTAAAGAAAAACGCGCTAATCTGACGTCATTTGCTTGTCTCTTATAATTGATAAACAACTCAACCCCTCGCTCATTGTTACCCGCTCCTATTGTTAGTTTCAGTGAGGTCGTGTAAACTTATTTCCTAACAATGCTTATAATTAACAAACATCTCAAATCATTGACATACAATAATGTTAATTTACACTACAATCACTCTGGCATTCACAGTGTTGTGATATAAAATACTGCGTCAATTTAAGCTGTTCACTTTAATATCGTATAACAGCAAAATTTATACTAACACTTTGAGAAATTAGCAAAGACTTTTATGGAACATTTCAAAATATAGTTTATGAGTGTAAAGGAACAGATACAATTACCCGAATTTGCGTTGCAGGTAATGCAGCTAATAGGGTTGTGCGAAATTTAAAAGTGAAAATTGAAGAAAAATGTTATACTCTGAACCAGAATGGATTTGAGTTTCAATGCTTTGAAGTTACTGCTTATTAAGAGTAGCAGATAGGGAGGGCTAGAGTGGCCATCAAAGTTCACTATGATACAATGGCATGCACTTTCAATATATTTTAGTCTCTAATTTCCGAAGCATAAGAACAAGAATTTCTTGAAATAGAAAATCAGGGAAACGTAATTCTACATTTAGGCGCCGAGAAGACATGGTATTTGTAATACTGGTGCTGACTTCAACGCTAGTTATTGCAAATTACCGGATACTGCTTTAGTGAGAAATATAATACAATTAATATCTAACATATTTCTAAAAGACTACTGTACTGTTAAGCAAGACTTTTCCATGGGCTGTAGGCAAAATAAAAACCAAAGTAGCAGACTTATTCGCATTCAGAAGATAAGAAGATGGATTGGTACAAACCATGGATAGCATGTTTTCCATTTATTTACCAACACACATTAACCTTTAATATGGAAGTGTAAGAAAATAAATGATGTGTGCTCATTTCAGCGCAAATATGCTAAAAGTACTTGAAATCATAACTTCACGAGTTGGAATTACTTTACGTGGGTCTCACGTTGTGACGTAGAATCGCGCATCCAGGCCTGTAGATAGAGATGCCCTTGGTTATACACAGTGAGTCATTTAAAACTCGCACTGCTTATAGGTATCTCTTAAAAAAACTAGGAATTGAAAAATGACTTTCACAGGCAGGGAGGAGCTCATTGAAGCACATGATATAGGTTATTCTAACACGTAAGTGTGTATTATTTACAACATAAGCTTATGTTTTATTAAATGGAAACCTCGTATTGTTCTTGACGCAATTTATAACACAGAAAATAACATTCAGTTTTTTTTGTTTCATTTGTATAACCCCCTTTAACTTCTGTAGTCATAACGGGAACTTTGACTTGAAAAAAAAATTATGGTTGTTAGTGCCTTTTACTTGTTGAACTGTAAGTTTCCTAAGCTGAGTTTTATTACCTTTTACTCTTAAATACACTCATACTTCCAAACGCATAGTTCAACACTCATACTTCCAGACTCTATGGAGAATAGGGAATAACTCTGGTTAAAGAAAAATTTCCCGCCCAGAATTCGAACTCGGGACTTCGGGGTTTAGAAGCCAGATCGGTGACCACTTCACCACAGATGCAGTCCACACAGCCCTAACTGGCATAAATCTGAGTGCTGAAGGGTTCATTTTTCAGTTATTTTTTGTACCCGAGTACGCTGCATTGTGTATCCTATTGTTCCCAACGTGAACAGTTTGGATTAATCATTAATATTAAATTTGTGAAAGGGAAGCCCATTCGCTTTGCTTACTATTTATTCATAATTGTGACAACAAACATCAAATTCTACTCTTTAAAAAAGACTGTTACTCTTCTTGGCGAATTATGGTATCACCATCCAAGTTCTTGAGCTTGGGCAGTACTCTTGCCACTTCAGTACGCCAGGCATCTTCTTCCATGCTCTCGTAAATCGGGTTACCCACAAAAAGCAGGGTCTCCAGGCTTGAACACTCCTTTAGTAAGTCGAACTCCTTCCAGTCTTTCACCAAGTTGTTGGACATCAGCAACACCTATGTAAGTGCAGAGTGTAAAATTTGAACAGACACAATTCTGAGAATTGACTAGAATTTTGACTAGACAGGCAACATATGAAGAAAAGTTTGCCAAAATACGACTGTGAAACTTTTTTGCCAAAATATGAAAACACGAAGAAAATTCCAAAATATTAGGAATATATATTTAAAGTCAAAACACCTTATACGAGGGTGGATCGAAAAGTAACTTTTTTTTACAAAAACGTTTAATGCTACAAACAAAAGAACACAAATGAACTTAGATATTTTACCTACTTTCCGACATAGTCACCAAGCTTCTCAACAAATTTCT
This sequence comes from Deroplatys truncata, assembly GCA_030765065.1. Classification (NCBI taxonomy): domain Eukaryota; kingdom Metazoa; phylum Arthropoda; class Insecta; order Mantodea; family Mantidae; genus Deroplatys; species Deroplatys truncata. The sequence continues at coordinate 71,296,066 of CM060975.1, read as the reverse complement.
CCAATCGTGATACCAATTTCAATATGCCCTGCTCGTAGAAGTCTGTTTCCTTGGAGTATAGCCATCTACGGACTGCTGATTTCACTTCCGCATCTGTCGCAAAGCGTTGGCCAGCCAGGAATTTCTTTGTGGGACCGAACAGATGAAAGTCCGACGATGCAAGGTCCGGACTGTATGATGGATGCTGGAGCACCTCCTAACTAAAATTTGGTGATTTTCTGACGAACAGCAGCAGCAACATGGGGAGAGCATTGTCATGAAGAATTTTGACATCGTCAGCATTCATGTTGTGGCGTTTGTCACGAAGGCCACGACGCAACTTCACCAAAGTTTTCATGTATGCTGCAGCATTCACAGTGGTCCCGTATTCAGCAAAGTCCACCAATACAACACCATGCATATCCCATAACACCGTCACAAGCACTTTCCTAGCAGATTGAGTCACTTTGAACTTTTTTTTCACTGGGGAACCAGCATGTTTCCACTCCATATTTGCCTGCTTGGTTTCGGCGTGTAATGGTATGCCCACGAGTCATCACCAATGACGATTCATTTCAGAAAGTCATGCCCTTCTGCGGTGTACCGCGTTAGGTGATCCAAGCTCGTCTTCATTCGCTGGTCCTTGTGGTTGTGTGTCAGGTTCTTAGGCACCCAGCGAGCATTAACTTTACGAAATTTCAACGTGTCGTGAACAATATCGCACACTGCACCATAGGAAATGTTGAACTGTTGCGATAAGGTTCACAGTTGCACACGTCGGTCGTTCAAAATTGGCGCCTCAATGTCTATGACATTCTGCGGGGTTGCAGCTGTTACCGGCCTCTCGGAGCGTGGCGAATCAATAAGGTTCACAAGGCCCTCTGGGAAGAATGCACACCGCCTGGAGACATTGCTACGTTCCATACAATCATCCCCATATACACCAAGCATGTCCCTGTGAATATCACTCGGTTTATGCCCTTTGGTCCACAAATATCGAACCACACCTCTCCGCCCTTCACGCGTGGACGACAGTAACATGCGCGCCATCTTTGTTGCTTAGTTCACGCTTCTCTCGCTAGAGCTGCACATAAAACAAAAAATACCCTCTGTAGTGAAACTTCAAACTATATCTGTGTGAAATTGCAACATTCCAGCTGCAATACCAGGCAGAAAAAAATTATTGTGCGTTAATTTTCGATCCGCCCTCGTACTTTAAGGGTTTGGGAGCAGGCTCATTCCATTAATTTTAAAAATGGTATGTTGCATTATGGTATGGATGTGTTGCATTCACATGACCTTCTCTACCCTCTATTGCTTATAATGAGTATACAAATTATTCTTACGATAAAATTATTTACCTATCTACTTCATTTTAATCAAAATAACCCTTTCCGGAAATAATTGCATTATACATTTCGTTAGAAATATGAAGGAAATAGCGATAGTCAAATGTTTTATATAACTAACTCTATTTGTTAGCCTTAAAATTCCATGCTATTTCCATGCAATCACGAGAAACAGTTGAAAATCGACAGAACTTTAAAAGAATGGCTAAATATTGAACAATTCGAACCATTAATAATGGGCATCTCATAAATGGCCATTTGAGATGGTTATTTGAAATAAGTTGTATGTTTCAAAGATACCCTCATTTCTTGTGTAGTAGTTTTCGTCTATCGCTTAACGTTTACCAGTTGTACAAGATTATACAAAATTCCTTCCGAATGAAGAAAATAGAAATTCAGTTTAACTGCTGTGGTCCTTAGCGTCCCATTCTATATTGGGCGTGAAAGACCGGAAATTTTGCTCAGAAGTCTCTATCAGAGTTGAGGTTGTTTTACGTGCCGTAAATCTACGACACGAGACCACCGGCTTTACTTCCCTTCCGAAGGAAGCCATGCTAAGGCTTTTTACGCCCTCCGCCGGGTTTGAACCCGCGACCTCGGGAATTAGAGGCTAGCATGGTAACCACTACACCACTGGAGACGACTTCCTCATGAAGAGGGCTTCACGGCTATTCCCAGAAAATTCAGTATAAACGTTTTATTTGAAACGTAAACATCTTTAATATATCGTGTTTTAATAAAAATCGCTGAAGAGATTTTTTACAAAATAAGAAATTTAGAAAAAAATTATGTAAAGGGTAGTTGCGGGTGGGGGATCTCTTTGAAAATCTTCATGGTCGCATCTTTGGAAGTTATTGAACTTAGATACAGCGTTTGATATTTATTTCACTTTGCGTTTTTGAGTTATACTACTCACACACACACACACACACACACACACACACACACACACACACACACACACAGGACCTTTTCTTAATGTGCTTTTTTGCATTCAAAGGAACTCTAAACATATGTTTCTGGTGTAATCTCGGTATCGAATTGTTGAGTGGAATGCAATACTTCTCTACTTACTATGTACGTGGTACAGAAATTAAACCTATTGCTTCCCATAGTGATAGCAAACATGGCTTACAGTATGAAATTTCATAATTTGCCTGTCACTACTAATAACATCTCTTAATGAGTGATGTAGCACACTTACATTTAAATGTAACAGTAAACAAACAAAATTTTGGACGATCTACAGCAGCTGCATATGAGGCCTCGCTGAAGTCCACATACGTAACAGTGCGGTATGTCGTTCACAGCTTTGGTCCTTAATTTTTTTGGAGAATCAAAAGCTGCCACAGCGGCTTCTGATCCATACATAGATATGTTGCAGAACTATATAATCGCGGAATCGATCTAAATGGTATTTGGTTTAAATAACGTGTGGCTACAGCCCACATTGCCATCGTGTTGATTATAATACTTAAAGATGTGTTTCCAAACAGAGCAGCAGACATTGCATTGACCCACACGTCTCCAGATCTATCAATGTGTCTTCTTTCTCTGGGGTTGCTTGTACTAGAAAACAAAGGAACTTTGATGAACTCAAGTTTATACAGGAGGAAATTACAGCCATACCAAACGACACGGTGCAATCAACAAAAGAATCTGCATGACAAATTGTAGCAATGTAACTTAAGGCGTTGGGGACCATATAAGAGATGTTCTATTTAAAAATTGAGGTGAGGTGCCCAAATAGCATTCAACAACCCATTATAATACAATTCTATTAAAATTTTAATGTTCATCTTATTGTGTTAATTTTGCATATTAATATCGCCAAGTCGCTATGGTTCACCGTTTATAAAATAAATATTTCGTAATATTCATTCATTATCTGTTTACCCTCCTCTTATGTAGGACTTAAACCCCCCAGGACTTACAAGCGGGTGCCTGGTGTCAGAGACCCGTCGAGGAGCAGACACTCATGGATCAGACAGAGCATCCAGGATGGGTGATCAGCCCGATGCCTGGTATGGGATGAAGGAAGTAGATGAAACGAAATGTTGGTGAAATGGATGAAAGGAAAGGTGATGATGGAGCAGTTGGTGGAATGAATGGCGGGGGAAACCGGAGAAAACCCGCACAGACGCCGCTTCGTCCACCACAAATCCCACATGCAGGTCCCTGGGATTGAACCCGGGCCGCCTCGGTGGGAGGCAAGCGGTCTAACCACTCGGCCACGGCGCCGCCTATTTCATAATATTGTGTTATACAAATACGTATTATAGGTCTGTGGTATATAAGGTAATAATTTGTTTTACTGAGATAACCGAGGAAGCATGTTCGTGCATAAAAGCAAGTGTGTTTCTGTGTAGAAATGTGAGGTACAGAATACAAGAATGCTGGGACTCAGTAGGTATATTCGACCCAGTTAGTTGAACCTATTATTTCTCTACTTGTCTAATTAAGAAATGTGGCTCTAAAATAAAGGTTTTTGTATTCAAGCTCTTGTGTTACAATTTCACCTCCATATGTGCAATGTTTCGTTAACATTGAGAATGTTTGAAGTTTTATATGTAAATTTCCCTTAATTATGCACCAATTTCAACCACATTTGAAATGTGTAGATCATTCTTCTTTAAAATCATTTACGTAAAATTTCAACTTCACACTTGAAATGGTTGGCGAGTTGTTTCATGGGTACATAGGAACAGACGGACAAAGCGACAATAAAAGGTGCTCCATAGTAACAAACGCACCTAATACTATCATATGTGAGTAACGGTGGACAACCAAACCGAATATAAGCTGAAAATTAGTGTGCGTTACATCTGCTAAGCATATCAGATGGACCAGTCTTTGCGTTTCACCTGCTTTGTGTCTGTAATATTCATTCTTAATGATCAGAGCGTTTATCAAATGCAATCCCCATTATGTGCAACTCTTGTTCAGTGATGCTCAAATTTTCCCAGCTCCCTTCCCCCCGATTTTTAAGATCTGCAATTTTCAGTTCCTCCCTCCAATGTTTGTTATAAATTTATAAAACTGTTTATATTTTTGAGAATAATGTGAACTAAATGAGAGAGTTTCAACGTTTCAATAGTACAAATATGGCTGAAACAAGAAATAATATGCGAAACAAATATACTGTGCTTATCTTGAATGACACGACTGGCGACCGAAGGTAACGGCATTCAATCTAATCTTGTTGAATATAGTGTAGAGTGGGAATAATGTGATATGAAGCTATCTGTTGATGTGTTTATTGTGTGTAGTTAGCATTCCTTATACTACAGGGCCGCGTGGTTCATTGTTTAAAGTTTTACTCGAACGGAGACACATGTGGACTGTAATCTTGAATTCTCGAGTCACCACTCCTAATAAACTCACAGTTATACGTTTTTAGCAATATGTAAACAGTCTAGATCCCGTTAGACTAAAAGAAACACAGGAACAGCTCTAAACGAGGAAAAACTAGATGATATAGGGTATGTCGTGGAAAGGAATCCAAGAAAATCGCTGCCTCGCATAACAACCTGTTTTTTGTGACCAAATAATGGACTGGACTGCTCGCTTTCCAGATATAGATCCATGTGATTGTCATCTGTGATTATTTGTCTTAAAAATAAATTTTATACAACAAACCCTCATACTTTCGATAAATTAGAAAACTACATCTAATGTAACTTTTACAGTATTTCGGATGCAGAAATTCATCGATTGTTAAATGATGTGGTTGTTCAACAGGCGCCAGGTTTGTGTCGACGTAGAGGGGCACCATTTCTAACAGCATTTATAATGAAAGGTAAGGGTAATATATTTATATTGTTTCACATCGTTAGCTCTATATAGAAGGGGAAACGGCCGGCCGGTCTGTCGCTACTTGCAAGTACCGATTCGTATAGTATAGTATAGTATAGTATAGATTAGCGGGCTGTCAGTCTTGTTACGCAAGAGAAGCTCGGCATATAAAAGTAATCATGCTTAAACAAATTTTCAATATAAAGCTTTGGTTGAAATCCTATGTGTATAGGAGATATTTTAATAAATATTTAACTAAAGCATTTACGTTCGCATTACATGAGAATTTTATAAACGAATTCACAGGAGCAACTCTTATAAATCTTGGTAGCGATTTTTGTACTGATGCCTTTAATAGCAATATAGGGATCCTTATGTTACTGCAATAGACATTGTTCAGCACATTACACGTAGGAATAAAAATCATGTTTTATATTTACATGACTTTTTCCAGCCACCGTAGTTCATACTTTCTCTATTACGGACAATAAGTAGAGGAAGTATTGTATTTCACTCAAAAGATTCGATGCCGACATTTCACCGGAAATATATGTTTTGAAGTCCCGTTAACCATTCTTAGAAAAAGGTCTATGTGTGTGTCTGTAAACAGCATAACTCGGAAACGAAAAGTCGGCTAAATACCAAACTTAGTATTTAAATTCAATATCTACTAAAGATGTCACACGAAGATTTTCTAGATAATCCTCCACCTCCAACTACCCTTTGCATGGAACATTTATCGAAATTTTTTATGTTATAAAAATAGCTCTGACGATTTGGATTAAAATACGACATATTGAAGATATTTACATGAAAAATGTTATTTATATCTTGAATTTTCTAGGAATAGACTGTGAAATCCTCTTCATTCGGAAGGAATTTTTTATAATCTTGTATAACTGATAAATGCTAAGTTGTCCTCCGTGGTGTAATAGTTACCATGCTAGCCTCTCGTACCTGAGGTCGCGAGTTCAAACCCGGCAGAGGGCAATGGTATTTTTCGGGCGTAAAAATCCTTAGCATGGCTTCCTTCGGAAGGGAAGTAAAGACGTGGTCCCGTGTCATAGATTTACGGCACGTAGAAAACCTCAAGCCTGATAAAGAGTCTTCTGAAAAGAATTCCGATCTTTCACGCCCACTGTAGAATGGAACGCTAAGAACCACAGCAGAACTCAATTTTTTAAAATGTTAAGCGATAGATGAAAACATACTACACAAAAAATGTAGATTTCTTTAAAAGACATAGTTTATTTCAAATAACTCTTTTTGTGGCAGAAGCCATTTCCGAGAACACCGTTATTAATGGTTCGAATTGTTCAATATTTAGCCATTCGTTTAAGGTCCTGTCAATTTTCACTGTTTCTTGCGATGCCATGGAAGGAGTGTGAGCTTTTAAGGCCAACATATAGACTCCGTAACACGGCCAACGAAAAATACAGGCTTCGGCGCTCGAGTGTGATGTAAGCAATGTAGATCCCTGCCCGTGAGGAGTGGACAAAGAGGTCTAGAGGTAAGGGATTCTCGCTGGGAAAACAAAAGTTAACAAAAATTGTTACAAATGCGCTTTCAGAATAACAAGTCGTGTTTATTGCGCAAAATTGTATTTATTTCATATACGTATACGATTATTAGATATAGTTACATCACGTTTCCTATACTTACCGAAACTTATGCTATCTCTCTGTATATCATATGACGTAGAATTCCTTACACTTTTGTTCATTTATTAATATATTTAATTTCGTGAAGTTATCCCTTTAAATTGAATGAATAAATTTAATATTTACACAAATTATCCCGGAACGCTATAAAGAATTGCAGTTCTAAAAATTATTTTTTCTCTGCTTGGTTATGATATTAATTACTACTATCTACTTTGCAATTGTACATTTTAAAATATAGGTGGTAAAATACTGATACGACAATTTAAAATTGTTGAATAATATTCTCCAAAATCCAATAATGATAATGGATGGGGTTAGGTTACAAAAAATAATGGAGTAAACATACTCACATTATTATTAATAAACATTGACTTATACAGCCTTTAGTTTCTTGAGCTGTCTATTACAACCTCTACCTGTTTTAGTGTCAATGTACTTTTTAGTAAGATTGTTTATTACAATTTTGCATGATCTTAGTATTGTGTTTAACATATATCTTAATGTTCTTCTACAGGTGCTCTCATCATCCATACTGAGGGTTTAGAGTTCACAATTCTCTAAGTTTAGGCAACACATTTTAAATAAGATTGAAAACTGGACTGAATCATATCATAACATATCAAAATTGAGTTCTGGAACCTGTTTCAGCATAAAGTAAGCTAAAGCTGTTGCTTTAAGAGCATTTTCTTTAGGAATTGTTAACTTCCCATAGTCACATTCCAGAATGAATTCTTTTGGCAGAGATATCTCTACTCCTTTTGTAAGTTTTTAACCATGATATACAAACATTACAGTTTTTTAAAAACCTCTTTTTTCACTACATAACTTAATAAGCATTAGTACAGGCAAAACACAATCAGATGTATCTGAGATTTCAAAACCATTCAGCAAAATCTCAGAATACTTCTCAATATTTACAGATTTTTCAAAGCCATCAGAGCAAGGAAACAAGATTCTCAATGGGACATCATGATTATGAAATCTCAGTAATATCATATCATTAAATCTCAATTTTCTTTCACTTTCAAGAAGTTGTATATAACTAATGTTATAATTTGCCCCACTAAGCTATCCATACATATTGAACCTTCCTTCCAAGCTGTCACTTTAAAATTTACTCAGCAATAAGTAATCAATTTTAATGCTCAAATATATATTGAATTAATACTTAAAAGGCATCCAATGTGTTAATGATTGGTTGGAAAGTTTGGAGTCTTAATGCTTGAGAACTAGGTACAGTTTGTCTCAAAATCTTTAACCAAAGAGACATTTTTTATTTTTCAAAAACTCTGGTTGTATTATACTGAACTTTTTCTTCTAATAGGCTCTCTGTATGTATTTCAAAATCCTTCTCCTTCAAAAGCTCTTTTTAGCATTCACAATGTCCCACCAATTACAAACAATGTATGTGAATGATGCTGTGTTCTCAAACCCAGAAACGGCTTGTGTCCATACAAGACCAGCAATATTTATCTCATCAAATACCTGAAGAACAAGATTCACATTCTGTTTCTGAATGTTAGAGGGGAGACAGTAAGTGAGTATATTTAAGTAGTAAGTTCTTTTCCATTTTATACATTAACTGTAGGTACTTAAAATCTGCAGTTACCAGGAGATCAAAATTATTGAAATCAGGAAACTTCAAAATGCTTTCTTGTTTAGTATTCCAATTGTTAAGAATACACTTAAATATATGAACAACATTAAAAATAATAAAAAAAATTCTGGTTTTGTTTACTGGATGTCAATACATGGCTGAAATACCAGCAAGTGTTAGCTATCATAAGCTTTCCTGTTTATAGCATTATTATCTGCTATTGTAGATAACACAAAAACTCCAATTTTTTCTACTTCCTTAATTACGCGCAACAGCATAGACTTTAATTAAATTAAATTGAGTTTTATTTATGGAGCTCTTTAACTGTTGTGGTCCTTAGCGTCCCATTCTATATTGGGCGTGAAAGACCGGTAATTTTTCTCAGAGGCCTCTTTATCAGGCTTGAGGTTCTTTTACGTGTCGTAAATCTACGAAACGGGACCAGTATGGGTATGGAGTATCGAAGAATAGTGGTATCGTCTCATCACTGGTAGAAACCATTTATCAAAGTTATGGGCGCGGCTCCCGTTTAGAAACTACGGCTCTGGTAGTTCGTTTGTCTCATAATTTATGCAGCAAGTGAATACCTAATCTTAATCATTATGGTACAAGTGACTCGTTAGTGCGACAGTTTTCACGGGTGTTGCCATATTAACGTTATCCACGAATTGGATACATTTTATGCAATCTTAGCATTATAAATTGTGGGAAATAAATCTAAAATAATTCGGCATCCATAGCTGACATAAGTGAGAGCGTTTTCATATCTTTTCGTAAATGAGACATTATCCCTTCCTGGGAGAGAATTGAGCAAGTTATACGGACCTATTATTAGCACAACATGGTAATGAATTATACATTCAAGTCTTAATTATTATATATTCAAAAATGCTTGGAATTCCTATAGGAGATACAACATTGCTCTTATTGGCACGCGTGCCATAATGAGTCAATTATGCGCGACATTGAATGCAGTAACATCCTGTGTATAATCCTAAGATTACATAAATTTCTTTAAATAATGATTAGACCCCATTTACCTTAAGGGCCTTGAGAGTGTTGACTCCCTTCATCTTCTCAATGTTATTGTAGGAAATCCAGAGTTGTTCCAAAGTGTCGCCGATACCCTCGAGGCCGACGAAGTTCTTAATTTGGTTCCGACCCAGAGCCAGAATTTTGAGCCTCTTAAGTCCGTTAAGCCCAGCGATCTTGTCTATGCAGTTTGTTGACAGGGACAGTTTCTCGCACTTGGCCAGTGCCGATAGCGAGTTGTCCATTTTCACTATTGGTGGATATTGGAAGCACAAGATCATTTCAACGGCTTCGGACGCTTTCTGTCCGGTCTTTTCTTCCCATAGCTTTAAAGCATCCTATGAAACAGATACATAATGATAATGGAACCAAAGTTCATTTTCTTTAACTTTGATAGACTTGAGAGTTCATTATTAAATAATATGAAAATAAACACAACTTTGTGCAAAAATTTTTGCTTTAACACCTAAAAACCTTTTCCCTTCTGTGGTTAAATAAGGTGCACTTAAAAGAAAATGCCAAAAGTACGCTATTTTATTGTGAAATAATTTACTGATATTGTTTCCGCATCAGTGATTCAAGTTCCGTTTTGAATAAATATTATTAAAATAACAAGTTATGGATCACAATTTGCGCCGGACAATTTAATTTATACTTTATATATTTAAAACTCAAATTCTGAGGATTTATTTAACTACATGCAAATCCATACCATTGTACTGAGTGCAACAGAATTTAAAACAGATAATCTTTAACACAAGCCAGAAAATATTGTCTAGCTTAAAATTATATCTTACCCTCAAACATATTTTAGTTCTTTTTATTCTCTCTCCTCGTGTGTAAAAACGATATGGTATACGTATTTTTTCATTGAAAATGAGTGAAAATAAAGCCATTTTATTTGAATGGGATAACAGCTAAAATAATCCGATATGTTACATTCACTCGATTTTCTACTATAGTTTATTTTATGTAGCTTCCACAAACTATTCTTGCAAAGTTTCTTTTTACTTTCTCTACTACGTATAGTAAGTAGGGGAAGTATTGTATTCCACCCAAAAATTCGATACCGAGATTTCACCGGAAATATATGTTTTGAGACCCCCTGAATCCAAAAAGAGCATTTTTGGAAACATGTCCGTGTGTGTGTCTGTCTGTGTGTCTGTGAACAGCATAACTCAGAAGCAAACAGTGGGATAAACACCAAACTTGGTATTTAGGTTCAGTCTCTTCCAGAGATGCGACACGAAGGTTTTCAAGAAAATCCCCCCACCCCAGACTACCCTTTACATGGAACATTTTTCGAAAATTTTAATTTTCTCAAAAACGGCTCTAACGATTTTGATTAAACTATCATATGTTTAAGATATTGTCATGACAAATAAAATGTTTATCTCGAATTTTCTGGCAATGTCTCCAAAAGTGTTCTTCATTATGAACGACTTTTTCATAACTGGTAAACCATAAGAGATAGACAAAAGTTTACTACACGAAAAATGTAGATCGCGTTAAAATACACAATTTATGTCATATACATTTCTTTTGTTGAGTGAACCGTTTGCGAGATATTGCTTGTTATTACCTTAAATTTTCCAATACTTATACTTTTTCTCAAATTCGTTATTCATTTTTACTTTCTCTACTACGTATAGTAAGTAGGGGAAGTATTGCATTCCACCCAAAAATTCGATACCGAGATTTCACCGGAAATACATGTTTTGAGACCTCCTGAATCCAAAAAAAGCATTTTTGGAAACATGTCCGTGTGTGTGTCTGTCTGTGTGTCTGTGTGTCTGTGAACAGCATAACTCAAAAACGAACAGTCGGATAAGCACCAAACTTGGTATTTAGGTTCAGTATCTTCCAGAGATGCGACACGAAGGTTTTCAAGAAAATCCCCCCACTCCAGACTACCCTTTACATGGAAGATTTTTCGAAAATTTTAATTTTCTCAAAAATGGCTCTAACGATTTTGATGAAAATATCATATGTTTAAGATAATGTCATGAGAAATGAAATGTATATCTCGAATTTTATTGGAATGTCTCCAAACGTATTCTTCATTGTGAACGACTTTTGCATAACTGGTAAACCATAAGAGATAGACAAAATTTTACTACACAAAAAATGTAGATCGCGTTAAAATACACAACTTATGTCATATACATTTCTTTTGTTGAGTGAACCGTTTTCGAGATATTGCTTGTTATTTCCTTAAATTTTCCAATACTTATACTTTTTCTCAAATTCGTTATTCATTTTTACTTTCTCTACTACGTATAGTAAGTAGGGGAAGTATTGCATTCCACCCAAAAATTCGATACCGAGATTTCACCGGAAATACATGTTTTGAGACCTCCTGAATCCAAAAAAAGAATTTTTGGAAACATGTCCGTGTGTGTGTCTGTGTGTCTGTGTGTGTGTGTGTCTGTGTGTGTGTGTGTCTGTGTGTGTGTGAACAGCATAACTCAAAAACGAACAGTCGGATAAGCACCAAACTTGGTATTTAGGTTCAGTATCTTCCAGAGATGCGACACGAAGGTTTTCAAGAAAATCCCCCCACCCCAAACTACCCTTTACATGGAAGATTTTTCGAAAATTTTAATTTTCTCAAAAATGGCTCAAACGATTTTGATGAAAATATCATATGTTTAAGATAATGTCATGGGAAATGAAATGTATATCTCGAATTTTCTGGGAATGTCTCCAAAAGTATTCTTTATTGTGAACAACTTTTGCATAACTGGTAAACCATAAGAGATACACAAAATGTTACTACACAAAAAGTGTAGATCGCGTTAAAATACACAACTTATGTCATATACATTTCTTTTGTTGAGTGAACCGTTTTGGAGATATTGCTTGTTATTTCCTTAAATTTTCCAATACTTATACTTTTTCTCAAATTCGTTATTCATTTTTTTTATGTCCTGGACATGCAAAGAGAATGGAATGCACCACATAGCAACCAGCGTTAAAATATTTGACTATCGCTTAAAAGCTACCATATTCCCCTTGCATCTACAAGAAAATTACCAATAAGATTGACATATCGATATCTCGATTAACATGAAGCATATGGAGAATAGGCGTTTTTTAAAAATAGTGTGTACAAGAGTAGAGAAAGTCATGTGAGTGTAACACATCAGATTTTTTATATGTCCTGGACATGCAAAGAGAATGGAATGCGCCACATAGCAACCAGCGTTAAAATATTTGACTATCGCTTAAAACTTACCATATTCCCCTTGCATCTACAAGAAAATTATCAATAAGATTGACATCTCGATATCTCGATTAACATGAAGCATATGGAGATTAAGCGTTTGTAAAAATAGTTTGTACAAGAGTAGAGAAAGTCATGTGAGTGTCACACATCAGATTTTTTTCTATCTATTTAATCGAGATAAAGTTTGCCGAATTGCGCATTTCGTTGTAGGTATAATGAGGATACAGGAGGCTGAAGAGATAATGAAATATTTAAAAAGCGGGTCAATATATCCTGAGTTTGAAATACGATACTCTCCTCCAAAGTAGGTAGTGAAAATTTGAAGCAATAACAATGAATATGTTGAAAATGGCTTATGCAACAAAAAAGGATATTTGAAATGCATTGTGTATTTTAATGATGACAGCCAACGGACGGATGACGGGTCCTCCTCCACCATTACCTCCTCGCCTTTCTTCTTCTTGATATTTAAATGTTTATTAACACAACAGTACATGTAGATTTATTATGACATTTAAGTTGTATAAGAAAGAAGGGAAGAGAGGGGTTGACGGCGAGTGTGGGGAGAGAGAACGGACAATGAGAAAGAGGAAGAATGGAGAGGGGAAAGAAAGCGGGAGGTAAATGTAGAGTGGAAAAGAATGGGAGAAATGGGAGTAACAGATGGCTGGCACACACATACACACACCTATATCGAGAGAGAGAGAGAGAGAGAGAGAGAGGGGAGGGAGAAAAAGAGGGAGGGGCAGAAAGAGAGCAATTTCTGTACTACTTAATCCCAAAACATGAGAAAAGGTATGGGTTCTGCTAGTATATTATACAGAATTATTAACAATACATTGATTGTAGCAAATGTAAACGCATTTTTTCTTTATCCCGAAAGTAAATGCTTGGATTACAAACGTCCTGAGATTTCCAAACACAGAAATACCATTGTAGAGAACTTGTTTAAAGTAGGTCAGATTCAAGGTTTTCAAGGAAAGCTTTATTTTATATGCTAAACAGACCCAGAAGTTAGAGGAATACATAAACTGTGGAATGTGCAAAGTAAGGCATCAGCAGCTAAAACCTTGTTCCGCAGAAGAAGCTTATACTTTTATTTTACGCATAGCTTCAGTAAACAAAGTTAAAATATTATGTTTCTTACCTAATATATGTAATGGATTAGAGTAATAACAATAAATTATATTAATAAGGTTGAGCAATTATTAACACGCATGAATTTTAAATATTATGTTACAAAATGTTATTATTTTTAATTTTGCAGCTTATTCAGCAATCATTCAGACTGGTTCCATTTAGATTGCTGTGTTACAAATGACATTTTGTTTACTACTGCGTCTTAGTACATACGTATATTGGAACTCAATTATAAATTTCATTGCCCGCAAATTGAGCTTAGCTTGCTACTTCTGCTTGTGATAGGTTAGTTTTCATACCACACAACCATTTGTCATAAATTAATTGGAACAGTTATTTTTGAATATATTGTCTTTATGGACAGTGGTAAAGAAAACCTTTTGAATCGAAAATTTGTATCAGTGCCCCATAAATTGAAAGCATTCGCGATACTGAATCGCTAAACTCGTTCCCTTTTCGCTCATTTATGTTTCAGATTTATGAAAGGATTTTATATTATGTATTATTAACAATTCTCGCATTTTAGGATTTAAGCCAGGTAATATTTTGAAAAGCAGGACTTACCTTTATGCTTGTACCTTTTGGCATGGCTATATGAGGTCGAAACCAAATTCTGAACTCAATTAAACATGTTGTATAGTTAGTAAATGGATGTAGATTTAGCGTTTGTTTGTTTACGGTGGAAACAAATAAGCGACGCTTTTTATGCACAAAGGCATTGTTGCCTTTATCCGAGTTATTTATTCATTACTTATGCAAAACAGTTTAAATTGATGAATGATGCAATGATCGCTCATTGAAGCAGAATTCCGTGTACGCTTTTAGTCAACCATTGTGTCGCGTTTTCTTTGCAACGTTTCAGCTGGTGATCGCACTGTTTTATTTTCGTTAATGTTTTATGTTTTGTTTTAGGGTTCTTGAATTGATGAAATAATACGCAGCCACGTTGATATTATAAATATAGAAAATTCGTACAGTAATGTGTTCAGTGAGAACTAACAACATAATCAAGTGTTACTGATAATCATTATTTACAATTTAATTTTCTGCTTACTGTTCTATGCTGCATGGTAGGTTGAATTTCAACTCTTAACGCTGAATGCAAATAGCAGGAATGTTTCATGTGATTGATACGTTAGAGATTACAATATTATATTAAACTCTTTTGCGCTAAATAAGGGGGAAAATTACCGAGCGGCATGGCTTAGGCGGTGACGTCTGTGGCCCACATTCGGGAGGTCCCGGGTTCGACTGCCCAATCTGATCTGGTTCGTCAGATGAATGCTGCAGTGGTTTCTTTTATTCCCCGAATTTCCGATTCCTTCATTTCATTCCATTAATGATTTAATTCATCCTTCACCCCGTTTCAGCTGTTTCAGTGTTGGAGGTGTCGGTGATGGTGTTTCGGTGCAACGTAGTGGGGAAACAGGATGCTCTCCGTGAACTTTCTCCGGCTCTCGGCCTTTGGCTGGTTACCGGGGTATAAAGACCGCCTGTGTGGAGCAGGGTCCCCAGTCTGCCTGTCCGACTACCGGGGCGTCTCAATATGGAAACTGTTGGGACCCTGTCAATGTTGTGCCGTTACTCGTGGATCCGACCGCCCGGTGTTTCCTTTTACATCATCCTTCTCTCCTGGGGTGTCGGTACAATATCCTCATCCCTGGATCGGTGCCGAAACTCCTCCAATCCAATCCACGGGAGAAGTCGTTAAGTTCAGAAACCATTCATTCAATTAATTAAATTTCTCCCAACATCAA
The DNA here is from genome assembly GCA_030765065.1 of Deroplatys truncata. NCBI lineage: Eukaryota > Metazoa > Arthropoda > Insecta > Mantodea > Mantidae > Deroplatys > Deroplatys truncata. The sequence continues at coordinate 71,280,524 of CM060975.1, read as the reverse complement.
AATACTTACCACTTTTCTGCGTTTATAGGTTACCTATGAGACATTTAAAAAACTATTTAAAAAGGATTGTTCAGAAGGTTAACATATTTTCGCACATATTTCGTTGAGTTTTACTTGAGACATTATTTTGGTCCTGTTTTTCAAATATATTGCAAGTTTTTCGATATTCAAATATTATGGGTAAAAGGGGAGTTCATATCCCCTCCCCGTTTTAAATTTAATTAGCAGCACCCAAAACCTTCTTACTTGAATTTACTAAGAGGCTAAAGGAATTTAAACATTTTGAAAACCTGCGCTTGTATGTATTTACTCCATTATATTCTCGGCTTTTTTTCGGATTTCAACGATTGTTGATTTAAGTTAATTTATTACAAATGTAATAAGCCCATTGACTTAATTTGTAATAAAAATGCTGCATAAGTATTTATTACGTTTATTTCATAAAAATTTAAAACGCATGCTCAAAGATGCTTATAGTAGTTCAAACATCAAGTGTCGAAATAATAAATGGGGAAAAAAGAATGCTGAATGCTATTTCAAAGCTTTCATGTATCGCTGTCAACAAAAAAGAAACAAAAAATCAAAAAGAATTAATATCTGGTAAACTACTTTATTAATCTCTTCCGTGGCCTATGGTTAGCACACTAATCTCTGATTCCTGCGGTCACGGGCTTAAAAATCTTCAGATGTTCTTCCCTCAGAAGGCAAGTAAATCTTCCGGAGCAAAATTGTCGGCCATTTCACAACTGCAGCGTCCTGCTTCTCTCCCATGGCGCTATATAAGAGCGGTGGGCTGATCACCTGTCACCAAGCGCGCCTAGTGGATATCAGTGACTACAGAGATTCGCCTGATTACAGAAAGCACCGCTAATTTGTTCCTATATGCCAACGACGTGACATGAAGCTGAACTAAACCAATTTATCAATAAATTTTATACAAACTACTATTGAGAATGTGCTTGCAAAATTTGCGACCAAATTTTCAAAAAAACGTTTTTTGGAAGTGTTCTTCTAGATATCTTTACATACGTACTCGGAAAACTAGGACAAATAGGTAGATAGTATCTATCTTAGGTAGATTGACTAAAATAGTATATCTTGCATACAGAATCCAATTGAGCGCATACAAGACATATGCATCACACTTGTGCTCCACTCCTCATCCAGTCGCTCCCAGAGAACGGAGTCAATGTATACTCAACTTCACTTCTATGTATCTTTTTCTGGCTTTTGTATTTATAAATTCACATATGTGTAGATACACCTTTTTATCTCGTACATCAGTTTATTCTAACTTGAGAGCTTAAAGGTGCCCTTGTCATTTCAGGTTGACTGAAGCTGACCTCTGACTTTCCCATGAAGACACCGTGAGATGGGTTCTACTCTTGCGTAAGGTAAGTAGTGCATGCCTTGTTTACATATAAATGTAGATAAGTGCACTTTTTGTGACAGAAAAGTATTCTATGAACAATTAATTGTCCACGCAACCTCTTGAGACACAGATTGCTTGTCGTCGTGTGAAGAGAACGTTTTCAGTTTGTACTTATCATTGCAAATATATATGTAGTAACCGCGGAAATGTTTCAAAGTGACAGAGGTAAAACCACAGGGCACAAACCCTCGCGCCGCTAGGTGGGATTACTGTGCTAAAGCACAAGCCTTTGCCGTGAAGCACGAAAAGTTCTGATTCAGTAGCTATTCCAGAATAAGCTCAGAAGAACAGTAACAAACATCTGAATTAAGATTAAAACTGCTGCACCCTATCAAAACTAAAGGAAACCAAGGAACAATCTTTCATAGTAGACCAGATAGCTTTGGAACTTACGTAAGTTTTCGTGGCTACTTGAAAACTTGAGGTCGAAATCCTATACAATATTTTCCACAATTTTCTGTTTGTTCTGTGGTCCCAGGTTCGCTTCCTGGCTGGTGTGAGAATTTTTCTTCTGCCACGCTTTTTTATTCCCCTATCCTCCCCAGAATCTGGAAGTATGGATGAGGGTGTACGAGTTAACCCATTGCCAATAGACAATATATTCCAACAGTAAAAGGCCGCCGATATGAGCATTGCGGATAAAGTCCAGATATGAATAGAACAATTAAAAACTCCATGGTGTTCGTCTATCATTTCTAAGTTTCTGATACAATTGAAACTGATTCTTAGTAGGAGTTGTCTACCTTCGGTATCAAATCATTTACTACATCAATACGTGTTTTCATTCTGCTGAGGGTTAATTCTGACTTTCCTGCATTTTAGTCTTCGTTTATGTGAGAGGAAACCTGTTGAAGTCTATATGCAACCATGTGGAAGAACAATTATCAAAACATAATTAACCCTAATTGTGGTTAAATTCCGGAAATAATTTACGGCACTTACAACATTAATCTTCAGGGGCAAAAAATACTCAGCTATTTTAACCTACTCTCATGCTGGCACAGACCTGACAGAAAGTTGTTTTTATTTCTGCTGAAATTACAGCCGTATCAGACACGTTTTCTAACGTTTACTTTTGGAATGCTGTATTAAACTAAGAAAGACCTACGCTCAAGGACAAATTAGCCATCAGGTATAACAGCGGCGGTGAACAGGGGAATTACAGAGGAAGAGAGTAAAGAAACTATTTAACAGGGGGATTATTCTGTAACTGGGGTCTTGGGGCAAATGAAACAAAGCGTGATAAGTTGGTTTCCAAGAGTATGCAATAAAGTGCTGACGCTAGCAGGAAAGAGAACTTATAATTATTACAATCGTTGAAAGTGAACAGAATAGCGCACAACCAACTTACAAATGAATTGCAAGAAAATAACTGAATCATTTGCAACTGAGAAGCCGATATTTGTATATTGCGACCTAATCGTAGAGTAAACTGCACGCATATTATTACATGAGCATTAACCATTCTTTCTGGGCAGTATACAGAGATGTATTCGAGCCGGGGTCCTCTCTTTCAAAGTGTATAAATTCATTGTAACGAAATTCATCCTAATAAGAATTTGATTGAATAACAACTCTGGCTGCCATTGTCATATACAGGTAGATCATTTAAGTTGAGACTGTACAATATCTCCAAAACTAAGCGTTATAGAAAGAAATGTCTTAATAAAGGTTGTTTGATAGTATGGGGGAAAGTAAATGCCAGTAGCCGTGTTTTGTTTGGAGGACTTTGTGATGATTGACCCTAACATTACCATCACAAAATCCTCCAAACAAAACACAACTAATGGCATTTTCTTTTCCCCATAATATCAAGCAACTTTTATTAGACATTTCTTTCTATAACGCTTAGTTTTGGAGATATTGTACAGTCTCAACTTAAATGGTCCACCCTGTATATTTCAAGAAGCCTAAATGAACTGCGTTTTTGTTATATTTTTCCAGTTTCAAATGAAATGTAAATCCTTGAAGATTCGTCGCAGGTCAGAAACGTGACAACATTGCCTTACTGTGTTTGCAGCATCTTGCCCATCACACCATTCTCTCAAACACCTGCGATTGCAGGTATCATCAGGTCCCTAATTAAATTAGAAAAAATGTTTATGTGGTACTTATTGAAACTTTGTGAGCTCACGAGGAGAGAAGAAGAAAGGAGAAGAGAAAGAAGATAAAGTGTTGGAGTCTTCTTCTTGATGTTAGGTAGGTATTGTATTTCATCATTGTACTAGCTGCCTTGTCCTACGCAGTGATTTAGTTCGCAGTCACGGAATGAGCATGGGTTCGAGCTCACTCGTGTGAATACGGATTTTAGGCCCGTGAATAGACCCGGTGCCCACTCAGCATCGTGATGCATTTGAGGAGCTGCGATAGGTGGCGATCTGTCGATCATGAAAGTCAACTGTTCAACTGGACGGGTCATGGTATTAGCCATGGCCCACAAGAGCTGTAAAGTCACGCATTTAACTTTAACTAGCTGTATTAGCTGGAGTAGCCATTGAGTCTATCTGCAGTTATCAACAGGGGTTTTACTATATGTTTGATTTTATCCTTAGATTTCCTAGTGGCGAAGTTATGTGTAAACCCATCTGGATAATCAAAAGTGATTTTCAATTTAATTAAAAAAATTTAGGGTTTAAGCAAAGCATATAAATATTAAACGTACAATTTAAGCAGAGCCATGGCCAGCCACTGCAACTCGGTCGCCTTCGAAATCTAGGAACGTTTATAAAACAAGGTACATTTTTGGAGAAGGCTGTGATAGTGTTATTGATTCAGTTTGATGGTTGCAAAATTAAATTGGCATTTATTAAAGACACTTCAGAAGCCGTTTCATTAGACACTGATTCTATTTAAACAAAGTTAGGGAGGTGATAATCGCAAAATGATAAATTGCTAGTAAGAGATAGCCATTATTGCTTGAAATCGTACTCCATTTAATTTTTTGGTCCAAGGTAGCATCACAAACTATAAATGAAATAGCCTAGAAGATATGTTATGATGAACTCTGATTTTTATCCCTCAAAAGCACCCGTGATATTCGTAGTAACTGCTAAAGGTAAGCTAATATTAATATTAATACAAATGATGGGAGAAGTGGCGGATATTTTATTTATAATATGTTTTATTGTTCCTTTTCTATAAAAAAGTGTTTCAAACTTTGGAAATTAGCATACTCTATAAATATTTTCAGCGGTCGAATAATTTTTACACAAAATTACATTTTGAAATATTGTTGTTTCATATTGACTCGTAACTATTTAATAAAGCCCAAGTCCCACGATTTGTACACGGAACCAAGCGTATCCTAATGCTAATAGAACTGAATAGGATGAAATTGGTGGCTGTACCCCTAAACCAACAGTTTAAGAAATTTGGGCATGAAATACAAACTGTAACCTCCATGAGTAAACATTAATCACTGTTGTATCCTTTATAGACGGTTTACTAATTCGGAACAAACACATTATAGAGAACAGCGTGAATTAATAAGAATTGGAATAGTTAAATTGACAGTTCTAATTACAAAATATAAATAAGCATTAGATTACAGCGGTAAGTTTTATGAAAGGTTTACATGTGTGGTTTTTAAACCTTAATTTAATTAATTTCATCTCCGTCTTATACGTTATGAAATTATTTTAAAATGATCTATAAGATTTTTATGCTGAGCTTTTTTAACCTTGGAATGTAATTTCGTAAACATTTCGTGTTCATAATAACTGACCAAATATCTCCTGATATTTATGGAAATAGGAATCAAATATCAGCGGAAGTGGTGTTTCTGAACTTCTAAAGCTCCCTCCGAAAATCTTTGGAAACCTTGTAGTATGGTCTGACGCATGTTTTAACCGCGAAAGACTTACTCAAATGGTCTAATAAATCTTTAGATAAGAAGAGTAGAAGCACTATTAAACTTTTATAGCTTTTCTTTGGTGCCATAGTTATTCCATAAATAAAGGCTCCACAATGTTCATATTACAGGAATGCATAGCCCCTAACAACGAAATAGGTATATACTAGCGGATATGAAGATTCCCTACTGCCTCAAGCCACAAATTAATACATTTTGCACATTGCATATAATCTGTAAGCAAATCAAAATCGTTAGAGGCATTTTTGAGAACATACAAAAATAATGAAACATTTTCCGTATAAAGAGTAGCATGGGGTAGTGTATCTTTTTAGAATTTTCCTCTGGCACCCTTAAATGGTGTCTGACCAGAAGCTGGAAATGTTGCATTATTCGACTTTTCATTTTTACTTTCTCTACTACGTATAGTAAGTAGGGGAAGTATTGTATTCCAGCAAAAAATTCGATATCGAGATTTCACAGTAAATACATGTTTTGAGACCCCTGAATCCCAAAAAAAGCATTTTTAGAAATATCCGTGTGTGTCTGTGTGTCTGTGAACAGCATAACTCAGAAACAAACAGTCGGATAAACACCAAACTTGGTATTTAGGTTCAGTATCTTCCAGAGATGCGACACGAAGGTTTTCAAGAAAATGCTCCCACTCCAGATTACCCTTTACATGGAACATTTTTCGAAAATTATATTTTCTCAAAAATGGCTCTAACGATTTTGATTAAAATATCATATGTTTAAGATATTTTCATGAAAAATTAAATGTATATCTCGAATATTCTGGGAATGTCTCCAAAAGCATTCTTCATTGTGAACGACTTTTGCATAACTGGTAAACCATAAGAGATAGACAAACTTTTACTACACAAAAAATGTAGATAGCGTTAAAATACACAGTTTATGTTATATGCATATTTTTTTTGTTAAGTGAACCGTTTTCGAGATATTGCTTGTTATTCCCTTAAATTTTCCAATACTTATACTTTTTCTCAAATTCGTTATTCATTTTTTTATGTCCTGGACATGCAAAGAGAATGGAATGCGCCACATAGCACCTAGCTCTTAAAATATTTGACTATCGCTTAAAGCCTACCAATTCCCCTTGCATCTACAAGAAAATTAGCAATAAGATTAACATCTCGATATCTCGATTAACGTGAAGCATATGGAGAATAAGCGTTTGTAAAAATAGTTTGTACAAGAGTAGAGAAAGTCATGTGAGTGTAACACATCAGATTTTTACTTCTGCCACCTCCCTATAGTAGGTAAGAGGAAGTATTGTATTCCCCCAAAAATTCACTGTCGATATTTCACCAAAAATACATGTTTTGAGGCTGCCTGAATCCTAAAAAGGAATTTTTAGACTGTGCCTGACTGTGATTCAGAGAAATACCCAAACTACCCCTTGCATTGGAAACCTTTCGTTATTTTGATTATTTCAAAAATGACTCTAACAATATTAAAATACCACATGTTTAAGATATCTGCATAGAAAATAAAATGTATATAGTTTAACTGTATAGTCCTCTTCGTTCGGAAGGAATTTTGTATTATTTTATAAGGAGTAAAGAATAAAGGATAGACAAAAGCATACCACACAGAAAACGTAAATCTCTTTATAACACAGCAACAGTTTATTTCAAATAACTCGTTTGTGACACCAGCCGTTTTGCGAGATATTCCTTAATATTGTTTTCAATGTTCAATGCTTTACAATTTGTTTAAACTTCTGTCGCCATTCACTTGTTTCTCGCGATATCACAGAAAGAGTATTGAATTTTAAAGTCGTGGCGTGCCGATTTTTAACACCTGACTATAGATTCGGTATACTTTATTCCTCATGTTCCTCTAATGAAGTGTGTAATGAAACTATATTTGCAAATGTTTATCTCGATTAGTGTGAAGTAGAGAAATAAGCTTCTGTAAGAATAGTTTATAGAAGCTATATACATATAAATAAAGGATGGTGGGTAGAGAAAGTCGTGTGAATGTATCAGTTCAGATATATTTTTTACGCTGCTCAAGGACAGATTCGCGGGACTTTTTTTAATGTCTTTTTAGTGTTCCAGGACTCCATAAATTCCTATTGCTACTGTAGGTATGCGACAGGAAATAAGATAAAAATGTATTCTATTTATTTATAAAACCTGGAATACAACGCGCGCACATACCGCGCAGTATGCTTGCTCTATGTACCCAAGTACAGTAGATAAACTTGTTTGGAAATCAATATTTGCGCTGCAAAACCTGACAACGAGATTTTGATTTTCTTCCTGCAATCCGCACATTCCTCAAAAGAGGCTATGAAGTAACCAAGGACTGCAGAAAATTAAGATCCAGGTTATTAGGCTACGTATGTATTTGTTTTGCTTCCCATGTTATGTGTTTAGAATCTGCAGTAAACAGCATATTCTTAGAGGCCGGCAGAAAGTGCAGTGTTCAGTTGGTTTCTGTGGGTCATGAGTGAGGTTTACAGAAACTAGTCTACGCTTATCTTCAAGAATTAGGTAAGATATTTTTCTCTTACTAATTACCAGTTTTTAGGATTTTATAAATGAAGTTTCAGTCTTTTACCATCTTGGATTAGATATACGATGGTGTTGCAGTTTTCTGCATTTCTGCACATGAAATATTTAGGGGTAAAATACAACACACACAGCAATTTAGATTCACTGCCATGTTTCCACATGCCTAAGAGAATGTTGCTTTTGTTTCTTGTGAAATTACAGGCGTATCGGACACATTTTCCAAGTTTTTCTTTTGGAATGCTGAAAATGTTAGTATAAATTGATTGGGCCTACGCTTAGGAAAAATTATTTAGCCATTAGGCATAACAGCAGGGTGAATGGTGGAATTTCGAGGAAGAGAGAAAATAGACTATTAATAGGTGAGATTATATCTGAACCGGGCGTCTTGAAGTAATTGAATCAATGCTGATAAACTGGTTTCCAAGGAGTATGCAATATAGTACTGATACTAGGAGGAAAGAATAATTACAATCCTTGAAAACGAATGAAAAAGCGCATACCAAATTCCAAATGAATTACAATTGCATCCATTTGCAACTGAGAGCCAAGGTTTGTATATTGTGAACCCATCGCCGAGTAAAAGGCATGTACACTGCCGGTCAAAAGGTTTTGAACACACAGGGTAGTAAGTGATATACAATAGTGATCAGAAATAAGTAAAGCTTCTGACATGATTTACTGTTTCATCAAAGTTTACTGTGATAATAATCATCATTGTTACTTTCTCTACTACTTATACGAAGTATTGTATTCCACCCAAAAACTAAATGTCAAGATTTCACCGAGAATACATTTTTTGAGGCCCCATAATCCAAAATGAAAGCATTTTTAGAAAAAGGTCCGATGTGTATGTGTGTGTGTCTGTGTACAGCATAACTCAAAAACAAAAAGTCGGATAAATACCAAACCTGGAATTTAGGTTCAGTACCTTCCAAAGATAAGACACGAAGATTTTTCAGAAAATCCTCCACCCCAGATTACCCTTTACATGGAAGATTTTTAAAAAATTGTTATTTTCTAAAAAAATTACTAACGATTTTGATTAAAATACCATATGTTAAAGATATTTACATGGCAAATAAAATGTATATCTTGAATTTTCTGGGAATAGCCTATGAAGTGCACATATTTGGAAGAAATTGTCTATAATCTCATATAGCTGGTAAATGTTAAGCGATAGTCGAAAACCTACTAGATCTCTTTAAAGCACACAGTTTATCTCAAATACATTTTTTGTAGCATCAGCCATTTCCAAGATATCAATTATTATTGATTCGATTTGTTCAAAACTTTGTTATTCTTTTTGATTGTCATCAATATTCAGTTGCTTCTCACCATGTCACGGAAACAGTATGGAATTTTAAGGTCAGCATACAACGTCCAGTTCTTAAACATTTGACTATCGCTTTTCTCTTTGTACGAAATGTGTAATGTAGCTATTTCTGCAAAGGTTTATTTAGATAAAAATGAAGCAGATAGAAAAGTAAGCTTTAGTAAGAGTAGATTGTATACCCACTAATAAACGATTGAGAAAGTCACATGAATGTATCACATCAGACATTTTTTATTACTTCCTCTATCACGTACACGGATGAAAATATATGGCATTCCACTAAAAATTCGATATCGAGATTTCGTAGGAAATATATGTTTTGAGACCCCATGAATCCAAATAAATCATTTTTAGAAAAAGGTCCGTGTGTGTTTGTATGTCTATCCGTCTGTCTGTGAACAGCATAACTCAAGAGCGATAGGTTAGGGAAAAACCAAACTTGGTATTTAGATTCAGTATCTTCCAAAGATACGACACGAAGATTTTTAACAAAATTCCCCACCACAAACTACACTTTACATGGAATTTGTTCGAAATTTTTTATTTTATAAAAAAATGGTTCTAAGGGCTTTGATTAAAATACCATATATGAAAGATATTTATATGAGAAATAAAATATATATAATCTCGGAGAATAGCCTATGAAGTCCTGCTCATTCGGAAGGAATTTTGTGTAATCTTGCATAGCTGGTAAACGTTAAGCGATAGACGAAAACGTACTACGCAAAAATGTAGATCTCTTAAAATCACAAAATTTATTTAAAATAAGTTTTTTGTGGCATAAACCGTTTCTGAGATATCCGTTATTAAAGGTACGAACTGTTCATTTCTTGATCATTCTCTTAAGGTCTTTTCAACATTCAATTGTTTCTCGGGATTGTATGGAAACAGCATGGAATTTTAAGGCCAGCATATGGCGCCCTGTTCTTAAACATTTGAGTGTCGCTGTTCGCTTTGTATCTATAACAAAATGTGCAATGTAGCTATTTCTGTAAAGTTTTATTTGGATTAAAATGTAGTAGAAAGAAAAATAAGCTTGAGCAAGAATAATTTGTATACCCTCTAATAAATGACAGAGGGTAAAGAAAGTCATGGGAATGAATCAAATCAGATTTTTTTTTTATTTTGTTCCAACGAATTTATTCTACGAAGTAAATGACAGATTTACTCATTTCTTTCGGGCATGAGCCATTTTGGAGATATCCGTTGTTATTGGTTTGGGTGTTTAATAATTCATCCTTATATGTTCTAAAAATATTGCCATGGTCTCAATTACAAAGTAGACAAACAATACTATGGAACTGGGTCTTCGGAAATTAGCTTAAGAAGGTAGGTTTAATACTGTCGGCATATCTACAGTATTATTTTTCAGCTTAATTTTAATTGATGTAAGATTTGACCATGTTGATTAAATTTGAGTAACTGGACATTTATGAGATAAATTGAAGTAATGTATTCATTAAAGTACTGCAACTCTCGATCTTCAACTAACGATATGCAATAATGATTAATCTTGCACGCGCACAATCTTCAAACCTTAATAGCAGCAATCCAAAATGGTAGGCAGATAAACCTAAACAGTTATATGTATGTATATACATATATATATATAATTCTCCCTTGTATTACATAATAACATGAAACAATATATACGATAGTTAACTAGGAGCCGAAAGGGACTCACACCCCCCCCCCCAGACTCACCCAGATCATTTGTGGCTAAGCCCATGACGGGGCGCCCCTGGGAGAGAGATGAGATAAGAGGAGAGGAGACAGAGGGCGACCGGACCAGGAGGCACGACAGGCAGAGGGCAGGGTCCCTACCGTTTATAGACTGAACAGTTCTCTCCAGAGGATCGGGTTCGATTCCCAGCTTTGACGGGGAATTTGTGTATAACCAGAATCATCCCATACTATAGAATATGAATAGTCGTCCTCCGTGGTGGAGTGGTTACCATGCTAGCCTATAGTTCCCGAAGTCGCGGTTTCAAACCAGGCGGAGGGCGATGGAATTTTTTGGGCGTAAAAATCCTTAGCATGGCTTCCTTCGGAAGGGAAGTAAAGTCGGTGGTCCCGTGTCGTAGATTTACGGCACGTAAAAGAACCTCAAGCCTGATAAAGGGGCCTCCAAGCAAAATTACCGATCTTTCACGCCCAATATAGAATGGGATGCTAAGGACCACAGCAGTTAAAGAGCCTCCATAAATAAAACCAATTCAATTTAATTTTAAGTATGGATATGGAAGTGAATGTGAGTGTGCGTAAATGTAAAAAATGACGTTAACAAAACCTGCAGTGTAGATCAGTCGGTAGAACATCTACTTGTTGTACAAGGGGCCCCGGGTTCGATTCTCGGCTGAGCTTGGAGATTTTACTCTAGCCAAGATAATTCCCTAACTTCCTCAGAATCTGGAAGTGTTACTGCGAGAGTGGGTGTGTGTGTTTGAGGTATAATGTATAAAACGCAAAGAAAAATCAGAAATACAATGACAACTGTGTACGCATTAACACTATTGCCGATAGGCAATATGTTCCAAAGGTAAAAGCCCGCCGATGTGAACATTGTACTTAAAAGCCGGGGCATAAACAGAATAATAATAAAAAAATCTTCGGTTGAATGAGTAATAATACAATTAGTTGTTTCTCAAGTACAAACCCCGGATATGACCACAGAAGTTAAGGATGCTATATAAATCTATAATAGTATTATAAGAAGAGTATGTAAGGAAATTTCAACAACCACTCAAACAATTTGGAAAATTCTTTCACCATTGAAAAGCCCATTTCTTTCGGACGGACATGGTCTATAAAACACCTTCTAATATAATTTCATAAACTACTAAAAGATTAAAAAGTATTTACAAAGCCTTTGTACTTGAATATGAACACAATTGGTGTTATAAAGAATGTGCTTTTGAAGAAGGCTTTGGCCTTTAGTTGAGAACGCTATGGAGTAGAAAACAAATGCTGTTACTCCACAGACATTGCACGTAAAGTAAGACAAGTGCCGCGGATATTTCATTCCAGATATGGTCACGGTTTAGCAATGAAGACACAGTAAAACAAAGGAGAATGGAATATCCTTGCAATACTGCGATACGCATGTTATAGTAGTTACAACATATAGGGTTATTCAAAAAGAAGGAACAGATTTTAAATATTTATTCCTAATGAACGACAATAGATGGTGACACATGCGATACATCACTGAATAGAGAAAAGTTCAAAATTTTATTTTATATGTTCAAAATGAGCACCATTTGTTATGTAAGGACGACCAGTGCTTTTCCATTTGTACACGCAACCATCTTCTACGAATTTATTGTATAAATTGTAAATTTTTTATGACGAGGCGGTTCTTTGTTGAACTTACAACGAAATGCACGCTGCAATGAAACAATAGATTCACTCTTTGCATAATGCAGCACAGAAAACCAGTTTTCCTGTGGCGTCGCCATTTTCTCGTAATCAAACACAGCCCTGCTGTAGGCACTGAATGGAACTAGTAGGTGAAGCTTAAAACTTTCAACTTTCCTCTATTCAATGATATGTCGTATGTGTCACTATCTATTGTAGTTCATTAAAAATGGATATTAAGATATGTTCCTTCTTTTTGAATAACCCTGTATTTTTATAACCCTCAAGTAAGAAAGTTTTGCTTAATTTCCTTTGTTATAACCAAGACCGTTAGCAGGGCATGTTAATTGATAAAAAATTATGTCCTGTTAACATTAGAAAGGGTCAACAAATATTTTAGTATTAACAACTCAGAGTATCATTTTTCTTGATGGTCGGAGACTGTGCGTCTTTTCAAAAGCGGTTGGTTAACCCGGTGACTTATAGTGGGAAATCTTTATATTTACCAGCTTCAAGTCTATTTTGTTGTATATATTATGCGCCTAAGTATTATGTGAAAACTATGCAGCTTTTCTGTAATTAAATCCATATTTTTAGTACCGGAGATAAGATACAGAGGTTTAAAACGCCACTTACTGTAATTATTCAAAATATCGCTCGATCATTCCGAGCTATAATTGTTCCACCGCCAAAGTGGAACAATTATAGCTCGGAATGATAGCTCGGAATCTGCTATGCAGCAGAACTTGGAAGACTATCGGGGAGACGGCTAAGAAAGTTAGACGTTCCGCCGATATTTCACATCCTTTTCGTGAATACCAGGATTTTTCACCCGTTATTGATAATAGTTAAGACTACAAAATTACAATTATAAAGAGTAAAGGGGAGTATTAACCATAAAAATTTTCAATATCTAATTTCATAAAGAAATGAGGGAGGTAAATGTGTTTAATATAGTCATCATTTGAGTTTAAAAAGCTACGAATGCAACATCGAGAAACCATATATTGGGAAAAAGTATACTGATGTGATACATTCACATGGCTTTCACTACCCTCTATCGTTTACTTCTGAGTATACAATCTTACCTTGTTACTAAGCTTATTTTTATAACTACTACGTTTTAATCTAAATAAATTTTCGCAGAAATAGCTACATTACACATTTCGATATAAATACTAAGAGAACAGTGATAGTCAAATGTTAAAGAATCGGACACTATATGCTGATCTTGAAATTCCATACTGTTCCCATGCAATCGCGAGAAACTACTGAATGCTGAAAAGACTTTACAGAATGACAAAGCAATGAACAATTGGGACCATTAATAACGAATATCTCAGAAATGGCTTATGCCAAAAAAAACTTATTTGTAATAAACTGTGTGTTTTAAAGAGATCTACATTTCTTGTGCAGTACGTTTTCATCTATTGCTTAACAAGATTATACAAAATTCCTCCCGAATGAAGAGGGCTTCAAAGACTATTCCCAAAAAATTCAAGATATACATTTTATTTGTCATGTAAGTATCTTTAATATATGGTATTTAGAGAGCCATATTTAGAAAATAACATTTTTCGAAAAATATTCCATGTAAAGGGTAATTGGGGTGGGGATTTTCTTGAAAATCTTCGTATCCTTGGAAGATACTGAAATTAAATACCAAGTTTGGTACTTATCCGACTTTTCGTTTTTGAGTTATACTCTTCACAGACACATACACGCGCACACGCACACACAGTCTGACAGATACACGCATACACGCGGATCTTTTCCAAATAATGCTTATTTTTTCCATCCAGGGGCCTCAAAACATGTATTTCTAGTGAAATCTGGACGTCAATTTTTGGGTGGAATACAATACTCTCCCTGCTTATTATACGTAGTAGGGAAAGTAGAAAAAAATTAATGGTTTACGAGACTCCAGTCGACATTCCCGTGCTTCTGTGGCAGCTCTAGATATCTCGTATATGCCAGTCATCTGAGATACTATAATATCCATAACCCGTTGGTATTTAGCTTATTGTGGTTGTGGAGGTAAATCATTTGAGCTGCTGCTTGAAAGAAACAGTAGTTCGCAGAAAATATAAATCATATAAATCAAATAATATAAACCACCATTATCATTGAACATTTCAGGGTTTAAAACATTCTCTCATACAAAAATAATTTTGTCATTTAAAGACCTTCTCATATAACTGGATTAATTTGTATGTTACTGAAACTCTTAAACCTAAAGAGTTAGATTGAGTTCGGTTTCGGTCCAAACACATTAAGGAAGCAGATTTTGCACTGAGGTTATTACACTGTTCATATATATATATATATATATATATATATATATATTTGTAATTTTAGTCCTATCTGTTCCTGTAAAATAATTATATAGTACTAGTCAGAAGGCAATAAGTAGTTGATTAATTCATTTATATCAAAATCCAACTATCAAGACCCAGGAAACATTACTTGTGCAACACAATAACGTCATATTGCTTGAAGATGGGGCTTCGGGAATCATGGTTTCTCTGTATCAAAATGATCAAAAAAGTCTCTGAACAATCTCTGATAATTGATTGTTAGAGTTTATATTCACCCCGAATATCCTATCATGTTTATATAAAATGGTCCGGTGATATAGTCCCTAAGGGAACACAGCAGTAAAAGTCGCTGTTTATCCGCTGTTTATCGTTTGTTTATCCGCAGGCACTCAGCATAGCACAAATGTTATACTTGAGTCACTTTCCACACACTCGGAACACAATACAATTGTTCCGTCGAATCGTAACGCATAACTGAGCTGCACTTGCATGTCCAGTTTCCTCTTCATAACTTAACTAACAGAACTCAACTGCGGGCAACAGCAGTCCCCTTCTAGACCTTGCATACAAAGCAGAATGTTCTAGAAAGGAAGGCTACTAGAACACTCCGAAAGGAAAATTCTGGAACAGGGAAACAGCACATAATAGGATATTGTTCCAACGGCCGGCCGAAGATTCCGCCCAAGTGTCGGGTCGGCAGGCGCTTACCGGCGGCCAACAAGTAGCATCGCCGCGCGGCCACAATATTTATTTAAAGCCTAACTCAGAAGTATCATAGGAGGTTATTCTCAAATATTATTATGGGTCATTTCGACATTACGAGTCATGTCATAATTTCTTTAGTATCCTTATTTAAATTCACTATTATAATCCAACTCAAAGTAAGTTATTTTTTAAATTGTTCCACAGTGCATCAAGTTTTCAGGATTCTGCAACTGCAATGTATCTCCCTACCACAATAAAATGACCTGTATGTTCTTGAGGGAAATCGGAGCCAATGCGTTTCCATCAAAAGCCCTGCCCGTAAGTGAACGGATAGCTAATGTACTTGGATACCTAGATCAGGATTTGCTACTGACCCCGTAGTAGCTACATTCAGTTTAAATCGACGAAGGAACCAATGCGCGTTATGCTGTTAATTTTAACACGTTGTACAACAACATGGGGAAAAGGTTTCTGGAAAATGTGCAATATGTTCGTTTTATAGGGTTTTGATAGCTTTTCATAACACAAAGGTCCTGCCTTCAAGAAACTGGCTGTTCAGGGAGTTGCCCATAGATAAGCGCCTTGTTCAGTCATTTTCTTTATATTGTTCAAAGAGTTTGTAGAAATTGAAGTTCATACTGAGATATACTTTTTACAGCATTGGTGAGAATGACAGCACTAGGAATACTGCTATGGGTTACAATGACCTGCATAGTCGTGACCGAAGGCTTCGGAGGATTTCCTGCTTTGGCAGCTGCCGTGTTAAAGTGGATACAATCTGGCACCCAGCACTGGAACAACGAACCACGAGATGTGCCGCAAGTTCTCCCTGAGTACGACTTCATCGTGGTAGGTGCTGGTTCGGCGGGCTGCGTGCTCGCTAGTCGACTCTCTGAAGTACATCATTGGAAGGTCCTCCTCATAGAAGCTGGAAGACATGAGAATTTTCTCATGGATGTGCCTTTACTCAGTCCTTGGCTTCCATCTACAGAAGCCGACTGGAAGTACAGGACAGAAATGACTTCATCTACGTGTAAAGGAATGGTTGGGGGCAAGTGTCCATACCCCCGTGGAAAAGTAATGGGAGGAAGCAGTACTATTAACGACATGATCTACAGTCGTGGTAACAGAAGGGATTACGACAAGTGGGAAGCTATGGGGAACAATGGTTGGGGCTACAAAGACATTTTGCCTTACTTTCTTAAGCTGGAGAACATGACTATTCCTGGGATGAACTTTCAACTACATTCGCAAGTTGGACCTGTTAGTATGAGCTATGTACCCTACCGCACTCCGCTAGCCAGCACTTTCCTCCAGGCTGGGAGGGAAATTGGTCAACATTTGCCTTTGGATTACAACGCAGAAACCCAGACGGGATTTTCTTACATCCAAGCCACCCTCAGTAACGGAGTACGCCACAGTTCATCCACAGCATATCTTCATCCTATCGGGAAGAGACCAAACCTTCATGTCAAAAAGTTCAGTCTGGTGATAAGGATTCTCATAAATCGTAAGTTAAAAATAGCTGAAGGCGTAGAGTTTGAACGCAATGGCAAGCGATTCATTGTAAGAGCCAGGCGAGAGGTTATTGTCTCAGCAGGCGCCGTGAATTCCCCGCAACTTTTGATGCTCTCAGGCATAGGTCCCCGTGAGCATCTGGAAGAAAAAGGTATAGACGTGCTTCAGGATTTAAAAGTCGGCTACAATGCAATGGACCATCTCGGGGTAATAGGACTGAGTTTCATCCTAAATCAGTCGGTAGCACTTAATTTTAATGACATTTTGTCCAATCCATCACAATTAGTAGACTTTTTTGAGCGTCGTAAAGGTCCGCTCACAATGCCTAGCGCAGTTGAAGCTCTCGCTTTCTATGACTCAACCAATCCCAAAAGCTTAGATGGTTATCCAGACTTAGAAATTCTTTTCGTGTCGTTAGGTTTGACAACGACTGAGTCTGGCTATAAATACATCGGGTTGAAAGAAAGCATTTATAACGCTGTTTACAAAAGTGTAGCAAGACTACCCGTTTGGACTGGTGTTCCTATAATTTTAAAACCCAACAGTCGCGGTAGAATACTACTGAAAAGTATAAATCCTAAAGCACACCCTGCAATTTATCATAACTACTTCAGTGGTGTTAACGATATGGAAATGTGTCTCCGTGGAATAAGATTACTGCAACAAATAAGTAACACGCAAGCTTTCAAAAAATATGGTTCCCATCTCAACGACATTCCAATTCCTGGATGTGAACACCTCATGTTTGACTCGGATCATTACTGGAGATGTTACCTCGAACATATGACGATAGGTGCTTGGCATTTGTCAGGCACATGCAGAATGGGTCCTCCTTCAGATCCTCAAGCAGTAGTGGATCCCAGACTCCGTGTGTATGGCATAGGAAACCTAAGAGTAGTGGATGCATCCATAATGCCGGAGTTGCCGGCTGCTCACATCAACGTGCCAGTCATGATGATCGGCGAGAAGGCTGCGGACATGATAAAAGAAGATTGGAATACTCCAGTTTTCGGTTAGACTATCAACCAAATTTGATATTTGAAAACTAACAGCTGAACTTTGTGAAAACGGTAAACAGTTGCCAATAATTTGGCCAAAGCCTTTGCGGAATATTGAATCTGTGCAGAAAATGCCTATCTTTCAGAAATATGCTCGATTGCTGCTTATTGAATCAAGGGTTAACTTGTCGTTCCTGAAGTCGCGGATTCAAACCCGGAGGAGGGCGATGGATTTTTTCGGACGTAAAAATCCTTAGCATGGCTTCGTTCGGAAGGGACGTAAAGCCGGTGGTCCCGTGTCGTAGATTTACGGCACGTAAGAGAATCTTAAGTTTGATAAAGAGGCCTCTAAGCAAAACTTCCGGTCTTTCACGCCCAATATAGAATGGGACGCTAAGAACCATAGCGCCCATAAATTAAACTCAATTTAACTTAAAAGTTAACTTATGTCTTTGATGTTCAACAGTGCCATCTTTTCGGATCGAAGCAGCCACCGAGACTTTATTTAAAGCTATTATCACAAAGTTTATCTCAGGGTATTGCAATTTAAGTTTAGGAAAATAGGTTTCGATCTGTCACAATAGTGCATTTTGCGTACTATTTATTTATTTGCTGAGTCCTGAACTTGTGTTATGTATGTTTATGTATAAAACTGTTATTTATGTTTGTTATTGACTATTAAATAAGCACCAGTATTGAATGTGGAATGTATGCTCGTGCACGAGTTTATAATTAATTAACGTATGCCTGTGCATTTCCTTGCAGGAGAACTGTAATCGTGTATAATAAATGTGTTTTTGTGTGGTGTTTATATGTTTTTTTCTTTTGGCAATTTATACAGCAGATGTGTCCTGTCTGGATTGCTAACCCCTTGATGTTAATGTCTTCAAAACAGTTTATGTATATATTAGTTTTGATTACCCCAGACGCGTGAAAATGCAGTACTTATACGAGTCACATAAATATACGATATACATAACACTACCGAGCAGTAGGTAACATCAAATGGAAATCAGGCCTATTGTCGGCCAGAGACGAAGCGGCACAGAGAATCAAATGTAACCGCTAGTTAGTTACTTTTCCGCTTCCCTGTTTGTCTTGTCGCTTTTTATAACAGAAAGTGATTAAAAACAAAAACAAGAAAATGCTACTAAGTGTTAGCTTTGTGGTTACTGTGATTTGAATTCAAGTTAGTTTTTTAAAATATGTAAAGTTAATATGAGCGAAATTAATTAATCAGGTATCTTGGTTACAAGTTTAAAGTTTTCTTCAGGCTAACACCTAAAATAGGAAACAACAGCTTGTTTTCGACAATCTTTAAACACGTGATTATGTTTATACATCCACCATTTAAAATTTGCCTTTTTGTTTGCATCCATACGTATTGTAATTTTGGTATAATTAGTTGCTATACTTCAGCGAATTTTGCAACGCTTTCCTTTATTCTGCAGTAATCTTAATACAGCCTTTTTATTGCAATAGCTATAGGAGACGCTTTAAAAATGGATATGAGTACGGCCAACATGAAAAGTGGACATACGGGGAGGAAGAAATTCAAAGTATTAAACATTTTGATTACCTAGGAGTAAGGTTTGGTACGAGTAGAAAATGGAACAAAACCATGGAGATTATAAAACACAAAGGGATTGGAAACTTTCTGAAGTACTAAGGATATTGTCCCGGGTACCAGATAATGCCAGTAAAAACATTACAAACCATGTATGAAGCAATCGTTAGGTCTTTATTACTATACGGCAGCAAAGTGTGGGGATGGGAGAGAGTGGACAAAGTAAATAAAGTAAAATGTAATTTCTGGAAGCGCATTCTAGGGTTGGGGAGGGGTACTTCAAACTACGGAGTTCTTCGTGAGGTAGGATGCTGGGAAGATGCTGTATTTGCTAAACTGAATGTAGTCAGATACTCGCTGCGAATAATTAAAGGTGACCAAATAACTCTGAGAGCAATATGTTATCGTCATCAATGAACAACATAGAGCATCCAAAATTGTGGGCGGCGAGGTTACAACGGAAATTATAAAAAATTGACTTAAATGATATCTGGCAAAGCGGTAATGAAAATAAACACAGTGCCGTGAAAAAAAGTCAAAAGACGACTATGTGATATAAACAGGCAGGAAATAGAATCTGAATGTAGACAAAGATCAACATTGGAGCTACAAAATGAAATAAAAACTAGGTGGGGTAAGGAAACATACATTTTGAAATTGGGTGTAAAACAGAGGACGGGGAAAGCATGGCTTAGGTCGGGAGGATGGAAAGCTCGCAAGATTGTTGATGATGATGGCAGGAGGATTTGCCCATTATGCGGGGAACAAGAAGACTGGACACATATTTTGGCAGCATACGTGCAGATGGAGGGTATTATGAAAAAAATTATACCGGAAGTATTTTTGGCTTCCAGCAGACGGAGGACGGCATGCTGGGAATTGATTCTAAACAGCCAAAAGTGGCCAAGCTTGGGCACATACTTAATGGAACTACGTGTACTAAGAGATAAAGTGTTGATATACATTTTCTTTAAATATATGTGGTGCGCGTGAGTGTGTTTGTGTATGTGTGTGTGATTAAGAGTATTTTTCAATTTTATATGTATATATATATAGTGTTGTGATTATAAAATAGTTGTTTTCTGGTCGATTCTGCAAGTCAAGTTTACAGACCAGGTGTTTCTCTAGAGAGCATGTACGGTCTTATGACACATGCAATTAATGTAATATTAAGTACTTAATAAATACCACTACTACTACAACTAGTACTATAAGAGGCACAAAAGTGCAGAAGCTTTAAAAAAGATACTCTGTAAGTTGTGTATATTTGGAAACTATTGTTATTGAGAAAATGGTTGATTAAATCCAATAAGTGGATTAAAGACTGCTTTCCATTGCCGTAATCTAATTTGTAAAGAAAATCAATGGTATTATTAATCTAGAGAAAAATAAGTATTCAAAACGGATGATAAACAGCGCGTAATAACATAAGGTGCAGTATTTAAAAACAAGAAATATACAACAGAAGGCAACCTCTAGCCTGTGAATAAATTATAGTACACTTTTAATGCGAATGTGAATATTCAGTGCAAAAACAAAAATTAACAAACTACACTATGTGGTCAAAAGTATCCGGACACCCCCACAAACATACGTTTTTCATCTTAGGTGCATTGTGCTGTCATCTACGACCTGGTACTCATTATCCGCGACCTCAGTAGTCATTAGACATAGTGAAACAGTAGAATGGGACGCTCCGTGGAACTCACGGACTTCGAACGTGGTCAGGTGATTGGGTGTCACTTGTGTCAGAAGCCTGTACGCGAGATTTGCACGCTCCTAACCATCCCTAGGTCCACTGTTTCTGATGTGATAGTGAAGTGGAAACGTGAAGGGACATGTACAGCACAAAAGCGTACAGACCGACCTCGTCTGTTGACTGACAGAGGCCGCCGACATTTGAAGAGGGTCGTAAAGAGTAATAGGCAGACATTCTATCCAGACCATCACACAGGAATTCCAAACTTTATCAGGATCCACTCCAAGTACTATGACAGTTAGGCGTGAGGTGAGAAACCTTGGATTCCATGGTCGAGCGGCTGCTCATAAGCCACACATCACGCAGGAAAATGTCATACGACCCCTCGCTTGGTGTAAGGAGCGTCAACATTACAGGATTGAACAGTGGCAAAACGTTATGTGGAGTGACGAATCACGGTACACAATGTGGCGATCCGATGGCAGGGTGTGGGTATGGCGAATGCCCGGTGAACGTCATCTGCCAGCGTGTGTAGTGCCAACAGTGAAATTTGAAGGTGGTGGTGTTATGGCGTGGTCGTATTTTTCCTGGAGGGGGCTTGCACCCCTTGTTGTTTTGCGTGGCACCATACAGCGCAGACCTACATTGATATTTTAAGCACCTTCTTGCTTCCCACTGTTGAAGAGCGATTCGGGGATGGCGATTGCATCTTTTAACACGATCGAGCACCTGTGGCGGAGTGGTTACACGACAATAACATCCCTGTAATGGGCTCGCCTGCACAGAATCCTATATAACACCTTTGGGATGTTTTGGAATGCCAGGCCTCACCGACCTACATCGATACCTCTCCTCAGTTCCGCACTCCGTGAAGAATGGGCTGCCATTTCCGAAGAAACCTTCCAGCACCTAATTGAAAGTATGCCTACGAGAGTGAACGCTGTCATCAAAGCTAAAGGTGGGCCAACACCATATGACTTCCAGCATTACCGATGGAGGGCGCTACGAACTTGTACGTAATTTTCAGCCAGGTGTCCGGATACTTTTGATCACATAGTGTATCTGAATTAAACAGCACCTGAGTCACCATTATGCACTGATATGTTGACTTATCATAGTCCGAAAGAAGTTACACAGTAACTACCGCTGCTGGTTGCTCCGTCGAACAGGAGGAAAATTATCCCTACATAGCCCATCTAAGCACCTGTCAGCAGGAAGAAGCGTTTTGCTAACAGAGAACATGCTTTACTTCTTGCACTCTAAGTATTGCAACACTTGTGCATGTCAAATTCGGTAGAGGACAAGCGCACATTCAGCAGAAGACGCAAAAACGCTAACGGAATTGTGACAACTTGATATCACGCTGTAATCAAACAGTTGGAACAATAATCGCAGCAAACATAATATATTTCAAAAAGTTCTTTTCAAGTGAGTAATTTAGCAATTTAACTAGCTGCTCGCGTCTAAGATTCATAGAATTTAGGAAGTTTTAACCAATCCTTCCTAGTTTTATAGGGCAGACTTATGTATACATAAAGAAAAGGAATAAGAGAAAATGGTTAAACTTAAAATAATTCTAGGATAATGAAACTTCGTGTAAAATCAATGTTGATATATTGTCCTTTCATTGTTGGTTTTATTTATTTTTATTGCTCTATTTATTTTACGTCACTTTAAATACAGGGTCATATCGCGACGGATCTGTTAGTGGATAACCCTTAAACCGAGGTGTGTCGGACAGTTAGCCTTCTAGGTCTCATCCCTGTAACCACCCGCTTCGACGTGTCCACAGGGACCCTAGTGAATAGCGACCGGATCTTCTGCTTTGGGCCGTGCAGATGGCATTAGGGTGCCCTCCAGTCTACCTGCTTTCATTGTCTGTGGATAGATGGTACAGCATTCGCTATTGCCACCTATTTTTCATTTTTACTATTGCTTTAGACTTAAGGTGGTGATTTGGGTCGTGGTATTAAATATCCAATCCGGTATTTACCTTAGCGGCTGAGGGAACCACGAAAACACCTGTCAGATTGGTCGGCACGCGGGATTTGAACCCGGGACCTCCCGAATGCGGGCCACAGACGACACCGCCTGAGCCATCCCGCTCAGTTTGTTTGTTTTGTTTTAAACCTTAATCACACAATACGAACTACAATAAAGGTAAACAGTTATGTCTACTTAACTCTGCTCCAAGTAGTTTGTAAATACATTTCAATTGTGTTTCATCATCAACAAATAAGGCTTTGGAGTACACTAAAACTTTGGTTTATTCGGATTTATCAAAATCTTAATAAAGTTCACTAATAGTGAATATTGTTGATAAGCTGTAGGTGACAGGGAAAGTACAAATCAGGCTTATAAGTGACCCTAAATATATTTTTTACTAAGTCAAATGTAATTCATTATATTTCGCCTTCAAAGAAAAAGAAGTGTGGTACTGAATTTTTTTCAAACAACTTGTTTTTGAAATAAACACGTGTAAAATTAAAACACCAACAATGAAATCTGTATATATCTGTTAAGCTCTGCAGATATTTTATGGTGGAGCTATTCCAAGATGAGGATGATCAAACGTAGCAAGCAGGTGAACTATAAGAAAACACACCAGAAGTATCGAAACCTCAATTTTCAAGTGTGTAGAAGATCCTCGTCGTAAAAGAGATGAAGTTTAACGCTTAATGTGTAACGGTTTATTCGACACAAAGCCTTGTCTTGACCTTGTAACACTTTATTGTTGTTGAATAGCCTGAACAGCAGCTGTTCTACCACAGGTTCACAGACCGGTCTATAGTTATCGGGCGGCGACCTTGCTGTAATTACCCCGAACACGACAGGTCAAAGACCTGCAACAGCTGATTGTGTCTTCTACCTTTGTTAAAATTAGTCATTGGGATGTGTAATTATGAACACAAAATCTGAGCTATAAGCACTTTCCCAGTCAGTTTCTAAAGAATTCCTCAAGCAGTTCATCTTCTTACGGAATGCGTTCTGACAGGTATGTTAAATGTAACTGGTGGCTACGTTTGCTTGACATATTTTTCATCAGCCATGTAGATATGACCTATTGCATATATTAGTTGCGAACTCTGCAACGGCTTCCGTTTGCTACATTCCAGATCATTTTCATTGAGCAAATTAATTCGAAAAACTCCATTTTTAAACACATATTGGTAACGCAAATTTGATAATCAAATTAAAACAAACTTGCTTTCTTTAGTTCGAGTTTATTTCAATAAAAATACTTTTGTCTTGATTAATCCTAAAACCCCCAACCCTCAAATCCATCTACGATAATTGTGTTTTATTGGTGTTGGTAATAACTGTGCCAGAATTTGTCACAGATTTATCTTCTTAATTCATTGTCCAAAGATGACGTTCTTTACGGGTAAGAAAAACATGTAACCCCAAAATAAAGTTTTATTGGGCAGACCTAAACTTTTTATCCTTTATACTTATTTTATTTTATGAAGTATAGAATTTTTCTCCAGTAATTTTCACCTAAAACCCTAATTCTAGAGTTACGAGTGGAACAAGGAACTAATATTTAATTTTTTAGGAATACTAGATGCTTTTTTCTTTCAGTCGCGTAATTTTTGGCCAAATGCAACTAATTTAATGTGATAAGCAGTTCTAATACTGAAGCATGGAATAAACTGTCAAATTAAATATTAAATTAATATTGCATAGGTAAGGGTGAAGAAGGTTTGTTGCTGCTACGTATGGAAAGTCAGTTCGAAGATGATGTATTATATTTCAACTGTTGGGGAGCCAAACTTGAAGTAGTTGCAACCTCACGTATGGTAAAAACTTTCCGGTACCCTTCGCCCTAAATGTACTTTCCGGTGGCCTCTGCCCAAAATGTTTAAAAAATATTAACTTTGTAATTTTGACTGTTTCTTTAAATATTATATATTTATTTTTGCCTCGGCTGCGTCAGTATTTATTTTTAGAGACATGAATGTCTTAGGGAGTGGTACGACTGAAGAATGTAGGCTTACATAGATTATAATTTTACTTCACTCCTTTTATTAATGCTTGACACGATTTAAATAACACTTCACTGATATAGAGAGTGCTGTGAGATGTTTTTATTAATTACTTGCGCTTTATAACACATATTAAATTTCTCAAGGACACAGCTCGAGTCCGGTTAAGAACACTGTCTACAAGCAACGCGTCCAGTTATGAGCGCTGTCTACAAGCAACTGACTTGATTTCTACCGCCTAAATTTGTAAATTTCTGTATTTCAAGTTTCTGATTGGCTATTCCTAATCCAATAGAATACTTTTATTTAACTTAAGCTTTTTTCTGGTTGTTGATTGGCTATTTTATGAACTGTCTAAAAATTTACATTATCGTTGCTCCAATAATGACTAGTAGCATTATTAAACTTTCTTACTCATTATTGCCTCAAAGTTACCTCATGGTTACCTCATTGTTAGCAACTTTTAACCTATTTTTCTCACAGCTCCTACATTATTAAATTACGTAATACATTCACATAACATTATTCAACATGTATAAAATAATATAAACATATACAATGACTGTAATATACACTGTGTATATCTTGTTACATACACATATTTCTTTAAGGTGGGCTGTTATTGAATTTGTATATTATATAATTAGACTGAAATCATTTAAGTATTAAAAATACTGCCTCAAGGGACAGGAATTTGAAATTGTGCAGAATAATTCTTAAATCACAGTTAAACGTCTACTTTTTTAGTAAACATAATTCAGTAAAAATGTTTACAAATGCAGTTTACTCCGTTAATATTTTAAAATATTTAAGAAAAGTAAATACCCGGTACTTCAGCAACCTTTCTAGAACATAACATGTGTTAAATACTTCGATACTGCTTCATACTTGATAGACATGGAGCATTATGAGTCGTACTTCTGTTGCAGAGATTTGAAATTAAATTGAGTTTTATTTATGGACGCCCTTTAACTGCTGTGGTTCTTAGCGCCCCATTCTATATTGGGCGTGAAAGACCGGACGTTTTGCTCCGGTCTTTATCAGGCTTGAGGTTCTTTTACGTGCCATAAATCTACGACACGGGACCACCGGCTTTACTTTCCTTCTGAAGCAAGCCATGCTAAGGATTTTTACGCCCGAAAAAAAATTCAATTTCTCTCCGGTGGGTTTGACCCACGGCGTCGGGAACTAGAGGTTAGCATGGTACGCTTAGACCACGGATAACGACACAGAAGTTTGAAGATATATTACAAAGTTCAAGAAAGCTTCAAGTTTAATACACTATAATATTGTAACATCCTAAGGGGTTAGCTCCAGAGGATGCGAGTTGGGGAGAAGGCATCAATAATACTCCGGACAGCGGTTTAAAATTGCTATACTTGTACTCAATTTACATGATTAATGTGGGAGGGTAGTTAGGCAGACAGGCTGATAGATCGTACAAACAGGAGTTTTCACTAGTGTATCTTACGTGTTACGGTAGTCTTCATACTGATTTAAAGCTGAATTTAGGTTACGGTGAGGGGTGACGCAACCCTGTTGGTCAGATCTTTGCCGAACGAGTATGTCGACCAGAAATGAGTGAGTCCTGAGTGAAAGTGAGAGTGTAAACTAATTCCGTTATCATTAAATACCCTTTGGTCTGTTGACAGGGCAACCCCATGTCACACAAGGTCATGTCTCCATCGTTTCACCATATTACTGAATATTGACAATACTGGCGCAACTTTTTATTCCCTGTTCGAAACCTCCTCTATAACTCGCTCTAATATGCGACCTAGATATAAGTGAAAGAGAAAAATACATATAACGCGCCCATGTAGTGCTTGTGTAGAATATAACTAGCTAAAACAGTTTGTCAGAAAGACTGACATTGTTCTTCAAGTTAAAACTTATTCAAGTAAGTTATGTTAGTCTTCATTAATGTAGGCAGAAGTTTGTTTTAAAAAAACAATTGTATATTCATAAAAATGTCCCTCTGCTCCTCAGATTTCTGTGCTCTGAAATAGTCCGAAATTCGACATTCTTACATCACGTTTCCTGCTGAAAGGAAACTAAGACTGTCCAAGTTATTTGTAAGGACTTAAAATTAGTAAAGACAAAATTTAATGAAATCGGCCAATTCACTAAACAGCGACATAATGCATTCAAGTAATATTAAAGAGTATTCCCATCATTTTTCCAGATTGAAAAAAAAAATCGCTTTAAAATGCTTCTGCCCTTCAAAATTAATAAGAATATTTTTATATGGTCCCATTAAGATTTGAATTAATCAAGTAACAAACTATTATTTCTAAGTTTTGAGACTATTTATTGTGAAATATATTCACAGGAAATTTGTGGACTGTTAGCTTACCATAAATGCGATACCTATGATTTCAGATATTTTATGGAGAGACTTAACTGAGAGCCAACGGCCTAAAATACAAACAATTTAAAAGCTTCTTAGAAGATTTGGAGCATGAGTATGGTGATGTACCATATCATACAAAAGTTAGGTGGCTCAGCCGAGGCAAAGTTTTAAATAAATTCTTCGAATTATTGGAGAAGATACATTTGTTCTCGGAAATGTTAAGTGGAAATGTGATCTTGCATTTATGGCCGATATAAGTGAACATTTTAATGTATCACTTCAAGGGAAAAACGAATTAATCACATACATATTCTGTAGCATCCAAGCTTTCAAAAATGTGCTTCATTATGGGAACGTCAACTGTCAGATGGTGATCCTTGTCATTTTCCCAGGCTGCAAGTGTGATTCGTGATATTGATTCCCTAGAGGTGGGTTGGTATGTTGAAAATCTGCACTTGCTTTCTCGTGCGTTTTATGAAAGATTTCACGATCTGATGACCTTAAAAATGGATTTTGATTTATTCGCTACACCATTTAGCATGAATATTCGTGATGCTTTCAAAGGTGTTCAGCTGGAGCTTATCACCTTGAAATAAGTTACAGAAATAGAGGAAATTTGCTAGACTTCTACAGTCGATTTCCTAAATCAAGGTTCCCTCGTTTACACAGGCATGCAGGATCTTTATATATAATGTTTGTTTCGACCTATGTATATGAAGCCTTATTTGATGCAGTAATTTGTATCATAAATTATTTAAATGTAAAGAATGATTATAGTATGAATATGCATTTTTATGTGACATTGATTTGAGATGTTTGTTGATTGTAATTATTGTTGAGAAGTAAGTTTATACTGCCTTACTGAAACTGACAATAATAGCGTGCAATAATGCAGCGAGGGGGTGAGTTGTTTATCATTATTAGAGACGAGGAAGTTACGTAATGTTGGCGCGTTTTTCTTAGAATTTGCTGGAACATTATACCTAGAGCATATGTATTCATAATTTTCATTGGATATAAAAATAGACGCTAATGTTGGCGCGTTTTATTTGCCAATTGCAGCTCAGTTATAATCTTTAGGCATATCGGGGTGTAGGAGTATAAAAAGGGCTAGGTTAGAGATAGACCCCGTCAGTTCACCGAAAATATTTGTATGCTACACGTCGCCTTCAGTCCGTCAGTTCGTCGAAAACATTTGTACGTTACACGTCGCCTTCAGTCCAGCAGAAATATTTGTACAGTACACGTCGATTATCGATTTGCAAGTTACGCGTAGCATAGTTATGAGAAATCTAAAGTGTTGTAAAGTTAATTATACAAAAAGTTGAAGTACGCGAATTAAGAATGATCAGTAATGAAGTTATTATAACAGTTTCAGTTTGGCGAGTGTCAAGATCAATGTGTAAATTGTGATAGTGAATGTGTTCGACAATAAAAAGTGTAAAACAAATTCTTTCATCAGTGTTATCTTTGGATAAAAGACTCCTTTCCGTTTACACAACCTGTATAAAGAGAAGTGCTCGACCAAAAAGATAATAGCTAGCCGGAGGACAGTGAACCAAAAGTAAATAAAATAACAGTAGCATTCTCTCAAACAAACACTAATACTGCCGCAAATTGCTAACAACAGATGGAGCTAACAAACCTAACAAGGAATCACGTCACAAAATGGCTTCACCACGTGGAGTAAACACACATACACAAATAACATTATAAATGTACCATCGCAAATTGGCTTCCAAAACGTGGGGCTCAACAAATAAATATAACAGAAGTGTACAACTTCAAATTGGCACCACAACGTGGGGCTACAATAATGTTAAATAAATAACATTAATAATACCACTTCATATTTTGAGCTATGAAATGTAACAAAGGCCCTCAGAGAGCCAACATCAGTGGTCATAACTTAAGGTCTGTATTAAGGGTTCAGAAATGTGTTCATTGTCTCAATAATGTGGTGAATATTTTGAAAACCAAAAGATGTCAGAAAGCAAGGTTGTCTACCGAGAAGAGCTAAATGTATCAAATTCTTGCTTGAAACATATATTTACTACACAGTTTATATTCGTTTAATTAGAAGTTCTCTTTATAATACTGTATAGCAAATTTTAGTTTGTTATTTTATGTTTCTGCAACTTTTACAGAATCAAAATTGTGCTAATTTCCTCTAACAAGGTACTGTTTCGTTGTTATGTACATGCTATAATTTGGTTGTATAGGACTAAAGACTATAATTGATTGGTATTGGGTTGCTTTGTCTATAATTTAATACCAAGCACAAGAGGAATATTAAATTTGTTACCGATTCCTTCTCTACTACCCTATCCTTAATATTTTAATGGTAACGCAGCCACAGATTACCGGATGTCACCGGAAGTAGTGATTGACTTATAAGCGTATACCTCGCCGGCACAGGCCAGTGACTTTCAGCACAGTGCGCACAGTACCGATACGGCGTTCTTGGGAATTGGTTGTCCCTGTACTATAACTACTAACCAAAAGCTACGGTTATTATTAATTACTTAAATAGTTGTTACGTTAACAAATATTTAAAGACGATATAATAAATATTTGCTCTTTCGTATACGAGTAATACTAGAGAATTTCAAAATGTAGGTTAGTCTAAAGAAAAAGTCATTTACCTATATCTACCTAAATCAGCTATATTTCTTCCCACAGTTCCCAAATTTGATAAGAAATTCTTTCTACAATTCACTGAAGCGTCTAAGCTTTCGCTATAAAAATTGATTTACTTTAAATTAAGTACTTCATAAATGACTTAAAGATTTTGAGAAAATCTATCAGAATAAATCAAAAGGGATGTCCGTTTTCTCATATTATTATGGTGCCCAAAGATATATAAATATAACATTTGCTCTTAGGATGCAGTATAAGATTGATAGTATTTGATCCATAGATTTCATCTTCCTGTTTTGTAAGAAGAATATTTGAAACACAGCATTTTCGTTACAGTGACCTAGAGCAGCCTAAAGAATAGAGCAGATAATACTATAGTTTAGAGCAAAATGGGTTCTCTTAATTTGGAAATACCAATTTTATTCTTAGATTCGAAATTTCACAGAAAAGAAAACTTCTACACAAAAACTATTGCAAGTAATGTGCTATTAATTTAAGTGACCTATCTTAAGAACAATATCCTGAATCATATGTATTTGATTTTGATTGCAGAAAATCGCTGCTGTTTGTACTAGGTTACTTACTGTATGCCGATGTATCAGCATGCAACATATTTCACCATCAGCAAGGTTCCTGGGGACTTACTGAATATTTCATTAAGTTTCTAAAAGAAGGCAGCTATCACTGGAGCCAGGAACCAAGAGATGAACCTTACATTTTGTCCGATTACGACTTCATAATTGTTGGAGCAGGGTCTGCTGGCTGTGTCCTTGCTAATCGCTTAACCGAAGTTTCCAAATGGAAAGTGTTGCTGATCGAAGCTGGAAGACCAGAAAATTTCGTAATGGATATTCCAGTGGTGGCCTTCTGGTTGCCTTTCAGTGATGCCAACTGGGGTTATAGAACGGAGCCGGTGCCCAACTCATGTTTGGGTATGGAGGATCGGCGTTGTTTGTATCCTAGAGGAAAGGTGATGGGAGGAAGTAGCACCATAAATTACATGATAAGCACACGAGGAAACAGAAGAGATTACGACAGATGGGAGGCGATGGGTAACGACGGCTGGAGTTATGAGGACGTCCTGCCTTACTTCCTGAAGCTGGAAAACATGACCATTTCTGGGCTAGATCCACAGTTTCATGGTCAGGGTGGTCCCGTTACAATGAGCTATGCCCCATTCAGAGGTCCCTTGGCAGAAGCATTCGTTGAATCTGGTCGTCTCCTTAATCAACCGATAGAGGTTGATTACAATGGTGAAAAACAAATAGGTTTTTCTTACTTGCAGGCAACGCTATTAAACGGGACACGTTTGAGTTCATCCAGGGCATATCTACATCCAATCAAGCACCGAAAGAATCTGCATGTGAAGAAATTCAGCTTGGTAACAAAGATCCTTATTGATGAGGAAAGTAAGACAGCAGTAGGGGTTGAGTTTAAACGCAAAGAACGACGGTATGTAGTGAAGGCAAGAAAGGAAGTGATAATTGCGGGCGGTGCTATCAACTCACCTCAATTACTAATGCTTTCTGGTATAGGACCACGAGAGCATCTTGAGGATAAACACATACCGGTTTTACAGGACCTGCAGGTTGGCTATAACCTAATGGACCATCCCGGAATGCTTGGCATTACCTTCCTCGTTGACAAAGCGGTTACATTTACAATGGAAGAGCTATTTGAGGACGGTAAGAATCTTGTGGATTTTACAGATCGCCACGAGGGTCCTTTTTCGGTTCCTGCAGCTTGCGAAGGTATCGCCTTTTACGATTCAACAGATCCACAGAACCCTGATGGCGATCCTGATTTGGAATTACTATTTTTTGGAGCTAGCGTTACATCCGAGAAGATCGCTTATAAAGCTCTTGGATTCAGCCGAGAGGTGTATGATACCGTGTATAGGCCAGTTCAGGGTATTCATTCCTGGACTGCAGTTCCATTGGTACTGAAACCAAAAAGCCGCGGAAGAATTATGTTACAGGACTCAAATCCATTTCATCACCCTCTCATTTACCACGACTACTTTCAAGATCCTTACGACATGGAGACGTCTCTGCTTGGTGTTAGACTCCTCTTGCGAATTAGTCAGAGCAAGGGCTTTCGAAAATATGGTTCGATTCTTATCGATATTCCGATACCAGGATGCACCAACCTAACTTTCAACTCAGATGACTATTGGCGCTGTGCCTTAAAACATCTTACGGCTGGCATCTGGCACCTTTCAGGGAGCTGCAAGATGGGCCCTGCCTCAGATTCTACAGCTGTTGTGGACTCCAGACTTAGAGTTCATGGTATCAAAAAGCTAAGGGTCGTAGACGCTTCCATCATGCCCATTATTCCGGCGGCCCATACGAATGTACCCACAATAATGATAGCAGAAAAGGCGTCCGATATGATAAAGGAAGACTGGGCAGATGTTGATGAAGAAGACAGAGTGTCGGATTCTTTTACGTACATTGACTTTCTGAGAGCCTACTTTATATAACCTAATACAAACTCTTTCTTAATGCCGTTGTCACATTATTTCTTACTGAGAGAAAGAGAGAGGGGTCAAAACGGTGTTCAAGGAGCGAAATAAGGTAATTCAACTGTATAAAAACCTAAAATTCATATTTTGCATTTGAGCAACTTGAAATATTTTTATCACGGTATGGTAATGTAACATAAACGCAGAATCCAAACTATCTATGAGCTATGTCAAATTGTTTTAGAGATTTTTTGTTCTTGATTCAGTTATATAATATGTCATAATTAAAAATACTCTAAGTATGAAAATTTTATGGGATGAAACGTTGGATCCAGCAAGAGTTATTTTCGTTTTAACAGACCATTTTATGTTAAAGCCCCATTTTAGGGTTTTAAAGTTCTATTTGTTTTTTAAGTACCAAACTATAAGCACATTCATAAAAATTCTTAAATGGTTTACATTCGCATGACCTTCTCTACCCTCTACCTATATTAGTGGGTATACATACCATTCTTACGAAAACTTATTTTTCGATCTACTTCATTTTAATCGAGATAAACCGTTGTAGAAATAGCTACATTATACATTTCTTTACAGATACGAAGGAAAAATAGCGATAGTAAAATGTTTAAGAACTGGACGCTATATACTGGCCTAAAAAATTTCCATACTGTTTCCATACAATCGACGGAAAAAGCTGAATGTCGCCAAGGCCTTAAACGAATGACTAAAGTATTGAGCAATTTTAACCATTAATAACGAATATCTCGGAGATGGCTTATGGCACGGTGAAGTTATTTGGAATAAATTCTGGGTTTTAAAGAAATATATATTTTTTGTGTGGTACGTTTTCGTCTATCACTTAACGTATACCAGTAATAAAAGATTGTACAAAATTTCTTCCAAAAGAAGAGGACTTCACGGGCTATTCTCAGAAAATTCAAGACATGCATTTTATTTGTCACGTAAAATCTTTAATGTATTGCATTTTAATCAAAATGGTTAGTCGCTTTTGAGAAAATAAAGCATTCGAAAAATGTTCCATGTAAAGGAGAGTTGGAGTGCGGGAATGTTCTTGAAAATCTTTGTGTCGTATCTTGTAAGATAATGGACTTAAATACCAAGTTTGATATTTACCCTAATTTTAAATTTTTTGGTTATGCAGTTCATATACACAGACAGACACGCACACACAGACTCTTTTAAAAAGGCCATTTTTTGATTCAGGGGACCTCAAATTATGTATTTCCAGTGAAACCTCGATATCGAATTTTTTTTATGGAATGCAACACCTTCTCTACCCGCTAGGTACGTGGTAGAGAAAATACATAGCAAAGGAATTAAGTTAATTGGCCAACAATTTTAACGCGTGGAACATTTTTAAAATTGGAATGCGTATTGCGTAGCTAAGAAGTATTTAAAGGGCTGCATACAGCTTTAAATCTTGTTATAGTGAATTGAAAGCGCTAAATGAGGGTATAAAGTGTAAATATAATAATGAGCAAAGAAACGCAATTTTCTAGGTTTTTTTCTTTCAAGATTGTCACTTATTTTCAAAGATGCACTCCCTGCAAGTCTGCCAATAGTCTGTATAGAAGGTTTTGAGGCAAAATTGAAGTTGCTTAGTAGTTATAATATGATCTTATACACACCAGTAAATGGACTTCTTAGAATGAAACTGACGCACTAATCCTGTGGCTGGATATTACACACTACAGTTGAGATTTTGATGTCTCATTATAAATAGGAGAACTTGGTGACACCCACAGTGACGTAATCATGCTTCATCGATGAACAATATTTTTGTAACTCCTCCCATAAATTTGAGTAACCAAATGCATTGCCACAAACGCTTAATTTTGTCGGGATCTTTCAGTTCATATATTGCTGCTCTGCATGCTTTAATATTTTTTGGCACAACACACCTAGTACCTATCTCTCGTGATAGTTATGGTGTAATCGCCCCTGTGAAGAACGATGCAACATGACAATAAATTGTATAAAACTGCCATATTTGTCATCAAACGTAATCCCTGACTTAGTGCATCATTTCAAAGCGATTACAAGAAAGAATGAAAGATTTCTTAACGAAAAGGTATCACGATAAAGCTGAGAATAAAACGAATTAGGTGTATTTGGTCTTTTGGACATAGAGATTTAAGAAGACGAAAAATGTTTTAGAAAAAGTAAGATATTGATAGGCAATTTTCAAAGCATGATTATATTTTAAACGTCAATGATTATATAATTAGTTTAAAATATTATTACATTCCAATGTATACATTTCAATTTTTAAAATTCACTCCCCAACGCAGGATAAGACAACCAAGAAATGAGTGCCATAAACAAACGTCTAGTTGCTGAATTTTTGTGTTGCTTAATGTTTTTACAGTGAGGTAAGGGTCCGGTTAGGATATTTTAACATCAATAATTTTAATAATATTAATAGGTTAATAATAACTACAATAATCGTAGTAGTTTAGAATAGGTTTGGTGTATCGGTGAGAGAGAGACAGAGGGCGAAGAGTGTAATTCAATAGTGAAAGAAAAAAATCGCACTTCGTCGGGACCTTTTAGGAATGTAGTAAAGATTCTATGTCTTACTTTCTCAAAAATGGCTCTAACGGGTTTTATTAAAATACTACATGTTTGAAATGTTGCTGCAACAAACAACAAGTAACTTTTAACTTTGCAGTAAATAGTCAAAAAAGTATTTCATCTTCTTTTGTTTCTATAAAACTAGAAATTATAAGGTATGGTTAAAATGTGCTATAGGAAAACTAAACAGCTCATTATATAAATCTATTTTAAACCACTACCAAATTCTCAAATATTCGCTGCTTTAATACTTTCTCTACTACGTATAGTAAGTAGGGGAAGTATTGCATGCCACCCAAAAATTCGATACCGAGATTTCACCGGAAATACATGCTTTGAGGCCCCCTGAATCAAATTAATCATTTTTGGAAACATGTTCATGTGTGTCTGTGTCTGTGTGTGTGTCTGCCTGAGAACAGCATAACTCAAAAAGAAAAGTCGGATAAATAACACACTTGGTATTTGAGTTTCGTATCGTCCAAGAATACGACATGAGGATTTTTTAAGAAAATACCCCACCCCAACTACGCTTTACATGGAATATTTTTTTCCAAAATTTTGATTAAAATACGGTATAGGAAGATATTTTCTGACAAACAAAATGTATATCTTGAATTTTCTGGGAATAGCCTAGGAAGTCCTCGTCAGTGTATAATCTTGTATAAAGTGTAAACGTTAATCGATAGAAGAAAACGTACCACACAAAAAATGTATATCTCTTTAAAGCACACAATTTACTTAAAATAAGTTTTTTGTGGCAAAAGTCGCTTCTGAGGTATCCGTTATTAAAGGTTATAATTGTTCAATACTTGTCGCTCCTTTCAGGCTCCATCGATTTTCAGTTGTTTGTCACGATTGCATGCAAACAATATGCAATTTTCTCTTGTATTTATAAGGAAATGTTTAATGTAGCTAACTAGCTATTTTTGCAAAGGTTTATTTGGATTAAATGTAGTAGATAGAAAAACAAGCTTTAGTAAGAATAGTTTGTATATCCAATAATAAAGATAGAGCTTGGAGAAAGTCATGTGAATGTATCACATAGAAATTTTAAAAATTGTTTCTAACCTGGAATTTAACACGTTAACACGTGTAAAAATGCGCTATTCATAATTTTTCTGCCATTTATCTAGAGTAGTAGAAGAAGGCCTATAGGTACCACTCAAGGATTGCAAATAGAAATTTCACCGGGAATACATGTTTTGAGGTTCACTGAACTTAAGAAAAGTATTTTTTTTAAAGATCCTCGCGTGTAAGTGAACAACATTGTTAAAAATAAAAAATTCCCATAAATACTAAACTTTACATTTAAGTTCAACGTATTCGAAAAATGCGACACGAAGATTTTCAAGAAAATCCGCCTGTAACGTACTACCCTTCATTGGAAAATATTTTGTATTTTTTTATTTTCTCAAAACTACCTCTAACGATTGTGATTAAAGTAACATATGTTAATGTATTTACGCGACTAATAAGTCGAATATGTTGAATTTTATGCGAATAGCCTGTGAAGTCCTCTTCGTTCGGTGTGAATTTTGTATAAATGGTAAACCATAAGACAGACAAAGCTCTCTACACAATAGGTGTAGAACTCATTAAAACAGAATTTATTAGAAATAATTTTGTGACCTTAACCATTTCTAAGATATTCGTTACTCTTGGTTTGAATGTTACCATACTTTACATACTTTATTTTTATTTATATGCTGCCTTTAACATCTTGGGTTATGCCGGCGGTTTTGCCTTTGAAACAATTGCTCATTGGCAGTGATGTTCACTCGTTTATTATGGTGTTAATCTTTGTGTTTGTTTACTTTGGGTTTTATATTTCTCAACATTTAACTTTACACACATATTTACAGACTCTAGGGAGGATGAGGAATAATCCTGGCTAAAGAAAAAGTCCCATCCTCCAGCCGGGGATCGAACCCGGGGATTCTGGATTTGGAGGCTAGCATGCTATTAACAAGTAGACCAAGAGGCCACCTAATAAGTTTGGAAATGGTAAAATCACTACTCTTATGTTTTTTAAGATATGTAAAGATTGGAATTTCAATCTTTTTTGAAAATTTGATTATCGCTTCAGCATTCTGTATCCCTCTTGTGTCTGGAACAAAAGGTGTAATGAATCCATTTCTGGAAATGTGTATCTCCATTGAGATGAAGTAAAGGGTCTTTCAACAAGAGTGTCCTATCTTTAACACGTGATAGCTGCCGTTGTTATTGAGTTACAGCAGTCACTTTTTCATGTGGTTACAGTTGTTATTGACAAATAGCCATGGAACTTTACAGCATTCAGCAACCCGTAGAAATTGTGAAAATTTAATATCAAAATGGATCATCTGTTCGCCAAACCTTCCGTGTATTGCGTGAAGTTTACGGTGTGCATAATCGTCCCTGCGAGAGAACGATTCAGCATTTGATCGATAAATTTGAAAGAAGTGGTTCTGTCAGCGATCAAATAACGACTGTACGTAATCGACGTAAGTGCTCCAACGAAAACATAGGCGCCGTTCTTGACAGTGTACGCGAGAACGGAAACAAATCAATTGCTCGTCGAGTGCAAGAATTGGGGATTTCGCCGACCACAACTTGGCGAATTCTGCATCTGGACTTGAATTTCACGCTTACAAATTGGTGTTAACTCAAGAACTAAAGCCCAACGACCATAGGTTGCGCCGTGTATTCGCTGACTGGGCTATGGAGCAATTGGAAGCTGACCCGGATTTTTGTCGAAAAATCATCTTCAGCAACGAAGCCCACTTTTGGATGGATGGTCGTGTTAACAAACAAAATTGCTGCTATTGGAGCAATAACAATCCAATTCAGATTCAAGAACGATCACTTCATCTCCAAAAGGTTACTGCGTGGTGTGGATTTTGGTATGGTGGAATCAATGATCCATATTTTTTCCAAGATGAAGATGGAGAAGCTCTGTCAATGGAAAAATATACCAGGCTCTTATAAGGGACTATTGAATGGTATGAATCTCAGAAACATCTGGTTCCAGCAAGATGGTGCCACATGCCATACTGCTCTCGAAACAATCGATCTTTTGAAGGAGAAGTTCAGAGGTTTCATCATTTCCTGTGGTGGTGATGTTAACTGGCCCCCGATGTCATGTGATTTAACGCCGTTGGATTACTTCTTGTGGGATTGTGCTAAATCTCAACAAGCCAGAAACAGTAAATGATGTTATGAATAACATCAGGCGTGTTATTCGTGAAGTTGGACCTAATTTACGTTCTTCTCTCATTGAAAATTGGGTCAACCGTATACGCGCAACCCAACGAAGTCGCGGCGGTCACTTAACTGATGTTCTCTTCCGCACGTAATGGCATTAATTATGTTCCAAAATAAAAAAATAAATATACCTCTATCATTTATTGAAGTTCAAAGATAGGAAACTCTTGTTGTAAGACCCTATACATGAAGAAAATATGAATTTTTGTAAGAAATTTTTTGCAGAAAAGACATAAAAAGGATGGGAGATAGAATCATAAGACTATAATATACAGTTTTTAGAAAATATCAGCGTGTTTCAGCGAGAGAAAGAAAGAGAGAGAGAAGGAAGGGGAGAAATATGAGCATAAGCAAAAATGGAAAGTGGAATAGATATTTTACTTCGCTGGGGCTCTTTGAAGCACGCAAGGCAGAGTAACGAACTCTTAATATTAAAAAGGGCTCTGGTTTACTTCCTAGAAATGACTCTGAATTTTATGTAAACGGCTAACATGGTTTTTATCTTCTTTTAATTGTATATAACTGCGGAACTATAAGGGAAACAAAAATGTTCTGCAGGAAAATTATACAAATTGTTAAAATATGGGTTTATAACAAATATTTCTCCTGTAGCACTTGCCATTTCTTAAATATTCGCTGTTTAATTTTTAAAGCTTTCAAGCCTGAAATTTACTTGCACTTGGTCACTTCAATTTTACAGATCAAGTTGGGATATTTTTTTAATGAAAGTAGATTGAAAATAAAAATAGCCATATCTCGGCTTGGTCTCCCATAGGCCCAAGTTTGACAAGAAAAAAGAATTAATTACAAGTCAGAATGATTCACTTATAATTTATAATTCCATGCGTCTAATTACGTTTAAAAGTATTAAACAAGAAAACTTACAAAACTACAATTTTTATCTCTTCAACCTTTTTTTGAAGGCACCCATTAGTGGGAAAAAATTAAACATAACCTGGCCGATTTTCTCTTCGCTTCATGAAATCTTGGTTGTAAATTATCTTTAGTGCGGTCTTGCGTGCAGGTACTTGTAGCCTCGGTGCGGGACAAAGTGTATTATCCCGTCCCATTCGCGGTTGTGTTGATGCATTGACGAAGGAATACAGTATTTTCTCTCCGTTAGTTCTGTATCTCCATGCAACGTGCTGTGTGTGAAATTTTTCTTAAACATTAAGTGGGGAATAAGAGTACTGATTATGACTGATCCAACTGCTGGAACATCTGAATGTATTATTATGTATATGTATGTTTACGTTAATTCAATAATATCCTTATTGCTTTATAAGAATATATCAAAAAGGTGTGTATATATTTGATTTTATTATAAACTATATTTGAAACAACATTTTTTATAGTTTGGAGCAATATGAAAATTATTTGTTATAAAGTCTCTTATATAAAAATTGTACCCTTCGTTCTTATATGAAAACTGTTTAATAATTCATAATATTATATTTTTAATTCGTATGTGTTAAGCATTTCACTTGTCAGTTCCGAATCCAATATTCCGATTCCTGAGAAATACGATCTTTTTTTCTCTTGTGACAACCTTGCATACATTTACTACAGCATCTGGCATACCACCGGACAGCTGATGGTTGAGCTGATGACAGACCTTAAGTCAGCCCTTACAACTTAAAACTTTAATAATTTCTTGCAATTTTAACCAAATCCTATGTCAGTGGAACCCTTCACGGTGAAAAGAAACATTTCATAACTTGTGTTCATGATGATTATCGAGTTCTGTTCTGAGTTGGTGAGTATTCGGAATAAAATAACTGCCCCTCAAGTTATATGCGATCAATAAATAATTATAACGTACATTGCTATATTACTTAAATGTATAAATTGATTTTTTATTCTTAATCTATAATATTGATGACCTAAATGATAAATTAAGTTACTTTACTTTCGTATAGATCAGTGTTATCGATAAAGCTTTGCCGTTATCTGTCAAACGAGGTCGCCATGGTTGTGGTAAATGCGGCAGATGGTATACCAGTGAGCTTCGATAACTTAAATAGAATTTACATTATTATGATTTAGTTATTTACAATGGAATGCTTGCGCTTAAAGTCAATACAGCAAACTTAAAAGTGTGAATAAAACAGTCATTAAATTGGCTAAATGTGATTATTATTCTAAGGTATTAACAAACTCAAATAATATGTCTGAAACAACTTGGTCAATTTTTTTCGAACTTCTGAGTAATGATTCTAAACCAAAGGCTAATTATTCTTGTATTGATGTTGAAGAAATGAAGAGTCATCTTATTAACCAAACTGATGATGTTGTAAATCAATTTGGTGACAGTAACGATGTTTCAACTTTTATTAATAAATTACCAAAACCTAATACAACATTTAAGATCAACTATGTTATAGTTGAGAAGGTTTATTCTGCAATGTTGAGCTTAAAAGAACAGTTGCTGTTCTGATATTTACTAACTTTATCCAAAAGCTATTAAATGAACCTCTAACACACATCTTCAGCATTTGTGTAGAAATGTGTATTTTTCCAGATATCTTTAAATATATAAAAGTTATCCCGATGCACAAAAATGATGACCAAGTTGATTAATCAAACTATAGGTCCATCAGCATTATTCCAATAGTTTGTAAGACATTTTAAACATTAATAAATAAGCAAATTACAAACTTTTTTTAAAATAACAATATCTTTGTAAACAAATGTGGCTTTAAGTATTCTCATAATGAATAGAAGCAATGGCCAAGATTGTGGAACAATGCGTTGACTCTTTATACAATTCAAAGGTTATAATAGATGGTGTTTACGCCTTTATTAATGCTACGATACAATCTTTCACGATATTCTTCTTCATAAATTCAAATTTTATGATTTTACAAATAATTGTATTAAGTTATTATTTAACAGCAGTATACCAAACTGTGCATAGTCATAATTCAATGTCTCAGTTCAAACTTATTAAATGTGATAACCTCCGGGGTTCTGTACCCGCCTGCATTCAGTTGAGGGTGAATGCACTCTACCTATGCTTGCCGACGTTCTAGCGATCGGTGTTTCATATCGTAGACAACCTTTTATTAAAACCAAATTAGAAGAAACTTTCCACCATAAACGCTTGGAGTTATGCTATCAAATTAGCTAAAGTAAGAAGGTGACTTAAATTTTACACAATCATTCTGATTTGTTTTCGTGTAAGGTTTCTGGGCATACTCCTGGAGCAGGTCTGGCTGCGAGTGTTCATGTAAACTATCTTTCAAATTAAATAAGTAGAGGGATTTTCATGTGATGTATTCTTAAACAAAGCCTTCCAATTTAACATTTAATGTGGTATATTATGCACGTATTTACAGTCACTTAAGCAATGGAACCCCTTTGTGGGGCAACGCTTCTGTTTCTGGACCATCTTACAAAAGAGAGCTGTAAGAAATATTGTTGGTGGTATAACACGGACTCACTATATATTTCTAAATTCAGTAATACTTACCTTACCTTCAATCTTCATACCTGACTGTACTTTTTGGGTAAAGAGTAAATTACATAGTATTCCTACTTGTTCTTTATTACATTATTATCAATCGTACTAGATTAAATCCATATCTTAATATGCCTAAATACAGTACAAGATGAAAAGCTTTGTATATATTTCCTGCAAGTTGTTTAATTTCTTACCAATTCATATTTTAAATTCAAGAGATCAGTCGGACAGCTTTGCTGCATAATGGTTTTTACAGTGTTAACGAATTGTTTTAAATATTAGATTTTAGCTTTTAATTTTATTATGACTATATAATGTCATATAAATCTATATATATATACATATATGTATGTACGTATGTATGGAAATGATGCAATAACTATCAGTATCAATATTGGGTTACTACGGAGGGGGGGAGCAAAGACACTGTTGAGCTTACAAACGGGGTGGGGGAGATTACTTGCCAGCTGGAAAATTTTTGGAACGTGTAAATCTAGTCCATCTCAACTTTTACTCACCTCTGATAGAAGAATAGAAAAAAAAAATTCTCATATAAATGTGAGCCGGTTCTCCCAGTTTATTTCGGGAAGTTCTACCATGTCCCAGTTAGTGGATTTGTTTTGGGTGTGGTATCGTTAGCATCCTCAGCGATACAGAGGCGATTAGAAGAGGCAGTTTACATTTCCGGAATGTAGGTCAGTAGCATCTTATGTGAGCTTTTTATTTTGTTGTGCTGTTACATTTGATGTGACCACGGAAGATAAAGTATCCAGCCTGTCACTGCAGGTTTTAACGGGACTCTCATTCAAAGCTGCCAAGAGTATACAGTCTCTTCAGGTGTTACTCGAAGTTCAATTGGAACGTTTGCTTCCAAGGCTGCTGTTACTCTACCAGGGACCCCACGGCTTAAGGTAAGCTATACCTCTTTCTTTCTCTCTCCTTTCTCCACTTTACTGCTGTGGTTCACAACTGGAATCTTAATGGACATAATAATACACTACAGCTATTATTCTCATCTGACAGCGATAAAGTTTTATAGTCTAGTTTCGCACATAAACTAAAATACCTGCACAACTCAAAATTAATTATTTACTTCAACAAACAGTGACTCATTTGTTTCAAACATTGTTTTATACGCGCTAAATAATACTCTAATGACGTAAATTTTTGTGTAAAAGCTTAGATTGGCCACAATAAATGTTTAAAAACAGCAATATTATAATACGTATGCATTACGGCTATTCCACCATTAGAATGAATATACAGGAAGCCAAAAGACGATGAAAAGGCTAGCGATTTGAACTTTCCTGGGGTTTATTTCTCTGAATCCATTACACTTGCGATTTTCCAAGTTGTTGGAAAATAAATATACCTACAGATCAGCTTTTTATTTTCTTTATTGCGGACATACTAGATAGAGAAGGTATTGCCTTCCACCCAAAAATTCTATATCGAGATTTCACCGGAAATGCATGTTTTAAGGCCCCCTGAATCCAAAAAAGCATTTTTAGAAAAATGCCATCTGTGAAATCTTTCAAAAACGAAAAGTAGGATACACATCTAACTTGGTACAGTAGCTTCCAAATATGCGACACGAATAATTTTCAATAAAATCTCCCACCCCAAAGTGCGCTTTACATGGAACAGTTTTAATTTTTGATTTTATAATAAGTGGCAATAACAATTTTGATTAAAATACCGCATATTAAAGATGACAAATAAAATGCATATCTTGAATTTTCTGGGAATAGCCTATGAAGTCTGCATTCGGAAGAAATTTTGTATAATCTTGTATAACTAGTAAACGTAAGGGTAGACGAATGTGCACTGCACACAAAAATGCATATCTGTTTAAAACATACAATTTATTTCGTATAACTCTTTTGTGGTATCAGTTATTTCTGTTATATCGTTATTAATGGTTCGGTTCCAATTGTTCAATATTTGATATTCTTTAACGCCGTGTCGATTTTCAATTGTTTCTTGCGATGCCATGGACAATTTATGGGATTTTAAGGCCAGCGTCTAATTCTACAAAACATATCACAGGGACGCCAGTTCCATTAAATTTAACAGAAACATGTTAAATATATATAGTCAATTTAGATAAAAATATAAAACCAATTTCAAAGTGTACAATCACAAATTTATGCTGTTGAAATGTTTCTTCACGCTCGTTAATGTCTTCCTTTTGATTTTTCTTGAAATTGAATTTTACTATTCCTCTTACTGCTGTTAAGCTTCTCAGGATCACCTGCAATACTGTTGTGCGCTTCAATTTTTACTTTCTCTGCTACGTATAGTAAGTAGGGGAAGTATTGTATTCCACCAAAAAATTCTATACCGAGATTTCACCGGAAATACATGTTTTGAGACCCCCTGAACCCAAAAAAATCATTTTTGGAAACATGTCCGTGTGTGTGTGTGTCTGTGAACAGCTTAACTCAGAAATGAACAGTCGGATAAACACCAAACTTGGTATTCAGATCCAGTATCTTCCAGAGATGCGACATGAAGGTTTTGAAGAGAAATCCCCCACCCCAGATTACCCTTTACATGGAACATTTTTCGAAAAGCTTAATTTTCTCAAAAATGGCTCTAGCGATTTTGATTAAAATACCATATGTTTAAGATATTTTCATGACAAATGAAATGTATATTTCGAATTTTCTGGGAATTTCTCCAAAAGTATTCTTCATTGTGAACGACTTTTGCATAACTGGTAAACCGTAAGAGATAGACTAAATTTTACTACCCAAAAAATGTATATCGCGTTTAAATACACAATGTATGTCATTTACTTTTTTTTTGAGTGAACCATTCTCGAGATATTGCTTGTTATTCCCTTAAATTTTCCAATACATATACTTTTTCTCAAATGGAAATTCGTTATTCATTTTTTTGTCCTGGTAATACAAAGAAAAT
The DNA here is from genome assembly GCA_030765065.1 of Deroplatys truncata. Taxonomy (NCBI): domain Eukaryota; kingdom Metazoa; phylum Arthropoda; class Insecta; order Mantodea; family Mantidae; genus Deroplatys; species Deroplatys truncata. The sequence goes on along the minus strand of CM060975.1, from coordinate 71,235,532 downwards.
GGAATGCGCCACATAGCAACCAGCTCTTAAAATATTTGACTATCGCTTAAAGCCTACCATATTCCCCTTCCACCTACAAGAAAATTAGCAATAAGATTAACATCTCGATTAACATGAAGCATATGGAGAATACGCGTTTGTAAAAATAGTTTGTACAAGAGTAGAGAAAGTCACGTGAGTGTAACACATCAGCTTTTTGACAATGCGGTTATTTTACCACTTAAGTTTCATTAGGTAACACATTTTCCTACAGCTAATACTTATTAAGATAATTCTGTATACCTATTCCTTTCGAATTCTCGAAAAATATAGGTTGTGCAAAAATATAAAAAAGGGAGCTATCACTCTCTATGGTTACTCAGTTTTCGCAGCCAAACTATCAAGATTGTAGAAAATAGCAGCTGAATTACTCTGTATTTCATATTTAACAGTCTTTGAGAATGTGATTTAAACATTTACATGATACCAGTTCATTAGCTACATACTTCACAATCTATAATGCCGTAGTGTTTAAATTCTGTTGTTTGAACACTTCCTGCAAAGATGAATAAATAAAAATCTTGTGTGATACATTCACATGACTTTCTCTACCCTCTATCTTTATTAGTGGGTATACAAACTATTCTTACTAAAGCTTATTTTTCTATCTACTACATTTTTATGCAAATAAACCTGTGTAGAAATAGCTACATTCACATTTCGTAGTAATTACACAGGTAACAGTAATGGTCAAATATTTTAGAACCGGACGATAATTGCTGGGCATAAAGTTCCACACTTTTTCCATGACATTATGGCTGACAGAACTTCAAGAGAATAGCAAGTATTGAACAATTCGAACTATTAATAACGGATACCTCAGAAATGGCTAATGGCACAAAAAAGCTGATATGCAATTAATGATGTGTTTTAAAGAAATATACAATTTTAGTATAGTGCATTTTCACCTATCTTTAATGTTTATCAGTTATACGAGATTATACAGAATTCCTTCCGAATGAAGTTGACTTCACAGGATATGTATATATTGTTTGTCATACAAATATCTTTAATTTGGTATTTTAATCAAAGTCGTTGGCCGGCGCCGTGGCCGAGGCGGCCCGGCTTCAATCCCAGGGACCCGCATGTGGGATTTGTGTTGGACAAAGCGGCGTCTGGGCGGGTTTTCTCCGAGTTCTCCGGTTTCCCCCGCCATTCATTCCACCAACTGCTCCATCGTCACCTTTCCTTTCATTCATTTTAGTTTCATCTACTTCCTTCCTCCCATACCAGGCATCGGGCTGATCGCCCATCCTGGATATTCTGTCTGCTCCATGAGTGTGTCTGCTCCTCGACGGGCCTCTGACCCCAGGCACCGGCCTGTAAGTCCTGGGGGGTGTAAGTCCTACATAAGATGAGGGTAAACAGCGAATGAATGAATCAAAATTGTTAGTCATCTTTTAGAAAACCACATTTTGTAAATATATTCCATGTAAAGGGTAGTTGGGGTGGGGGAATTTTCTTAAAAATATTCATGCCGCATCCTTGGAAGATACTGAGCTTAAATACCAAGTTTGGTACTTATCCAACTTTTCGTTTTTGAGCTATGCTGTTCAGACACACAGCCAGCCAGACAGGGACCTTTTTACTTTCTCTACTACGTATAGTAAGTAGGGGAAGTATTGCATTCCACCCAAAAATTCGATATCGAGATTTCACCGGAAATACATGTTTTGAGACTCACTGAATCCAAAAAAAGCATTTTTTGAAACATGTCCGTGTGTGTGTCTGTCTGTGTGTCTGTGTGTCTGTCTGTGTGTCTGTGAACAGCATAACTCAAAAACGAACAGTCGGATAAGCACCAAACTTGGTATTTAGGTTCAGCATCTTCCAGAGATGCGACACGAAGGTTTTCAAGAAAATCCCCCCACCCCAGACTACCCTTTACATGGAAGATTTTTCGAAAATTTTAATTTTCTCAAAAATGGCTCTAACGATTTTGATGAAAATATCATATGTTTAAGATAATGTCATGAGAAATGAAATGTGTATCTCGAATTTTCTGGGAATGTCTCCAAAAGTATTCTTCATTGTGAACGACTTTTGCATAACTGGTAAACCGTAAGAGATAGACAAAATTTTACTACACAAAAATGTAGATCGCGTTAAAATACACAACATATGTCATATACATTTCTTTTGTTAAGTGAACCGTTTTCGAGATATTGCTTGTTATTTCCTTAAATTTTCCAATACTTATACTTTTTCTCAAATTCGTTATTCATTTTTACTTTCTCTACTACGTATAGTAAGTAGGGGAAGTATTGCATTCCACCCAAAAATTCGATATCGAGATTTCACCGGAAATACATGTTTTGAGACCTCCTGAATCCAAAAAAAGCATTTTTTGAAACATGTCCGTGTGTGTGTCTGTCTGTGTGTCTGTGAACAGCATAACTCAAAAACGAACAGTCGGATAAGCACCAAACTTGGTATTTAGGTTCAGCATCTTCCAGAGATGCGACACGAAGGTTTTCAAGAAAATCCCCCCACCCCAGACTACCCTTTACTTGGAAGATTTTTCGAAAATTTTAATTTTCTCAAAAATGGCTCTAACGATTTTGATGAAAATATCATATGTTTAAGATAATGTCATGAGAAATGAAATGTGTATCTCGAATTTTCTGGGAATGTCTCCAAAAGTATTCTTCATTGTGAACGACTTTTGCATAACTGGTAAACCGTAAGAGATAGACAAAATTTTACTACACAAAAATGTAGATCGCGTTAAAATACACAACATGTCATTTACATTTCTTTTGTTAAGTGAACCGTTTTCGAGATATTGCTTGTTATTTCCTTAAATTTTCCAATACTTATACTTTTTCTCAAATTCGTTATTCATTTTTACTTTCTCTACTACGTATAGTAAGTAGGGGAAGTATTGCATTCCACCCAAAAATTCGTTACCGAGATTTCACCGGAAATACATGTTTTGAGACTCACTGAATCCAAAAAAAGCATTTTTGGAAACATGTCCGTGTGTGTGTCTGTCTGTGTGTCTGTGTGTCTGTGTGTCTGTGAACAGCATAACTCAGAAACGAACAGTCGTATAAACACCAAACTTGGTATTTAGGTTCAGTATCTTCCAGAGATGCGACACGAAGGTTTTCAAGAAAATCCCCCCACCCCAGACTACCCTTTACATGGAACATTTTTCGAAAATTTTAATTTTCTCAAAAATGGCTCTAACGATTTTGATTAAAATATTATATGTTTAAGATATTGTCATGAGAAATTAAATGTATATCTCGAATTTTCTGGGAATGTCACCAAAAGTATTCTTCATTGTGAACGACTTTTGCATAACTGGTAAACCATAAGAGATAGACAAAATTTTACTACACAAAAAATGTAGATCGCGTTAAAATACACAACTTATGTCATATACATTTCTTTTGTTGAGTGAACCGTTTTCGAGATATTGCTTGTTATTTCCTTAAATTTTCCAATACTTATACTTTTTCTCAAGTTCGTTATTCGTTTTTTTATGTCCTGGACATGTAAAGAGAATGGAATGCGCCACATAGCAACCAGCGTTAAAATATTTGACTATCGCTTTAAACCTAGCATATTCCCCTTGCATTTACATGAAAATTACCAATAAGATTGACATCTCGATATCTCGATTAACATGAAGCATATGGAGAATAAGCGTTTGTAAAAATAGTTTGTACAAGAGTAGAGAAAGTCATGTGAGTGTAACACATCAGATTTTTTACTTTCTCTACTACGTATAGTAAGTAGGGCAAGTATTGCATTCCACCCAAAAATTCGATACCGAGATTTCACCGGAAATACATGTTTTGAGACCTCCTGAATCCAAAAAAAGCATTTTTGGAAACATGTCCGTGTGTGTGTCTGTGTGTGTGTGTCTGTGTGTGTGTGTGTCTGTGTGTGTGTGTCTGTGTGTGTGTCTGTGAACAGCATAACTCAAAAACTAACAGTCGGATAAACACCAAACTTGGTATTTACGTTCAGTATCTTCCAGAGATGCGACACGAAGATTTTCAAGAAAATCCCCCCACCCCAGACTACCCTTTACATGGAACATTTTTCGAAAATTTTAATTTTCTCAAAAATGGCTCTAACGATTTTGATGAAAATATCATATGTTTAAGATATTGTCATGAGAAATGAAATGTATATCTCGAAATTTCTGGGAATGTCTCCAAAAGTATTCTTCATTATGAACGACTTTTGCATAACTGGTAAACCATAAGAGATAGACAAAATTTTACTACACAAAAAATGTAGATCGCGTTAAAATACACAACTTATAACATATACATTTTTTTTGTTGAGTGAACCGTTTTCGAGATATTGCTTGTTATTTCCTTAAATTTTCCAATACTTATACTTTTTCTCAAATTCGTTATTCATTTTTTTATGTCCTGGACATGCAAAGAGAATGGAATGCGCCACATAGCAACCAGCGATAAAATATGTGACTATCGTTTAAAAGCTACCATATTCCCCTTGCATCTACAAGAAAATTACCAATAAGATTGACATCTCGATATCTCGATTAATATGAAGCATATGGAGAATAGGCGTTTGTAAAAATAAATTGTACAAGAGTAGAGAAAGTCATGTGAGTGTAACACATCAGATTTTTTTGTCTTGGATATGCAAAGAGTTATAATCTGTGGCAAAGGGAATGGTGCTGCACCTAGCAACCAGCTATTAACAGATATGTATGTGCTTAAAGACTACTGTTTTTCTATATTGCCCTTGTAAATATATTTTCCCCTACATCTACAAGAAAATTAGCAATAAGATAGAGTCTGCAAATGTTTATCTCGATTAACATGAAGTATATGGAGAATAAGCGTTTGTAAAAATAGTTTGTACAAGAGTAGAGAAAGTCATGTGAATATAACACATCAGATTTTTTTAAAAAGCTTCTCGTTTTTATTTTATTTAGGTTCGTTCTAAACATGTATTTCTGGTGAAATCTTGATATCGAATTTTTGAGTACGTGGTGGAGAAGATATTGCATTCCACCTAAAAATTCAATAAACAAGCTTACACCGAAAATACATGTTTTGATGCCCCAGAATCCAAAATGAAAGCATTTTTAGAAAAAGGTCCGGTGTGTGTGTATGTGTGTGTGACTGTGAACAGCATAACTCAAAAACGAAAAGTCGGATAAACACCAAACTTGATATTTATGTTCAGTACATTCCAAACATGCGACATGCAGATTTTCATGATAATGATCCCACCCCAAACTATGTTTTACAAGGAAGATTTTTCGAAATATTTAATTTTCTAAAGAATGGCTCTAGCGATTTTTATTAAAATACCACATATTAAAAATATTTGCATGACAAATAAATTGGTATCTTGAATTTTCTGGTAATAGCCTGTGATGTCCATCTCATTCGGAAGACATTTTGTATAGTTTGTATAATTGGTAAACGTTACGCGATAGACGAAAACGTACTATACATAAAATGTAGATCTTTTTAAAAAAATTAATTTATTTGAAATTAATTTTTTGTAGCATCAGCCATTTTCTAGATATTCGTTTATATGGTTCGAATTGTTCAAAACTTTGTGATTCTTTTCTGGTCCTTTCAATATTCAGTTGCTTTAAAATTAAATTAAATTGAATTTTATGTATAGATGCTCTTTAATTGTCATGGTTCTTAGCTTCCATTCTATATTGGGCGTGAATGACCGGAAAGTTTGTTCAAGGCCTCTTTGTCAGCCTTGAGATTCAGCTGTTTTAACAATTGCACGCAAGAAGCATGGAATTTTAAGGCCAGTACATAGCGTCCGGTTCTTAAAGATTTGACTGTAGTTGTCCTAATTATATCTATAACGAGATGTGTTATGCAGCTATCTCCGGAATGTTTTATCTCGAGTAAAACGAAGAAAATAGGAAAATAAACTTTCGTAAGAATAATTTCTATAACCACTAATAAGCACTAGAGGGTATAGAAAGTATATGAGTGTGACACATCAGATTTTTTTTATTTAAATGTTTAATGAAAGAAACTAAAACCTATCGCTGTATCCAATTATGTATTCATATTGATTTTTACTTTCCCTACTACGTATAGTAAGTAGGGGAAGTATTGTATTCCACCCAAAAATTCGATACCGAGATTTCACCGGAAATGTTTTGAGACCCCCTGAATCCAAAAAAAGCATTTTTGGCAACATGTCCGTGTGTGTGTCTGTGTGTGTGTCTGTCTGTGAACAGCATAACTCAGAAACGAACAGTTGGATAAACACCAAACTTGGTATTTAGGTTCAGTATCTTCCAAGGATGCGACACGAAGGTTTTCAAGACAATCCCCCCACCCCAGATTACCCTTTACATGGAAGATTTTTCGAAAATTTTAATTTTCTCAAAAATGGCTCTAACGATTTTGATTAAAATGTCATATGTTTAAGATATTTTTATGACAAATAAAATGTATATCTTGAATTTCCTGGGAATGTCTCCAAAAGTATTCTTCATTGTGAACGACTTTTGCGTAACTGGTAAACCATAAGAGATAGACAAAATGTTACTACACAAAAAATGTCGATCGCGTTAAAATACACAATTTATGTCATATACATTTTTTTGAGCGAACCATTTTCGAGATATTGCTTGTTATTCCCTTAAGTTTTTCAATACTTATTTTCTCAAATGGGAATTCGTTATTCATTTTTTTGTCTTGGATATGCAAAGAGTATTAATCTGTGGCAAAGGGAATGGTGCTGCACCTAGCAACCAACAATTAAGAGATATGTATGTGTTTAAAGGCTACTGTATTTCCAAGTTGCCCTTGTAAATATATATTCCCCTTAAATCTACAAGAAAATTAGCAATAAGATAGACTCTGCAAATGTTTATCTCGATTAACATGAAGTAGATGGAGAATAAGCGTTTGTATAAATAGTTTGTACAAGAGTAGAGAAAGTCATGTGAGTGTAACACATCAGATTTTTTTCGTTTAGTATGCTTTGTTTATGGCAGCCTCCAATTGGGGAAAGCTGGATTTGTTAATAAATTCTCTCTCACGGGATATCACAACTGTCTGGGACGTGGTCAAGGCTGCATATACTCAGACGTAGTTGTAACGAATTAACACATTTATGAAAATTACGAATTATGCAAAGGAAAACTGTGAAGAAACGAGACTCTTAAGAAAGATAATGAAGCGAACAGAATGTATAAGCATCTGCTATTTTGTGTACACTTCAATAAAACTTGAATTAGTTCACTCTAATTTGAATAATAGTGCCAAAAATGTACAACGTTGATTTATACTGCTGCAATGGGTATTCATCGTATTATAATTTTATAATTCGTCAACGTAATAGAATCATGTCTATAATTGATGGCACCTTTACTCCTTCTACCCCGAACTTATATAACCTGAATAGTTTTTAATATAACTTAATTTTATTGTTGTATTTGAAGGTATGAGTTGCCTTTGGAGAAACACCATACAAATATTTATAAGCAAATATATATGTTAAAGTTAGGTTTTAGTTTATGCAAGTTCTTTGCGCATATATTGTTGCAAAAATTATGTACAACACGTAATTAACATGAACTTCCTAACTCTCCTCTTACACACATACCGAGAGAAGGGCTAATATACTACAGGATGGGAGCTTAATACCATGCACTTAAACATATATATCAAAACTTATTTATCGCGCAAGTGTCGATTAAGGTCACTGTACACCCTTATCATGAATTATTGCGCAACTTAGCATGCAGATAAAGTTGGAAAATGAGCATAATGATGTTGTTAATGGTATATATTTTCAAAAAAAATTATATTCAAATTAATTATGATAATCTCATAAACATGTAAAATTAGTTTGTCCTTTATGATAGAATTACGTCGTTATTTCTACAAAGCATGCATAAGAAAGCCCTTGAAATGCTACATGTAAAGGCTTTCCTTAACGCTTAACAAGAGCTGCTCAAAGTTTATGCTTTAAAACAAAATTCAAGGCGAGAAGTACAAAGCAAGTAAAATAGAAAGTTAGACAAATTAACCAGGGTATGAGACAACCAGGACTCTCTCAAAATCTTACTAATTTATATATTGCCAAGGATTCAAATTGTTTTGTTGGAAACAGCAATGCAAATGTGTTATCATTCACAGATGATCAGGTATTATTTGCTGACTCTGCAGATAACCTCCAAAGAGCTGCTTTTGTAACAGCCTTTAATCCTAAAATATCGCAAGAAAACACCAAAGTCGCGGGTTTTCAAGGAGATAGACTTTTAAAAACTGAACCGATATTATATAAAATTTACCGGATGAGATGACACATTTTTGGTTCGCATTTGGGAATTCGTGGATTAAAGTCCCTTACAGCGTTCGATGTGACTGGGACTTTTCGTAGCTTTTCTTAGTTTTGACATAACTCCGAGTTGGACGTTGAATACCATGGCCCAAAGTTTCACGTATAGAATAAAATAAATAGAAATAAAAAGGTAGATTGTGCAGGAAGACGACTAAACAACTAAGGTCATCTGTGTAGCATAAGAATTACATCGTGCATTCTTAAAGAACAAGTCTTTTTGGTCCCAAGACTGCATTCCATATACTCTCAATAGCAACAAAATACAGTAAAAGAAGGTGATTACGCAACCAAGTCATCTGTCCAGTATAAGAATTACATCGTGCATTCTTAAAGAACAGGTCTACGGTTCCAAGCCCACATTTCACCTACTCTCAATAGCAAGAAGTAAATGGTAAAGGGAGGCGACTACCAACTAAGGTCATCTGTCCAGCACAAGAATTCCATCGTGCATCATAAAGAACAGCCATCATATCTACGGTTCCAAGTCCACATTCCACCAACTCTCAGTAGCAACAAAATACATGGTAAAGGGAGGCGACTGCACAACTGAGGTCATCTGTCCAGCGCAAGAATTACATCGTGCATTCTTAAAGAATAGTCATCATATCTACGGTTCCAAGTCCACATTCCACCTACTCTCAATAGCAACAAAATAAATGGTAAAGGAAGGCGACTACCAGCTAAGGTCATCTGTCCAGCACAAGAATTCCATCGTGCATTCTTAAACAACAGCCATCATATCTACGGTTCCAAGTCCACATTCCACCTACTCTCAATAGCAACAAAATAAATGGTAAAGGAAGGCGACTACCAGCTAAGGTCATCTGTCCAGTACAAGAATTCCATCGTGCATTCTTAAAGAACAGCCATCATATCTACGGTCCCAAGTCCACATTCCACCTACTCTCAATAGCAACAAAATAAATGGTAAAGGAAGGCGACTACCAGCTAAGGTCATCTGTCCAGTACAAGAATTCCATCGTGCATTCTTAAAGAACAGCCATCATATCTACGGTCCCAAGTCCACATTCCACCTACTCTCAATAGCAACAAAATAAATGGTAAAGGAAGGCGACTACCAGCTAAGGTCATCTGTCCAGCACAAGAATTCCATCGTGCATTCTTAAAGAACAGCCATCATATCTACGGTTCCAAGTCCACATTCCACTTACTCTCAATAGCAACAAAATAAATGGTAAAGGAAGGCGACTACCAGCTAAGGTCATCTGTCCAGCACAAGAATTCCATCGTGCATTCTTAAAGAACAGCCATCGTATCTACGGTTCCAAGTCCACCTTCCACCTACTCTCAATAGCAACAAAATAAATGGTAAAGGAAGGCGACTACCAGCTAAGGTCAACTGTCCAGTACAAGAATTCCATCGTGCATTCTTAAAGAACAGCCATCATATCTACGGTTCCAAGTCCACATTCCATCTACTCTCAATAGCAACAAAATAAATGGTAAAGGAAGGCGACTACCAGCTAAGGTCATCTGTCCAGCACAAGAATTCCATCGTGCATTCTTAAAGAACAGCCAGCAGATTTCAGGTTCCCAAGTCCACATTCCACCAACTCGCAATAGCAACAAAATACAAGGTAAAAGGAGGCGACTAGGCAACTAAGGTCATCTGTCCAACATAAGAATTACATCATGAATTCTTAAACAACAGCTAGCAGAACTACAGTAACAAGTCCACATTCCACCAATTCTCAACAGAATAACAACCATACATATAGTAAAATCAAATAAAGTATTAGTTACAATTTTATAAAAGTATGGTTTTGCCTACATTAATGTATAGTTCAAGCTGTAAAAATGAAATTTCTATGGCTTTCGACAAGTCATACGTTTATAAACCATAAGAGGAGTGATAATATTCGCAGACAGTTAAACGTGATAAGTCAAAATAACAGAATTCAGGATCATACTGAATACCGAAAGAAATACAGTCTGTATAAAAAGTCCGTGGAACATTTGATTCAGCTATTATTTTCCAAACGAAGCATTCAAATGCACGATGATATCCCTGTCGTATTTCAAAACAGTGAAATGAAACGAATCTGACAATAATGCCTTCTTCCACATCATTGAATGCATTATTGAATGACTAACCGAACCTGACTGCTATCTAAATTTTTGCCCTCATAGTCTGACTGCATCTCACTAAAGTATCCCCCCGCCAAAAAAAAAAAAATCCTGTCCCTTTTTTACCTTCTCTAATACTACTTAAAGTAAGTAGGAAAAAAAGTGTGTTTTATTTATGGGCGTATCTTAGCGACCCATTCTATATTGGGCGTGAAAAACTCAAAAATTTGCTCAGAGGCCGCTTTATCAGTTAAAATTCTCTGCGTGCCGTAAATCTACGACACGGGTCTACCGGCTTTACTTCTCTTCCGAAGAAGGCCATGCTAAGGATTTTTGCGCCCGAAAAAACCCATTTCCCTCCGTCGGGTTTTAACCCGTGACCTCGGGAACTAGAGGCTGACACAGTAAGTAGAGGAAGTAATGTATTTCTCTCATGTCAGCATACCTAAGAATAACTGATAACGAGATCCGAAGAACAGGGTACTGTCCAGAAATCTGATGATCAATGGAAAGAACTTGGAATAACTGACATTCCCTGAGAAATAAAGAACATTCTGAATCTGATAGTTTTTGCAGTGCTATTAGGCACATGTTTGAACCTGATGGAAATAATGACTAGAAAGAACTAGCTAAATTTGTACTAACAATGCATTACAGCAACGCTTCTTATGAAATAGTTTTCTCTAAAGTGGGTTTAATAAAAGCTAAAATTTGGAATAGGATGGCAGTAGATACAGCAAATGGGCTCATTCATCTCAATTTGTGAAAATATGTGGTGGGCGGGTCCGAAAACTTTCAAGTCACCGAGAAGATGTCAAACCCCAAAAACAACAGCAAACTTGTATGGTGCTGTACAGTTCAGAGTGAGAAAGATGCACTTTCTGATGAGTGGATGGGGAAACCCATCAGCTACTCTTGGTTGTACTCATCGATATGGTCTGATATATAAAAATGTACTTTAGTATTGTCAGCGTTATTTTTGTACCAAGAGGGACGGCTCAAGCGATAACGCCTGTGGTCCGCATTCGGAAAGTTCCGGGTTCAAACTGCTGGGGCCGAGCAATCTGATCGAAGGTTTTCTCCCATTTTTCTTCGTTCGCTAGGTGAATCCTGGGTTGGATAATTTGATCCATTAATTTTCCTATCATTCCTTTTATCAGTACATTTCATTTCTTCTTCTTGACCGTCATACCAGGCATTGCGCTGATCATCCATCCTAGATATGCTATGATCCAGAGTTTGGCTGCTGACCCAATCCATTGGCTTTTATGTCCTACAAAGAGGAGGGTAATCCGTTAAAAATAAGTTATTTTATTATTATTATTTTATTTGGTTTAGATGTATAATAATTTTGAGCGTAAACCTACAGTTCTGTGGGGTCATATGATGTATTTATATTTAAAACTAGACAATCCTGCTCTAATCTCTTCGACCTTCTCTTCTGACACGCCAGGCTGCCCTGAACGCTTGCCGGCACATATAAAGAGGCAGTCTCTTGAAATTTCCTGTAGCATTTCGTTATGTTGTTATAAACAGGTAGACCCTCAGTCGACACGAAATGCTCTACACATACTTACAACAAGCTCGGAACCAGGAAATAAAGAATGCGAAGTAGCCTCTCGCTTTGTGTTAACATGTGATCAGTTGTGTCATTTTATAGCATGTTTTGCGTCTTTGTTGTTCTGAATTATTGCCATAGGGCTTACGGTGTCTGCCAACGGAACTAAAATGGTGGGTGGTGCTGGATATCAACATTTGGTGAGTTTATCTTTCTTATTGTGAACTTTCAGCACATTTAAATGTTGTTTGGAAAATATAGCTGAATGAAATGTTTCATGGACGTTCTATACTCGATGTATTTAGTAATAAACCCAGAGGAGGCTGACATGTAGAGAGGGCTAGTTCGTGATATATTCTAGAAAATTAATACTAGAGAACAAACAGGACTAAAGGCCTAAATCGTGATTGTGCTGACGATGACGTATCTGAAGAGCTCGTTCATAAAATATTCTATATTCTTCTACAAATGGGGTTATGTTAGAATGTGAATATTCCGAACCCTGACAAGCTTATTTGGATGTAATATGAAGCTCTACTTACTGATTGGCCTTCATTTTTACTTGCTCTACTACTTACCTGTAGTAAATAGAGGAAGTGTTGTGATCTACTAAAACATTTGATGCAGACATTTCACCGGAAATCCACGTTTTGAGAAAAAGGATTGTGTGTATTGTATGTGTGTCTGTGAAAAAGAGAGAGAGAGATAGAGAGAGATCAGCATAATTGAAAAAAGTAGTTTTAAATGATTTCCAGCCTGGTATTTTAGTTTTAGCGTCTTCCAAGGATGCGACACGGAAATTTATAAAAATCATCCCTCCAGAAATTCCCTCTATATAGACAATTCTTCATTAGTTTTGATTTTCTAAAAATAGCTCTTAACGATTTTGATTACAACACCACATTTATAACATACCTGCAAGACAAATAAAATGTCTATCTGACCTCTTATTTCTGAATAAAGTTTCTATATTTTTGTGTAATCAATGCACAGTAAGAGATAAACAAATACTTACTCCAAAAGTAGATCTAGTCAAAGCACACAGATAAGATTTTGTTGAACTAATTGTAATTTTGGTATTGGTTTGAATTTTCAAACACTTTATACTTTTTGAAGTCTTAAGCTTCCATTTATTTATTTCTCGTGGTTATGCAAGTAGTGGAATTTTGGATACAGCATGTGGCGACCCACTTTTAAAGCTTTCACAATTGCTTCAGTCCCGTTTTACTAAAACAAAAAGTATAAAGAAATAATTTCTGTTTATCTCGATTAACATGAAGTAGAAAAACAAGCTTTTGAGAGTATAGTTTGTAGATCATTGGGAAGAGAAAGCTGTGTGAGTGTATCAAATAAGGCTTTTTTGTAATTAAGTTACATTATAGATATGTTGCAAAGTCGAAAGTAGTTCCCACGTAAAGAAATAGCATTTGTAGTGTTTAAATGGGCATTTTTACACGAAAACTATTCTGACGCAATGACTATGGTCCAAGGTTATCGGAAGGTCGGGGCTGGGCAGTCCGAGTAAACAACGATAACTGCCGCTCGCCAGCGTAAACACTGGGCGTGCTATCGGCAGATAAGAGAAACTTTTGGAAGCTTCTTCTCCCCATCCTCCAGAAAGTGTGTCGAAATAGTTCTACAACGTTCGAGAAACTTCTGGAGAGATTCTACTGACTATATAAGCGAGCGCTCTCGCGGGAGTCAATCAGTGCGAGTGGAGTGCGAGATGATTTGCGTCGGTTAGTCAGTGAGCGAGCTAGTTGGTAGGTGAGTTTATCGAGTGACATCAAGAGCAATTTTCCGAGCAAGTTGGTGGCGGCAGTTGTGACGTGCAGCGAGTGCTACTGCGGACGCCTTGTGTTAGATTCCTGCGCAAAATGAACCGTCCGGCGTGAAGAGGTTACGTCACGAATGAGGTGGAGTGACGGAGAATTGAACTAGTTCACCGTAGTGAAGTGAAAGTTTGAAGAAGTGAACTTCCAGTGAACTAGATAGAAACGAAACAGTGACAGTAAAAAGAAAGAGTGCCAGTTAAAAAGCTGTACAAAGTCGCACTATTAATAAGGAGTGTTAAATAACACCGATCTTTGCAATACCTACTGAATCATTTTATTAATGGATTATCTGTTAACACATTTAAATTTAGCTTATAAATATCTCAACTAAGATAACCGTCGTTTATTACATTACCGTTATGATAGGATAGCGGAGGGAGACTTAACACCTCCACCTACGCAGATCTGTTGTACCTAGGCGCCCGGGAAGGTTGAGGTGAGAGGAGACAAAGGGTGGTCAGACCAGGAGGCACGAAGGCAGAGGGTAGGGTCCCTAGCATTTACAGATTTGAACTCTCCGGGTGTAGCCGGCTCCCCTCCCCCCTGGGACTTACACATCCTCTGGGGGACCCGGGACCAGAAACCAGTACGGGCGACGAAGGTTTTCTCAAAGCCTCAGAGCATCCTTCTCCCCTGCCATGGACATGCCGAGATCTCCCGCCGACACTTGCAACCCTGAAAGAATCAAGCAGCTGAAAGGTGAAGTGAAATAATATTGGAGATGAAATGGAGGGACAGGAAATTCAGGGGATCAAACCATCCCTCCCAGCATTCGCCTTAGCGACCCAGGAAACCCCGAAAAAACCCATGGGTCAGGAAATACAGCCACGGAAGTCGAACGCTGAATGCGGGATATGGACTGCCTGAGCCATCTCGCTCACGTTACCGTTAAATTAAATGTGAGATGAACTGTACACATTTCCAATTTATCTTGGAATTACTGCCCTAATAATTTCAACTTCTGCTCGAATGAATGTATTATGATAAATCAAGGACTTTGTTGGAGATATGCAACATTAATAAAACTACAAGTGGGATGCATTTTATTTAGTTGTCTAATTTGTATAGCCCCCTTCAACATCTATGGTCATATCGCTTTGACTTGAGAAACAACTGGTGCTGTTTTTACTCTCTGAACTGTAGGGTTTTTAATGTTGCTGCTTCCATTAACTTTTACATGGAACATGCATTCACTACCACATTCATACTACCAGATACTTCAGAGCATAGAACATTTCCGGATAAAGATTCCCCAGCCGGGAATCGAACCCAAGAGCTCTGGTTTGAGAAGTCGGAACTCCGACCTCTTGACCACAAAAGCAGTCTTTGTATTTCATTTATATCATTTTTACACGTTATTCTTATTCTTGTCCAGTTACTCAGATGAAAGCAGTTTCCAGATAGATGTTACGAAAATTACTCTCGTGTTTTTAAATCTCCCGAAAGGATAAAATTGATTGAAAAAACCAACTGATACTCACCCTAATGACCAAGAAAAACCTGAAAATAAAACCCAATGACAACAAACAAGAACCCTCTGTGGCTTTTCTTTGAGGATTAACTACTATATTACTTTCTCTACCACGTACCTAAAAATTTGATATCGAGATTTTACGCGAAATATACGTCTTGAAGCCCCCTGAATCAAGAAAAAAAATTAAAAAATCTGATGTGTTACACTCACATGACTTTCTCTACTCTTGTACAAACTATTTTTACAAACGCTTATTCTCCATCTACTTCATGTTAATCGAGATAAACATTTGTAGACTCTATCTTATTGCTAATTTTCTTGTAGATGTAAGTGGAATATATATTTACAAGGGCAATATAGAAATACAGTAGCCTTTAAGCATATACATATCTCTTAATAGCTAGTTGCTAGGTGCAGCACCATTCCCTTTGCCACAGATTAATACTCTTTGCATATCAAAGACAAAAAAATGAATAACTAATTCCCTTTTAAGAAAATAAGTATTGAAAATTTTAAGAGAATAACAAGCAATATCTCGAAAAAGGTTCACTCAACAAAAAAAAGTGTATGACATAAATTGTGTATTTTAACGCGATGTACATTTTTGTGTAGTAAAATTTTCTCTATCTCTTATGGTTTACCGGTTATGCGAAAGTCGTTCACAATGAAGAAACTTTTGGAGACTTTCCCAGAAAATTCAAGATATACGTTTTATTTGTCATGAAAATAACTTAAACATATGTTATTTTAATCAAAATCGTTAGAGCCGTTTTTGAGAAAATTAAAATTTTCGAAAAATCTTCCATGTAAAGGGTATCCTGGGGTGGGGGGATTTTGTTGAAAACCTTTGTGTCGCATCCCTGGAAGATACTGAACCTAAATACCAAGTTTGGTGTTTATCCGACTGTTTGTTTCTGAGTTATGCTGTTCACAGACAGACACACAGAGAGACAGACACACAGACACACACACGGACATGTTTCCAAAAATGCTTTTTTTGGATTCAGGGGGTCTCAAAGATGTATTTCCGGTGAAATCCCGGTATCGAATTTTTGGGTGGAATACACTACTTCCCCTACTTACTATACGTAGTAGAGAAAGTAAAAAGGAAACCTCTGTGTGTGTGTGTGAACAGCATAATTTAAAAACGAAATGTCGGATAAATCCCAATTGTGATGTTTAAGTTCAGTATCTTCTAAAGATACGCACGAAGATTTTCAAAAACATTCCCCATCCCTAATCTACACTTTATATGGAAACATTTTCTAATTTTTTTTTATTTTCCCGAAGACAGTTGTAACGATTTTAATTAAAATACCACATATGTAAGGTATTTATATGACAAATAAAATGCATATCTTGAAGTTTTAGGGAATAGTCCTGAGTCAAAACATTACAGTAGAATGCAGATATATGTACCATTCCTTGTCTCCAAATACGCGTTCTACGGAAGCGTCAATCTTTCGTGAGAAGTTGTAGTGGAAGTCATGAAATTGTTTCTCCCGAGAGGTTAGTAAACATTCACTTCATGGGGAGTTTTTTTCCTGAGTATATGTCCAATATTAAATGCCTTTTAAATATTTTGTTTGAAACTGCTTTTAACTGGCTTTGTTTCTTGGTATTGTATTTTAATTTCTTATTCCTCATCGCTATATCGAGCTTCCAATAAAACAAGTAGACCAGGCACAAGTGGGCACAACGGAAAGGGTGCGGGTTGGCACAATTATATGAACAGGCAGTTTGTGTGTTTAAATTGTTTTTCGGACATTTCCAATTAATTTGTGTACAGCGTTTCGTTTTATTATTGGCTTTGGACGTTATATCTTCCTTTAAAGACCTGTTGATATGTTTAAAAAAATGCTACCCTGTGTTCGGTGTTTTTACTATGATGAATCTGTAATTATACATTTAAAGTGTTCTTAATAACTTGATCACGATATTTACTTTTAATATATTACTTAAAACATACACTTTCCATTTAAATAACACGTAGTCACCTTACCTCACATCCTGTGGCAACCTGCCTACTAGGCGGGGAGGTAGGTTTTGCTACCAATGGTTTGAAAAGTTAAAAAAAAATTAAGATCAAGTGTCCGTAAAACAGTGACGCAATTATTAATATATACTGTTAAAGAAATATATAGAACAGTACCATGTCAGATTAGCTGAAATGTTGCTGTAATAACAATTAAAAAACTTAAAATTTGTGCCCACTTGCCACCCTCTCCCCTACTTATGAAGCCCTTTTCATTCTGAAGGGTTTTTGTATAGTTTTGTATAATTGGTAAACACTACTTTTGCAAAGGTTTCGCTCAATTAACCTCTAGTGGATAGACGAATAAGCTTTTGCAAGAATAGTTTGTGGAAGCCATATAATAATAAACGATAATGGGAATAGAAAGCCCTGAGTGTGTAACATATGAAATATTATTCTCTCTACCACGTACTTAGTCAGTAGAGAAGGTATTGCATTCCAACCAAAATTCGATATTGAGATTTCACCGGAAATAAATGTTTTGAGGCCTCCTGAAGACAAAGCAAGCATTTTTAGATAAAGGTCTGTGTGTGTGTGTATCTGTGAACAGCATTACTCAAAAATAAAATTAGCATAAATACCAAACTGGATATTTAGGTTCAGTATCTATTAAAGATATGACACAAATGCTTTTAAGAAAATACCCCCACCCATAAAGCCTTTGCAGGGAACATTTTTCAAATTGTTAAATTTTCTAAGAATGGCTCTGACGATTTTGATTAAAATACTACATATTAAATATATTTAGGTGTCTAATAATATGTATATCTTGAATTTTCTGGGATTAGACTGTGAAGTCCTCTTCATTCTGAAGGAATTTTGTGTAAGCGATAGAGAAAACGTACTACACAAAAAATGTAAAACACTTTAAAACAAACAATTTATGCCCAATAAGCTTTTTTGTGGCATGAGCCATTTCTGAGATATTCGTATTTAATGGTTTATATTTTTCATTACTTGGTCATTCTCTTAAAAGTCCTGTCAACATTCAGTTGCTTCTCTCGATTCATGGAAACAGTACGGAATTAAGACTAGCATAAAGCGTCCAGCTCTAAAACATTTGGCTATCGCGGTTCCCTTTGTAACTGTAACGAAATGTGTAACGTACGTATTTCTGCAAAGGTTTATTTGGATTGAAATGTAGTAGACAGAAAAATAAGCTGTAGTAAGAATAGTTTGTACATCCACTAATAAACGATGGAGGCTAGAGAAAATCATGTGAATGTATCACATCAGACTTTTTGTACCTTCTCTTACATATGGCACGTTGTAGAAGTTTTGCGTTCCGCCCAAAACTTCTGTAGCGATATTTCGCCGGGAATACATGTTTTGAGGTCCCTTGAATCCATAAAATTTCTATCACTTTTATTAAAATACTGTACCTCTGTTAAAGATATTTGCATTAAATGCATATCTTGAGTTGTCTATGAATAGCCTTTGAAGTCCTGTTTATCCTTAATGCATTGTGTAATATATTGTATAACTGGTAAACCATAAGAGGTAGAGAAAAATCCAACTAGCCGAATGCAGTGCTCATTCAAATAAACATGGTATGTCAAACAACTTTTTCTGTGTATTAGCCCATTTCGAAATATTCTTTGTTACATCTTTGCATTTTCCTAGGTTGAACCGTCCTATGACATCTAAGCAGCTTAGAATTTTTTTTAACTCTCGCATGCGTTCATGAGTTAGTTACAAAAGGCAAACAGTTGTGTTTAATTCCCTGTAATGTACATGCAATCAAATGCATACGGCTTAATCTGAGATCATTTTTAGGAAAAAATATATCTTGAATAAATTTTAGTATGAATATCATGATATATAATGATTATATTAAGGTGTAATTAGTGGAGTCTCATATGAGTGTGACACTCATATTTTTACTTTCTTTGCCACGTACCTCCCTATTAGGTAGAGAAGGCATTGCATTCCACGCAAAAATTCGATACCGAGATTTCACCGGAAATACATGTTTTGGGGCACTGTGAATCCATAAAGAGCATTTTTAAAAGGTCCGTGTGTGTATCTGTGGACAGCATAACTCAAAAAGAATAAGTGGGATAAACACCAAACTTCGTATTTAGTTTCAGAACATTCCAAAGATGCGACACGAAGATTTTTAAGAAGATTCCACTACCGCATACTACACTTTACATAAACAGTTTTAGAAACTTGTGATTTTCTAAAAAATACCTCTATCAATTTTGATTAAAGAACATATATTAAAAGATATTTATATTATAATAAAATGAAAATCTTGAATTTTATGGGAATAGACCGTGAAGTCCTCTTCCTTCGGAAGGAGTTTTGTATATAGCATCCGGTTCTAAAACATTGGACTATCGCTGTTCTCTTTGTATCTATAACGAAATGTATAATGCATCTGTTTTCAGAAAGGTTTATATCGATCAACAAGATTAAGACAGGAAAATAAACCTTCATTAGAATAATTTGTATATGCGGTAGAGAAAGTCGAATATAACACATAGTTTTAATTTCTCTACCACGCACATTGTAGGTAGAATAGGTATTGCATTCTACCAAAAATTTCGATATCAAGATTTCGCCGGAAATACATGTTTTATGGTCTCCTGAATCCAAAATAAACATTTTAGAAAAAATGTATGTAGATAAACGGAGAGATAGCTAGACCGGCGGACAGACGGATGGGTGAGTGAGTGGATGAATGGGTGTGTGGATGGATCTATGGGTGGGTGGATGGGTGGATGAATGGGTATGTGTAGGGATGGATGGGTAGTTGGATCAATGGATGGATGGATGAATGGGTATGTGGGTGGATGGATAGACGGATGGATAGTTGGATCCATGAATGGATGAATGGGTGGATGGATGGGTGAGTGGGTGGATGGCTCGGTGACTAGATGGATGGGTTGGTGGGTTGGTGAGTGGGTGGATGGAGGGATGGACGGACGGACGGATAAGGTACATTTGTTGTCAGATTATTAAAGCTAGCGTACAAATACTTAGGGCATGCGCCATTGACCGTACATACATATTTGAGATACAAGGTGATTTATGAAGAACTGACACATTTCTCTCTTTAATTATTCTGTTCAAAATTCACTCAATGCCCCAATTTTAGCATAAAAATAAGCAGAATGTTCTGGAGTTTCGATTGCCGGTCACTAGATGCGCAGATGTTCATGCCTTATTCGTAATTGTTAGCTTTATTGTCGGCAATTGTTTTTGAGATTTTGTTCTAGTCAAAGTGAAAATGGAGTACACATTAAATGAACGACACTTCCTTGTAAAGCAATACTGGATTACAAATTCAATTACAGCTACTCAAAGGGCATACCAGAGAATTTGTTGTTCGGAATCCTCCCCAAAGAAACACAATACTGGGATTGGTAAACAAATTGGAAACAACTGGAACTCTGGTGAATGAAAAAGGCAAAACTCGTTCATCTAGGCTTCCCACGGTTGTTGACGTAAGAACACGACCGTATGAGTCACCAAAAATCATTAAGACGTTTGTTGCAGGAGACAGGGTACAGCTACTCAATGTGGTAGAGAGCTGTGGAAAGTGCAGGCCTAAAGCCGTATAGGATTACGGTTGTCCATCAGTTACAGGAAGCAGATAAGGATAGACGACTGAATTATTGTGTTGGTTTCAGGCGTTCATTATGCAAAATCCTGCCATATTATCCATCACATGGTTCACAGTGAAGCATGAAGTTATGTGAACTCAAATAACTCACGCTATTTGGCCAATGAAAATCCACATGTTACTCATGAAGCACCTATGCACCGGGTTAAAATCTCAGTTTGGTGCGCAATAACCGCACAGAGAATAGTGGGAGCAATTGCTTCGAAAACAATGTGAACATTGCAGAGTACCGACGGATTTTCATGGAGTTTGCTGAGCAACTAGACGATGTAGAGCTGAGTCAAGGATATTTTCAGTAGGACGGTGCTACATGCCATACATCAAATGAATCCATAGCACTAATTGCAAGTTTCTTTGACGACCGGATAATTTCCAAGAACACGTGGCCACCGAGATCTCCGAATTTGAAATCACCGGGCTTCTTTCTATGGGGTTACTTAAAAGGCAGGGTTTATTCCACATGTCCCCAGATATTGGACGTTCTGAAGCATACATTACACAGGAGATTCAAGCTATTGTCAACGAGTGGCCAGTAACGGGGAACGACGTGTTGAGTTGTGCCTTATGCAGGATGGAGGACATTTGCAATATAGGTAAATAATCTCCCAAAATCCCTCTGCATTTCAGGTATAATAAGTTGTCGCTAGCATAACTCGATTTGAAAAATTAAAGAAATAAATGTGTCAGCTCCTCATAAATCACCCTGTACAAGTTAAAGGTGACAAAAAGAAACAAAAAAAATGTAGAAAAAATAGGGATTTGTCTGTGACTTACTGAACAAATTTAATCTGGCTTTGCGTACTTTAACCTTTGTTTTTGCAGTCCCTCTTCTCGGCCAGTAAACCCTAACATGCCAATCTCCTTCTAGCGGAACTTAAGAATTGTTCTTTGAGTTTAATTGTTCGCTGAATCTCCACTATGCTCATGTTACACCAAAATACGTACTCAGCCTCCATCCAAACCAGAATGAGCAGATTCTCCTCGCAGAATCTTCTGTCATTTTCCGTGCTATCCAGCCTCCTAGTCTAAACGATGCCATTCCTGAACTTTCCTTTCTTCCTGAGTTAAGAAAATGTGCCACTTTACTACAATTGAATTTTATTTCCTTTGCTAGGCATAGAGAAGTTTTAATTTTGCAATCCGATTCAGTTTTCTTCTGACTGAGGTCTATTATCTTTTTACTTTCTCTACTACGTATAGTAAGTAGGGGAAGTATTGTATTCCACTCAAAAATTCGATACCGAGATTTCACCGGAAATACATGTTTTGAGACCCCCTGAATCCAAAAAAGACCTTTTTGGAAACATGTCCGTGTGTGTGTCTGTGAACAGCATAACTCAGAAACGAACAGTCGGATAAACACCAAACTTGATATTTAGGTTCAGTATCTTCCAGAGATGCGACACGAAGGTTTTTCAAGTAAATCCCCCCACCCCAGAGTACCCTTTACATGGAACATTTTTCGAAAATTTTAATTTTCTCAAAAATGGCTCTAACGATTTCGATTAAAATATCATATGATTAATATATTTTCATGACAAATGAAATGTATATCTCGAATTTTCTGGGAATGTCTCCAAAAGTATACTTCATTGTGAACGACTTTTGCATAACTGGTAAACCATAAGAGATAGACAAAATTTTACTACACAAAAATGTAGATCGCGTTAAAATACATAACTTATTCACACATTTTTTGTTGAGTGAACCATTTTCGAGATATTGCTTGTTATTCCCTTAAATTTTCCAATACCTATACTTTTTCTCAATTTTGTTAATCACTTTTTTTTGTCCTGGTAATGCAAAGAAAATGGAATACTCCACATAGCAACCAGTTCTTAAAATATTTGATTATCGCTTAAAGCCTACCAATTCCCCTTGCATCTACAAGAAAATTAGCAATAAGATTAACATCTCGATATCTCGATTAACATGAAGCATATGGAGAATAAGCGTCTGTAAAAATAGTCATGTGAGTGTAACACATCAGATTTGTTTGACACGTTTCCATATGTTTTTGTCATAGTGATCCCAAGCTTATTCTCTCAGACATATTTAGGTGACAGGTTTTCTGACTATGTAACATTTGACGCGTAGTGCGGAATTATCTCCCTGCATCTGGCTCAGCCAGTACTTCACTGCTCCTATTTTATAGCGTATTGAGTCTTCATAACGTCCCACCGCCCTCAATACTCTAGATCAATCAATGGCAATACTATCCCCTTATGTGTAGTTCCCTACCAGATTCCTACATCGTTTCAAGTCAATTTTCCACAGTTGAAAGTACTGCTGCAGGTCATCTTGTGTTAAGCTTTTATGCTGTTTTTCGCCAAATAACTCTTCACAGGTACACCTTGAGGGCTGGGGCATGGTCCTGATGAAGGATCTATGAGGCATTCTTCATCAAGTCTGGTCTCATTCGTTGCACACCTTCACGAAGGGTCTTCAAAACAGTTTTATAACAAAACTGATTGACACTCTGACTTGGAGACACCCAATCAATGTGGTTAACCTTGCAAATATCGGAAAAAATCATAATGTTTTTGGATTTTGATTTGCTCAGGATCGCTTTGTTCTTCATTGCGGTTGGGGACTCTTCCAAAGCATGGAATGTCGCTTAGTTTGCTCACATCGGAAAATCCAATTACGTTTTGGAAGAAATCAGGATTCTTTTCAATATTATCCAGAATGTGAACACCCCAATGCATTCGATGTTCCTTTTACGCGGGTATGAGAATTTTGGGCACCATACTAGCACACATCTTTTTCATGCCAAGATCGTCTCACAAAATCTATGTAACACTTTTCTTATTGAGGTTGGTAAGTCCACAATGAGCGCTCTCTTGAATAATTTTAGTGACTTTCTCCACATTCTCTAAAGTTTTCGTAATTAATTTTTTATCATCCCCGAAGTCTTCCCTACTCTCCTTAAATTTATTAAACCGCTCGAAGACTTGTGTAAGAGATAGACACTGATCACATTACCTTATGTCAACATATGTTCTGCGTTTTGTGATGAATTTAATGTTAAAACGTTGTTCTCGTACTGTAGCACAGAACATTATTCCGACGAAGCTTAGACACACGATCTGTTTCTAACACTGGTCACGGCCAGACTAACCGCTGCACGTAAGTATAAGTTTGTGTGACGGTAGAGGGTAGTGCACAGGTCAGTGTCCTACCTCTCTCTTCGTCCTCAAAGTGGCAGGAAATTAATAAAAAGCTCTTATGTGTTACATTCACATGACTTTCTCTACTCTAGCGCTTATTAACTGCTATACAAATTATTCTCACAAAGTTTATTTTCCTATCTACTTCATTTTAATCGAGATAAACCTTTCCGGATATAGCTACATTATACATTTCGTTACGTATACAAAGGAAATAGCGATAGTCAAATATTTTAGAACTTGACGCTATGCGCTGGCCTTAAAAATGTAGTTGATACGTGTAATAAATGTAGTTAATAAAAATTTTGCTCTTTCTATTACATCGCGAGAAAATCGACAGGACTTGAAGAGAATGACAAAATATAGAACAATTCGAACCATTAATAACGGGTATCTTGGAAACGGCTGATACCATAAAGAAGCTTTTTGAAACAAAATGTATGATTTTTTTATTGCATTTTATATAGCACGTCTCCATCTATCACATAATATTTACCAGTTATACAAGATTATACAAAATTCATTCCAAATGAGGAGGACTTCACATGCTATTCCCAGAAAATTCAAGATATACGCTTTATTGGTCGTGTAAACGTCTTTAATATACAGTATTTTAATCAAAGTCCTTAGAACAATTTTTTTGGAAAATAAAGAATTTTAGAAATGTTCCATGTGGGGGATAGTTTGGCGTGGTGATTTTCCTAACATCTTCGTATAGCAGCTTTGGAAGGTAGTAAAGCTAAGTACCAAGTTTGGTGTATATCCTACTTTTCATTTTTTAGTTATGCTGTTCACAGACCCGCACACACATACAAATACACACGCGGGCGCGCGCGGAGCATTTTGTAAAAAATTTTATTTTATTCAGGGCCCACAAAACATGTATTTCCGGTGAAATCTCGGTATCAGATTTGTGGGTGGAATACAATACCATCTATGTCTACTATGTACGTGGTTGAGAAAGTAATTAGGTCCGGTTTCTTTATTGCTACATCTCGTATGAACTCTTAGTATTCATTTAGCTCTATAAGTATGTTATGTAACTAAACATATTGCTGCTTTATGCTGAGCTAAATGCTTCTGTTTTCTGAAATGTAATTTTTTTCTCTGCACCAAGGAATGAATTTAAAATCATGTTAATCGAGATATCGAAATGTTAATCTTATTGCTAATTTTCTTGTAGGTGCAAGGGGAATATGGTAGTATTTAAGCGATAGTCAAATCTTTTAAGGGCTGGTTGCTCTGTGGCGCATTCCATTCTCTTTGCATGTCCAGTACATAAAAAAATGAATAACGAATTCCCATTTGAGAAAAAGTATTGGAAAATTTAAGGAAATAACAAGCAATATCTCTTATGGTTTACCAGTTATGCAAAAGTCGTTCACAATGAACAATACTTTTGGAGACATTCCCAGAAAATTCAAGATATACATTTTATTTGTCATGAAAATATATTAAACGTATGATATTTTAATCAAAATTGTTAGAGCCATTTTTGAGAAAATTAAACTTTTCGAAAAATGTTCCATGTAAAGGGTAATCTGGGGTGGGGGGATTTTCTTGAAAACCTTCTGCAGTTAATAAATCAAATGTTTCTCTATAATCTGAGTATAATTTAATCCCATCCTCTTACAAAAAGATACTCACATATTACAATCATTTTAAAATAAATATTTTAAGTCCTATTTTTAAGAAATTATGTTGATACTTTTGAGGAATATTCGTTATTGTGAAGGGAACAAATGTTAAAACTAAACCTTTTATTCGCATACATTTTGTAAAGGTTCAGCCCAGTGCTCCTTAATAAACAATCAATATTCTATTTTTCAGGTTTTCATTTGTAAGCGAAACAAAGAGACGAATAGGAACTGTACATAAATACAACAAGATATACCTCATTCTTTAATATAAACATTGAAATTACGAATTTCTGTTTTATACATGCATTGATCTAATTAAAGGTGTGGGGTCCTCATGAAAATATGACGTAGCATACACAATACATTTCAATTGTAAATGGCAATAAGTGTTTTATCCATGGGAAAATAAATAATAAAGTATCTCTCCAGTCATAATAAGTTAGATGATTAAAAGGCGTAGATGTAAATTTAATTCAATATTACTAATTGAAAATCGTTGTTTTCCACAGATGCGTCATGTTGGAATCCTGGTCACGCTGTTTCTCGCTAGATGTACAGAAACTTTGACATCAGAGTACCAACATTCCGGCAGTTGGGGACTGACAGAGGGAATTCTGTCATGGATCCAGGAAGGTACAAAGTTATGGAATCAGGAACCCAGAGATGAGCCACAGGTGCTGCCAGAGTATGACTTCATTATTGTCGGGGCTGGGTCAGCAGGGTGTGTTCTGGCTAATCGACTTACAGAGCTACCGCACTGGAAAGTGTTGCTAATTGAAGC
The DNA here is from genome assembly GCA_030765065.1 of Deroplatys truncata. NCBI lineage: Eukaryota > Metazoa > Arthropoda > Insecta > Mantodea > Mantidae > Deroplatys > Deroplatys truncata. The sequence goes on along the minus strand of CM060975.1, from coordinate 71,208,950 downwards.
AGGAAGACCGGAGAACTTCATCATGGACACACCATTAGCTGCTCCGTTGTTGACACTAACTGAAGCTAATTGGGCCTACAAGAACGAGCCATCCCCGACGTCTTGCTTAGGAATGGAAGGAGGACGATGTCCTTATCCTCGAGGAAAGATCATGGGAGGTAGCAGTTCTATCAACTATATGGTTTATACACGAGGAAATAGAAGGGACTACGACAGATGGGAGGAAATGGGCAACCTTGGTTGGGGTTATGACGATGTGCTTCCTTACTTTCTAAAACTAGAGAATATGACGATTCCTGGTCTAGATATGCAATACCACTCCAAGAATGGTCCAATCACAGCCACGTATGCACCTTATCGAACAAAGCTTGCTGATGCCTTCATAGAAGCTGGAAGAGAGTTAGGTCAGAGATCAGATATCGACTACAATGGTAGAACGCAAACTGGAGTATCCTATTTACAAACAAACTTGCAAAACGGCACCCGTATAAGTGCTTCCAGAGCATACTTACACCCTATCAAGAATAGGAGGAACCTACACGTGAAAAAGTTCAGCCTCGTGACCAAAATTCTCATTGATCCTAAGTCAAAACATGCCCAAGGTGTAGAGTTCGAACGCTATGATAAGCGCTATATAGTCAAGGCAAGGTATGAGGTGATTGTATCAGCTGGTGCAATCAATTCCCCGCAGTTACTCATGCTTTCAGGCATTGGGCCCCGTGAACATCTTGAGGAAAAGGGAATACCCGTCATTCAGGATCTGAAAGTGGGATACAACCTAATGGATCACCCTGCAATGATAGGAATGACATTTTTAGTGAATCAGTCTGAAGCCCTGATTATAGATGAGTTGTTGGCAGATGGAAAGAACTTAGTGGATTACACAAAGAGACATGAGGGTCCATTTGCAGTACCCAGCGGAATCGAAGGTCTTGCCTTCTATGACTCTGTTAATCCTAATAGTCCAGATGGCGATCCTGATATTGAGCTTGTTTTCATGACAGCCACTTTTACTTCGGATGTAAGTTTGTATAAAGCTCTTGGAATAAGTGACGCTGTTTACGAGGCTGTTTACAAACCAATTCAAGGACATCATGCGTGGCATGGAGCTCCAATCATTCTGAAACCAAGAAGTCGAGGCAGAATATTACTTAGAGATACCAATCCTAAACACTATCCTCTTATCTATCATGATTACTTTCAGCACCAATATGATATGGATATGGTAATGCGTGGAATTAAGTTCACGCTTCAGGTTAGCAAAACTCGAGCATTTGAAAAATTTGGTACCAGAATTCATGACATTCCTTTACCTGGCTGCAGGAGTTTTTCATTTAACACGGATGAATATTGGAGATGTGCTGCACATCACCTTGTCAACGGAATCTGGCATGTTTCCGGCACTTGCAAAATGGGACCCTATTCTGACCCTACATCTGTTGTGGACTACAGGCTCCGGGTCCACGGAATCGGGGGTCTTAGGGTGGTAGATGCATCCATCATACCTGTACTTCCGGCTGCCCATACTAATGTTCCAACTATGATGATCGGCGAGAAGGCAGCCGATATGATCCTCGAGGATTGGCGATATTGAACACAATTTATTATTTTTATGAATTAAGATTGTGTGTTTAGGAATAATTTATTTATTTTTAATTTATATTTCTGCTATTAAATATTTTGTTCAACTTGCATGTCTTCTTATTGGTCTTAAGGCCGACAAGTGTCCCAATAATGACCAGATAATACGTACATCTGCTTGTGTTTTGGCTTACGTTTCCTGCCATCAGGCTTCGAACACTCGTATTAAATATATAACACAACAACTACAAATTTGGTGATGTGCACAGAATGGTATATTACTAGGATTGAAATTGAGTTTTATTTGTGGACGCGTTTTAACTGCTATGGTTCTTAGCGTCCCATACTATATTGGGCATGAAGGACCGGTAATTTTGCTCAGAGGCCTCTTTATCAAGCTTTAGGTTCTTTTACGTGCCGTAAATCTAGGACACGGGACCACCGGCTTTACTTCCCTTCCGAAGGAAACCATCCTAAGTATTTTTACGCCCGAAAAAATCCATCGCCCTCCGCCGATTTGAACCCGCGACCTCGGGAACCAGAGGTTAGCATGGTAACCACTATACCACGGAGGACGACGTATGATTAGGATTGATAAACTATAAAGAGTAATAGATTCTAAATCTGTATTAGCACAATAACAAATTTACAAGGGCAATTCCCAGAGGGATTAGATATTTCATCAGTTTTTTTTTTTTGCAAAAATGTGGCAAGCTGGGTTGTTTCTTAATGTACTGTGTGTTTCCTGTTTTTAAAATATTTTGTTGAAAAACAGTTTCCGTTATGGATATGTCTAAAGAAAATAACCGTGAGAATCGAAGTTAGTAGCTTTTGCTTAATTGTAAATAAAAGAAATATATCTATAGCTATTACGAAAGTGCACGATTAGTTGGTCATATCCAAGCAACAATACCTAATCATTATATCACTTGTCCTCTAAGCATGCTTTACGCCTTATAAAGGTGAACGTTTTGTGTTTTATAAGACTAACGATTAGCTTTTGCTCCCTGGAAACGATTAATAAATCAATAGAACAGCAATTTTATTCTGAAAATTTATTTATTTTAGGCACATCATTTAATGAAGTTACATTTTTTCTACGAAACTAGATAAAATATAATAGTGTAGACATTATGAAATAACCTTAATTTACACATGGGTCTTAAAATACTTCGAGTTTTAAATTGACGGCACTGGTTACTAAAGCTTTAATTTTGTAACTTTTATCCTAGACAGCCATTAGCATTGTCTTTCTTAAGGTCCTCAAATGGATTGTGGAGAGAACAGAATTTTAGATACGTTGAATGAATAATTAGAAGAGTCTTTCATTCTGATGATGTTAACGTTATTTTTATGCTAGCTTTGCGTATTATATGTGTAAAAATTTATACAATATAATACTGTACATTGTATTTACGTATATAGAACTATTTTTTAGTGTTCTTAGTGAATTGATTACGCAGGCTGTAACAATAATTAAAACGTTTATTACTTTCGCTACTGCATATAGTAAGAACGGAAGGTATTGTATTCCATACAAATTCGATGTCAATATTTCACCGGAAATACATATTTTGAGGTCCCTGAATAAAAAAGTACATTTTTAGAAAAAGGTCCGTGTGTGTCTGTGTATCTGTAAACAGCTTAAAATGCAAAGTCGTATAAATACCAAACTTGGTATTTTGGTTCAATACCTTCCAAAGATGAGACATGATTTTCAAAAGATCTCCCCACCCCAGACTACTCTTTATATGGAAGATTTTTCGATTTTTTTATTTTCTAAAGTATATCTCTAACGTTTTTATATATTAAAATTCCATATATTAAAGGTTTACATTCCAAATAAAATTATATTTTGAATTTTCTGGGAATAGCCTGTGAAGTTCACTTTATTTCGAAGAAATTATATAAAAGCAAAAGCAAAGCAATCTCTGATTACCCTCCCCTTCATAGAACTTAATTCCCCATGACTTACAAGCCAGTGCCTGTGGTCAGATGCCTGTCGGGGAGCTGAGGGTCTATGGATCAGAGAGTGACAACCAGGGTGGGGGATCAACCCATCACCCGGGATGAGAGCGAATAAAGGGATGATAGATGAGATACGAGAGATGAATGACAGGTAAGGTGAAAATGGAGCACCGGTGGAATGATGAATGGTGGAGGAAACCGGAGATCCCGCAGAAAACCCAGCCAGACGCCGTTTTATCCACCACAAATTTCACATGCGGGTCACTTTGATGGTAGGCGAGCGATTTAACCACTCCGCCACGGCGCCCCCAGAAATTATGTGTAATATTATAATAGCTGGTAAACGTTAAGCGAGAGACGAAAACGTAATACACAAAATGTAGATCTGTTTAAAACACAAAATATATTTCAAATAAATTTTTTGTAGCATCAGTCATTTGCGAGATATCCGTTATTAATTGTTCGATTTATTCAATACTTTGTCACTCTTTTATAAGTCCCATCGATTTTCAGTTGTTTCTCACGATTGCATGGAAACAGTATGAAATTTTAAGGCCAGCATATAGCATTAGTTCTTCAACATTTGACTATCGCTGTTCCCTTTGTTGTCTATAACGAAATGTGTGATGCAGCTATTTCTGCATAGGTTTATTTGGAATAAAACAAAGTATATAAAAAATAAGCTTCAGTAAGAACAGATTGTATACCCACTAATAAACGATAAAGGATAGAGAAAATCATGTAAATAGCTACAGATAATGTTTTTGTATACACCTCATGCTAATAATGATAAACTTTTCAGAAACAGTTTTATTACTCATTTCCTTATAGGTACAAGAGGGATCGGGTGGCTGAAGCGATACTCAAATGTTTACCAAAAAAAAAAAAAAAAAAAAAAATCGGTCGTTGTATGCTGGCTTTGAATTCTCATTATCTTTGCATGGTTGCGAGAAATAAAAGAATGATGTGCTTAGCGTTTCAATCAACGGTTAAATATTGAGAAATTATAATCAATAGAAACAACTTTCTTAGCGTGATTACTGCCGCAGAAAATTGTCATAACGTGTATTTTTAACTGGAGTTACACGTTTCGTCTAGTAAGTTTCTTGTGATTTAACAAATTATACAAAATTCGTGTAGAATGAAGAGAACTTCACAGGCTATTCTCAGAAAATTCAATAAATAAATTTTATTAGTCATACAAATATCTTAAGCATGTTTTTAAAACCTCTTTTTAAAACTACCTTTCCACGTAAGCAGTAACTTTGATTGGGGAGAATTTAATTAGAAATCTTCACGTCGCATCTACACTAAACTTAAACACAAAGTTTGGTATTTATTCGAAATTTTGTTTTTGAGTTATGCTGTTCAAATACAATGTAAGAGTTCTTTACAGGGATGTCTAAACTTGTATTTTCGATAAAATTTCGATAACGAATTATTAGATACATAGGTGAAAAATAAAAAAAATCTGATCCATCACAATCACACGAATTTCTCTTCCCATTAAAACTTACCATATCCCTTGTATATCTTAATTACTTAAAAATTGATTCTACTATTACGTTAGGTTACTAGCAACACATCTTTGACTAGAAATAATTTAACTATATGGACTTGGTTTCATGTACGATACTAAATTAAAGCACGTATCGTAAGTCAGCTTTGTTTATCAAATAATATACAGGGTGGATCATTTAAGTTGCGACTGTACAGCATCTCCAAAACTAAACGTTGTAGAAAGAAATGTCTTTAATAAAAGTTGCTTGATATTACGAGGAAAAGTAAATGCCATTAGTCGTGTTTTGTTTGGAGGACGTTATGATGGTGATTTTAGGGTCCTTTCCCCGAGGAATAAGCTATTTTACATAAATAATTGTGCATTTTATTGACCTCTATATTTTTGTGTTGTAAGATTTTGTCTACATTTTATAGTTTACTAATTCTACAAAATTACAGAAAATCATTAAAAATATCTGATGTGATAATTCACATGATTTGTTCTATTCTCTATACTTATTAGTGGGTACACAAACTATTCTTACTAAAACTAATTTTTCTATCTATTACATATTAACCCAAATAAACCTTGCAGAAATAGCTATACATTACACATTTCATTGTAGATACAAAGAGAACAGCGATATTCAAATGTTTAAGAACTGCACTGTACGCTATATGCTGGCCTTAAAATTCCATACTGTTTTCATGCAATCGCGAGAAACAATTGAAAATCGATGAGACTAAAAGAATGACAGTATTGAACAATTCGAAACTTTAATAAACGATATATAAGAAACGGCTTATGCCACAGAAAAACTTATTTCAAGTAAATTGTGTGTTTTAAAGAGATCTGCACCTTTTCTATGGTACGTTTTCACCTATCGCTTAAGGTTTACCGGTTATATAAGATAATACAAAATTCCTTCGGAATGAAGAGGACTTCACAGGCTATTCCCAGAGAATTCAAGATACGCATTTTATTTGCCGCGTAAATATCTTTAATATGTAATATTTTAATCAGGATCGTTAGAGCCATTTTTTTAGGAAATCAAAATTTTCGGGAAATGTGCCATTAAAGGGTAGTCTGGGGTGTGGGATTTTCTCGAAAATCTTCGAGTCGCATCTTTGGAAGTTACTAAATCTAAATACCAAGTGAGGTATTATCCGACTTTCGTTTTTGAGTTATGCTGTTTACAGACACTCACACGTACACACACAGACACACACAGACGGAACTTTTTATAAAAATGTTTTTTCTGGATTCAGGAAGCCTCAAAACATGTATTTCCGATGAAATCTCGGTATCGCCTTTTTGGGTGGAATGCAATACCTTCTCTACCTACTATGTATGTGGTAGAGAAGGTAATAAAGATGGCTTCATAGGCCATTCAAAGAATATTCAATATATGAATTTTATTGATCATACTAAACTCTTATACATTTAGTATTCTGTTCAAATTGTTAAAGGCAGTTTTGATAAAATAAAAAAATTACGGAAAATTGAGCATGTAAAGTCTAAATGGTTTCATGGAAAATTCAGCGAAAATCTTCATCTGGCATGCCATGATTTTGTATAACTTCAGTATGGAAAGAATCACAAATGGTAACAAATTGTGTAATAGTATGTTGCTATACAAGTGCGGTAAGTACATCATTGGCAAACGAAGACGAGTTTTATATGTATGCTTATACATTATGTGTACCAAATATGGAATTTGCAGTTATTTGAGTGTAATTTTATCGTACATATAACGATATATTTGGTGATGTTGATAAATCTACCATATGTCCAATATTTTAATGTCTATATGGCATGTTTTAACCAGTTTTAGGTAACGTTTTTGCTCATACAGCTGGCAGTAAGTTAAAGAGAATGTTAATTCATTAGACTCAAATGATGCTGTATCAACAGAAACAGTTCAACATATTCTTTCAGTCGATAACGATTTCATAATTGTCCATTTTTCATTCTTACCAACAAACATCACGTCACTTGAAGCTGTAAGAACTTCCTTAAATTAATCACTTATGTTGTTTTATGAAATATATGTACGTATAATATGTTTCTGGTAGAGTAAAAACAGCAAAGAAAGTGAACAATGTAATTAAAAAAATGGTTATACACATATCTACAATATTGAGACATTCTCAAAAGAAATCTTTCACACCAAGAGATTCATTTCTCTTTGTGGGGCATTTAACATCATTTAAATATGATCCCATAGCCTCTTGTGAAGTAGAGAGAGGTTTCTCACGTTACAAAAGTGTTTTGGGGGACAACAGACGAGGTTTTTCAGTTGAAAATGTGTACAAACTGTTGGTTGCGAACTGCAATTCACCAGTGAACTTTGAACAACTGCATCAATCTCTAAGAGATAATGTAAGTTTATTAATTTGTATTACTAACTTACGCTTTCTATTGTCAAGAGATGTTCATTCTTTGAGTTTAATAATACACATTTATATATTTTGAGTTTTTAAGGGGATATATATATATATATATATATGGGGTTAATCAAACGGAAGGAACAGATTTTAAATATTCATTTTTAACGAACGACAATAGATACTGACACATACAACACATTATTGAATAGAGGAAAGTTCTAAGTTTTGAGCCCCATCTATTAGTTCCATTCAGTGCCTATAGCAGCGCTGTGTTTGTTTACGATAAAATGGCGACGCCACAGGAAAAGTCATTTTGTGTGCTGCATTATGCAAAATTGTTTCATTACAGCGTGCATTTAGTTGCAAGTTCAACGAGCCGCCTCGTCATAAAATATTTACAATAGAACCAATAAATTCGTAGAAGATGGTTGCGTATGCAAACGGAAAAGCACTGGTCGTCCTCGCATAACAAATGGTGCTCATTTTGAACACATAATAATAAAATGAACTTTTCTCTAGTCAGTAATGTATCGCAAGGCCACCATCTATTGTTGTTCATTAGAAATAAATATTTAAAGTCTGTTCCTTCTTTTTGAATAAGCCTATATATATATATATACATACATAATGAGACGAACATTGAAGTAAACCACAAGAACACTAACCCGCCGAGATCAGATACTATAACTCCACTACATATTGAACACACTGCACTAACCCATTCCTACCTCCTCACTCATGACCTGCTCCTACATGTACTCTATGTAATTCAGCTCTCACCGTCCATCATGTGATCACAGCTTGCCTGAGATACACTGCTCAGCGACTTAATTGTGGAGTTTCTGAACACCTGCAGCTGGCCTTGGGCGACCAACATTGTCCCAGGAAAGTCATCAGCTTCATCAAAATGTGCAAACTCGTTAACGATATTTAAATTACGGTTAAGTTGCTTATTGTTTATCATATACTGCAAGCCTTGATGTGCATGCATATTTGGTAGATTTTTGGGCATGAAGTTCCGGACCCTAAATAAGCCACTCTACAACAAAAATACTTTTAAACATATTTCGTTTGCTTCTTTGTAAGCTAACTGAACTGATGGTCTTGGTGTATGATTTACCTTAGCCTCAGATAGAGAATTGATTATCTGTTACCTTAATCACTTCCAAAAAAAAAATATATATCTGATGTGTTGCACTCACATTACTTTCTCTACTCTTGTACAAACGCTTATTCTCTATATACTTTATCTTAATCGAGATGTTAATCTTATTGCTAATTTTCTTGTAGGTGCAAGGGGAATTGGTAGGTTTTAAGCGATAGTCAAATATTTTAAGCGCTGGTTGCTATGTGGAGCATTCTATTCTCTTTGAATGTCCAGGACATAAAAAACGAATAACGAATTCCCATTTAAGAAAAAGTATAAGTATTGGTAAATTCAAATAAATATGTGTTTTAACGAGATTTACATTTTTTGGGTACAAAAACTTTATCTAACTCTTACAGTTTACCAGTTCTGCAAAAGCATTCACACTGAAGAGGAATTTTGGGGACATTCCTGGAAAATTCAAGATACACATTTCATTTGTCATGCAAATATCTTAAACATATGATATTTTAATCAAAATCGTTAGAGCCACTTTTGAGAGAAAACAAAGTTTTCGAAAAATGTTTCATGTAAACGTTAGTCTGGGATGGAGGTATTTTCTTGAAAATTTTTGTGTCACATCTTTAAAAGACATTGAACCTAAATAGTAAGTTTGGTATTTATCCGACTTTTCGTTTTTGAGTTATACTGTTCATAGACACACAGACGCACACGGACCTGTTTCTAAAAATGCTGTTTTACGATTTAGAGGCCTCAAAACATGTATTTCCGGTGAAATCTCAGTATCCAATTTTTTGGTAGAATATAATACTTCCTCTACTTACTATACGCAGCAGAGGAAGTAAACATTCTAAATGTCACTTGTTTCTTTAGCTTTGTGAGAAATGTTACATAACAAAAGTTAATAAACATCTTAGTAGACAGGTTTTATTTGGAAAATTTGGTTATGATGAATGTTTGAAGTGTTGTACACAACCAGGTTTTGATAAAGTTCTTACCCAGAGAGAGAGAGAGAGAGAGAGAGAGAGAGAGAGAGAAAGAATTGAGTGAATTTGCTAGAAGAAGAAAAGGACGGATAGGGCGAAGGGAACAGAGATATTGAGGGAGAGAGTAATAGTGGGAAAGGGAGGGAAGGAATGAGAAAAAGTAACAGAGGGAGAGAGATGGTGAGGGAGGGAGAGAAAGTGAGAGAAGGGGAGAGAATCTCTGCAGTGAAATAATAACGCGAGGTTTTTTTTTATGTATTTGAAAAGTATTTAACGCTCGTTCTTACTACTCGTACATACGACACCATAGGCGGTGGATACGGGTGATACATGAAATGAAATAATTGAGAGAGGAAATTTTGAAAGGAAACGTTCCAGGGCTAAGTTTATGGTACCTCCCCGGCATTTAACAGTTATGAGGACGAGGAAAAACATAAAAAAACCTCAGTCAAGGAGTCACTCCTCGCGGGTCTTGAACCGCAGACCTCGTTTACGAGTCCGTGCTTTAATGACCTCGGCCACCCTGTTGTTAATAATGTGAATGAAGCTGAGGGTACTTTAGTGGTACATAGTCTAGATAGGAGTTACACAGTCCCCTCTATACAGGCAGGAAAACAGAAGACATGCATACCTACACGTCAGCGCAGGTCAGTGACTGGTAACTGCTGTTGGAATGCTTAGCCTTGCGTCGAAATAACAAGTGTTGTGGTTTGGCAGACTAATTAGTTGCAGAGTTCAGGAAGGAGACAATAACGGGAACTTTCGCGTTGGAGTAGTAATTTAGAACAGTTATTTACTCTTTTTTGTTTAAATGTTTATCTGTACAGTTCCTTTAACTACTCTAGTCATACTGATGGCTTAGTCTTTAGACAATATCGCTTAGTATTCACTCGCTTACGTTGCGGTTTTACTTACTTCCTCTAAAAGATACTACCAGACACTGCGGAGGGTAGGAAATGATTTTAATTAAAGACAAAGTTTCCCACACCAGTGAAACCAGCACGCCAGTCTGTTTATTTGGTGCAAAATCCCAGTGTTCCCCGTATTTTTAGCCATCTATACAGTAGTAACATTTGTTATTGAGATTAGCTACATCTGCACACGTTTGCACGATGCATTGTATGTTAAGTGCTTCACTTATTTTAATTGAGTACTAAGGATAAGTTTATATATTATTAAATCCGGATGAGTGTGGCATATACATTAACACATTTTATGCTCTTATTTTTACGCTTAACCTTCTCAAATAAGATTTAATTATGAGTTAAAACATATAAACAATAAAAGTTGATTTTTTTCTTAATTTTAAAAATCTGATGTGTTAGTTGCACATGATTTTCTCTACCCTCTATCGATATATAAACTATTCTTACGAAAGTTTATTTTTCTATGTCTTGTCCTGTCTTTTTCGATACAGATTTCCGGCATTGCTCTGGACGCACGTCAGCCTATTTTTATATGTATTTCATTGAGGTAAACTTTTGCAGAAACAGCTACATTACACGTTTCGTCATAGATAAAAGGGGAAGAGCGATAACCAAAATGCTTTAGAATGGAACGCTATATGCTGGCCTTAAATTTCATATGCTTTCTATGCAATCGTGAGATACAACTGAATATACACACGACTTCAGAAGAATGACAAAAGTATTGAACAATTCGAACCATTAATAACGGATATCTTGGAAATGGTTTATAGCACTAAAACGTTATTTGGAATAAATTTTGTCTGCACTTTCTGTGTAGAAGGTTTCCGCTTATCGATTAACATTTTATCAGTTACACAAGGTTATACAAAATTTCTTCCGAATGAAGAGGACTTCACAGGCTATTCCCAGAAAATTCAAGATATACATTTTATTTTCCATGTAAATATCTTTAATATATGGCTTTTCAATAAAACTTGTTAGGTCCTTTTTCAGAAAATAAAAAGCTTTGAAAAATGTTTCCTTTAAAGGGTATTTTGGGATGGGGTGTTTCTTGAAATTCTTCCAGTCACATCTTTGGGAAGTGTTGAACTTAATTACAAAATTTGATATTTTCGTTTTGGACTTTTCGTTTTTGAGTTATGCTGCTCACACACACGGACCTTTTAGTAAACATGCCTTTTGGGATTCAGTGGGCCTCAAAACATGTATTTGCGTTGAAATCTTCACATCGAAATTTGGGTGGAATGCAACACTTTCTCTACCTATTAGGTACGTGGTAGAGAAAATAATAGCTTCTTGCTAAATTAATTTAAAGTAAAGTTGTAAGCACTACAAGCGAAAGCTAAAAACAAATTATAAAACTAATGAAAGGTACAGAAAATTGCTTCAACATGTCATCTGTTCTTTCTACGTATTAAAAATCAGAATTTTTTCTGTATTAATTTGGCTCCTAGAATATTTTAAAGCGCAGACGAATAATTTCTAGTCACTGTATATCATGTAATTCATATGAAGAGTGCTGTTCTACTGAAGCTATTTGCAATAAATGCGATTTCAAATTGAAAAATATGGGTATAGTTACTTTGGTAACAAATTTTAAATATGAATTTTAAATATTATTGGAAGAAGGAGAAGAATCTCGACTTTTTAAGCATTTTACATCAAATGACGCGCCTCCACTTACAATTAGTAAAATGTTAACAAGCAACAACGGCTGTTTGGTAAAAAGTAAATGTACAAAATGCACATTTAATGTTTTCGTCCATATTAAATTGAGTTTATCAAGCTAACAAATCAAATGTATGATATTTCAGTCAAAATCATTAGGATTGTTGTAGAGAAGAAAAAGAAATTATATACAGGGTTTTTCAAAAAGAAGGAACAGACTTTAAATATTTATTTCTAATGAATGACAATAGATGGCGACACATCACTGAATAGAGAAAAGTCCAAAATTTTATTTTATGTGTTCAAAATGAGCACCATTTGTTATGCGAGAACCAGTGCTTTTCCGTTTGCATACGCAACCATCTTCTACAAATTTATTGTATCAATTTAAATTTTTTTATGACGAGGCGGCTCGTTGTTGCATTTACAACAAAATGCACGCTGCAATGGAACAATGGATTCACTATTTGCATAATGCAGCACACAAAACTACTCTTTCTGTGGTGTCGCCATTTTCTCGTAAACAAACGCAGCGCCGCTGTAGGCACTGAATGGAACTAATAGATGGGGCTTAAAACTTTGAACTTTCCTCTATTCAATGATGTGTCGTATGTGTCGCTATCTATTGTCGTTCATTAAAAATGCATATTTAAAATCTATTCCTTCTTTTTGAATAACCCTGTATAAGAAATTGTTTGGTATGAGGGAAAGTTTATGGAATTTTGCACGTTGCATCCTGGAAATATATTGGTCTTATTGAGATTTGGTATCATCCAACTTTTGTTTTTGCTGCTTTCTCTCTATATCTCTCAACTCACCCACACACACACACGCACGCACCACACACACACACACACACACACACACACACATACAGACATCATCATCATCATCTTCATCTAGCTCTGCGCCCGCGGAGTTTTTTTATAAATTTATCTTTTACAGATTTATCTTCCACTTATACAGTAGGAAGACGATATATTATATTATACCAAAAGGTCGATTTTGAGATTCTATGAAATCCGCGCTTTGAGGCTTCTTGAATATAACAAAACAATGTTTGAGTGCGCACGCGTATGTCTGTCTATGGATAGCATAACGATAATTAGGATTTATACCATACTTCGTATTTAAGTTAAATATTTTCGACATGAAGATTTTCAAGGAAATCGCCCCTCCCCAAACTATGCTATAGGTGTTAACATTCTTGCTTGTTTTTTATTGCATCAAAAGTGCTTGTAACGATTTTGGTTAAAATATATATGTTACATATTAATATGGAAAATAAAATTTAAATTCTGAATTTTCGTGATTGCCCTCTGAAGGCTTAATTCTGAGTGAAATGTATATAACTATGAAACCGGAGGAGATACACCAAAACTTACTTCAGATGAAAATTTAGAAGATTTTAAAACATACAATTTGTGTTAAATAACTTTTTTGTGGTTTTAGAGGTTTATGAGATATTTCCTATTGCTGATAGAAATTTCCATGGTTCAATCTACACGTTTCTGAAATGTGATGTTCGTTATTTGTTTTTTCGTCAGGTCATGCAAGGAATATTCAAATATAAAGTCCAGTATACTTATACGAGCATCCTTTTAAATATTTCACTTCTGCACTTGCGCCCTGTATGTTTCTATGCAATAATATGTTTTTTGAAACAATTTCAAAAATTGTTTATGGTGAGGCAGTATTTTTATCGCTTAAAATGATATAAGTCTAATTATATAACATTTAAAAAAATAACAGCCCGCCTAAACGCAATAGCGTATGTTATAATATATAAAAGGTATATTACAGTCATTGTATTATGTTTATTTTATTATGTATATGTATAAAATGTTATGTGAGTGTATTACGTAGTTTAACAATGCAGGAGCTGTGAGAATAGAAGCAAGCTGCCTTACATAGCAAACAGAATTACAAAGTAGAAGCCGAAAGTTTCTAACAATAAGGTAACCTTGAGACAACAATAAATTAGAAAGTTAAAAAAAAGGCTACTAATAGTTCTTGTAACAATACTAATGGAAAGAAAATGGAAAGAAAAGCCAAGGTAAAAATAGAGTACTCTATTGGAGTAGGCTTAGCCAATCAGAAACTAGAAATAGAGAAATGTACAAATCCAAAACGGTTGACGCTACAAGATAGCGTACCCAAGCAGTTCGGTTCGGTACGGGTTCAGTGATTGTATGTGAAACATGATAATTCATTGCGGTGAGGATAATATATATGTTTACCTGCTAAAAGTGTAATTAACAATAATCTCACAGCTCTATAGTAGGATACATCAGTGAAGTGTTATTTAACCGTGTGAAGGATTAATAAAAAAGTTAACTACAATTATAACTTGTGTAAACTTTATTCCTCAGCCGTATCAGAAATAATAAGAGATACTTGTTCTAAAAAATACTACTAACGCAGCTGAGGCATAAATAATATTTAAATAATAAATAAATAATTATTATACATAAAAATAAACACACGACACTGCCGCAAAAGTTGGTTCCTAAACGTGGGGCGAAGTCCACCGAAAAGTTTGTACCTAAAACGTGGAGCGAACACTCTTAGAAACATAACTCCCGCAAATTGGCATCCATTGCATACATGGGCAACAACAGCTTCAATTTTGGCGCCCATACGTGGTTCAAATCTCCTACAATGGTTAACAAGACGTGGAAAAATAAGATTTTTGCAATTAATTTGCAGAATAAACGTGTAAATAAGTTATAATATTAGAGAAAACCGTGTGATCGTAACACTCAGACATTTTTCGCGGCGACATCTCAGTAGGTATCTAGTTTTTCTTTTTGTGAAACACTATAGTTCCTCTACCTAATGTAGGTAAGAGATAGAGAAAGTAAAAATATATTTCTTTATGATTTCAGAGATTTTCTGTGGAAGTATGCGAAATTAAATCCTTCTAATTCGTAAATATGTATAGTTATCTGGATTGTTTTGCTTTCTTTTTTGATTAATCATGATTAAACTAAGACGTAACAACGCTATACGAAATTATATATTTAATAAGCATCGCACAATAACTAAATGGGTTTTACGATAAGTTGAAAACCTAGATGAATGCAATGCAGCGAACTAGGTCATATATGAACTCGGTGCTAGGAAACCTTAAGCTGTTAGTTTGCAATCTACACAACGTTTCAGAATAAAGTGTCAGAAATTGAGATTCATCAGGAAATTCCTAGTCTTCTGAGGCAGTATTTTTAACACTTAAATGATTTCAGTCAAATTATATAATATAAAATATAATAACAGCCCGCCTTAAAGCAATATGTGTATAATATAATATATAAAATGCTAGTAACAATCATTGTATTGTGTTTATATTATTATGTACATGTTCAATAATGTTATGTGAATGTATTACGTAATTTAATAATGTAGGAGCTCTGAGAATATAGATCAAAAGATGCTAACAATGAGGTAACCTTGAGGCAATAATGAATTAGAAAGTTTAATAATGCTATTGGTAATTCTTGGTGCAACAATAATGAAATTTTTGAGACAGTTTATAAATAGCCAATCAACAACCAAAAAAAAAGCTTAAGTTAAATAAAAGTATTCTATTGGAGTAGGATTAGGCAATCAGAAACTGAAATGGAGCAAAGTTTAATACGTACTCAGTGTGAGACAAATATAGTTTACGTGTTTAAAAAGTGCAAGTAATTAATAAATAATCTCGCAGTTCTCTATACATCAGTGAAGTGTTATTTAATCGTGTCAAGGATTAATAAAAGGAGTGAAGTAAAAATTATAATATGTGTAAGCCTACATTCTTTAGCCGCACCACTCCTTGCAAAGAGAAACATGTCCCTACAAATTAATACTGACGCAGCCGAGGCAAACATAAATATATAATATTTAAAGAAACATTCAAAATACAAAGTTGATTTTTAAACTTAGGACAAAGGCCACCGGAAAGTAAATTTTGGGCGAAGGCTACCGGAAACTTTGTACCATACGCGGTTGCAACTACTTTAAGTGTTCGGCTCCCCAACAGTTAAACTACAATACAACTCCTAAAATTAACCTACTTCACATCGCAAAAACATTGAGTGCTAATTTGATTTCACTGAATGTGACTAATAAGTATTGTGATGGAAAGTTATTCTGTGATGAATTCAACTGTGATTAATACCGTATAACACATTTATTTGTTACAGAGGTGTATGTGGCGATTTTTTCCTCCACCTCTTTTATTGGTATTCAAGAATTGGTGAAGTTACTGATAGGGAAATTATGTTTTTGAGCAATGGTGTTTTTTTCGTGAAGTTGCCATCCATCATGACATGCCTGGAAGTTAGTTTTCCAACATACGTAGCAGTCAACTCATAATGACCCTTCTTTTAATGTTTTTGTAGACTCTAGGCGCTATTCATATCACAGCCACAACCCTTCAATATTTTTAGTATTAGAAATGGAACATAGTCATGTTGTCACTTAAATGGTTACTTACCATTGAAGTATTTCCTCTGCCTTTATTTATATTTTTATTTCGTAATATGTACACAATTCGCGCATCATTTAATTTTCACATTAATATAACACGCGAAACTAGTAAATAACCCTGTCTAATCTCAATTTTCTCATCTAACCAGTTTTTACTTTCTCTACTACGTGTAGTAAGTAGGGGAAGTATTGCATTCCACCCAACAATTCGTTACCGAGATTTCACCGGAAATACATGTTTTGAGACCCCCTGAATCGAAAAAAGGATTTTTGGAAACATGTCTCCTTGTGTGTCTGTGTGTGTGTGTGTGTGTGTGCGTGTGTGTGTATCTGTCTGTCTGTCTGTCTGTCTGTGTGTCTGTGAACAGCATAACTCAGAAACGAACAGTCGGATAAACACCAAACTTGGTATTTAGGTTCAGTATCTTCCAAGGATGCAACACAAAGGTTTTCAAGAAAATTCCCCCACCCCAGATTACACTTTACATGGAAGATTTTTCGAGAATTTTAATTTTCTCAAAAATATCTCTATCGATTTTGATTAAAATATCATATATTTAAGATATTTTCATGACAAATAAAATGTATATCTTGAATTTTCTGGGAATGTCTCCAAAAGTATTCTTCATTGTGAACGATTTTTGCATAACTGGTAAACCATAAGAGATAGACAAACGTTTACTACACAAAAAATGTAGATCGCGTTAAAATACACAATTTATGTCATATACATTTTTGTTGTTGAGTGAACCATTTTCGAGATATTGCTTATTATTCCCTTAAATTTTTCAATACTTATTTTCGCAAATGGGAATTCGTTATTCATTTTTTTTGTCTTGGATATGCAAAGAGTATTAATCTGTGGCAAAGGGAATAGTGCTGCACCTAGCAACCAGCTATTAAGAGATATGTATGTGCTTAAAGGCTACTGTATTTCTATATTGCCCCTGTAAACATATATTCCCCTTACATCTACAAGAAAATTAGTATTAAGATAGAGTCTATAAATGTTTATCTCGATTAACATGAAGTAGATGGAGAATAAGCGTTTGTAAAAATAGTTTGTATAAGAGTAGAGAAAGTCATGTGAGTGTAACACATCAGATTTTTTATATATATGCTCTATCTAACCTTGATTTGGATTTATTAGAAAGCCTACCTCTTTAATGTCCGACTCAAAGTTTTTCTACAGTTATAGCGTTTTTAAATGTTTTCCTAATACCAGTTGAAAGTAATCGATGACAATGAACTTTCGTGGCTCGACTTCGATCGATCCGGCGTTCATTTGAAAATAAAATTGTTCATAAAACAGACATTCACATGCAGTATTTTTAACTTTGGTGCTGACTGTCCATTTTGATGCTTCAACCAGCCGTTCATGATTATAATAGATGCTCGACTTTGTCTCGCATTTTCAATTTTTTTCTCGATTCTGTTATAAACCACTTAGCATTCATATACCAATATACTGTTTCCAGCGTCCTTAAGGGGACCGATCCGTGTATATTGGACAAAGATGGTCAAATTGCAGTTTAGGCTTTTTAACTTATTACGTGCAATTCTATAGGAATATTTTTGATATCGGAGTAAAAATGAGGGACTTGCGTGACGTTTTAAATAATCCTGAGCGGAGAGCGTGATATCGCATTTGAGGAATTTTTTGTACATTTGTTACATTTTTCAAACATTTATTAAACTTTTTTTTTGAAAAGTTGGTACACTTATGCTAATCAGTTTCCAAACTTGTATCTTAGTTAAAAATGTACACTATTTTATGAAAAATACACAAGCAGAATTTCAAAATAGTTAATGTGAGCGACTTTTTCACTGGGTCTTTCCCTATTTTGATTTTCTAAACGCTTTTTCAGCATTTATATTTTTAAATGAAACTTCAGAAATAGTTTACCCAATACTTGCTAATCAAAACTTGCTTAGTAGTTATTAGTGTCAGATAAATATGTTATGCCACTAAGCTTACCCAAGTTCGATAAGTGTATATACACATTGCAAAAACCGAAACTCGCAATTGAGTAAAAATTATTTTTTAAAAAGTAATTAACTCAAAATTGTATATCTTAACCAAAATTCTTCTAGTTCAATAAGGAACGTGTAATATATGAAATTATAAAAATTGCATCGTAGGGAGTATGTTTTATAAAGTAGCTTAAATTTTTGTTTTAAAATGCATATTTCAGAAACGACGTGATACACAGGGTGAATCACCTAAAACTTGCACCGCAAATGTTTCGGAAATGGAAAGTGCTATTGATGTGCAGTTTTCATAGCATTGATTGGTAGTCAGGGACTCGTACGTTTAGCCTATAAACAGATTTAATAATACTGTGAAAGTCTATTTTTTGAGCGAACATACAATTTTTTAAATGGGACAATGCAATCACCCTGAAGATGCCAAGCGTTGCACTTAGCGAAACGTCGGTATCTACGATGCCTTCTAGACCACGAACTACAAGCCCGGAGAGTAGTAATTCAATTATTAGTAATTACGCCGGCCGTGAAAACCCCATTATGTATATTGTTGCTGTCCTTGATAATCGCCTTCTTCTTTAGGCATTATCTCAGCCTTGAATGACGAAAATCCGTAATTGTGGTTCCAGAACACCACCAAGGTGTAAGCTTTCCTGACTTGTGGCGCAGACATACAGCAAGGCGGATGTTTTCAGTTAAATATGTGCATGTTTTTATTTTATTACCAACTACCCAGTCAGATTTTCTTGTGGCATTCCAGAAGGCGCAGAAGTGTAATTCTAACAGTATGTTCAGGCTTAATGAGGTTAGTATTTAGTTTTTAATATTAAAATTTGTAACTGTAATCGCTTTTCTAGAGCTTCTGCTCAAGACATTGATGCATAGTAGTGATATATTATTCGTGAATGACTCTTTCAAAATTAAAGTACTTTCCTATTTGAGCTACAGATGAATTGGCAAACATAACCTTCATTTCAACTTGAGTAAGCATATCAATCTTACTAAAACTTCGCCTAATCATTAACTTTAATGAGCTGATATTCCAACACATTACAGTACTCGCATTACATATGCAGTGTCCCCTGTTTATGTTCTAGCTCCCTTCTATTTGTGTAAGTTCTGTGATTCTATATATTCGTGTTGCTAAGTGACTGATGTTTCTTTACGCTTTCTATACCTACATATCCAGTTACCTGAAATTCTTGTCATTATGGCACAGGGGCATTCAAATATCAACTTATAGTATTCTCAAACTTAATTCGCCATTCGTATTTCTCAAACTGCATAACATCCATAACGCCATAAGGGGTCATTAATGTATTATTTTGCTTTTTACTTTCTCGACTACGTATAGTAATTAGGGGAAGTATTGTATTCCACTCAAAATTTCGATACCGAGATTTCACCGGAAATACATGTTTTGAGAACCCCTGAATCCAAAAAAAGCATTTTTGGAAACATGTCCGTGTGTGTGTCTGTCTGTGAACAGCATAACTCAGAAACGAACAGTGGGATAAACACCAAACTTGGTATTTAGGTTCAGTATCTTCCAGAGATGCGACACGAAGGTTTTCAAGAAAATCCCCCACCCCAGACTACCCTTTACATGGAACATTTTTCGAAAATTTTAATTTTCTCAAAAATGGCTTTAACGATTTTGATTAAAGCATCATATGTTTAAGATATTTTCATGACAAATAAAATGTATATCTTGAATCTTCTGGGAATGTCTCCAAAAGTATTCTTCATTGTGAACGACTTTTGCATAACTGGTAAACCATAAGAGATAGACAAAATTTTACTACACAAAAATGTAGATCGCGTTAAATTACACAATTTATGTCATACATATTTTGTTATTGAGTGAACTATTTTCGAGATATTGCTTGTTATTCCCTTAAATTTTTCAATACTTATTTTCTGAAATGGGAATTCGTTATTCATTTTTTTGCCTTGGATATGCAAAGAATATTAATTTGTGGCAAAGAGAATGGTACTGCACCTAGCAACCAGCTATTAAGAGATATGTGTGTGCTTAAAGGCTACTGTATTTCTATATTGCCCTTGCAAATACAAAACAAAGGGAACATAGTAAGCCTTAAGCGATAGTCAAATATTTTTAGAACTGGTCGCTATGTGTAAAATGTAATTCTCTTTGCATGTCAAAAGATCGTTTGTGCAAATGTTTATCTCGATTAATATGAAATAGATGGAGAATAAGAGTTTGTAAAAATAGTTTGTATAAAAGTAGAGAAAGTCATGTGAGTGTAACACATCAGATTTTTAAAGTTGTTCTGTTTATAATAAGAACTAACTATTGGAGAAACTTTTTTTCTGAACTAAGTAATTATTAACCTCATTTCAAAATGATTTTGAGGTAATAAAATTATGTTTCGAAGCACTAAACTATGAGCGTAATAATCCATTGAACATGTATTTGAATAATAATAATAATATATTATGCTCCTAAAATAAATGACATTCATTTATTCGAAAAGAAATTGGTCCTGATTTTTAAAGATATGTTTGTAACTCAATAAAGAATAGAATTCTTAATTAAGAGTGCCAAATTATGTGTCATAACATCACTTACCAATGATAAAAAATCTAATGTATTGCACTCACATAACTTTCTCTGCTCTTGTACAAACTATTACAAGCGCTTATTTATCTACTTCATGTTAATCGAGATAAACATTTGCACTAACTATCTTATTGCTAATTTTCTTGTAGGTGATAGGGTAATATGGTAGGCTTTAAGCAATAGCCAAATATTTTAAGAGCCGGTTGCTATGTGGAGCATTCCATTTTCTTTGAATGTCCAGGACATAAAAAAATCTGATGTGTTACACTCACATGACTTTCTCTACTCTTGTACAAACTATTTTTACAAACCCTTATTCTCCATCTACTTCATGTTAATCGAGATAAACATTTGCAGACTCTATCTTATTGCCAATTTTCTTGTAGATGTAAGGGGAATATATATTTACAAGGGCAATATAGAAATACAGTAGTCTTTAAGCATATATATATATATATATATATATATATATATATATCTGTTAATAGCTGGTTGCTAGGTGCAGCACCATACCCTTTGCCACAGATTAATACTCTTTGCATATCAAAGACAAAAAAATGAATAACGAATTCCCATTTAAGAAAACAAGTATTGAAAAATTTAAGATAATAACAAGCAATATCTCGAAAATGGTTCACTCAACAACAAAAATGTATATGACATGAATTGTGTATTTTAACGCGATGTACATTTTCTGTGTAGTAAAATTTTCTCTATCTCTTATGGTTTACCAGTTATGCAAAAGTCGTTCACAATGAAGAACACTTTTGGAGACATTCCCAGAAAATTCAAGATATACGTTTTATTTGTCATGAAAATATCTTAAACATATGATATTTTAATCAAAATCATTAGAACCGTTTTTGGGAAAATTAAAAATTTCGAAAAATCTTCCATGTAAAGGGTATCCTGGGGTGGGGGGATTTTCTTGAAAACCTTTGTGTCGCATCCCTGGAAGATACTGAACCTAAATACCAAGTTTGGTGTTTATCCGACTGTTCGTTTCTGAGTTATGCTCTTCACAGACAGACAGACACACAAACAGACACACCCACAGACACACACACGGACAAAAATGCTTGTTTCCAAAAATGCTTTTTTTGGATTCAGGGGGTCTCAAAACATGTATTTCCGGTGAAATCTCGGTATCGAATTTTTGGGTGGAATACAATACTTCCCCTACTTACTATACGTAGTAGAGAAAGTAAAACGAATAACGAATTCCCATTTGAGGAAAAGTATAAGTATCGGAAAACTCAAACAAATAACAAGGAATATCTGGAAAATGACTCACTCGATAAAAAAAATGCATATGACATAAATTGTGCAATTTAATGAGATCTACATTTTTTGTGTTGTAAACGTTTGTCTATCTTTTATGGTTTACCAGTTATGCAAAATTCATTCAGAATGAAGAGGACTTTTAGGGACATTCCCAGAAAATTCAAGATATACATTTCATTTGCCATGAAAGTATATTTTAAACACATATTTTAATAAAAATTGCTAGTGATTGTTGAGAAAATCAAAATGTTCGAAAAATATTCCATGTAAAGGGTAGTCTGGAGTGGAGGTATGTTCTTGAAAATCTTCCTGTTGCATATTTTGAAAGATACTGAGCCTAAATTCCAAGTTTGGTATTTACCCGACTTTTCGTTTTTGAATTATGTTGTTCACAGACACACAGACACACACATGGACCTTTTTCTAAAAAGGCCTTTTTTGGTTTCGGAGGCCTCAAAACATGTATTTCCGTTGAAATCTCGGTATCAAATTTTTGGGTGGAATGCAATACTGCTCCTACTTACTATATATAGTAGAGAAAATAAAAAGCTCTAAAATCCACACATTTCCCTTAGTTTAGGCCTGGCGCAGTTATATGCTCCCCCCCCCCAAAGCTATTCTTGCGATAAGCCAACAAGGCCAAAGCTGAGATTTTCCCTTTTCCTTCATTTCTACCTTTATAGCTTTAATCCCAGCCTGTTAACGATTTCTGAAAGTAGCGTTGTGTGATATAGCAGAGCCAAGAGCTGGCCAATCATGTTCAAATTAATTCATATTATATTGCTAATGTGCATTTTACTTTCCGATTAATCTGGACATACAGAATTTCATATAGGTGGAAGATTATGAGCACTCAGAATTTTTGAACTGTTTATTCCATTTCATGTTACGTAAATAATAAAAGCTGAATTCATCAAATACATTATTTTGAATTTTGTGCCCACCATATGGTAAAATAGAAAGGAGTTTATACGTAATAAACTATTTGGTACAATAAAAACACAAGATTAAACGAGAGGAATACAGGTTGTTGCTTCAAACCAGAATGCACTGAGGAATTAACAAACGTTAATGCTTAGCAACAACTACTGTTAAGCTTGTTAGGAAAGTGTAGCGGCTCCTACGTGGTAGACCTCCATTAAGTGGATGATGGACCGTAGAGAGATGATGGATGCTGTGTTACCTACCTGTAGGTCGTCTTGATGCCCGTACTCTTGTGATTAAGCTTGTGGTTCTCGTAGACTGGAATCTGATGATCGTATATCTGTGTTCTTGTGTGCGTGTGTGTAGTATGTTGTAATTATTATTTTATAATTGTGTCACGGCTGCTGTATTTTGAGTCGGAGAGCAATTGTGTCTTGTTAGGGTTAGGTATGGAGAATGTTAAAGTGTTTTGCACACACGTATTGTGTTAACTATTTCACTTGTATTTTAGATAAATCACGTGTAAATATTCACAAATCGCTATTACCTTTGTCCTGTTAAAGTATGTATAACTGGCAGACTTTAAATACGCAGTTTTAGCGTCTATTTAGAGACGAGCTTATACACGGTCTTCCTGCTAGAAGTCTGACAAGCTTTTGTTAGCGTTCCCTTCAAAGGTTTTCTTAGCGTACGTATTTGAATTATAGACATGTATCAATGTACCTGATTGGTACTACTGATTCAATAACAGCTTAATGTGTTTAACGACTACCATTGTCATAATTATGAATCCAAGGTTCGTTACATGCTTACGTAGATACTACTACATTTCTTGTAATTTTTATTACTGGTTATATAGCTAACAATGGCCTTTCCCTCTCATATTATGTTCTATATGTTATAATGTTATATACTTGTTATCTACCATATGTACATTATGAATATATGTGTTTTAACATCCTCTTGATTATTATAAGTACAATATTAGCAAAAAATACATAACACTTAAAAACTTGAACAAAAGTATTAAAGAAGCACGTTATTAATGCGTTGATGCTCAGAAGCTGTGAATTAGATATCTTATTACATTAATGATTTATCGTATTAGTTTATCCGTGGCTAGTACTGTATGTTGCTTCAAAAGGTTCTCATTTAAAATTAGGCAAGAAGTTTGTGTTTCAATTCAGCCTGCGCGTCTTGAGATTCATATCCCACTAATAATGTAATAATTTAACGGCAGTTTTCAACATATAATATACAACGAGTAGTTTTGAATCCTATCTTGTTCCTCTAGGATTCTTCTTCATGATCCTCTCATGTGATGTCTGGAAAAATAGTAATAAAACCTTATTGTCTAGGATATTAATAAAAATTAAAATATATGTATTAGATCTAATAATACAAAAACTTGTTATATTTTTCCCTTTGTTTTATATTCAGTCAAATAGTACAGATTTTCGTGGAAACAGTATAAATATGACACTAATTATGGTTAAGTTTCGTCTGAATACAGACAAACGTCAAATTTGATGGCTTAAGCTTTTTACACTTTTTTTTCAGAATGAATAGTAAGACTTTGTTTCGTAAATCCGCAGTTATAATCAACCTGTGTTGCTCCTTGTCTTCGTAGGGCCCTTCCAGGAGTACTAATAACTGTATTAATTTCGGTATGCCCTTCGCTTCTGATTACCTTTCATTTATGGGGGAGGGAAATGAACTCGGGAAAAACAAAGAGAAATCAATTACTGTAAGTGAAACAGATCAACATATAAACTTTGCCATTATACAGATTAGAAGGGTATAGACCAGAGTAAGAGACCAGAGTACCACGGAAACGTTATGAGCAGTTTGCTTCTATCTCTGATTGACTTCTAGGAAATATGTTTTGAAAAAAAAATAGAATAAAATAAAATCTGCGATTACAAGTCCCGGCTTCTGGAAGCTACACCACAACGTATAATTCCAATTTTTATGTACTTATTTCTCAAACATATCTAGTTACATTTCACATTTTACTTTATATTTCATATAGCAGATAACAACTATAAATTAAATTAATACTAAACTACTTAACTTTTAACTAATTTAACTTGCACACAAATCCACTATTAGCCTAAAATTCTATTTTCTACTGGAAGCCAGCAGTACCTTATTTATTACTGGTAGGATGTAAGATGTGTTTATCGGAGGGGGCACCTCGCGTACTGCGACCATTTTGATCTATTGTGGCTACACTCCCCGGGAGTCAGGGATGAGACGAAGGAGCCGAAGAAGGTCCCAGGTCGTCAAAAACATGCTAAAGTCCGTAATATTTCCAGTTTGAACACCCACGCACCAGTGAGGAGGAATCCTCAAGAGGGCGACGCAGCGACCTTAACTGGTGATACAGCTCACTGGAGTCCACGGGAAGAAATCTTTCCGAAGCGAATGCGTCTACGCCATCTACCCGGCACCGCCAGCACCGCAGGACTTGAGCTCGCACCAGAAACGTGAAATGGAAATAAAATGAGAGGAAATAGGGGAAAGGAGAGATCGTGGTAGAATATACCACCCCGGTATTCGCCTTGGCATCAGGGGAAAACCACGAAAACCCATGGTCAGAATGGGCGGTCACCGGGAATCGAATATTTATTACTGGTACCCAACAATACTTCTAACTTCTGACATTATATTCTCATTATCTATCCCATTTCATAGTCTTTATAAACTATTCTTACTTTAAATATAGTTGCTTTTACTTTAATGCTAATCGCTAGTGGCAGCAAGTGGTTATTTACTGTATCTATTTCATATCACATTACGCTTTGTCTTTAATTCTGCCGTAACACATCACGATTTTCTTTAAATTTTCAATGTAATTTAATTAATGTTGAACGAATGTTTTATTTTATATTAAATACGCGCGCTGTCCCGTGCATGTAGATAGCGGCTCGCCCATAGTAAAATACGCGGTACATTTCGAAGGCAACCGTAAATACGTAACTGCATTCCGGGGTTGATATTAGCCTCTATTTGTAGTTAATGCCCAACACAATTGTTTGTGTAAAAAGGCGAACTTTTTCACACTACTGAACTAAATAAGAACAAGAACACACTGTTTTCGAGTTGAAAGCATAGAAGAAAAGATCTTAACTCAAATATTTAAAATATAAATGCAATAGGTATCTTTGATTTTAACGTACATAAAAATCTGTGATGTGTTACTGTTGTCTATTTTTGTACAGCTTCCACAAATTATTCCTGCAAAATACAGGGAGAGCCAAAAGACTACGAACCGGCTGCACGGTGTTTTTCTTGTCCGCGTCCTCGGCGTTCATTGCCGTTTGCCGCTATCATAGAAAGGCGCAGATGAAACCATACAACATTTTTAAAACTGCTTTTAAAGGCTTTACTTACCAACTTTATGAAAGGAGATGCTGAAACTGGCCATCGCCGCTGTCCATACATTTTTGGCACCTGTTTAAGAAACTATCCATCACTCGCCGTAGTTCACGTTGAGAACTGCTGGCAATTTCTGGCGGATATTTTGTCTTATACACTTTGTTTTAAGTTACCCCAAAGATAGAAATCGCAGGGGGTTAGGTCGGGGGACCGAAGGGGCCACAAATCTCTACTAATAATTCTGTCCTCAAACACTTTCATAAATTTGTTAAGCAAAGCCTTTAAAAGTAGTTTTAAAGTTGTACGGTTTCATCCGCACCTTTCTATGATAGCGGCAGACGGCAACGAGAGCCGAGGACGCGGACAGGAAAAACACTGCACAGCCGGTTCGTAGTCTTTTGGCACTCCCTGTATTATTTTTCTGTTTACTTCATGTTAATCGATATAAATTATTGAAGCGAAAGTCAAGTCTTTAAAAAGTGGGTCGCTATATACTGGTTTTGAAATTCCATACCTTTTCAATGAAATTACAAGAAACAGCTGAATGGTGATAGCAGATCGTATGTCCCATGTAAAGATTAGTTTGTGGTGGGGACATTTACTTGAAAACATTTGTGTCATATCTTGGGTAGTTTTGTACTTACCCAAATTTTAGTTTTTTAGTTAAGCTTATTATGGATGGACGCGCACGTAGATCTTTGTCTAAAAATGCTATTTTTAATTCTGTGAACCTCAAAACATGTATATCAATTCCTGTATTCGAATTTCTGGATTGAAATTCAATATTCTTCTGTGTGGTATGAGCAGGTAAAATATTTAATGTGCTACATTTACATTATTTTAGCTACCTGTTACTATTTCACAAATACCCTTATATATAAACTGTTTATAAAAATCTGGCGTATTACATTCACATGATTTCTACGCTGTCGTTATTTTTTATAGCGCCTACAAAATATTCTTACAAAAGCCTATTTTACTATCTATTTTAAGTTGAGATAAAGTTTGCATATATACATTTTACACATTTCGTTATATGTACAAAGGAAATACCGATAGTTGGATGTTTAAAATCTGGTCACCATATATTTTGGAATTCTATCGTCTTTTCTAACATAACCAGAAACAACTGAGTAGTGGCAGAACTTAAAAAAAATCTGATGTGTTACACTCACATGACTTTCTCTACTCTTGTACAATCTAATTTTACAAACGCCTATTCTCCATATGCTTCAAGTTAATCGAGATATCGAGATGTCAATCTTATTGGTAATTTTCTTGTAGATGCAAGGGAAATATCGTAGCTTTTAAGCGATAGTCAAATATTTTAACGCTGGTTGCTATGTGGCGCATTCCATTCTCTTTGCATGTCCAGGACATAAAAAAATGAATAACGAATTTGAGAAAAAGTATAAGTATTGGAAAATTTAAGGAAATAACAAGCAATATCTCGAAAACGGTTCACTCAACAAAAGAAATGTATATGACATAAGTTGTGTATTTTAACGCGATCTACATTTTTTGTGTAGTAAAATTTTGTCTATCTCTTATGGTTTACCAGTTATGCAAAAGTCGTTCACAATGAAGAATACTTTTGGAGACATTCCCAGAAAATTCGAGATATACATTTCATTTCTCATTACATTATCTTAAACATATGATATTTTCATCAAAATCGTTAGAGTCATTTTTGAGAAAATTAAAATTTTCGAAAAATCTTCCATGTAAAGGGTAGTCTGGGGTGGGGGAATTTTCTTGAAAACCTTCGTGTCGCATCTCTGGAAGATACTGAACCTAAATACCAAGTTTGGTGCTTATCCGACTGTTCGTTTTTGAGTTATGCTGTTCACAGACACACACACACACACAGACACACACACACACACAGACACACACACGGACATGTTTCCAAAAATGCTTTTTTCGGATTCAGGAGGTCTCAAAACATGTATTTCCGGTGAAATCTCGGTATCGAATTTTTGGGTGGAATGCAATACTTCCCCTACTTACTATACGTAGTAGAGAAAGTAAAAAAAATCTGATGTGTTACACTCACATGACTTTCTCTACTCTTGTACAATCTATTATTACAAACGCCTATTCTCCATATGCTTTATGTTAATCGAGATATCGAGATGTCAATCTTATTGCTAATTTTCTTGTAGATGCAAGGGGAATATGGTAGCTTTTAAGCGATGGTCAAATATTTTAACGCTGGTTGCTATGTGTCGAATTCCATTCTCTTTGCAAGTCCAGGACATAAAAAAATGAATAACGAATTTGAGAAAAAGTATAAGTATTGGAAAATTTAAGGGAATAACAAGCAATATCTCGAAAACGGTTCACTCAACAAAAGAAATGTATATAACATAAGTTGTGTATTTTAACGAGATCTACATTTTTTGTGTAGTAAAATTTTGTCTATCTCTTATGGTTTACCAGTTATGCAAAAGTCGTTCACAATGAAGAATACTTTTGGAGACATTCCCAGAAAATTCGGAATATACATTTCATTTCTCATGGCATTATCTTAAACATATGATATTTTAAACAAAATCGTTAGAGCCATTTTTGAGAAAATTAAAATTTTCGAAAAATGTTCCATGTAAAGGGTAGTCTGGGGTGGGGGGATTTTCTTGAAAACCTTCGTGTCGCATCTCTGGAAGATACTGAACCTAAATACCAAGTTTGGTGTTTATCCGACTGTTCGTTTTTGAGTTATGCTGTTCACACACACACACAGACACACACACACACAGACACACACACACACAGACACACAGACACACACATGGACATGTTTCCAAAAATGCTTTTTTTGGATTCAGGAGGTCTCAAAACATGTATTTCCGGTGAAATCTCGGTATCGAATTTTTGGGTGGAATGCAATACTTCCCCTACTTACTATACGTAGTAGAGAAAGTAAAAAATGAATAACGAATTTGAGAAAAAGTATAAGTATTGGAAAATTTAAGGAAATAACAAGCAATATCTCGAAAACGGTTCACTCAACAAAAGAAATGTATATGACATAAGTTGTGTATTTTAACGCGATCTACATTTTTTGTGTAGTATCATTTTGTCTATCTCTTATGGTTTACCAGTTATGCAAAAGTCGTTCACAATGAAGAATACTTTTGGAGACATTCCCAGAAAATTCGAGATATACATTTCATTTCTCATGACATCATCTTAAACATATGATATTTTCATCAAAATCGTTAGAGCCATTTTTGAGAAAATTAAAATTTTCGAAAAATGTTCCATGGAAAGGGTAGTCTGGGGTGGGGGTATTTTCTTGAAAACCTTCGTGTCGCATCTCTGGAATATACTGAACCTAAATACCAAGTTTGGTGCTTATCCGACTGTTCGTTTTTGAGTTATGCTGTTCACAGACACACAGCACACACACACACACACACACACAGACACACACACGGACATGTTTCCAAAAATGCTTTTTTTGGATTCAAGAGGTCTCAAAACATGTATTTCCGGTGAAATCTCGGTATCGAATTTTTGGGTGGAATGCAATACTTCCCCTACTTACTATACGTAGTAGAGAAAGTAAAAAATTGTTCTTCCAACTGACGGGTGTGTAGGACAAGGTTGGAATCAGAGGACTGAAAAATGCAATGCCGTAACCAGCATTTGAACCAAGGATCTTCCGGTTTCCGCCCGGTTGCTCTAACCAGAAGTTAATTCATTAATTGACCTAATAGAGGCTAAACTATGAAGCCTTGGACTTAAAGCACTTGCGATGTTGTAAGTCGCCATTGGGGTATGTAATCTCAATACAATTAGAGATCTCCTTGTGGTTTATCGAGAAAAATGCGAGTCAGCTGGAGGATTTAATGTCCTGCCGGCATGTTACCATGGTAGCGTAGTGGTTAGAGTAACCGGACGGAAACTTGGAGATCCGTGGTTCAAATCCCGGCATGGAATTTTTCAGTCCTCTGATTTTACCTTTCCAGCCTTGGCTTACGCACATGTCAGTGTGGAAGATCAATTAATTCATTATAGTATGCAAATGTTCAGTAATAATGGGAAAATACCGTCGGGATGTAAAGTATTAGTTACGCTGCTACAAACAAGTCTACATTGTAATTGTGTGGATAATAAGTTAGATCAGGGAGTGGTAAAGATGTAGATAAGCTACTCTTCCATCATTTACATAAAAGACTTGCTTAATCTTCCTTATTTGAGTTGTGATGGCATAAAATGAGCGCAAAAACTTATATTTTTTCTGGTCAAGAAAGTGCCAGAGACTAAAATACAAGCATAACGTTTCATTCGTTTCTCAGCGTATTATATTTATATGTCTTTTACTCATTATCCATATAGTTACATCCCCTCAAGAAAGTATTCGCCTGCACTTTAAAATATTATAGCAGTCAAATTAATGCAGGAAAAAGTTAATTTTTTGGACTTAAAGACCAAATGCTAATGCAGTTTACCTGTTTTGGTGGTTTTTCAGATCCTTCATTTTATCACTTTTATAAATTCTTTGTGTATTACTTGATTTTCCGGTGAAAGTAGGATTTTACTTGACGGAGGAATAAAATGTCAAAGTTGGGAATCTTCAACGTGTTTGACTTAATTCCTCATTTTCTGCTCACTTTTTACTACTTCAGGAATTTATTTCTCCACCAATTTAAGTCGCATGTCGACGACAGTCTGTGGATGTATGCACAACAAATGCTCTACTCAATGCATAAAAGATACTTTCGAAAATACCACTTACAAAAAGGTTGTAATTTTGGTATTGTTTCAAAAAACTGTAAAGCTGATAAAATGGACTATCTGAAAAACCGCAATAAACACGTAAAACGTATTACTATTTGATCTTAGTTTCCCCAAAATTAGATGTTTCCCTCCATTAATTTGGCTGCTAGAATTTTTTAAAGTACTGACGCATACTTTCTAAAGGAGATGTACATAAAGAGGCCTCTGAACAAGATTACCGTGTTTAACGTCCAATATAGAATGGGACGCTAAGGGCCTCAGCAGTTACAGAGCGTCCATAAATGAAACTTTTTTTTTTACATATCTATATTGTTTTATAGAAAGCATTTTAAATGCCATTAATTTTTAATAAAGCTTACTAAATATAAGTATGTCTACTTTTTGAGCTTTGGGTTATTTGTTTTGAGACTATTATATTGTAGCAACACAGAATGGAAAGACAAAAAACAAAGCAAGCAAAAAAAAAAAAGAAAGAAAAGAAAAAAAAAACCAACAAGAACAAAAATACAAGGAGTGCTGTTATTTATTACTTATAAATCCAGCGACAGTAGATAGCCTGCTTATAAACTGTTTTTTTTTTGCGATAAACTCGGTTTCGAAGCGTTCATCATGCCTTCCTCATTTAATAGTAGACGAAGGTCTACCAGGGCAAGAGCCTTAGCCCAAGCCCCCCTCCAGAACCCAGGGCTAGCGCCAGCCGAGTAGCTCTCCAACCGTGGGGGTTTCCCATGAGGCCAATACT
Organism: Deroplatys truncata; assembly: GCA_030765065.1. Taxonomy (NCBI): domain Eukaryota; kingdom Metazoa; phylum Arthropoda; class Insecta; order Mantodea; family Mantidae; genus Deroplatys; species Deroplatys truncata. Next base: position 71,176,702 of record CM060975.1, on the reverse strand, counting down.
TTGAGTCTAAAAGGATCCCCCGCTTACGCGAGGATGGAAGTAGATACGCCACTTACGCGCGTCATCCCATAGCGGGGCGGCTGCTGTTAACCACAGTGGGGACAATCTAGCATGCCGTCTATAAACTCTCACTCATGGTTGATGCCGGAGAACACCAGGGCGTCTCACAATCCCGCCTGGGCGGATAAACCAGCCAGGCGTACCCAATCTCTCATGGTATCGGGAACCACTTCCCCGCCGAGTCCAACCCAATCCGAACAGCTTTGGGAGGGCCCGACGTACTTCTAGTAACTTCAGAAGTACCACGAGTGCTCAGGGTCCGCAGGGCCCGCACCACGGCAGTTGAAGCGGTCGGACTCCCCTCCCCGCTCGCTTACAGGAATTTAATAGTAACAGCAACAACAGTTTCAAGTTCCTTTACATTACCATGACACCTAAAGTTACGAAATTCATATTTTGGACCGATGTACAAATTGAATGCCAGCCTTTAGCGATAATCTATTTCCATATCATTTGCTGCTGATAACGTTACACTTCAATAATTACAGATAATGTAGGATCGAAGCTTTAGCGTGCGGAAAATGATTTGCCACTTTTTACCAAAAAGCCTCAAACTGCATTTGTTGTTTCCCTTGTCGAATGCATGTCCAGAAAAAGAAAATATGTTCTATGTTTAGATCAAGGATGAAGGAAAATATTACATTCACTCCTCAACTTTATTATTTCCACAGATAACCAACGTGGGGATTACTCTACTGCTTACCGCCTGCACAGCAAGCTTGATACCAGAATTTCAACATACTGGCTATTGGGGACTAACAGAGGCTCTTCTTAAATGGATTAATGAAGGCACAAAATTGTGGAACCAGGAACCCAGAGATGAGCCACAAGTACTGTCAGAATATGACTTCATTATTATCGGGGCAGGATCTGCAGGATGTGTCCTGGCCAACCGTCTCACAAAACTACCACATTTGAAAGTATTGTTGATAGAAGCAGGAAGACCAGAAAACTTCGTAATGGATTTGCCTTCTGTTGCTCCGTTACTCATATTGACTGAAGCTAACTGGGATTATAAGAGCCAACGATCTTCAGTCTCCTGCTTGGGAATGGAAGGGCAGCGATGTCCTTATCCTCGAGGAAAAGTTATGGGAGGTAGTAGTACTATCAACTACATGGTTTACACGCGAGGAAACCGAAGAGACTACGATAGATGGGAGGAAATAGGAAATATTGGTTGGGGTTATGATAAAGTGCTTCCTTATTTCCTGAAATTAGAAAACATGACTATTCCTGGTCTGGATACTCGTTACCACTCTAAAGATGGATCTGTCACTGCTTCCTATGCACCTTATCGAACTAAACTTGCAGATGCCTTCATAGAAGCTGGAAGGGAAATAGGTCAAAGGGCAGATATAGACTACAATGGGGAAACACAAACAGGGGTGGGTTATCTCCAAGCTACTTTGAAGGATGGGACGCGATTAAGTGCTTCAAGAGCATATTTACATCCCATCAATAACAGGAGGAACCTACATGTGAAGAAGTACAGCTTAGTGACCAAAGTCCTCATCGATCCAGAGACCAAAAGGGCTCAGGGTGTAGAGTTTGAACACGAAGGGAAACGTTACATATCCAAGGCAAGACAGGAGGTAATTGTATCTGCTGGTGCAATCAATTCTCCGCAGTTACTTATGCTGTCAGGTATTGGACCCCGTGAACATCTTCAGAAAAAAGGGGTATCAGTTATACAAGATCTTAAGGTCGGATACAACCTCATGGACCATCCTGCACTGATAGGATTGACATTTTTGTTGAATCAGTCTATCAGCTTAGTTTTAGACGAGTTACTAGCAGATGGTAAGAATTTGGTCGATTTTATGAAACGACATAATGGTCCACTTGGAATTCCAAGTGGAGTCGAAGCTCTTGCTTTTTATGACTCTATTAATCCAAACAATACAGATGGTGATCCAGATATAGAGCTTGTTTTCATATCAGCTAGCACTTCTTCATACGCGCCTCTTTATAAATCTTTTGGAATAAGCCAGCGTGTTTATGATGCAGTTTATAAACCAATCCAAGGACGTCACTCCTGGTTAGGACTTCCTGTTGTCTTGAAACCTAGAAGTAGAGGCAGAATATTACTCAGGGATGCTAATCCGAAACATCACCCTATTATCTACTATGATCACCTTCAACACCAATACGATATGGATATGATGATACGGGCTATCAGACTTATGCTACGCTTTAGCGAAACTCGGGCATTGAAGAAATTTGGTTCAAGCGTTCATGACATTCCTTTACCTGGCTGCAAACATTTCCCTTTCAACTCGGATGAATACTGGAGTTGTGCTGCACATCATATGGTAACTGGTGTCTGGCACGTTTCTGGTACCTGCAAGATGGGGCCCTCGTCGGATCCTACATCCATTGTCGACAACAGGCTCCGTGTTCATGGAATCAGCGGTCTTAGAGTGGTAGATGCGTCCGTGATGCCTACAGTTCCAGTGGCTCATACAAATGTTCCAACAATGATGATCGCTGAGAAGGCAGCCGATATAATCTTGGAAGATTGGAACTATTAAACACCAACTTTTCCCTACGCAGGTCTATGAACATATGTATTAAAATTATTAAAACATTCATTGTAGTTTATTTCTTGGCAATATGCGTTGTCATAAAATTCAGCGGTTGTATATATGCAATTTCGTAAACTACTGCATAGCCTGCGCATCGTATTTCTTGGCAGATACAGCGCTACATTGCCCAGTATATCCTAGACACAATTTGAGGCAGTATTTTTAACACTTAAATGATATCAGTCTAGTTATATAATATAAAATTTAATAACAGCCCGCCTAAAAGCAATATTTGTATGTAATAATATATACATTGTATGCTACAGTCATTGTATTATTATGTTTATATTATGTACATGTATAAAAATGTTATGTGAATGTATTATGTAGTTTAACTATGTAGGAGCAGTGAGAATAGATGCAAGCTGCTTTTTGTAGCAAACAGAAGTACAAAGTAAAAGCCGAAAGTTGCTAACAATGAGGTAACCTTGAGACAACAATAAATTAGAAAGTTTAAAAATGGTACTAATAATTCTTGGAACAACTGCATGACTTGATTTGCGACGTGAAGCCGTGCATTGTCATGATAAAGTCGCCACCCAGTCCGAGAAAGCTCTGGTCGTTTCTTTGCAATGTGCTTCCTCAGTGTAGCCAATACTGACGTGTAGTATGCTGCTGTAACAGTAGTGTGAGGGGGAACTGCATGCTGGTAAATCATTCCATTACAGTAAAAAATGTGATCACCATCACTTTTCCTGCAGATGGAACAACTTTTGCCTTTTTTTGGTGTTGGAGAACCTGGCGATTTCCACACTGTGCTGGATTGTTTTCCTTCAGGATCATAATGATGCAGCCATGACTCATCACCGGTGATAATTGATTTAAAAAATGCATCACCTCCATTGTCTGGTATGCGAAATGCACGTAGGGTCTACAAAATAGAGCATTGCTACCAACCTACCAATACGAGAGTGCTGCCGCCTACCAACATTATGCATAAAACCCCGCTCTTTTTTAAATATTTATGTTACAGATACGAAACTATCACGGAAGCTACAGGAAAAAATCAGTGTCAGTCTTTGTTGATCAGCCCTCGTAGTTAAAGAGCGTCCATAAATAAAACTTCATTTCAGTAAATACAGGCTATTAGACCCTGTGCTCTTGCGCATTTAAGTGGTTACGTGTTGTAGCTCTAAGAGAAGCTCTGAGAGCGAAAGACAGCTATGAGCTGAAAGTTTTGTTTGGACATGAGAAGTAATTAAATTCTTTTGAAAGTTTTGATCAGATTCCAGCTGTGGACACCCATAAAAAATCTGACAGTATAAAAATAATAGTGGTTACAACAATATTGACGGTAACCGTGGCGATAATTTGCAAATATTTATTGACATAGCCAAATAAGCATCTCTTGCCATCTGCGGTAGAACACAGACGTCGGGAGCAAAGACGGTAGATTGAAGGTCACGCCACTCCCTTGACCGCAAAATATTGCCTACTAAATCTCAGAAGAATCCGCATAAGTCCCTGAGGCAAGTAACGTAACAAGAACTGGCTCCGTGTACCAACCAGTTTCTGTGTTGCAGTGTGCCTGGTAGAGTCGAAGCCTTCAGTTGTTCTATCTGCTCTGATGTGAAACGTTCGCTCAACAACGAGGTAAGACAACTTGTGAAACGGCCTGTCAACTCTGTCATGTGTGTGTGGTTACGAGTGTTTTAATTAACATAAGAACGTAACGAAAGGGATTAGTCGTGCAGTTTCTTATGGATTACATGGTGGTTTAATAAATATGATTTGAGTCTATATTATGTACTGGTTTTAATGAATACAAGTAGTAACATTCAAGTGCTTGTGCTCATAAAATGTATTTTAAAAGCAATGATATAATAACCTTCTCTACTAACCTACAGTAAGCAGGGGAGGTATCTCATTTCACCGAAAAACTCGACACCAAAATTTCAGCTGAAATTGAGACTCCCTGAATTCAAACAAAGTATTTGTGTGTCGGTATGTCTATGTGACTATCAAGTTCAGCATCTTTCATGGATGCGACACGAAGATTATTAAGAAAATCCCCGCCACAAATCCTTACACGGAAAAGTTTTCCAAAATTTAGATTTTCTCAAAAATGGTTCCATCGGTTTTGATTAGAAAGCCTTATTGTTGCCGCTGTGTCACAGTATGTTTAAGATGTTTACGTGACAAATAAAATGTGTATCTCGAAATTACTGGTAATAACCTGTGAAGACATCTTTATTCTTAGTGACTTTTGTAAAATTAGTAAACCACAGGATGTAGACAAACTCTTACTACACAATATGTAGATCTCATTAAAGCACATAATTTGTCTTTTTTTGAGTTAACAGTTTTCGAGATATTCTTTGTTATTGGTTTGCATTTTAAAATACTTATGCTATTCTCGGCTAGTAAGTTGCTATTAGTTTTTTCCACGTGGTCGTGCAAAGAGCATGGAATTTCAAAGCTGCCACATAGCGACGCTTTCTATAAAAATCTGACTATCGCTTTTCCTACTGTATCCCACAGCGAAATGTGTAAATGCGAACTGAAAATTTACCTGGATTAACAAACAGTACCTAGAATAAGAAGTATTTTGCAGAAGAGTGAATAGAGGAAGGCATGTGAGTCCAACACATCACATTTTTTCTCATTAATTTGATTTCTCCTACTGTTTTGTAATTATTTTCGGAACTATAACTAGTTAAAATTTATTAAAAGACGATTTGAAACTTAAACTTGTAGGCTGTAATTATGTACTTTTACATTAAGTTTGGATTGTACCCTCTTTTATGTTTTGGTAAGGGTTCTGGTCTTTAAACTACCAAATGTCCATGCAGTTGCTGGTCTCTGCACTTCATCTATGAGCGTATACTAAAGTGTGCAAGTATGAAACAAACTTAAAACGCCATTTACTGGATGTTAGATTTTTAATACAAAATTCAAATTTTTATAAACCCTTTGATTTATTATATCTATATTTTATAAGCTATAATTTTGTGATATTTTTATTTTAATACTTTCTTGATTACTTGCTATTTCATTTTCTATTAAAAATGCAAAATATCTGTTTCAATAAAACACAAAATTATTTTTATATCTTAAAATAATTTGTTTTGCGATGACTCACTCATTAAACGTTTTAAACTGACTCGCCAAATTGTTTTCTAGATATAGTAAGTATGCAGTTTGAATTCCTGAGTTTGATGAATACAACACAACTTTTTCTACCCAGTTACCATTTATATAATTATACAATTCATAAAAAACGTGATTCTTTATCCAATGGAATAATCTGAATCATGATAAAACTGTATTCCTAGAAATCATTTCAAACTCGGTAATATGGATTTTGTTTGTCATGAACTCGTGTGGGATAAACGGGGAATTGCACAAGTTAAAACGTTTATACAATCTGCACTTCAATCCTAAAAATCTAATGCGTTGGAATTATATGACTTTCCCTACTCACTCCTCTACAAAGTATTCTTACTAAAGGTTATTCTTCTATATGCTTCTTGTTAATACAGATAAACCTTCATTACTCCTTCACACATTTCGTTGTAGGTGTAAGAAGAATACAATAGGCTAAAGAGATATACAAATCCTTTCAAAGCTGCTATGTAGCTCAGTCGGTAGAGCACCTGCCTCTTCTGCGAAGGGTCCCGGGTTTGATTCGCGATTGAGGGTTGGGAATTTTTATCTAGCCAAAATTATACCCTATCCTCCTTAGAGTCTGGAGGTATGAATGATAGTGAGAATGTGTGTGTGTGATCTAATTATTGAAACCCCAAAAGTGCAAGAAACTCCCGACAAGAGAGCACGAGTTAACACCATTGCCAATAAGCAGTAAGTTCCAAAGGAAAGGCGCCGATAAGACCAATGTAGAGAAAGGCGAGGTATAAATGGAACTAAAAAAATCTGATGTGTTACACTCACATGACTTTCTCTACTCTTGCACAATCTATTTTTACAAACGCCTATTCTCCATATGCTTCATATTAATCGAGATATCGAGATGTCAATCTTATTTGTAATTTTCTTGTAGATGCAAGGGGAATATGGTAGCTTTTAAGCGATAGTCAAATATTTTATCGCTGGTTGCTATGTGGCGCATTCCATTCTCTTTGCATGTCCAGGACATAAAAAAATGAATAACGAATTTGAGAAAAAGTAAAAGTATTGGAAAATTTAAGGAAATAACAAGCAATATCTCGAAAACGGTTCACTCAACAAAAAAATTGTATATGATATATGTTGTGTATTTTAACGCGATCTACATTTTTTGTGTAGTAAAATTTTGTCTATCTCTTATGGTTTACCAGTTATGCAAAAGTCGTTCATAATGAAGAATACTTTTGGAGACATTCCCAGATATTTCGAGATATACATTTCATTTCTCATGACATTATCTTAAACATATGATATTTTCATCAAAATCGTTAGAGCCATTTTTGAGAAAATTAAAATTTTCGAAAAATGTTCCATGTAAAGGGTAGTCTGGGGTGGAGGGATTTTCTTGAAAATCTTCGTGTCGCATCTCTGGAAGATACTGAACGTAAATACCAAGTTTGGTGTTTATCCGACTGTTAGTTTTTGAGTTATGCTGTTCACAGACACACACACACACACACAGACACACACACACAGACACACACACACAGACACACACACACACACACACACAGACACACACACGGACATGTTTCCAAAAATGCTTTTTTTGGATTCAGGAGGTCTCAAAACATGTATTTCTGGTGAAATCTCGGTATGGAATTTTTGGGTGGAATGCAATACTTCCCCTACTTACTATACGTAGTAGAGAAAGTAAAAAAAGAGGCTGCTAGGTGAGGGCTGTTTTTTCTGGGAGGGGACCCTTTGGTTGTTAAGGACCAATTAACCATCAGGATGTCACATTTCTATTAAATTCACACACACATTTACTCTGTCACCCATACCTCAAGACTGTAACAAAAATGGAAAATAATTCGAGTTAAAAAAAACTCCCATTCTTCAACCGGAAATCAAACTCGGTACCTCTGAATTTGGAAGCTAGCATGCTAACCAGAACTACAATGGCAGTCACGTAATGTCTTTGTAATTCGGTTCTCTTTGCATGAACACCAAAAAGAAAGAAAAGGAAAAGGGAAGAACGGCCATACACAGTTGAGAGTACTACCAAGTATTTGAAAATTCAAAGCAACAACAAAGAATCTATCGGAAATGGTTAAGCTACAAACAATTATTTTACATAATCGTGTATTTTAAGGAATCTACACTTATTATGTAGTAAGATTTTGTCTATCTCTTACGGTTTACCAATAATGTAAAAATATTTCAGAATAAAGAGGACTTCAGAGGTTATTCCTAGAAAATTCGAGATATGCGTTACATTTTTCATGAAAATATGTATCTCAAACATAAGTTACTTTAATTAAAATTGTTTTGAAAAAATCAAAATACTCGAAAAGTGTTCCATGTAAAAGGTAGTGCGGGTGCGGAAATTTCGTAAAAGTCTTCGTGTCGTATCTTGGAAGTTGCTGATCTTAAATGCCAAGTTTGGTATTTATCGGACTTTTCATTTTTGAGTTATGATGCTCACAGACACATAGACAGGGATTTTTATTATAAAAATGCTTTTTTGGGGGGGGAGGGGTCAAGGTGCCTCAAATCATGTATCTGCTGTGAAATCACGACATCGAATTTCTGGGTGGAATTCGATGTTATGATGTTCCTCTACTTACTGTAAGTACATGGCAGATAAATCGAATACATAAAGCAACAAGTGTTTGGATATCTCTTAAAGATCCATATTTCAGTGAACTGTATATTTCTCCTGTAATATATTTTATCTCTCAAATTGTTTCTCAATTATAGAAAATGAAGCCAAAAATGGAGAGGATTTCACAGAGAATTCAAAATATAATACATATGTTATCATGACAATGTCTCAAACATATAGTATTTTAATCAGTATCGTGATGTTTTCTTTACTTTCACCATTACGTGTGGTAAGTAGGGAAATATTGTACGAGTATTCCACACAAAAATTCAATATCAAGATTTCACCGGAAATACGTGTTTTGAGGCAACCTGAATAAAAAAGTCTGATACTCACATGACTTTCTCTACTCTTGTACAAACCATTTTTACAAACTCTTATTCTCCATCTATTTCATATTAATCGACATAAACATTTGCAGAAACGATCTTTTGACATGCAAAGAGAATTACATTTTACACATAGCAACCAGTTCTAAAAATATTTGACTATCGCTTAAGGCGTACTATGTTCCCCTTGTTTTGTATTTGCAAGGCAATATAAGCACAGACATATCTCTTAACAGCTGGTTGCTATGTGCAGCACCATTCTCTTTGCCACAGATTATAACTCTTTGCATATCCAAGACAAAAAAAATTAATAACGAATTCCCATTTGAAAAAAGTATTGGAAAATTTAAGGAAAGAACAAGCAATACCTCTAAAATGGTTCACTCAAAAAAAAAAAAATATATATATATACATGACATAAATTGTGTATTTTAATGCGATCTAAATTTTTTATAGTAAAATTTTGTCTATCTCTTATGGTTTACCAGTTATGCAAAAGTCCTTCACAATGAAGAATACTTTTGTAGACATTCCCAGAAAATTCAAGATATACATTTTATTTTTCATGAAAATATCTTAAATATATGATATTTTAATCAAAATCGTTAGAGCCAGTTTTGAGAAAATTAAAATTTTCGAAAAATGTTCGATGTAAAGAGTAATCTGGGGTGGGGGGATTTTCTTGAAAACCTTCGTGTCGCATCTCTGGAAGATACTGAACCTAAATACCAAATTCGGTGTTTATCCAACTGTTCGTTTCTGAGTTATGCTGTTCACAGACACACACACGGACATGTTTCCAAAAATGCTTTTTTTTCTGGATTTAGGGGTTCTCAAAACATATATTTCCGGTGAAATATCGGTATCGAATTTTTGTGTGGAATACAATACTTCCCCTACTTACTATACGCAGTAGAGAAAGTAAAAAAGCATTTTTAGAAAAAGGTGTGTGTGTGTGTGTGTGGTGTCTGCGTCTGTGAACAGCATAACTAATAAACGAAAAGTCGTATAACTACCAAATTGGTATTTGAGTTCATTATCTTCCAAGGATGCGACACGAGAATTTTCAAGAAAATCCCTCTACACAAACTACCCTTTACATGGAACATTTTTCGAAAAGTTTGATTTTCTAAAAAATGGCTATAACGATCTTGATTGTAATACCATACATTAAAGATATTTACATGACAAATAAAGTGAATATCTTGAATTTTTTGGGAATACCCTTTGAAGTCCTCTTCATTCCGAGGGAATTTTGTATAATCTTGTGTAACTGGTAAACGTTAAGCGAAAAGACGAAAACGTACTACACAAGAAATGTAGATCGCTTTAAAACACTCAGTGTATTTCAGTTTTTTGTGGCATAAGTCATTTCTAAGATATCTGTTATTAATGGTTGAAAGTGTTAATTTCTTGGTCATTCTTTAAGGTCCGTTCAACATTCAGTTGTTTCTCGTGATTGCATGGAAACAGTATTGAATTTTAAAGCTAGTATATAGTGTCCAGTTCTTAAACATTTGACTATCGTTGTTCTCTTTGGATCTATAACGAAATGTGTAGTTTAGCTGTTTCTGCAAGGGTTTATTTGGATTAAAATGTGGTAGATATATAAATAAGCTTTAGTAAGAATAGTTTGTATAGTCACTAATAAATGATAGAGGATAGGGAGAGTCATGTGAATGTGTCACATCAGATTTTATAAAAATGAGAGTTACGAAAACAAAATGTTCATGAAAACAGTTTTTGGCTAGGAGAAAATTTCTTAAAATGTTTACCTAGCATATTTCTTTAAAACTAAAACACGCCCGACTTAAATTTGAAGTTTGGATTTGCCCGACTTTGCCTTTTTGAGTTAGCTGTTCGCATACACACGCACACGCACTTTTCTCTAATGCCTTCATTTTCTTTTTTATTCAGGGGACCTCAGTTTATTTCCGCTGAAATCCCGACGACATTTTTTAATGGAATGCAATGCCTCCTCTCCCTGCAATAGGTAAACGGTAGAGAAAGCAATATTTATGTTATCTAAAATGCAAGTCAAAAACCTTCTCAAGCAACGTACTTGTACTATGTTTTCATAAAATTAGGTGTTTCCACTACTAATAATATGCAAGTTATGCGTTTTTCTAACCTATTAAACCAAATGTTTGTTTTCCAGGGAATATACCTTAAAAACTTATAAGGAGGTCCCAGATCACTAAAACTACTTTGCAAGCCCTCATTAAGTTATAAAAATATTATATTAATTTTCTCTTCGCTGTTGTTAGAGTGGAGGATATGCAATTTTTTAACTAGAAAGTCTTAAATGGAATTAAGGGACGAGATACCCTATAGAGTTTAACATTTAAAATGATTAACTTAATAAATTTTGATTATTGTGTAATAGTATTTAATGGGGTGATTGGAAGATAAGAAAAGCGTTTCTTTGAACAAATTCTCCGTTTGTCTAAAGTATGCAAACATTTTTTATCCTGCCAATTATTATTATTAGATACAAATTTTGCGAAAGAGGCACCTCTAAAGTAGCAAGTGAAGACATAAAGTCAGCTGAATTTCACACGGGAAGAAAGGGAGTGGCAGAGCATGTGATGATGCAAGAAATGAAGTATACAAAGGCAGCAATTTTACAAACTCAGTTCAAAAGTTCGAGCATTTCTGCCACTTCTTGTAGAAGAGACTGTATTATAAATTTTACCTTAACAGGAAACTTTTTGTTGCTTTAGTGAAAGTACATGTGAATAATACAAGTGCCACTAACTATACACGATCCATGACGAGGGTATATCTGAACTTACACTTGAGCGCACGAATCACGCCCGTGTAAGTAGCAGTGATTTTTGTTGATAATGGAATTTTAAATTGCTTCTGCCCGTTCATTGTTACCCCTTATCTGGTTCTAGAAATTCCTTTAACTTAGTTAACAGCTTACCATCCTCCTTGATCTAGGGGTACCATGTAGTACCCGAGGTCGCGGGTTCAAGCCCGGTGGAGGGCGATGGATTTTTTTTCGGGTGTAAAAATCCTAGCATGGTTTCCATCGGAAGGACAGTAAAGTCGGTGGTCCCGTGTCGTAGATTTACGGCACGTAAAAGAACCTCAAGGCTGATAAAGAGGCGTCTGAGCAAAATTACCGATCTTTCACGCCAACGTTCGAATGGGACGCTAAGAACCATAGAGTCAAAGAGCGTCCATTAATAGAACTCATTTTTTGTATCTTTATTCACAGTCGGCGGAAACAAGTTGCAGGATCGTTTCACAAAAGGCTATAGAGCGAAAAGTTTAATTAAAATTCAGAATTAAACCTATAAGTTGAAAGCCCTTCTATACGGTGAGAAGTTCGTTACATATGTATGAATTCCTGCCAAATTTAGTTAGGGAAACACTTTTGGAAATTGGATGCTTTATCGTGATTCCGTACTCTCGAATGCATAGAGGCTGTTGCTTGATTACTTAAAAATAAGAATTATTACGTTTGTTGAGAAAGTTTGGCAAAATTTCCTTAGCTGAAAATTTTGCCGCGTTAACTTACTGAAAGAATTACGTTTGATTACTACCTCAGGTTCTTTCTCTTTTTCTCTCCTTTTCTTCATTGTCGCCAGATTCATATATTGTTATTTACGTTTTTATGAATAGCTATTAAAATATTACTTTTTCCATCACTTATCTGCGGTAGGTGGAAGAACCATTGCATTCCAATTTGAGAGTTGAGAAATATTTGCTTTGAAGTCCATTGCGCTCCCCCTGCTTCCCCCCCAAATAACTAGAAAGGATTCATACGTTTGTATATGTGTGTGTGTGTGTGTGGTTTTTTTAGAGAGAGAAAGAAAGAAAGAACGAGCACTGGCATAACTCAAAACGAAAAGTCAGATAGATACAGAATTTGCTATTTAGGTTCAGCATTTTCCAAAAAAAATCTGATGTGTTACACTCACATGACTTTCTCTACTCTTTTACAAACTATTTTTACAAACGCTTATTCTCCATATGCTTCATATTAATGGAGATATCGAGATGTCAATCTTATTGATAATTTTCTTGTAGATGCAACGGGAATATGATAGGTTTTAAGCGATAGTCAAATATTTTAAGCGCTGGTTGCTATGTGGCGCATTCCATTCTCTTTGCATGTCCAGGACATAAAAAAAAATCTGATGTGTTACACTCACATGACTTTCTCTACTCTTGTACAATCTAATTTTACAAAAGCCTATTCTCCATATGCTTCATGTTAATCGAGATATCGAGATGTCAATCTTATTTGTAATTTTCTTGTAGATGCAAGGGGAATATGGTAGCTTTTAAGCGATAGTCATATATTTTAACGCTGGTTGCTATGTGGCGCATTCCATTCTCTTTGCATGTCCAGGACATAAAAAAAATGAATAACGAATTTGAGAAAAAGTATGTATTGGAAAATTTAAGGGAATAACAAGCAATATCTCGCAAACGGTTCACTCAACAAAAGAAATGTATATGACATAAATTGTGTATTTTAACGCGATCTACATTTTTCGTGTAGTAAAATTTTGTCTATCTCTTATGGTTTACCAGTTATGCAAAAGTCGTTCACAATGAAGAATACTTTTGGAGACATTTCCAGAAAATTCGAGATATACATTTTATTTGTCATGACAATATCTTAAACATATGATATTTTAATCAAAATCGTTAGAGCCGTTTTTGAGAAAATTAAAATTTTCGAAAAATGTTCCATGTAAAGGGTAGTCTGGGGTGGGGGGATTTTCTTGGAAACCTTCGTGTCGCATCTCTGAAAGATACTGAACCTAAATTCCAAGTTTGGTGTTTATCCGACTCTTCGTTTTTGAGTTATGCTGTTCACAGACACACAGACAGACACACACACAGACACACAGACAGACACACAGACACACAGACACACAGACACACAGACAGACACACACACGGACATGTTTCCAAAAATGCTTTTTTTGGATTCAGTGAGTCTCAAAACATGTATTTCCGGTGAAATCTCGGTATCGAAATTTTGGGTGGAATGCAATACTTCCCCTACTTACTATACGTAGTAGAGAAAGTAAAAAATGAATAACGAATTTGAGAAAAAGTATGTATTGGAAAATTTAAGGGAATAACAAGCAATATCTCGCAAACGGTTCACTCAACAAAAGAAATGTATATGACATAAATTGTGTATTTTAACGCGATCTACATTTTTCGTGTAGTAAAATTTTGTCTATCTCTTATGGTTTACCAGTTATGCAAAAGTCGTTCACAATGAAGAATACTTTTGGAGACATTTCCAGAAAATTCGAGATATACATTTTATTTGTCATGACAATATCTTAAACATATGATATTTTAATCAAAATCGTTAGAGCCGTTTTTGAGAAAATTAAAATTTTCGAAAAATGTTCCATGTAAAGGGTAGTCTGGGGTGGGGGGATTTTCTTGGAAACCTTCGTGTCGCATCTCTGAAAGATACTGAACCTAAATTCCAAGTTTGGTGTTTATCCGACTCTTCGTTTTTGAGTTATGCTGTTCACAGACACACAGACAGACACACACAGACACACAGACAGACACACAGACACACAGACACACAGACACACAGACAGACACACACACGGACATGTTTCCAAAAATGCTTTTTTTGGATTCAGTGAGTCTCAAAACATGTATTTCCGGTGAAATCTCGGTATCGAAATTTTGGGTGGAATGCAATACTTCCCCTACTTACTATACGTAGTAGAGAAAGTAAAAAATGAATAACGAATTTGAGAAAAAGTATGTATTGGAAAATTTAAGGGAATAACAAGCAATATCTCGCAAACGGTTCACTCAACAAAAGAAATGTATATGACATAAATTGTGTATTTTAATGCGATCTACATTTTTCGTGTAGTAAAATTTTGTCTATCTCTTATGGTTTACCAGTTATGCAAAAGTCGTTCACAATGAAGAATACTTTTGGAGACATTTCCAGAAAATTCGAGATATACATTTTATTTGTCATGACAATATCTTAAACATATGATATTTTAATCAAAATCGTTAGAGCCGTTTTTGAGAAAATTAAAATTTTCGAAAAATGTTCCATGTAAAGGGTAGTCTGGGGTGGGGGGATTTTCTTGAAAACCTTCGTGTCGCATCTCTGAAAGATACTGAACCTAAATACCAAGTTTGATGTTTATCCGACTGTTCGTTTTTGAGTTATGCTGTTCACAGACACACAGACACAGACACACAGACACACACACGGACATGTTTCCAAAAATGCTTTTTTTGGATTCAGTGAGTCTCAAAACATGTATTTCCGGTGAAATCCCGGTATCGAAATTTTGGGTGGAATACAATACTTCCCCTACTTACTATACGTATTAGAGAAAGTAAAAATATAACACGAAGATTTTCAAGAAAATCCCCCGTCTCAAACTACTCTTTATATAGAAAATGTTCTTAACCGTTTAATTTTCTCAAAAATATGTTTAACAGATTTGCATGGCAATAAAATGTATATGTAAGTAGCCTAAGATGTATTCTTTATTTTGAATAGATTTTGAGTAAATTTTTACAGTTGGTAAATCAAAAGAGGTATACAAAAGTACGAAAAGCATGGGTCTCATTCACAATTTAAGCCTAATAATTATCTTCTTTTTGTGGCGTTAAGCATTTCCAAATGATTCGTTGCAATACTCCTTACTTGGTTTGAAGTGCTAGGTCACCATTCTTTTGTTTCTCGCGATATTCCGCAAACAATTTCAAAGCCAAACAATTTCTGCATTCTTAATCTCCCCTATAACAAAACGTCTAATAGCGTTTACTTCGGTTAACATGCAGTGGAAGGTAAAATGAGCTCTGTAACAATAATTTGTAAAGGGATATCACTCCATATTCTTTTATACCAATCTTATGAGGTTTATACAATGGTAACGTGCGGTTTATTTTGGAAAAAAATACATTATTTGTTTATGTTTATTCGTCATATATGGCAGCGAAAATATTGTAATCGAAAAAAGACTTCGGTGGTCACCAGAAGTACTTGTTTGATACTGTCTAAGTCGAGAAGGAAAAGAAAAATTGTATTTTCTGCTCAGTAATAAACCTTTATCATGGAACAATGCTGTTACATTGTTATTACTTTCTCTACTACGTTTAGTAAGTAGGGTGAGTATTGTATTCCACCCAAAAATTCTATACCAAGATTTCACCGGAAATATATGTTTTGAGGCCCCCTGAATCCAAAAAAAGGCATTTTTGGAAACATGTCCGTATGTGTGTTTTTGTGTGTGTGTCTGTCTGTCTGTGAACAGCATAACTCAGAAACAAAGAGTCAGATAAACACCAAACTTGGTATTTAGGTTCAGTATCTTCCAGGGATGCGACACGAAGGTTTTCAAGAAAAAAACCCCACCCCAGATTACCCTTTACATGGAACATTATTAGAAAATTTTAATTTTCTCATAAATGGTTCTAACGATTTTGATTAAAATATCATATATTTAATATACTTTCATGACAAATGAAATGTATATCTTGAATTTTCTGGGAATGTCTCCAAAAATATTCTTCATTGTGAACGAATTTTGCATAACTGGTAAACCATAAGAGAAGACAAATTTTTGTTACACGAAAAATATGGATCGGGTTAAAATACACAATTTATGTCATATACATTTTTTTTTATTGAGTGAACGTTTCTTAAAATGTAGTATGTTTGAGGTAATAGTGTAGCATATCGAATATTACATTTTCTTTCAATTTTTATGTAACGGATTAACGTTCTCGTTTAATGATTTCAGTGAAATAAGAGGAATATTCACCATTGAATGTTTAAAACCTCCCATAATGTAGCATAAGGTAGCAAAAATGTGACGCATGATATTCCAAAACTCTATCCACTGCCAACTCTCTCTGAGCAGTTGTCGGGTTTCATTTATATTTGTATATTTTCTGATGCAAGGTGGGGTTATGCACTCCGAATATTCTCGTGATTCAGGGGACAATTGTGTATTAAGATTTGAAACAATAAATACTTTTATTCCAACACGTATTACCCCTTTGCATTTTAAATGGTAAGTTGTTTTTGCATTCTGATTGAGCATGATAACCGAAAAGTGTTTAATAAGATACTAGCTGTAATGCTATGGACCTTTTGATTAATTTTTAAAATCCTAATTAAACAATAATAATAATTACAATAATACAGTCGTGAGTAACCCATCTCCAACGAGTATGTCTCCACCTAGTATTTATCCGCGTGCCCCTAGTTCGAATGTCAGTCGGAGTGATTTACCTTGATAAAGCTTTTTATGGGAATTTTTCATGGCCTTAAAGAGAAATGTTAGATTAAATTCAACTCTTTTAATCTGGCTGTTTAAGCCTGGCTGTTTTAAGCCACAACTGGCTTAAGGAATCAATAATCATCACTTGCTTCGATGGACGTGAGAAGTTTTAAGACGGTGGTAACTATATGTAAAAAAAAATCTGATGTATTACACTCACATGACTTTCTCTACTCTTGTACAAAGTATTTTTACAAACGATTATTCTCCATATGCTTCATGTTAATCGAGATGTTAATCTTATTAGGTTTTAAGCGATAGTCAAATCTTTTAACCGCTGGTTGCTATGTGGCGCATTCCATTCTCTTTGCATGTCCAAGACATTAAACAAATGAATAACGAATTTGAGAAAAAGTATAAGTATTGGAAAATTTAAGGGAATAACAAGCAATACCTCGAAAATGGTTCACTCAACAAAAAAATGTATATAACATAAACTGTGTATTTTAGCGCTAACTACATTTTTTGTGTAGTAACATTTAGTCTATCTCTTATGGTTTACCAGTTATGTAAAAGTCGTTCACAATGAAGAATACTTTTGGAGACATTCCCAGAAAATTCGAGATATACATTTCTTTTGTCATGAAAATATCTTAAACATATGATATTTTAATCAAAATCGTTAGAGCCATTTTTGAGAAAATTAAAATTTTCGAAAAATGTTCCATGTAAAGGGTTGTCTGGCGGGGGGGGATTTTCTTGAAAACCTTCGTGTCGCATCTCTGGAAGATACTAAACCTAAATATCAAGTTTGGTGTTTATCTGACAGTTCGTTTTTGAGTTATGCTGTTCACATACACACACACACAGACACACACACGGACATGTTTCTAAAAATGCTTTTTTTGAATTCAGGGGGTCTCAAAACATGTATTTCCGGTGAAATCTTGGTATCGAATTTTTGCGTGGAATACAATACTTCCCCTACTTACTGTACGTAGTAGAGAAAGTAATAGTGTTGCATAACCTTTTCCTTTTAAGTTTGTTTAAGAACCAACACCGTACTTCCATGTATGAGAACTGAATACAAATGCTAAGAACTGATCCTTTTAAAAAATAAATAATCTTTGTATCAGCTTCAGGCTTGAAATTCTCTAGAGCAACAATAGACCTCTGTGTAATTACGTGTTAATTTTGCAGCATGGTGTTGCGCTGGATAGTGTTGGCCACTTTAGTGGCATTCCTCAGTGCCCAGACCCAGGAACCAAGGTCTGGGGGAATATGGAAGTTGGCGGAGGGTGTCTTCAACTGGGTGAGGGAAGGCACAATGCTGTGGGAGCAGGAGCCACGCGAACAGTCGCAACTGCTTCAAGAATACGACTTTATCGTGGTTGGTGCTGGTTCTGCAGGCTGCGTGCTCGCCAACCGTCTCACCGAGGTTCCTGACTGGGATGTGTTGCTGATAGAGGCAGGTAGACCAGAGAACTACGCTATGGATGTGCCTCTGTTTGCCGCCCTATTAGCGCTGACTGATGCCGATTGGCACTATAGAAATGAGCCAGGAAAGACATCCTGTCGAGGAATGAAGGACGGGCGTTGTGTGTATCCTCGTGGGAAAGCAGTGGGAGGCAGCAGTAGCGTCAACTACATGCTCTACACCAGAGGAAACCGCAGGAACTACGATGAGTGGGAGGCGATGGGGAACTTCGGCTGGGGATACAGGGATGTTCTGCCATACTTTCTGAAGCTGGAGAATGCCACTGTTCCAGATCTGAATCCAGACTATCATGCTTCAGGAGGCCCCATCACTATGACTCTTGGACCATACCGTACTCCACTTGGTGCCGCTTTCGTTGAGGCAGGAGCAGAGATGGGGCTTAGAGTAAATCCGGATTACAACGGTGAAACACAAATCGGTTTCTCCAACCCTTTTGTAAATTTAAAGAACGGTACACGTCTCAGCAGCTCCAGGGCATATTTACATCCGATAAATCATCGAAAGAACCTTCACGTAAAGAAGTTTAGTCTGGTGACTAAAATTCTTATAGATCCTCTCTCTAAAACTGCATGGGGAGTTGAGTTCGAACGCAAAGGAAAGCGATACATCGTGAGAGCAAAGAAAGAGGTTATATTATCAGCCGGTGTTATAAATTCACCTCAGTTACTCATGTTGTCAGGTATCGGTCCAAGAGAGCACCTCCAGGATAAAGGTATACCTGTTATCAAGGATCTTAAGGTGGGCTACAACCTCATGGATCATCCAGGTAATATAGCAGTTACATACTGGGTAAACCAATCCGTTGGTCTGATTGTTGAAGAGTTGCTTGAGCGACCCAAAATCTTAGAAGACTTTCTGCAGCGGCACGAAGGTCCACTTACCGTAGCTGGAGGTACTGAGGGTATGGGTTACTATGACACAACAAATCCCCTAAGCCTAGATGGTGATCCCGATCTTGAACTCCTTTTCTTTTCTGTCACTCCTAATTCAGAAAACAATGTTCCCAAAGCGCTTGGTTTTAGTAATGAAGTGTATAATGAAGTCTACAAACCTTTCAAAGGAGTACACGGTTGGAACTGTGTACCGTTAGTCTTGAAACCGAAGAGCCGGGGTAGAGTAATGCTGAAAGATAGAAATCCTAAACACCATCCTCTAATCTATCACGACTTGTTTCAACACCCATACGACATGGAAATATCCATTCGCGGTCTTAGGTTAGTTCAGCAAATGAGCCGAACAAATGCATTTCAAAAATATGGTTCCCGCATTAATGATCGTCCCATCCCTGGATGCAAACACCTACCTTTCGATTCTGACGAATACTGGAGGTGTTCCATGGAGCATATGGCAATACCAATTTATCACCTTGTAGGAACCTGCAAGATGGGACCTAGTACTGATCCTGCAGCTGTCGTGGATCCCTCTCTCCGAGTTTATGGCATAAATCGTCTCAGGGTAATTGACTCATCTATTATGCCTGTTGTACCTGCTGCACATACAAACATTCCTACCATGATGATAGCTGAGAAAGCTGCTGACATTATTAAGCAAGACTGGTTCGTACTGAACAATCTCTGATAAATTCTGTTTCCTCGATTCTCAGATATAAGAGAGAGAGAGAGCTGTGTTCGTATTAAATAATTATTTATTCACATTGTTTTTTAACTATCCAAGTATATGTAAAACTGTAACTGCACAACTGCTGCAGTTTCAGTCTTTGTACCTCTTTTATAGCATTCAATTTTCTCTGCAATGAAAAATCTCTTCAATACCTGGTGGTCCAGTAGTATTAGGAAGTCAGCGGGTTTCGGCACTGCAGCGAAAATCAGCTAGAGGTATATATTGGTTGATGCGACAACAATATGGAGTAAGAGTGGTGGTCAAAACAGGCCTTGCACGTTCGCACACCTTCAGGTTATTTCCCTATAGTACTGATATATGAAATGTCATTTTTCTTGGAGTTGCATATTTGAAAACCCCGAATACACACATGGTCAGACGCGCTCGTTTTCAAAATTCTTTCGAACACGTGTAAAATAAAAATCATATCATCAGATTCACATACATTTCCTCGTGTGGAGGAAACCGAAACGTGTGAAACACTTTTAAAAAAAGAAGCCATGTGCCGGCGTCTTTGCTCCTAGTGCCGTAAATCCAACTCGTTCCTATCACTGTGGCTTTAATTCCATCATTGCATCAGCTTTCCATAAAATAGAAGATTTGTTTATTCCCATTCTTCGACTATCTGGGTATTTGCTCAGATGTTCGGTGCTTCTTTTCCACGTACGTTGCTGCTTTAAATACAGTTTATGTATAACAAAACTGCCTGAGGCGTTTTGTGTTATGACTGAAATCTGATGTCTATATATAAATAAAATGCTATGCATAAAAATAATCACAGGATGAGCACAGGCTCTATCTTATGTAATTTTCCAAATGTGTAAGACCAATTGAATATGCAAATGAGTATTTTAGTAGAAACGATTAATGAATTCTTCTAAAGCAGATTATCACATTCCTAGCTAGTCAATTGATGATGCACAATCATATAAAAGCTTCACCATATGTTTTGGTATTCATAAAAAAAACTTTTGTGCATTAGCAATGGTTTTTGCTATCTTTTTATGTAAATTATGTAAATCTGCTGAGTATTATTTTTCTGGACCTCATTCCGATTTCACCTGTTATGATTTGTGATTCTTGGAACCTTAGAAAATAACACCACCTATTTATTTATAGAATCTACATTATAAGAATCTATGTCTGTTCAGCGTCTATTTATTGCTTCTAGTACCTGTGTTTGTGAAATGTTTTATCTGGTAAATAAAGTGTACATAAAACATGAAACCTATTTATTGACTGTTTCTGAAAGAACAGTTATTTGTGAAAATGTTAGCAATTTGGGTCTGATTTTGAAAGTTTGTATTAAAACTATTATGCAAAGTGATATTTAAGTCTGCAGAGCTTTAATGTAATTCTGCCATGCATTTGTTTTCACTGTGTTTTCTTGCATTCAAAGATAATTGGGATACAAAAAGTTGAAAATTTTGCTGGATGTACTGTAAACCATGACAAGTAAAATAAAGTATGAAATTTACAATTCAAATCCTAGTATATTATTACTAAATAGTGTCACCCATATTGTATTCCAGTGGATTGTTATAATCATTTTGCAAATTATTTTGTTAACAATATGTATAAATGTTACTTGCTATAAGACTTTTACGAGCCAAAGCGCCTAAAAATAAACACCTAAAATCCTAGTATTTTAAAATAATCAAAATATGAGTGCAGAGACATTTAGCATTCTTAAAATACGAAGAAGTGGTGTGCTGTTCTCCTCTTGTAGTAGATATTTTAAAAGGTGTTTTTGTAAATAAGATTTTCGTTCCACAAAAAAAAACACATTTTCTAAAATGGGTTTTGATAACTCAAAAACTAATATACCTGCTCAAAAGAAACTTTGCCGAAAGCACATAACTTCAGAATTTCTATCCATCCACCTGTTTAATACCCTACTTATTCAGGATGTTAAGCCTTTCTACCCAATCTCTAGGGAGATTATTTAAAGAGAAGAAGTTGTGGGCAATTAGAAAGGAATTTTTATGATTGAAATTCATGTTGATGCGTTATGGAAGAGTGCTCGTGCATAAAACACTGCGCAACGTTCATTATTTTAAGAGAAGAGGTCGTGGGCAATTACAAAGGATTTTTTATGGTTGAAATTCTCGCTGATGTGTCTTGGAAGAGCACTCGTGAATAAAATACCACGCAATGTTTGTTTATACATGCGTTTATTGAAATAATGTTAATCTCACATGAACTGAAAAGCATATTTTTTATTCTTCTTTGATTAAATATTTGTAAAAAGAAGGAGCGGTGATATCTTTAAGTTTCATTCCGAGAAATGGAATATTTTATCACTATCTTCCAATAATCTCTCTAATAAAAGTACGAGTATCTCATTTATTTAAGCAATTATGAATGCTATTGCCAAGTGATGAATTTTGGAGTGAAGTTACGAGAGGCGTCCAATAAGTAAGCTTTCCTATTTTATAAAAAACATTACACACAGTTGATCATGTTGAATTAATTGTATTTATATGTACAATACTCCTGTTATTTTTCTATATAGTCAATATGTTTTTCCAAGCATTTTTTGGGACGTGACACAAGTTTTTCCAAGCCAGTGTTGTACCAGGTCGGGTCCTGTGCTCGCAACCAGCTGTTCACTGATTTGACTTCATCATGTGTTAAAAGTTTTACCTTTGAGTTGGAGGAACATATGAACATTACTTGGGGCAAGTTCCGGTGAATACGGAGGATACGAGAAAACTTCCAAGTCGAATCTTGACCCAGGCGGAGCTCAGAAGATTCAACTGGGAAGTTTTCTCGCATCCTCCATGTTCATCAGATCTTTTCCGAAGTGGTTTTCACATGTTCCCCTGGGTCAAAGGTCATCATGGAGGTAAGCACTTTAACACCGTGACAAAGATCAATCAGAAGTGAACAGCTGGTTATGAGCACAGGACCCGACCTGTACAACACTGGCTTGGAAGAAAAACTTGTGTCACATCCCCAAAAATGCTTGGAAAAGCATGTTGACTATGTAGAAAAGTAACAGAAGAATTGTGCAATATAAATAAAATTAATTCAACATGATCAATTGCGTGTAATGTTTTTTATAAAATAGGGAAGCTTACTTATTGAACGACCCTCATATCTTCTTATATTCTGTAGAAATCTCAGGAATGCTCAAATTTTATCTAAACTCCAATGAAACTCGTTTAGAACTATTTCACAAATAAAATTAAGTAAACATTTTCAAGTAAAGTAATAAAAATAGTTATTCTCGCTTTAAGATAGAGGTTGCACTGATTAAAAAAGAAATCATCATCACGACAAGGAGCTGATACAGACAATAGAAATGAGAGAATCCTTAACCTCCAACATAACAGAAGCTGCCAGAAGCTTCTAAGGTAGAAAAATAAAATCACGGAATAGTTTAAGGACATTCGTTTTAACTTTAAATATAATGGAATTAAAATTAATCATTTTGAAAGGTATAATTATTGAGTACACAAGCAGAGTCACGATCAGTCCTTGGAAGTAAACAAATTTTTATTATAATACAAAAGTTAGGAAAGAGTGATAAGTTGATAACCGAACGGGATGGCTCAGGCGGTAGCGTCTGAGGCTCGCATTCGGATTTCCCTGGTTTTCCATAGTCGGTAAGCGAATATTGGGGTAGATTACATATTACCATGAAAGTTTCTTGTCCCTCATTTCCTTTCATCTTTCAGGGCTGCAGGACCATGGTGCGAGGACGGTGGTATGTGGCAGATGTGCTTTGAGGAAAGAACTGTTTTTTCCCTGGCACGGAATCTTCTGAGCGAACCTGTCCGTGCGAATAGGTGGAGGGGCATCGAGAGGGCGTCCGTGGATGCTCATTCTGGAAACGATAGGTGTTCCGCTATGCTGTGCCCTGGTTTCTAGCTTCATACCTTCCTCCCGGAGATAGACACAATAAACCTACTAAATTCTTCTCCACTCCTAAACCTTAACGCTAGCTAAGTGAGAAAACCAAAGCGATAAATGCTCAGCGAAAAATTAATTGCACAACTATGATTATTTGTTTTGAAATTTAATTTCCTTCCGTTGTATATGTTGAATTAATATGACGTAGTTTAAATAAATCGTCGCTAAAATGGAGTGGACCATAATATTTGCCGGTGGTGTTAACTTTAAACAGTATCATTGTGCTCGCTTACGGTTCATATAATAAAGAAACATTATGAGTAGAATTGACAACATATTTATTATACTTTATTGTTGCGTATATATAAATTAATTGTTGAAATAACAATAGTAGCTCCACGTAATTAGGGCTGCCACAGAACGGCAGCTGCTATATCTTGTATGTTTTCTTTATGCAAACCCAATTGTTTCCATGTGGCGATAAAGCGTTCGATCGAGTACGTAACTTATGGTATTGCTAAGTGGAATAGCTATTAAGTCAGTCCTTCTGGTACTGCCGTGTATTTCTTCATAAACCTTGAGTTGGATAGATCTAAGTTCTTCTGCGATCATCAAGTGGAATAAAATTGTTACTCAAATAGTCTGTTTACATGCATTCAGGTGC